>CM037591.1:41992374-43192374 GCA_021018995.1 Chloranthus sessilifolius | reverse complement strand
CACTCGCCGTGAGGTGGCCCTCCTTCAATGCGCCCAACCTCTCCCTCAATACTGACGCCGACTTCGGCCCACCGACAACGAAAGAACCACTATCATGAAAAGGACGCGTGAAGAGACGCCCACCACCCAACGTGCCAAACCACCTCCTATACTCTCACACATCAGCCTCATCACGCGCCCCCGTGACTCTGGTCCCCCCGGTTCTGAAATCAGCTATCTGGAGCGTTATCCGGTTCGTAAAATTTTGGCCTGGAGGGCCGGTCATCCTCTTAGCCACCCTGTGGCTAGTCATCGGAGGAACTCCCTGATCGAGTCCCAACTGCCGTACCACCCGAGAGGTGTGGATCCTCTCCACTCGTCAAAATAATGGACCCATATGTCCACATCGAAGAAGGGTCGACCAGACTCAATCACCGCCTCACCCGTGTCCTCTGCACCATCATAGGGTCTCCAGATCACCTATCCAAAGGAACAAATCAATCCATGAGCGAAGCCTAAGGGCCACAAAAAAAAAAAAGATGAAGTCCAAACGAAAACATAACGCCATACACATACCTACCCTACATGCATATCCTCAAAGAGGCCTCGTGCAGTCTGAAGGTCAACTGACCAATGAAGACCCCTTAATGCCTCCCTCAACACACGCATCCGCGGGAACATGAACGAAATCTCCGACGGGACCCC
Organism: Chloranthus sessilifolius; assembly: GCA_021018995.1. Classification (NCBI taxonomy): domain Eukaryota; kingdom Viridiplantae; phylum Streptophyta; class Magnoliopsida; order Chloranthales; family Chloranthaceae; genus Chloranthus; species Chloranthus sessilifolius. The sequence goes on along the minus strand of CM037591.1, from coordinate 43,191,690 downwards.
CTAGCGCAGAAAAGCGAAATGGTCGTATGCCCAAAACTAAAAACGATAATATAACAACGACCACATGCAACAAATATTAAGATTGTCACTATGACCAAAGGTTAAAAAATAAAAAGTCACCACGATACCAATTTAACTAAAACTCACTTGGAGAAACAAGAGGAAACCTCCGATCGATGCTATCCCCGGACCCCAACGGCAAAACTGCTCGTAGAGATGCGCCAATGTAGTCGCACCCCACCCATAGGTCGGGCCTTGGTCTAAATCCCCCAGAATCATCAAAAATAACTCGGTGACCCATCCCCGAGTCGAAGAAGAGAAAAGTATTGTGCCCAAGAAGTGCATCAAGTATGCTCAGAGTACCCTATCCGCGGCCAATCCCGACTCGGTCATGGGTTCCTGACCCATCACTCTCGCACAACATGCCTCGTAAAGCACTGCTGCCTCCGAATGACGCCTCAAAAGGGTGAACCCACTCACGAATTATCGAAAAACCAAGTGACCTGAACAACACCTGACCCTGATCCACTCAACCTATAAGGCACACCCAGGATCTCCTCACATACCTCTAAATAACTCCCTACCATCTGCCCCGTGATCGGCTCACCCTCGAAATGAAGACCAGTAATACGGACCCAGTCCTCAGGGGTCAGCAGCATCATACCGACTAGAAAGAGAAGCACCTGATGCCTCTCGCTCCACCTCTCTATAATTGCCGCGATCAAACCCCGATCGACCTAAAAAGGCTCAAACTCCAAAATCGTCCCAAACCCGAAAGACACCAATCGCTCTCGCTGAAACTCTGGTAAGGCACGATACCAAGTATGAGACTCGATCCATGTCGTGCTGATAGCCAGCTATGGGGGCTCCTAGTGAATGAAACATAAACAATGACAGTAAGACTAACGCATACCTATGATGAAAGATAAGTAAATTTAGAGCTCAAAGTGAATGAAATATGCCCAAACCATATAATAATGACTTACAATGAATATACAAAACATGATAAGAGCAACTAAATAGAACATGCCATCATAATACACAAGTAAACATGACACATAATCAATGCAGGCCTGACGTAAATCAGAAGGGTTTACAGATCCCAACAAGCCAATGTCATAGCTTGGAGCCTAGGAAAATGGAAGAACTCTTGCTTGCGGGGACCTACCCGGCCTCTGGCAAAGAAATCCTCCAGTGGATAGTGCCTACGATCCCGAGGCTCAGCGCCTGGCTGCTCCTCACTCAGCTCACCCTCAACTCTATCGCCCTCCTCCTCAGCTACCCCTGGCTCGGCCTCGGGTACCTCCTCCCTAACCACCCTCCGGCCACCCTCAGGGACTCCCTCCGCGACCATCTCCCAGATATCTGCCTCTATGGCAACGGCTCTAGCCTGTGCCCCCGAATTCTCACCTCCATCGCACATCAACATCCCCTCTAACTCAGAAATAGTGAGCTCTGGCCTACCAACATCCTCACCCTCCATTTGATATGAAGAGCTCGAAAAACTGAAAAAATGGAAGAAACGACACCCGAAATGGACGACCGGATCACAGGATATCACGAAAACATAAAAAATGAGCCCACAGAAACTAGGAAACAAGAAAATCAAAGACTAAAATGGATCGCGCGATGAAAATGAGAAGTTCTGAACAATTTATATAAGTCACCCAAAATGCGCACTTGAAATAAAACGCTCAATCAGATCACGCGCCACTCACAAAATGCTTAATTCGGATCAAATGCTCACTGATGAGCGTGCAAATGGTTTGTCGCCCGCTGACATCTATCCGGCCGGTTGATCACGCGCGTTACTGAGAACGCGTAATAACCTCAAATGCCCACACCTTGACGCGGGAATGCCAGCGGTTGTGCTCATCCTGCGCATAGGGTCAAACACTTAAATGAATTAAACACCTATGAACTAGCACGTAATAACTCTTCACCTTCCGAAATGCGCGCTCAAATTTTGGCGTGTAAATAGATTAAATGCCTGGGGATGAGCGCGTAATTTGCCTAGAAATAAAATTTTCACATCCAAGACAGCAAGCCAAAACCCAAAATTAGGGCATTCCTGACATTTATTATTGACTCGAATTACACCCTTGGTGAAACCACCAAAACACTTCTAACTTAAAGAAACACGCGCCCCGAAAGGAAAAGAGAGCGCCCCCATCTGCCATACATTCTAACAAAAAAATATATACAGCAAAAAAATGCCCCCTCCTTCACATTCATCAATTACACCAAAAAGAAAGGTAGCCCCCATCTTCCATACGTTCTAACAAAAAAATATATACAACAAAAAAAACACCCCCCCCATTGCCTCTATATCCCTAAAGCTAAAGCTAAAAAAAAAGAAGGGGAAACTACCCCTGGTGCTCCCTGAATTTAATAAATCTAAAGTAAACTAAATCCAAATAAATAAACATCACATGAGTCAAACACGATACCGAGAGAGTCGAACCAAAACAAGACAAAAGATATAGAGAAGACAACCACTTTATAGATCAATAAAATAATTACAAAATACACCGAGGGCATACCCTCTGAATATACAGTGAAAATAAAAATGCTAAAATCAGCATGTTCAGGCAATGCATGAATCCATATTTATTCGGGAAACCAAAAATCCCATCTTCCCCTCTTCCCTTAGCATGGCAGCAATGCGACTGCTGCCCCGCATTCTCAATCCCGTCCATTCTCATCATCCACTTAATGAACACAATTCTTCAGGTCCAATACCCGGGATACGAAACAGAAAGGAATAAAAGACATTAATAAATTAAAAAAAATGCCCAAACTTATAAACACAAGATATCCCAAAAAAAAAAAACTTTTTAACCTATAAGCTTAAAATGAAAGTCCAAAATAAATAATAAACCCAAAGCCTTAAATTCACACATTTATAAACTATGTTTTTTGAATCACCAATGGACAAGTGCCACACATTTGAACCCCCTACTAAGCTGATTGAATCCAAAACCATACACATCCCCCTTTAAAAAGACCACAATTCATGACAACCAAGATGAACCAATAATTACACAACACTTGCCCCTCTAAAAGCACAAACTCCCCAAGTCTAGATAGACCAATAGGATTGAAACATCCAACCACCATCTAGAACCCATGAAAAACTCACATTCTAACAAGTATCATCTCAGATTACACCTTGAACAAAATAAAACACCTCTGACAAAACAAACTACATTCAACAAGACCAAAACCTCAAACAAAAAAAAAAAACTCAAACAGGACAAAATTTTAAAAAAATGCCCCAACAAGCCTGATAAAATCAAGTGGACCTACTAAGTAGGACCTAATAGGACGAATGAATAAACCTTGGGTCCTTCTCATAACGAACTTTAAAACTATAAGCTAACTCAGATCTTAAAACTATGATAAAGCAAGTAAGCCCAGTTAATTAATCTATAAGAATTTAAGCCAACCAACGGGACAGTGAAAACTCACAATAATAAAAAAAAAAAATGCCCCTTTATTTATAATTTAAAGTTTTACAAGTTTCACCAGAGGCATACCTCTCGAATTACAACCCAAAACAAAAACTGAAAATCTAACATACAACTCAAAATGAAAACCAAAATTACAATGAGCCAAAACGAGGAGCAGAACGTCCAATCGGAGGCTTCAGAAATGTTGCCACCAGACTTGGAGAATTCAAACGAGCCACCTACAGAAGAGACAGAAAATGGGTTAGGGAGTGCATCCCTCCATTTACAGCACCTCCTCTCCCCGCCATCTCCACTTCCTCCATCACTGCCCCATCAACGCTGCCTTCACTGCTCCCTAGAAAGGAACGGTGTGAAGATAGACGCTCTCATTCCCAACACCACCCATTCTCAGAATAATACTATCCCCGGACATCACACTAACATGAAGATCACGTGAAATAACGAATATAGGAAGAAACCCCAACCCAATATGACAGTTAAATCACTCAATATCGCTGAAACACGAATCTCAGGACACTAGAACACTTAGAAAAGTCAAGACTCGAGACTAAACCTGAGAATGAAAAGCAAATGAAGACTTCTTTGCTTATATAGAGTACGGTCTTAATCGCACATGCGCTAGGAACATCACGCTCAATCGAAAACCCGCGCTCCTAACCAGGTGTGTAATACAACTGTCGCCCGCACATATAGCGGGACCTTATGATTTCGGGCTGCCCACCAGCCGCACAATCTGATTAAACGACTGACTTTTATCGCATAATTTGAAAGATCACCCGCACACTGACCGGATGATGCTTCAATCGTGCGTAGGTATTAAAGTGCGTAATCCAATCACATGTTAACACTCACACGCATAAACACTTTCTTTATACCCTGAATCGCATGCCTGGAATCGGGCACGTAATTAGTTTAAGCAACTGATATTAGGCGCTTAATTCCTGATTTTGCTTGAAATTTACCCCTTCTTGAACGAGAGTCCCCTTTGTCCCATCGCATAGCTTCATGAGCCATTCAGAGTGAAAAAGGGACCGTCACTTGTGTCGTCCCATCGCAAAATTATAGCCATGCCCTCATGGTCCATCACGAAAAGCCAAAAGCAAATCTCCTAAAATCGCAAATACACCAAACAAAAAAAAAACTAAGTCAATCACAATGCAACTACAACATGACCTCACCAGAACCCAAGATCAGTCAAAGAAAGAAACTAGACACACTTGTCACACGAACACCCTACCCAGCATAATGCTTAGCTCACTTCCCATCGCGGACACCACTACCCAAAAAAAATCATTCACAACACCGGTCACACTAAAAGAAGAAAGGGAGAAAGTACGAGCATGTCCCATTGCCGAAACAAAGAGCCTCCTCCCAAAGTACCCGCCACAAACCTTCCAGACGCCACTGCAATAGCAAGGTAGGAAGACGTGGGACTCCTCCCATGTCCCATCGCATTTTACTATTGCCAAGCTACAACGCGAACATCCCAGCAATATCTTTCAAGTCCCATCGTGGTACCACTAAAATCACCAAGGCCCCATCGCGACATCACACCGACAGCCACCAACCACCGCTTAAGCAACAAGCGAGAAAAAGAAAAAAAAATGGCACCCTACTACGACAGTGCATTACAATGATAGACACCGAGTCTCATCGCGACGCTACAATACTGCCAAAGTACCACCGCTACAATACTCCCAAGGTCTCACCGCACAATTCAGGTAAGTATCACCTCCAAGTAAGTACTACCCCTTTTTCAATTACTCAATATTTCTTCTAAATTATAATTATCTATGATTAAGTCAAAATGTTTTCAAAGCCCGTCTCTCTCAACTCGCGAATTACTGTAGTCCTCCCATAAGAGACAATCATCAGTATTTGTCGAGAAGGTTAGATGGAGTATCCGGCATGCCAAGTGTCGTCTTAACAACCACATGAACGGCCGGGTCCACAAATCCCATACCGGTAGATCTACTCAACGACATCTCGGAAGTCACGTTTTCCGTTGTTTTACCACCGAATTAATCTTAAGTTAAAATCCCTAAAATTTTAAAACCCCTTACTCATTCTAAAATCTTTTATTTCGAAAATCATTCTTCTCTTACTTGTAAAGCAAAAAAAAAAAAAAAAAAAAAAGGAAAAGAACAAAATGAACAAAATACATAGACCCGACTCCCCTTTCTTAAAATACCACAACCAACTACACTTAGCCTTGACCTTTAAATCCCAAAGCCCTCTGAACTTGCAATCAAGCGCATACGCCACTATGCAGGTTCACTTGTTCAGATGCAAAAAAAAAAAAGACTCTAGATGAATCGAGCGCATACGCCATTGCGCAGAATTCAACTGAGCACACTTCACAAAATTTACCTCAATTACCAGCCAAAATCAACCATTCCCTTGGGAAGCCAAACAATGAGTATACCCAATCTAAGAACTTATAAATGCCTATTGGAAATAGAACACCTGATGTGCATTGGTGTGAGTAATGACGCGCCCAGTCTGACATGACTTGCAAAAGCTTTCGACACTACACACTATTTCATCTCTTTATTATCAGTCCCTGAACCTTGTTTTGGACATTTGATTGACACCTCGGTACCTCGATTGCATAAAATCCCCCTGTTAGCTCGCGCCATAGACAGGATTTGCCATGCACCCACAAACTCGGAATATGCCCTTCGACAGCTACCATTTGCCCTTCAAATGCTCCATTTTAGCTTGTACTGATAGATAAGAAAGCCAAGCTTGCCATGTCAGCATCACTAATTCACATTTGTGAATTCCTAAGAAACGGGAAGGCACCTTGAAAGAGGGGTGCCTACTTCTTTGACGTGTTCTTACTTCGCAAGAGTGTGCGGAAGAGGGGCATTTGTAGACACCCTCATTTCGCCCTCTCAGAGTACATGAATTTGTTTGGTCAGCCCTTGACCTCTTTAACCCTGGACATGGGACCATGCAAATATACATGGTTGGACACAAGCTGAAATAATAGCTTATTGGCTTAGATCCCAACGTAGGGAGGCTATATGCTAAGCAATAGTATATAGTCGAAATGCAGACTGAAACAATAGTCCTGCATTCCATTCTTGAGACCATACCCGGACAACCCTGAATTAAGCGCCTGAAAATCCACGTGTAATTCGATCACGTGCACAACCACAAGCATGCGATCAGTCCCCTTTCAGACCAACCTTCCTTTCACAGACCGTTTTGAGACTTGATTACGCGCCTAGAAATAGACGCGCGATTAGATGGAGCGCTAAAGCACTAGCGCGTAATTGGCCTACGCCCGACCCAGTCTCGTACCCTTGACCCCTACATTTCCTCGATTAAGCGCTTTAGGTAACTCGCTTAATTGGATTACGCACGTCCCATCATGCGCACAATAAGTCTTGATTTCGTTAGGATTAGGAAATCCGCTGAGTAATTCAACCGGTCGCTCACAGAGTCGGTGACTGACTCAAAGCGATTAAGCGTCAGAAAACAAGCGCACAATTCAGTTAAACGTCTAAAAATGGGCACATAATTGAATGAAAACCTATAAAAGCTTTTTTCTCAAAGAGAGAGAAGAGGCTGGCAATTTTGAGAGAGAGAACGGAACTTTTTTGGGACTTCGAAACCAGAGAACTCCGAGGACAAGCCCATAGAGCAAATTAGTCATGAGCTCGAGATTCAAACACCTGAATCTTCGATGATTCCTCTCCACGGCCCCGACCCTAGGTAAGAATTTAATTTTGCTTTAGACTTAGGATTTTCCCTCAGTTTAATTAATCAATTATATTTCTAATTTTTAGACCGTAACACCCTCTTCGGACCGAAATTCTCTATATCCGGTTCTAGTTCTCTGTTTTTAGAACCGATCCTTAATCTGGCGGTTCGATATACCAACCTTATGCTCTGATTCTACTCTAAAATCTTAATCTACAGTCCTATCATTAATTTATGGTTCTGACTCTCAGAGTTCAGAACCAGTCCTTAATCATACGACCTGATTTTTCTGATTTCGGACCCGAATCCAGTCTAAAAATTTTAATCTATAATTTAATTCTAGATTTTCATACCGTCAAAAATCCAAAAAGAATATAAATTCAGTTCATAACTTTAGTTTCTCAATCTAATTTCTTATTATAATTTCGAATTCAATTATAAAAATCCCCCTTTTATTATTTAACTATCGACCTATATTTTATCTTAGCCATCCGATTTGGCCATGGGAGCTTACAGAGGGGTACTCAGGAATGAGGCCAATCCTCCTTAGCATAGCGGGCTCAACCCCCCTTTTTTAAAATTGTTTAGGGTTAACCAGTTAGTTTTATAGTTAGTTTTTCTATTTCAATATAATTGGCTAATTGCATCAAATAGGCCTTCATATCATTATTTTCTTTGATTCAATTTAGTCTTCTAATTCAGTCAATTTATTATCTCAACTAGAATTTAGGAAAGTTAATTCGTTTATTATTAGTTAGATTTTTACCATAATTGATCCGTAGATTATGATTTTAAAAAAAAGAGTTAATTTTGTTGCCTCGATCATTTATTTCTATTTTAGTAAATTGATTTATTGCTTTAATCAAAAATCTAAAAAAAGATTAGTCTTTATTTTCTTCAAATTAGAATGCTAGTAAGATTACCTTAGGTGCTTTAGTTGTGATTGCCATATAATTGATATATCTGCTTATCTAGAATTGCAATAAAATTAGCATATCTGCTCTATCTAGAATTGCAATATAATTGAACTCTTTTATTTAATTAGAAAATTATTGGAACTGATACACATGCATTCCTAGTACCAGTAGGAGACTGGAATTGATTGGACTCTTAGTAGTACCAGGACTTTGATATTAATTGGACTCCTAATGATACTGAGAAACTAAAAATGATTGGACTCCTGATAACATCAGGACACTAAAATAACCCATCATAATAAGCTCACCTAACCATAATTAATAACAAAAAAAAGAGAATCTAAATCGAGGACACTGCTGCTGACGTTCGCAGGCAGACGATTCAGTATAGAAGTAACCCACACCTGCTTAAATGCGTGATCATTGACGTGTTGCAGCGTCGATAAATATCTGCAGCAGGCGATCGCAAATCAACTAGGAATCATCCTAGGAAATTCCTCCTATTGTTATTTATCCCCACCTTATCACATGCACTGCATTGCTAGAGTCCAACATGACAGAATTCGAAGCCAATTAGTCAATAGGAACCGAGAGGAACACAGAAAAAGCACGCACCAGTAGACTTTGATTACCTTTTGGTGTCTCTCCCCTTTTTTTGTGCCGTCAACCGTCACTGGGACTTGGATGCTTTCTGAGCTGGCCTGGTGTTGGTTTGAAGGTTGCTTTACGTCTGCACATCTAAAGGTAATGCTATCAGTAGCTTTATTCGCCCCCTTGCCAGTTGTCAAGGGGGGTGAATATCTCAGACCGGAGTCTGGTGATAGAAAGGTGGATATAAGTTTTTTTCTCTTTTTCTCTTTTTTTGATTTTCTTTCATTTTCTTTTCTTTCTTTTTTCTTCTTCTTTTTGAAATAATAAATAGTGCAACAGGGAAAGAAAATGACAATAAAAATAATGACAAATAAAAATAAAAATAAAAATAAAATAAAATAAAATGCCCCAGCATAGAAGCGTGGTTGATCTTGCGGTACGGTATTTTGATAGTGCTCTCTGAGCGGTATCTTCATCATTCTTCATCTTTTAGTGGTCGGGTCGGCGCTTCAGTTTATCTTCATTTTCCATAAAAAAAGCCCCAGCGTGTGGATGCAATAGAGCTTCCCTGAGCCTTAGATAAGCATTTTGGGTTTATAAATAGTCATGGGTATTAGGTGAATTAGTCTTGTAGAAAAGTGCATCGGTACTGTCTCCGAACCGGGGGGAGGTCCTTCAATTAATAACGTACGGGGGTCTATCTTAGGGTATTGATCATCCTATTCTGTGGTTATTTGAGAAATGCATGGTAAGTATAATGGGTGATTGCATCAATCGTCATTCAATGGTTTTCAATTTCATTCCTAAGAATATCATGTGGAGTCACAGATTCATCGTCCAAAATAAAACTAGAAGGGGGAGGTAAGGCTTAGTGATATGGGGAATAGTTCGTAACTAATACTTTTTTAAAAGGGGTAAGTAATAATCTTCTCCTCTGAGGGGTATGGAATGCCATGATCGAGCTGTTCGTCATGTTTCGGTACCATCAAAATCTCGCATTCTATGGCTAGCAGGGGTTTATGCTCACTACTTGAAAATCGAAAAAAAATAACGGCCCAAAACCATTGTAAATTTCAAAAACAACGATTTTGAGCCGTGGTAACGAACGTTGTTTATAGAGCAGTGGTTTTGCTAAACAACGACCTAGAACCGTTGTTTATTTACGTCATAAACAACGACCCATGTCCGTTGCAAAATTACAACGGTTGTGAGCCATTGTTTATTACAGAAAAGGGTTGTTATTTTTTTGCCTAAACCACGGTCTAAGTCAGTGGTATATGTCCGTTGCAAACGTACAACGGTTGTGAGCCGTTGTTCCTTGTAGAAAAGTGTTGTTATTTTTCTGCTTAAACCACGGTCTAAGTCAGTAGTATATGTCAGTTGCAAACGTACAACGGTTGTGAGCCATTGTTCCTTGCAGAAAAGTATTGTTATTTTTCTGCCGAAACCATGACCTACGTCAGTGGTATATGTCCGTTGCAAAGGTACAACGGTTTGTAGCCGTTGTTCTCTATAGAAAAGGATTGTTATTTTTCTACCAAACCACGGTCTAAGTCAGTGGTATATATCCGTTACAAAAGTACAACGGTTTCGAGCCGTTGTTAATTTAGTATAAAAACAACGGTTATGGACTGTTGTTTTGCTTAAAAAAATTTTAAAAAAAATAAAAATGCATAGCTTCTATTTTTGTTTTTGTAATTGGAACCTGTTATAACTAATGTATCAATCACATATCACCCTAGAAGGAAAAAAAAGCATACTTTATTCAACTAAATAAAAAAATAATAAGTCAAACAAAATTAATTTAAAATCAGAAAACTGTGGCGCGAATATTGCTTGCAGTTGGTGCAATGGGAAATGTAAATGTACAAAACATATAGTAATTTACAGTTCCTTCAAAATTCAGACAGTTAAAGAATCAACACTTTCCTAAATTATTTTACAGATCAAATGTAAACTAATTCTTTTTTATAGCTATTAAACTTGATAAACAGCTCCGGAAATATGCAGCCGATTTGAGCAAGCAAACACTTCCATCTTCAACAGCAATATTGGCACCATGCATCGAGGAGTCAATAAACTTGGTCTAGCCAGATTCACTGCTACTTCTTGCATTATATTTTGAGCCTTCTTCGTAACAGTATCTAATCCTCCCGTGATCTGTAATATTAAACATATGAAAGACATCACAAAAAATGAATATTATAAACAAAGGCTAATCAAACTTTCGTCTCAACTTATTAATTCCTAGCAAAACAGCTATAGTCCTTATTACTTCAACAATGAAGAGAAAAAAAAATTACTTGAATTTTGTAATCCTTAAGCAAAGGATGATCCAAAGCAAGTTGCTTGTTAATATCCATGCAATCAATGATATCTCCATTCTCTGTCTGCAACAAATCGCATACAACACTTATTAAAGCATGTACTATCACTACAAAAAAAAGGACTTTTGGAGACCAGTATTGGAGACGGCTTTACGAAGCCGTCTCCAATAACAATTTATTAGAGACGATCATTTCAAAGGCCGCCTCGAATCCTTTTATTAGGGATCGCTATAGTCGTCTCCTTAGATAAAATAACATATAGAGTTGTTCTACCTAAGGTTCACTTCATCAATAAGCAGGTGGAACCTTAAGAGACTATTTGAAAAACGGTCTCAAAAAATATGAGAGCCGGTTCCAAAAGATCTAGTTTAGTCTTTGGTTAAGTCGTTTTAGTTAAGTCGTTATACTTTTTGCGGCTGCAAATAACTTAACTTAGCCTCTCTTATAAATAGGCAACGCTAACCATTTTATTTCTGCAGCTCATCGCGAGGTGAATCGCTCTGATCTCCGAGAAGAAAACCCCAGTGAAACCCTTTCTCTCTTTCGTTCTCCCAATTTTTCTATCTAATCTCTTTGAAATGGTGAATCTCTAATCGATCTCCCAATTTTTCTGTCTGATCTCTTTCTCCAATCTCCCGCTCTCTTAAATCTGCAATCAGATTCATCATCTTAGCCCAACTTCGTTTTCGATCTGTCGATACCTTGGAGCCTTCGTTTGAGCTCCGACATAGTGATCTCTTAATAGTTTGAAGCAGAGAGCTAGGGTTTGAGACGAATCCAGGTCTATAGATCTAACTTCCCCTATAATCCAAACAAGCTCTCTGAAATCTGTTTGATTTTTATCGTGAGGTTTGACGCAGAGAACTAAGGTTTGAGAGGAATCAGAGGTTTGGAGATCCAAGTTTGGCATTTGGATAGGGTTGGCAGATCGAAATCGAGATTTGGAGGTCGAATTCGGGATTTTTTTTACTTTCTAGGTAATTTCCCTTTTACTTTGGCTTAAGTTTTGGTCAATCTAATTAGATCGTTCGTCTGATTTGGTAGGGATCTCAGGCCAACAATTTGAATCGGATTTGATAAGGATCGTTCGTTTAATTGCTTAAATCTGAGTAGACAAAGTTCAGATCTAAGGTGTGAGTCAGACAAAGTTCATATCTAAGGTGTGGTTCAATTTCGATTTTCATTCAAGCTGCATTTCGAATTTACTGATCTGTTTTGAATTTCGATTTTGAATTTGTTTGCAATTTGTTTGGAATTAGTAGAACTTTTTTACATGGCAAAATACTCACTGATCTGATTTTTTCGTGTAAAAATTATTGATCTGTTTTGGTTTTTATTTACATTTTTTTTCATTTCTAGGCATTTGTAAATGCAAAAATCAGAGCATCATATGTGGATGCTCTGTTTGAGTAGTTCATATATTCCGATTAGGACTAATTACCTGTATTTAGTCTATTTACGTAGGAAAAATGTGCGAAATGTACTATAAATAGGATTAAAATACAATGAAAAATAGTTACATATGTTAAAAAAAAAATGATGATTGAGATTTCTCCTCCATAGGTACCACTCTCAAATGCCCTATAATGGTTCATAATTTTATTCGTTCTTTTTACTCCACTCATCTATCTGTGCAAATGTTGATGATGATTGAGATTTATCGTGTGATGCAATCTTGGTTGTTATTGCGTGCTTACTAATTCTAATTTCATAATCTATGTTGGAGAAGTTTGGTGGTTAATTGGTACATATTAGTTAATTATAGGTGCTTATACTAATTCTAATAGTCTTATGATTCTGTAAGATGCCACCAGTAGCTGTAAGTCTTGTGTTCCCTCTTGCTGTGCCATCTGTAATCAGCTTGAGATCTGTATGTGTGGAACACTACAAAAAATAAGACTATTAGCGGCAGTTTTTTGCAGCCAAAAAGTGCCGCTATTAATAAAAACACTATTAAGACTATTAGCGGCAAGGGCATCAGAGGTAGTTTTTTTGTTAATAGCGGCAGTTAATAGCCTTTTTTTCTTTTGTAGTGGAAGGAAGCCATTTAATCATATAAATCTTAGGAACTTGAACATGGATCATATTCCCAAATGCCTTAGCCAGTCTTCTTCATCTTTTGCCATCCTCAGCTTTGGCTTTAACATTCCATTCTGCTCTTGAATCCAGCACTTTCCATTCACCCAAGCAATTTCTCTTGCTTACTATTTCCCAAGCTGTTTCAGTATTGAACACGCTTGAGCTCTTTGCTTGTCGGATGATTTTATATTCCTTAAGGGCCCTCGGGTTCTCTTGTTAAATTAGATTGCAACAATCAGCCCCAGCCACCTCCAACACTTTATCACGATCCCAACTTTCATGAGCCGAAAATTCAGATAAGACTTTATCATGAACTGATCTCATTGAGCAGAGAGCAAAGAAGGGACCCAAATCTGACCATCTCTCAAGTGAGAGTTTTAACCAATGGCTATTCTAGATGACTTTTACAAAGTTCTTCGGGTAATTACTTTCCAGCCCAATTTTATCATCCCCTCCTAATATACCTTAACATTTAGGTTCAGAGATCTTGTCCAAATATATCCAGTGAGTTTTGTTCAATCCTTCAACCAAACCCCAAAAAGAGTTAGAAACAAAACTTCCTCAATCTCTTAAGTGATTGTCTTTGGGAAAGGAAGAATCTGGAGCAGGTAGACCGGCATGCTTGGTGAGACATTTCAGAAGTGTTAGCTTTCCACCATTTGACAATAATGATACCTAGCTCAAAATTTTTCCACCAACATCCGACAAATTTCTCTAGTAAATCTATCACCAAATAGAGGGATTGAAGAAATTTGTGGGAAGTGTTAAAGCCTAAGCTGCTCTTATCGAAATGGCCATTTTGACCAGAAAATGGACAAAAACCCTTATCTGACATAAAAACCTTCCTTGAGGTATGAAAGAATATCTGGTCAGAAAGTCAATTTCGATAAGTGCAGATTCTTCTTATCCTAAAAGAGCCAACCACATAATGGATCCAATCAACTTCATGCTGGAATTCAGTTGGGTTTCACATCCCACCAACTACTTTGCAGTCCCTCTATTTGCAGACTTACTAGAGATATTTGGTAGAAGTTGGTGCAATTTTGATTAGTTTATTTCTTAGAGGCATGACAAAAATTCGTATTTCTGATTCTTTAGTAGCAACTCCATCACTAGAGATCACATATCCTTAAAATAGGACATGGTAAGCCATCAAGCAACACCTCTTCAAGTTGGCATAGAATTTTTCCTCTGTAAGTACACACATCTAGAATTTTTTGCTAGTGTAGATTGATATTAGCACTATAAACAAGTGTATCAGCAAAATACACGCATCAACCAACAAAGGGTTTTAGCACAAGATTCATGACCCTCATAAATGTGATTGGGGCGTTAGACAACCCGTTAGACAACCCAAAAGGAATCACCACTCATATAAGCCTTCACAAGTTTTAAAACAGGTATTCCATTCATCACCAAGCCTTATGCAAATTTAATGATATCCGCTCTTCAAGTCCAACTTTGAAAGTGCTTTCGACCCCAATAACTACTCAAGTTTGTCATCCAACATTCCAACCTAGGAATTGGAAAAAGAAACTTCACATTGATTAAATTTATTGCACTACCATCCACACACATTCTCCAAGTATTGTCTTTCTTTGCAATCAAAAGTGTCAAAACTGCACAATGGCTCATACTCTCCTCAGTATGGTCTTTCTCTTACAACTTATTATCTTGTCTACAAAGTTCATACTCTGTACAGACTTCTCTAGGGATCAAATCTATGTGATGTTGCATATCACACATATGAGAACTCATTTAAAGGGGTCGAAAACTCATCTAAAGGGGATCGAACTACAGTTGGGACAGAACTGAGATCATTCTCATCTTTTCACACTAAAGCACACACAACAACCGTTTTCTTAAGAGCATCGATGAGTTTGGAAAGTGCAAGAAGATTGGCACCCTCCCCAGTTATAAATTTAGGCCAAGTGTCCTTAGTTGGGGCGAAAACAATCTTAACATTTTTCATAACAGAAGTATGTGTTTTCACGCTTGTCATGCACAACTTTATGATCGTATTATCAAGGTCTACCAACCAAAATATGGCATGAATCCATGACCACGACATCACACCGCAGTTTATCTTCATACTTGATACTGATAAAGAACCTAACACAATCGATATTTACTCAGTTCACCATCATCAATCAAAAGTTGCTTCCCTACGTGACCCACCCTTTTTTGGCACTCGTTTGCTCTATGTCCAGGCTCCCTCCTCACACTTAGAAGACTTTGACCAAGCAATGTTTCCCATAATTTTTTAAGCTTGGATAGGGGCTATCATCCATGCAGTGCTGGAATTTCCAGCAAGGTGCATCATAATCAAACCACTCACCGGGTAGTGTTAATTTTCGTGCACAGTTCAGATTAAGTTGCTGGTCAGATTTACTGCTTATCTTCCCCAAATAAACTATTTTGCGTTGAAAAAGAGCACACTGATGTGAATTCAAAATGGACCAAAAATCATGGAGGTTGAGGATGTCTTGGAATCTTTGATGCAACTCTCCAATATATCACACCACAAGTTGCTCATTAGTCTCCACCATATGATTCTGGGCAACTAATCAATAGAATTCCCTAGTATACTTATTGATGGAGCTTCCTCATTGCCTCGAATTTTGTGACCCTTGATATAACATTCATTTTCATGTAGTTGAATAGGCACTGCTCTAGCATATGAAGTAACAGCACAATGTTAAAATGGTCACTCATCAACCTTGAGTTAATAAAATGAGGGTAGTTTATCAGTCCTCCACAAGGCCACAAAACGAAGGGAACAACAGAATGAGGGTAGTTTTCTAGTTTTTACTTGATTAGGGTGGGCTCGGAATATTCGAGTTGATTAACTAGTTGATCCTGGCTGATTGACTTCGACCCTCTGCACCACTAGGCTTGACTAAGCTCGCTTGGGCGAGTCTATCTAGTCGAGGTGAGGGATTCTTCCTCGCCTTTACTTCGACCCTCGCTTACTGTAGAATGGTGTTTCGATTTCTTCAAAGATTGGGCCCTTTAGTGCCTAGGCTGGGCTTAGGTGCCTAGATAAAATAATGTTTCATAATTTTTTTTTTATTTTTTTTTTTATTTTTTTCATAATTAGATGCTTTCTGTTTGGTGGGGATATTCCCTTCCCAAGGAATGATATGCAGTCTAACAGAGAAGCAACTTGAATCTAATAGGATCTTTTAGCTTAGTTGCTAAGACACTTGCCCTCAAGCAACTTGAATATAACCTTACAAAATCAGTCAATGGTCCTAAGACAGAAATTTTGCTAGTTCTCGCCTAAATTCATATAACTGTATGGGTTCTTCTAGTGTTGTATCCTATATGTCATTGGACCTTTCACCCTCAATTCTATTTTAATGTTTCAGACATCCATTTTCAACTTCATCTAATTTTCTTCCTATCCCTCATGATCATCCTCTAGCTGTTTCGGAAGGTAACTAGATTTATCCAATTGGAATGATGCATGATTGTGACCTTTTTTTGGGTGAACGAGTGGGAAAATCGTGATTGAACCTTTGATATGAGGACTGAACTTGGTGACCTAATGGTGGTTCAAGTCATGCGTCAACCTGGTCGAGAGGGACCCTAGGATATGCTTTCTTGGGGGCTCTGAATCCATATAATTCTTATATATTTCCCTTTTGCAGTCTTTGGCTGCTAATGCCAATTGTTTGCTAAAGTCTGTGAGGGAAGCTAGATTGTGCACCAAAAATCTGAGTACACATCCACCCCTTCTCCCAATCCCAGAGCTTTATAAGCATGTCATCAGATGATGACAGAACATATGGGAGGGTTGGATGGACAGCAACACACCTGTTAAAAAATAGGCAACAACAACTGGACATCACAATCTCTGACTAGTGGCTATGCGTTTCAGCAATCTGCAATTTTCATTGCAGAGAACTTCAGTGTGGTACTGTGTTTGGTTGCAGATCTTAAGTAGCTTAATTGGGTGCTGATCCATTTGTTGAAACTAGAGCACCAATTCAGGACGTCCAACTCGAGTTCCATGGTAGCACTCAAGCTCGCACCTCTATCGTTCCCAGTGTTTGTGACGAGGTTATGAGTGTAACTTTCTACTATAGCTTGGAACTGCTTTTGATGGAAGATCAGCATGGATTTCCACATTCTTATGAATCTGCAAATGAAACCATGAGCTGTTACCTGTTGAAGTACGATCATTAGTTGATAGTTTTACTAATTATAAAGAAAAAATAGATCAAACAAAAACTAAAGTTGAAAAAAGACGATCACAAGAACTAAATTAAATCTAAGCATATATAGGAAGAACTAATAAATTTAAGCTAGTATTAAGCAAGGAAAATGCCTCAAAACAATAATAAAGACCAGAGACCTGAGCGTATACAACTGCAGAAAAGAAAATTTCACTAAAAGGGTATAAAATCCTAGCACAAAACAGTAACAAGGACCAGAGGGTTGAGCATATACAACTGTAGAAGAGAAAATTCTCACATAAATATGTTTGGGTCTAGAGGTTCCATACTACAGGACTAATCTACTATTGGATTTATCGGACATGTAGATATAGTTGGTCATAGGGGTGAAAATGGGGTTGACTAAGCTGGCTTCTGATCTAATTTTTTAGCGGGTAAGAAATTCCTTGCCCGAGCCTGGCCCATTTATACCCGCTAAAAAATCAAACCTGAAGCCAGCTAGACCAGGCCCATTTACCCCCCTGTGACCAACTTCAAACCACATTTACAACTCAGAGAAACCCAATAGATTGATCCAACTAGATGATACCTTTAGATCCGACATACATATCAAGTCTATCCTGTTAGTGTCACCTAGACTCGTGGCAAGGGTGCCAAGAGTCAAGGTGTATAGATATTTGGCACGCCAATTTCTAAAGATTTCAATACAGTGGCACCCTAAAGAAAAATGAAATTGAAAAAAAAAATAGAATGTATATAGGAAGAAAAAAATGAAGGGACATCTTAGGCTATTTTTAGGATTGCTCTTTGAAGGCAAAGGGCAGCTCTTTGCTCTAGCACAGAGAACTTCAGTGTGGTACTGTGTTTAGTTGCAGATCTTAAGTAGCTTAATTGTAGATCGTTGGATGGTATTGAATTTCATCATTTTTTTCTTATATAAAGACCTTTCCTAAAAAAATGAGTGACTTGAAAGATACCCAAAAATATTAAGCTCCCGCAATATTAATTGGTTGTCATGAATCGTCAACGGTGCCAAATGTATCTGTAATCATGTCTGTTATGGATATGAATTGTCAAACATGTTGAAAATTTTAAGTAAGCCTGCCATGTGAGTTAAGGATTTAAAAATGTATTTTTCAGTTGATACTTTTTAGAACTTGCATTTAAGGTTAAACTGGTTATGACATGGCTGCCTGATTATCGGCATTGAGACGCATGCTAGTCACAACATGAATTTAATGCATACTTCATAGTATAAAAGATGTAATGCAGAAGACAAAATTTCAAAAACTTATTGCAATACAAATAAGGTACCTTTAATAGCACCAACCCACCTATTTATATAGCTCATTCATTTTTGTTTGTGGCATGCGCATATTTGCTGTTTTATCTATTTTCTTAGTCTTCATCAAGAATTAGAGCTATAGGAAACAAGACACTTTAATTTTTTTTAAGGACTATCTTATTATTATGTTATTGAGATAACCCAAGGGATTTTCTTCTTACTGAAAAAGCATCCAACGACAAAGGATCTTAGTGTAGGTCTTCTGGCTAACATTTCTAATTTTCATTATTACATAGATGAAACTAAATTTATTATATAATTGTGGTAAATGTCATGTTAATATTACTATGCTTTCACTAGCTCGATTTCTTAGAAAACCATGCTTTTTCACATCTCATTTATCTTTGAGCTTCTATTTGATGGGTGATCCATACATTATGAGCAGTAAAGTGGTTCGCACGTCCTTTCATTATTCAGATGATTAATCTATAACTTTTGTTATAGATTAATGGTCAATATATAGTTGAATACAGATGAATATCATCATACAAATTAAGCGCCCGTCTGAAATGTTATATGTCGAATTATTGACATATAACCTTTCGGATTATCTATCTGAAGATAGATAGTTTGGGAATATCATGTACATTAGTTGTTCACTAATATGATTTTTAGAGTTTTCTCAAATGATTTCGACATATTTCTCCTTTGTTCTTTGGATACGTACTTTCATATATTATTTTGTATTTTTCATTGTCCATTGTGGATAATGAAAAGTATAAAATAGTATGAAAAGTCCGCGTATTTGAAGAACTACGTGGAGATGCTGTCGAAATTTTTAGAGAAACTTTGAACTCATTATGTGAATTAAATGACTTGATATTCTCGAATGGGCAAAACTAATGAATATGGTACAAGAAATATAAACCTTTATCATTTTAAAAATATTAAACTGTTCATTCCTTATACTTTTAGGGGTTTGAAACTTTTATATGATGGAAAAGAGTTGGGTAAAAAAGTCGAGATATTCTAGAGAGTATGACGAAGGGTTGGCTGCATTTGTCGATCACGATTTAGCCCATGGAATTACTTGCAATGGGAGGCTCAAGTGTCCTTGTACAAGATGGTGTAATTGTGTTTACTTAGAACCCGACTTATTGAAGGAGCATTTGGTAATAAACGGGATGATGAAAAGTTATGTTGTATGGACTTATCACGGAGAGAAGAGAGGGCCATTGTCTAGACATGAAACTGTGATAGATATTAGAGCCGATGACAACGAGAACGTTTTGGTTGATGACATCAAGGGGATGGTGCAAGATGATTTTGGATTTCCGAAGCCAAATGAAGACGCAGATGGTTTGGAGCAGGAACAAAGTGATGTACCCAATGCTAGTGCTTCTGAATTCTAAAAATATGCGCATGATTTGGGGAATCCCTTGTATCCTAGATGTAACACACATACGACGTTGTCTTTCGTTGTGAAACTTTGGCATATCAAGGCCCTTGGTGGATGGAGCAACAACTCTTTTACGTTATTGCTTGACTTACTAAGGGAGGTTTTGCCTAAAGTGTCGACATTGCCGGAGAACTTCTCACAAAGCAAAAAGATTATTTCAGGCTTGGGACTAAATTACAATAAAATCGACGCATACCCTTACGATTGTATGTTGTACTGGAAGGAGTCTGAGAAAAAAGAAAAATGTGACATCTGTGGGACATCGCGATGGAAAAATCATGAGATTGAGGATGACAAGAAGACTCCTGCAAAGATTCTTCGTCACTTCCCTTTAAAACAACGATTGCAACGTTTGTATTTGCTATCAAAAACTGCAGCTGACATGAGATGGCACGATGAGAAACGCACTAAAGATGGGGTGTTAAGACATCCTGCAGATTCTCCAGCATGGAAACACTTTGACAAGATCAATCCAACATTTGCAGAGGAAAATCGCAATATAAGATTGGGTTTAGCAAGTGACGGTTTCAACCCATTCCGGACAATGAGTATTGCGCACAGCACATGGCCTGTTGTACTTATCCCATATAATCTGCCCCTTTGGTTGTGCTTGAAGAAGCCGAACATGATCCTCTCATTGCTTATACCGGGTCCGACAAGTCCTGGAAATGACATCGATGTATACCTGAGACCTCTAATAGATGAGCTAAAGGAATTATGGGAAGAAGGTTGGAAACATACAATTCATCAAAGAGGGAGGTTTTCAAATTATGAGCGGGCTTGCTTTGGACAATTAGCGACTTTCCAGGATATTCTATGCTTTCGGGTTGGAGCACTAAGGGATATAAAGTGTGTCTTTATTGCCATGAGAATACATGCAGTGAACGGTTTCCAAATTGTGGCAAGCTTTGTTATATGGGTCATCGCCGATTTTTACCTTTAGATCATAGATTTCGAAAAGAATAAACGGTGGTTCGATGGAAATAATGAAGAAAGAGAAGCTCTAACCCCACTAATCGGGAAGCAAATTTTGGAGAATTTAAGAAATTATCAACATACCTTTGGCAAGATCCCCAAAACTGACTATTCTGTGGAGAAACCAAAGAAGATGAAGAAAAAAATAACA
Source organism: Chloranthus sessilifolius (assembly GCA_021018995.1). Lineage (NCBI taxonomy): Eukaryota > Viridiplantae > Streptophyta > Magnoliopsida > Chloranthales > Chloranthaceae > Chloranthus > Chloranthus sessilifolius. Next base: position 43,170,541 of record CM037591.1, on the reverse strand, counting down.
AAAAATGCACCTCCTATGCCAACAATGCCAAATAACTAGAAGAAGTTGAGTATATTCTTCGAGCTACCATATTGGTAAGAAAATTTACTAAAACACAATTTGGATGTTATGCATATCGAGAAAAATATATGCGACAATGTGGTTGGTACACTACTAGACCTGGAAGGAAAGTCAAAGGATGGTTTGAAAGCACGTCTTGACTTGATGACAATGAACATAAGACATGAGCTCCACCCAAAAGAGCATGCAGATAATAGTAAAGTGTATCTACCATCTGCATGTTACTCTATGAATAAAAGGGAGAAGGAGATGTTCTGCCTAATCCTGAAGAGCATGAAGATTTCTGATGGTTATGCCTCTAACATTTCAAGGTGCGTTAACGTCAAAGATCGAAAAATATCCGGGCTCAAAAGTCACGACTCACACGTTATTATGCAACAATTTCTACCTCTTCTTGTTAGGAAGTGCCAAAAATGTCTCTAATAGAACTAAGCACGTTCTTTCGTGAGTTATGCTCTAAAACATGTCGAGTTGAGGACTTCAAATATCTACATGAGCGCATACCATTCATTTTGTGCAACCTAGAGCGAATTTTTCCACCTTCATTTTTTGATATTATGGTCCATTTACCCATACACTTAGCATCAGAGGCAATGCTTGGTGGACCTGTCCATTACCGCTGGATGTATCCCATCAAAAGGTATGATCCATACAATCTCTGCAATTATATTTACTTTTATAAATTATGTTTGATTTCCCTTAATGGAAGTACATTCATTTCTATGTATGCAGATACTTGTACACACTTAAGTCATATGTACGCAATAAAGCCTATCCCGAAGGTTCCATTGCAGAAGGATACCTCGCTGATGAGTGTCTCACATTTTGCTCAAGGTACTTACATAATATTGAAACACGATTGAATAGACCCGTCGAGGTATCATTGGAGGTGCCGAACAATTCATTCTCACCAATATCGAACGTAAACAAATGCATAACTATGTATTGTTCAATGATGATAGCGTCGCTCGATATGTGAAGTAATAACTCCCAACCTCTATATATTGTCGGACCATTTGAATTCAATCCATTGTACTCACCTCACATCCATTTAATGCAGGCAACATAAATCGTACATTAACCTGAAGTATCGTAAGCGTAAAACTGATTACGAGAAATAAAATATATACAAAGAGCAGTTTAGCGATTGGTTTAAATCACATGTAAGTGTGAGGAGATAATTATTTTTATACACTTAAAAGAGGCACTAACTTTGTTATCTACATCTAATAGATTAAATCAATGATTGAGGCCAATAGTACGCTGCCAGTGAGACTAGATTTACTCGCTGATTTTCCATACACTCATGCAAGAAGATTCACTGGATACACTATCAATGGTTATAGATTTCGAACAACTAATAAGGAGAGGAAGGCTACAATACAAAATAGTGGTGTGATGGTCATTGCAAGCACTCCAAGCTATTCAAGCGCAAAGGATAAAAATCCAGTTTCAGGGGAGATCACATTGTTACGGACGTCTCGTGGACATAATTGAGTTAACTTATCGCCAAGGGCTGAAATTAGTACTATTCAAGTGTGACTGGGTTGATGTTGGACAATGCAAAGGTATTAAAACAGACCAATCAGGGTTCACGCTTGTAAATTTTACACATTTATTTGCATCTCAGAAAGACGAACCCTATGTGTTGGCATCTCAAGTAAAGCAAGTTTTCTACGTCGAAGATCCAACCGAACCAGGCTGGCATGTTGTCATCAAGAACAAGCCCAGGGATACTTTCGATATGAGTGGAAGCGACAATATACTACTAGACAGTGAGCCATATGGTAGCCAAGTTCAAATTGGTACCCAAGAAGATGATAGTACTTTCAATATCGTGAGGGAAGATGTGGTTGGAGAAATTGTAGATGCACCTTTCCAAGCCCCTTGTGCCCACGTCCTTAGATGGATTCATTGATGACGAAGAAGATGAAAATTGATTTTAGATTGATATGTAATGATTTCAATTCTATATAGATGGAGTTTTCAATCCTTTTGCCTATTTGATTCTAGTTAGTATTTCTATGAGTTTTGATGTGAATGTGAGTAAATTAGGTAAACCTTGACTTCATACTACTTGATACCTTTGTTGTTGCTTTATTCTTAGTGAGTAGCAACGGCTTGTAGGTGGTACTGTCTATTGAGTAGCAGTTTCCTCCTTTGGAGCTTTTTCTATATAGTCAACAATGGGCAACAGAGTGTAGTTTTTGTTGAAAAAGCATACCCTCTTTTTTTGGTTGTGGTTTCTAAGAGTGCTTTTCTATGAGTTGCTGCTACATGTGAGTATACAACTTATGAGCTGCTGCTGCTATGTGAAATGGTTAATTTACTTGCTCTCAAAATATATGTTGTCACTCTTTGATTCAAATGCTCAATTCTCATCTTTTTTGGTTCTTTTGAGATGCTCAACATTTTATTGTTACCTATATATATATATATATATATATATATATATATATATATATATAGCTAATGCCCAGGGTACATGTAACACACACACACACACACACACACACACATATATATACCTAATGCCCAGGGTACATGTAACACTCACACATCCCACGTACTAGTCAGTAGAGATAACAAAATTTCTTGAATCCGCATCTTCACACTTGATCGCTCAAGCCTTTTACCATTGCACCAAATATTAGGCCTTTTGTGTGTAAAATAATACCCTTTTTCAAATAAGAAGGGGTCATTATTTGGTATAATGGTAAAATTGTAAAAGGCTTTAGTTGTCAAGCGCTGAAATGTGGCTTTGAGCTCGAAGAACAACAACTTTAGGTGTAAAAACCAAAGGTTATGTCTGTATCCCATTCACTAATATAAGACATGTATAAAATAAGGTTTGAGGCTATACATTGGAATATCGGTCGTTCAAATCAGTTGGGTGCCAGGTGGCACCTAATTTGAAGATCAAGTAAACATTTTCAAGGTCAATCAACAAACCAATCTTAACTTAGGGCAGTGGTAAGGTCCAATTGGTTGAATCTGATTTTGTGCTGAACCAATTTTATAACCATTGGATAGAGGAGAATCTTGACTTTTACGATTTCCATATTTAAGGATTACATATTGTCAAGATTCTCTTCTATCCAATGGTTGTAAAACTGGTTGAACAAAATATCCTGTTCAACCAATTGAACCTGACCATTGCCCCCTTTAACTTAATCCATTTGCAGTCCTAAATTTAATTTCTTTCTTAATCAAATATTGCATGTGAGTTGTATATATTTTAAGGAAGTTATATAGAATGATCATAGCCACTAATTTTTTTTTTTAACTTATTAGATGGTGAAAAAATTGCAGCTCTAACTTATCATTTGGAGCTTTTTCTGTAAGGTTATTTTGTAAGGTTAGCATGTTGAATTTAAACCACATGACACCCTTGTTGCTTGGGCCGAGTACACAAAGATTCCGAATGTTTGAATTATGAGATTCAGTTTTTATATTTTAATTATGCTAATGGTTATGAGATTCAGTTTTTAATAATTATTTGCGTCATTTTGCTTATATTTTGAACATGTTGAGATTTAATGAGATTATTTGATATAATATTTGTGTCAGATGGCCGACGTAGATCCACCCCTACCCCCACCCCCTAACGTTAAGAAAGGGCGAGGGAAAGCAGTACTTGGTTTTAAAAATAAAATGAAAGGAGGAGAGAAAATTCTTGTGCTATTTATTGTATAAGGGGCATGTCGTAGGGGATGATCAAAGTAAGATGTCCTCGATGATTGGGCAAATAGCGAAGGATTGCATTATATTTCCTGTGAATGTTCCAAACTTCTGAGATATTCTGACGAGTTTCAAGAGTGCTTATGAGGAGTTGATGGTAACAAATGACATAGTTATATTAAATAATTAAATTCTTTATTTTCTATTTCATATTCACATTGATTGATAATCAATTTTGTTGATTAAATGTAGGAAGCTTTTGACATGTCTTCCTATGATGACATTTATCGATGGCTGCACTATACCTTGCTTCAGAGATGGAAGGCTAATCGATATCATATAAAAAAAAAGCACTTCGACCCCTACACAACTACAGGAGAACGATTTGCCCATTGCCCCGATAATGTGGATAACAACTAGTGGAAGTCGATTGTCCGTTACTGGGAGTGTGAGGAGTTTAAGGTAAATTTCTAACTCATTGCTTATTTAAAAAAATTCTTTTTATTAATATAACATATTATAATTTTGTATGATATAGGTAATTAGTGAGCGTAATAAAAGAAATCGCGCAAAGCTAGCCGTACCGAGTACAACCGGAAAACATTACTCACATAAAAAAATTTTACAAGGTATTAACATGCAAATATAAATTATAATTTGTTAATAAACTTCTACTTTTTATAATTTACATATTAAACTTGTCATTTTCTATAGTTAAAGCAGGTAGAGGGGAAATCACCCTCAAGGATGCGAAACTGGAAGTTGAATCACACAAAAAAAGATGGTAAACCGGTGAACGATGCGGCAACAAAGACAATGGTAAGATGAATTTTTAATTTATATGATTTTTAAAAAATAATAATTATATATTTAATTTATATGAAAAAATTTCAGCAAAAGATAGATGAACGACTTGCGGAGGGTTCACAAGAGTCCACTGGACGAGATGATGTATTATCTCAGGTATTGGGATCAGACACACGTGGTCGTCGGTGGCTTTGGCGGTGACCCCAAGCAATTCGGACCGTCGTCGTCTAGGGGAGGGGGGCAGGAGGTCCGCCAATTGAAAGAAGATGTGAGAACCTTGAGAGAAGAGCTTGAAGCAATGAAGTGGTTGATCACTCGATTGATCGGAACAATGGTAAACATTACTTTAAAACTTTTATATAATTTTTTCTCTTGTAGTTTTCTATAATTTGTCATGCTAACAAACATTCATTTTCTTTCTGTAGCTCCCTCCACTGCCGCCGCCTCAACAATAGGCTCTCCTCCACAACACTTTGAATGGGTGCACATTTTGGATGGGTATGTTATTTATTGATGAAGTTACTGATTTTTTAATCTTTAAGAAGCTAATTTTTGGGGAGCTTCAGAAGATAATTTTTGTTCATAACCCCTGAAATTATCTTGCTTCATATGTTTAGATTGTTCCTGCTGTTATCTTCTCCATATTCTAAGTTAATAATGTTGTGTTTTTTTGCATATTGTTCACTGATTTGTTATTCTATTGGGTGATGGGGTGAACGACTATTGATTTGAGTAATTCATTTAGCTGTTTTAGGTTCTAAAAATGACCAAGTTGAAGAGGCGATTGGAGTAGGTGAAGCTGAAGAGACTGAAGCATGCGAGGATGATCGTGCTAATGTTCATGAGATGGTGATAACGTGGAAGAGTGAGGATGGTAATGGCAGTGTTGGTGATTGTGGTGATCGTTGGTGGATTGTTGGTGATTGTGGTGGTTTGTTATTCTAATACATTGGTTTGACAATCTTATTTTTTATTTTTTAGCGCATTAGATCTGTCATCAGATTTTAGCAAACTAAATACCTTGCATTAGAGCTGCCATAAGTTTTTAGTGAACTAAATATCTCGTTTAGGGGCAGTTTGGACCAAAAAAATAATTAGATTTGACTAATGGTGTTGCCCCTAAGTGACAATAATCATAGGCAAGGCTATCTATTCCTTTAGATTAATGAAATTGCCGGAGAACTTCCCACAAAACAAAAAGTATGGGTGGAAGTACAGTTGTGGAGCCAAGGGGTGCACAAACTTGTTCCATGCTACTGAGTTTGTACACAAGCATATGAAACTGAAACACCCAGACCTTATGATGGATTTGACTTTGAAAGTGCGCGAGGATCTTTATTTCCAAAACTACATGAAGTAGGTTTTATTTATTTATTTTTATTGTCATCTTTTGAATTGGGGGCCATCAATTTGGTGTTTAATCATTGTCATTTATTTATGATTAATCTTGTTGTCATTGTAGTGATACAGATGCACGTGGTGGCACATCTGTCATGCAACCCCCTGCACCGGTATGTTTCATCTGATTTATAACACAGATTTGTGTTAGAGTGCACACAGACACTCAAATGCATCATTCAGTGGCTCTATTTATGCTTTCTCTTCTCGAGCTTCTTGCTCATCTTGATCTGATGTATTTTCCTTAATTTTGAAGGAAAATTTAGCTTTCTTTGAATAAAAAATTTAGCTTGCTTTATCTCATTCATCTTCTTTTTTCATTGATTGATTTCAGGTAAACACAAGTGGTTAGTTCTGTGGTGTAGCTGAGATGATTAGTCCAGTAGATTTCACCAAGAACATGGATTTTTGGCAACATGATAAGTGGAATGGTTTTTTCTCAGTGAAGTGGCACATCATAAAGGACATCCCAAATCCACAGTTCTGCCATATAATACTAGAGAACAATGAAAATAAACCTGTAAAAAATAGCAGAGATACACAAGAGGTATGCTTTTTATTTCTACTGTTAGCACTCCATGTTTTTTTTAATGTAGTAGCTAATTTTGAAATTGTGGTTCTTTCCTAGAACCGTAATAGACTAATTTTGAAATTGTGGCATCTAATTAATGGCTGCACTTTGATTGCCTAGGAGGTTGACCTTCTGGATGATCTTTCTTTTTTTTAGGGGATTGACCCTCTTCATTGACATTATAAGATTATCAAGTTTATGAATAGCTTATCAGCTCTCAAATCCTCTAGGAAACTGACTTTTACAGATTTTAGGGCTTTGACATTTGTCAAAGTGTAAAATTCAACTTTTCACAGCATTGGGTAGAGGAGCTCTGTATGAAAATTAGTTAAAAAAAGATCAGTTCTAAGTTGGACTTCCTTCTGAAACTGAACTAAACTGTTTCACTTTAGAGCATTTTACCCAACACTGAACTGGTTCAGTTTAGAACTAGTTACGATAACTATTCGGGTCAATCTCCTTCAAAAATAGTCAAAGCTTGTGTTGTATAGCTACTTGGGAGCACATAAATCAGTGACATATGCTTATGACCATTCACTGTTTTGGTATTGAAAAATATGTAAAACCTTGTGAGTTGCATAGCTATTTGCAGAAATGAATATTGGTCGCCTTCGTTAAATAGGTTCATGTTAGTCCATCTTGGCCATTTTATAGTTCATTGAACCAACTAGCCTCCTCATGGATGTGGAGATGTGGCACTGTGAGAACCAACCAAAAGTGTGTTGGTACAGGTCCCTTGTAGTTAAATGGTGAACAAAATTATGGGCAGAAATTCAAATATATTTATATAGTGATCTATATTTAGAGAGTTACTCTTTGCTCTATCACCATTGCCTTATATCATCATGATATTGTAGACTGTCTCCTTTTTGTGGAAAAATGGGATCTCATAACTTTGACCTTTATAGATGATAGTGATGTACTTTCCCTTTTGGGAAAAAGGGAATCTCATATTGACTAATGATCTAATACAATTCACATCATTAGCTTATCCTTACTCGTCTAGTTTAAAGTCATATGCTCAAGATAGGGGCAGTTGAATTTTGTTTAGTTTTAACTTTAAGAGTGGTACAACTAATTACTTAGCTTCATCACTATGAGTGTGCATTTATATAATTTGTATATTTCAGTTTAGATGGTTTTGTGAGATTGTTTTCATTCTACAAATTCATTCATTGAATCTAGTTTTCTGTGTTTGAAGGAAATGTTGTATTTATATGAATAATAGCACAAACAAAAAATTGGTAGCAGTATTCTTTTGACAAATATAAATTTTCCTGGTTCCAGGTGGGTTACTTTCACCAGCCAATGTGGCTTCTGACAGTGCAGGGAATTGGAGAAGTTGAGAGATTCTCAGCCAACTTCCTCGGCCTAAAATTGAAGTTGCCTGACTTGCTATTGCTTTGATGTTAGCCCACTTTGCAATTACATTTCTTCATGCACATTTCTTCATCACAATTTTTGCAAATCATTTTCGAGGACAAAAGCTTTTTATTTTATAAGTAGTAAACTTTACATAGTTTTTATAAATGACGGTTCATTTATCGTGTCAAAATGAGGAACATTTTGTTACTTGTTATATAGGAATACCTGATAGCAATCTATATATTAAAGTAAATATCGAGTCCTTCCAGGTCATTATTTGTTCATGGATGTCCGAACATTTTGATGAGGATAATTTTTAGTATCAGAGACTGATATGCCATATATATAGGTGTTATGACTACATATCTTCCATCCGTTTGAAGTTTAGGTTCAACAATTATTGACCCAGCAACCAGGGGATGCAAAAGTTATATAGTTTAACAATTATTGAGCCAGCAGCCATGTGAACTCTTAATGTAATAAATTTTATAATGATTTGATTATTTCTGTGATTATTTCTCAGCTAGGAAGTTCTGAAGTTTTCCCTTCCCTGTTATGTTCATGATATTTTGTTTTTTTGAGTTTGTTAGTATTCTTCACGACTCTCATATACAAAAATCTATGTTCCTTTTTTTAAAGGTTTTATCTCAAAGAAATGCTGCCAAAGCAGCGACAACAAGAAAATTCAATGAAGAGATTATCCCTGTACATACAAAGGTTTGGAAGCAATAGCTTTCTTATAACATTTAATCAAATATTAATCTAAAGTTTCAGAACAAGATGAAAATTTTGAGACTCTTGCAGGTCATTTATGAACAAAATGGAAATGAAAGATCAGTCATGGTTTTGCTGATGGAGTTCGGCCCAATACTTCACTTTCTGTTTTAGCTAAGCTCAAACCTTCATTCAAAGTTGGTGGTACTAGCACTGCAGGTACAATTTCTTTCACCAAGATTTCCATGGTTTAGTAGCAAAATGTAAGGCATCAATTTCTAGTGATAGATTGCCACTTGGACAATTTAGATTGATCACAGATGTGTGTTACATGGCTTAATGATAAATCACACTTCAATGGTGTGAGATACATGGTCTTATTTTAAAGGTGTAAGATCATTTAAACACCAAGCCATTATCTGTATATTAAAATGATAACTTCTTGCAGGTTAAATCGGTTTTTGTGGATGGGCTGCCTCCATATTGGGATGAAGATCGTGTAAGAGAGCAGTTTAAAGATTATGGGGAAATTGATCGTGTCGTGTTAGCCCGAAACATGGCAACGGCCAAGAGGAAGGATTTTGGGTTTTTCGATTTTGTAACTCATGCTGCTGCCGTTGCTTGCATTGAAGGTGTAAATAACACCGAATTGGGTGATGGAAAGTCAAAGGTGCCCTTCTTTCTTTTCTATTTTTGGATCCCTTTTTTTGCTAAATGAATGTATTTTGGATATTGTTAACATTCATTTAGGCATGCAGAAAGGTTAGGCTCTTATAATTTTCAGAATTAATCAAAATTGTCTGAATAGTTTGTCTACCGAACATTTCGCCAAATATTGACTTGATTTGTCGATTCTCCAAATTTTTTCGAATTTTCCCAAATTTAACGAATTTGACGATTTTTTTCCGAATTTTTATCATTGTAATACATGCTTTAATCGTACTTTATATTTTTTTATGATTTAAATTGTTAACGCATGTGGATTATCTATACACTTATTTTATCACTTAAAGATATCATTTTTAATTTTAATTAGGTTAACATATATTTTTGAATATATGTATTTTTATAATCCCTGAAATTTCTCATTTTTTCCCGAGTCTTCTCCGAATTTATCTGAATTAAACCGAATTCACACCCCACCGACAGATTGCTGAATCCGAACTTGGTTACTATGGTTTCAGTGCATATTAATGTCTCTTTCAATAGTCAGATATATTTGTCTACATGATAATACCTGTCAACTTTTATCCATTATTAAACACTGCTAGATTGGAATATTCCTGTTTACTTTGTTATGTTGCAATTTCCAAGAGTTGTGATTTTTCCCCTTTATTATTTGGTCAAACAAAATGCTGATGGTCATATAATAAATGTTGATAGGATAGATTGTATGATTAAGAGCGGGGGTTTAGTTGTTTTCTTATCTTTCCTTTCTTTGTTGTTCCACGCTTATTATTGTAGTATCAACGTTCTTATCTTTTGAACATCCATGATGGGTTTGGAATAATTAAAAAAATATATTAATTATACGAGTAGTTTTGGTTGCTTGATTTTTTCGGCAATCCTACTCATCTTTATTAAACTGTTTGAAGTTTGTACCATGGCTCTATCTGAAAAAATAGATGCTTCAAATTGTTTATGTTTGCATGGTTACATATCAGAATCAGATATGAAGTGCTCCTAAAATTCCTCATGTAAGGATGACTCTCCAGTTCTCTCTTGGACTCGTTCTTTTTTCCTCATTTAAATAAAACTTTCCATTTTCTCCGCCCTCATGATGTATAAATTTGCGTGTCTTCCATCTTCAACCAGTCGAAAGCAAGAGCGAGACTTGCAAGTCCTCTACCCAAAACTCAGGCTGTGAAGGGTGGGATGCGTGGTGGGTTTCGAATTGGGCGCTCTGGTATTGGAAATTACTCTAGATTTGGTAAGTTTTTTTTTTTTTTTTTTTCTCACAACTTGTGCAACTTAAATGATTATGTTCATGTTTAATTTCTTTCTCATTTCTTACCAGGGAGAGGGTTTGGCCGGGGTGGTCATACTTCCAACAGTGCAGGCTTTTAGCGTGGAAGGGGTTTCATTCGATGGAACCCCTTCCACGCTAAAAGAACGGGTAGGTTTTCTTTCGCAGATGATAATGATCAGGAAATCCAACATTCTGAGTTCCGTGGAAGGGGGTCTTTGGTTCTAAGTTTATATTACTAATGATATGATGCCAAGAGGCTATACCCATTAATCCTTTTCTATTATTTGATTCTAAGTTTATATTACTAAGCAAAAGAGTTTTAGAAGAGATAAATTTGGTTTTATATTTCCCATTTTTTTTGAATAAAAATTACTATGGACGTTTATTTTTGCTACATAATTAGTTTTTTTACTATGGGCTTTTTTTGTTTATAAGTGAAATAGGGATTAAAAGAATCAATTATTTTTATAGCTCTCTCTCTCTCTGCTTTCTCTCTCTAACAGATCATGGGTGGCATGCTCACCGTCAGAAGAATTATTTGTGTTAAATCTTTTGAAGAATATATATATATATATATATATATATATATATATACGTTAGGTCATTATTTTGCAACATGTTTTGTATTTTCTATATGGCTCTTTGTAAAAGTATGGTGCTAAGAGCCAACACCAAAGATGAAAGTGTCCCCCATTAATTTCTCTAATTAACAATTAGTTCTTGTGGAAGTGAAATCATTAGCCTACAACTCTTAGATAGACAATATGTGTCCATGAACCAGAAGTCAAACTGATTTAATTAATTGCTTGATATCTGATGGTTACTCAAATAATGTGGAACTATCTACCAAGGATCAATCGTTGGGGACCGAAACTGAAATTTTGAACCAAAATCCTCCCCACAGTACATTAAATACCAAAATTTCGAGTTTTCGGTTTCAGTGGAGACCGAAATCGAAACATTTCGGCCAAAATTTTGAACAACCATGCTATCTACACAAGAGTTCATTGGCTGATATATTATGATCTTTTAGTTGGACGGTGTGGATCATCATAAAAGTACACTCATTGTTGAATAACATAAAGGGTACCTCTGTTGGCCCCTACAGGTTGAACTCATAATGCGGTTCAACCTGGTTGGACCTGACTATTGCCCTTTTTAACCAATTGGTTCTTGATTTTTATTATTGGAAAATTGAGTACAGGCATTTTCATAGTGAGTTCGCAGGGCCACTATCCCAGTCAAGATTGCTAGTTGCAAAAATGTCTTGTGCCTTAAACAAATTGCATAGCAGCATTCCCATACTCTAATATCTATGTTCACGCTTATACTTTTTACTGTAAAATGCTGAGCCAACCATCTGTCGCTTTTTTTTTTTTTTCATTCCTTTCATGTACTAGGAGTTACATCAGTACTGACTGTAGTTCTCTACGGCTGATTGTGTTCCTCCCAAATTGCCTATCAAAGCTCTAACTTTCTTCGACGATTGCTGAAACTGAAAGGCGTCTCATCTAGAGATAGAGGTGGCAGAGAGCCGTCGGGATGAGGCTGAGGCGACAAGAATCCGTATCAAGCTGTAGGAGCTGCAGGCGATATCTAGGCAGGTGAAAACAAAAGATTCCAAAGCTGTGAGGCTAGCCGAGATGAACAAAAGAAACAGGGTGGAAAATTTCAAAAATGCTTCGGAGATGAAGCCAGTGAACACGAGCGTTAAAGCGGGCGAGGCGGGGTTGGGATAATGTCCAACACAGCAGTTCTTTTGTTTATAGGACTTCTCATGTAGCAATTAAATTTGCTTTCAAATGTACAAGCAGAAAAGGATTGATGTGTATTAAATTTGCTTTCAATTAAATATGCATAAAAATTGTCGACGTAAATTTAAAAAATATATATATTTTTTTTTTAAATAAAAAATTTTCATAAAAAAATCACTGCCAAAAAATTTTCATAAAAAACCACTGCCAAATATATTTAAAATATATATATATTTAAAGAAAAAAAAAATGTTGGAGACGGCTAAAAGCCGTCTCCAATAATAGGAGGTCACTTATTGGAGACGGCTTAAAGCCGTCTCCAATAAGTATTGGAAATGGCTAGATGACTCATTAGAGACGTCTGTAACATATCTTTGGAGACGGCCATATGTCGTCTCCAATAACCTTGACTATTAGGGACGGCTTCCATTTGGTCTCCAAAGACAATGGAGACGGGACTATTTGAGACTACATGGAAGCCGTCTCCAATACTATTGGAGATGACTTAGACACCTTTGGAGATAGCCAAAAGCCGTCTCCAATAAACACATTTTTTGTAGTGTATTGAAGCATTAAGAGCAATAACTATTGGAGAAACATATGTATTATGGAAGCCTGAACCCCCAGAATACCCTTCTCATCCATAAAAAAATTACAAAATCTCAAAACCCAAAATCTTAAGAAAGATAACAACTTTGCACGAGTGGAATTTGTATGAAAAGAATCACACTTTCTTTCCTAAAGAAAGATAAAATATGGAATAGAGTTCCTATATTTGTGAAAGAATTACTAAGGTCCCTTTTCTCCAATTTCTGCCCTCTTAAATTTCTTCCAGATTAATGCCTGACAATACACCATTGTGAGGCATTAATCTGATTCCTAGATAATAAACTACACATATTTTGTTGCAAATCTTTCTTGGATAATAAATTGTACAAGCAGTTTGATTCCAACCAATACTTGACCATAGATGTTAAATTGTAAGGTTCAAAAATTAAGAGATGCAAAAATACCAATTTTCTGGTATGGACATGCCAAAACCATTTTCTGGTCTCTCTCAAGAAATCAAACCAATCATATTTTGGACGGAAGCACAAGTCAATTAACTATTTGACCAGGGCTTTGTGCAAATCAAACTTTTCCCCCTTACCAAAAATGTGGTCATTCATACATTCAAACAGGTCTTCCATGCCATCACAAAGAACAAGAAAACTAAAAACTGATTCCACCAACAAACAATAAATCATCTTAAGAAGCAAAAAATAACGAAGAATTCAACAACAAGATCTATGAGTTTGATCACAAAACCATCCACATAAGGAACTATGAACCCAAATCCAAATACCCAAAAACAGAAAAAAATCGACATGACAACAAAGACCAAAGAAACTATACTTATATTTTCAGAAACCATAAATCAAGCTGTCTGGAATAGCTGAAAACCATATCCCTTGTTCTCCATATTCAGTGGGCTTTGTGCAAATCAAACACAACTAGAGCATCATAAGCTCTAGCTGCTTCTTCTAGTTGCAAATCAAACACAACTAGAGACTTAATAACGAGGAGATAAAAGTGACTATAAACAAAACCCTAAAGCCCAAATCTATAAGCGTGATCGGCTTGCCTCCGGACTGATACAGTATCAATATCGGTATTGGCCAAATACTGAGGGATATAGATTTTTTGTTTTTTGGCCAAAAAATAAAAAATAAAAAAATAAAAAAAATCTAGAAAATCAGAAGAAGAAAAAACGAATTAGAACATTATTTTCATCTAATTTACCTTTTTTGAAGTGTATACATACAACATTATTATATTTATAAATGTATAATAAAAAAAGCTGACATGGACGAATGAAAATAAAAAATAATATTTTGAAAGTGGTAAATTTAATCCACATGTCACGACTAATGACATGTTCCCTGATTACATTACATCAATTATTCATATATTCAATTTAAATCTTCCAACTTAGTCTAAGATTCCCAAGAAGCCTTGGAATCTGACACCAATCCACTAAACGAAGTGCTTTTGTAAGCCAAAACCAGAGATAAAAAGCCTAAAAACCCTAAGAACATCCACCCAACCATACCAGCTGATACATCTGGTATCGGTATTAATTTAGGCCAAAACCAATATGTATCAGTATCCGCCAATACTTTGGTTTAAACCATGTTCTTAGGTCCAATAAGTGTCAAGGATTCCAAGAGTAACATGTAAAACTCTTTAAACTGGCACTTAAATATTTAAAGAATCAGCTTCGCGATCCTTTAATGGTAGAAGGTGATTTGGTTAATGTTATTGCCTGGGTGACTAAGAAAAGTGAGGGTCCTTGGTGATTTTGTCTACTCTTGGTTGGTGCCTCCGATTTATTAGACAACATTGATTACACTTTTAGTCATGTGTGATGGAAAGCCAACCACTACTGTGAACAAGATAGGGATAAGAGAAGCTTTGAAGCAGGAGTACCAAAATATCTTACGGGGATATTAGCTGGAAAACATTGGGGACCAATGTTTACAGAAGGGGGCAAAAACATTGCATTCTTTCATAAAATGGCGAATGCTAGAAGACTGCAAATTTTATTAAAAAGATTATTAAAGATGGTCGATTGAAAGAGAATAAAGGGATGGAGAGTGTCATTGTGGAGTAGTATTAGGTATCTTTATTTAAGGAATGTCATTGACCATCTCAACCTTCAATCTCACTATGCATGAAATTGAAGGAAGTTGGAGCTGCAATATCCCTTCTCTCTAAGACGTGTTTGTTGAAATAACCAAATTCTTAACAAAGATCATATAGCAACTGAATCTATTAATTTTGATTCCATGTGTCACAGATCCCCAAAAGATGGCTTTTCAATCATATAGCGCACATCACACTTAAAAATTGATTTTAGGGTCATTTTTTGGGAATTTAGGACACATGGAATCAAAATATGACCATCTGATAGGTGCGTCATGATCTTAGGATCCATTGTGTGGAAGATCGGGGTGAAACACAATCTCCATCATCTGATCCGAAGCAATCAAAGGTTTTGAAGGGGACTGGGACGTGGGCGCTTTCAGAGAACGCGTGGGCGCGAAAAGAGGTATCCTTGGTCCATATTAAGAAAAAAGAAAGAGGAAAAAATTGCCGTAACAGCTTCAAATTGACGGAAAAGAACAATATAGAATCAAAGGAGCCTATTCTCAGTAGAACAAAAGATTCTAAAAGTAGCTTCCTAAGCAACTCAGGAAAGATTGCCAAAGATTACAGTTATAGTTGAACTTCAAACTTTTATGCAGATTCCAGAATTCAATAATCTTGAACTAAAAACATCACCAAATAACCGGGCCTAAGTTAAACTCACTTTCATTTTGTGTGCCATCAGATTTGAGAATTCAGAAAAATCAATTGTTCCATTCTGATCAGCATCAACCTCATTGATCATATCCTGGAGTTCAGCCTCCGTTGGATTTTGACCAAGTGATCTCATCATAGTATCTAATTCTTTCGTGGTGATGCAGCCTACATAGAAGAAAATCGGATGAATATGAATATGATAAATTCAAGTGCAAGAAAATTGAGGATGGAAGCCTTCATTAGACTAAATATAAGATAAAGGCACACAACAGGATCATAGTTAAACTCTATAGCATAAAGCAAATACAGCTTCGCACACACTTCCAATATATTTCAATTTTTAGGAATGGTGCGATTTGGATGGATGGAGAGCGGTACAACCTGATTACTTACCAAGTCACACCAATTTATCGAGTTTGGGAAAAAGAACATTAACAAATAAGACACCTAAACTTCCTTGGCTGTAACAAGGAAGAGAATATAAGTATACTTGTGGTTGAGCACGTTCTGGTGCCTACATGTATACAAGTGTTTGAGTATATAAGTATATTTTTCTCTATATGCGTGTATGCCAGTCTATTTATGTGTACCATGCTTTTTTGGTGTGAGACCTTGGGTGCAAAGGGTTTCAAAACTGATATGGATAAGTATCTATTTCAGTCTGAACAGGTACCAATAAGGCGATAACACTACCAATTCCTATAATGGTAACGATATCGGCCAGTATCGGCAGATACCAAGTCTAGTATTGGCCAATATATATTGGCATTGGCGTCTTGCCAATTTTGTCAAACAACCAGTATTCGGTATCCCTTGGTATCAGGAAATACGCATTGGCATCAGCGGAACGTATCGGTCGGGAGGTTGGCCGATACCACATCCAATAGCGAGTTTTTTGAGTTTTTACACATGGATCACTATAGACGAAGGAGCCTATTGTTGCCTGGACACTTATACTTTTAGAATCTTTTTTTGTGTGCTAACACTTTGTAATACTTGGGACACTACTCATTATGACATTCTCCTTCTAGACATGCGTGAAAAAATACCACTTGATACCATTGATGCGTGCCTCGTTTTGACATGGTAAATTGAGTATCCGTTTTTAGGGGAAAATAGTGTATAGAATAGTGTATAGTTCAGTAAATTATAAATGAAAAAAACTAGAGTCATTCAACACAATTTGTAAAATATGGCATATTTTACATCAGGTTGCATGACATACATTATGTATACAGTTTTATCTTTTCCTCAAGTAGGTTCGCAATTAGTGCTCTAATATTTTCTTTCAGTTCCATTTCATTATATTTTTATATTTTTTATTTTTTTGGCCAAGCCACCATATTGGAATTCTTTGAAATTGTTGTGCCAAACGCCTGTGACACCTTGACACTTAAACACTCGTGCCACGTGTTTAGGTAACACTGAATGGGCTAACTTCCATCATCACCACCAACATCAATGCCATGTGCCAAGAATGAGCCAACTTCATATTTTACACTTATCAACAAAAACAAGAGACTCAAGACCTAATTAAGCAAACAAAAAAAATAGATTTCGTATTTTAGCTTCTTTGAATCTTCAAGAGTGAACTAAAGTTCCAAATTTCTGTTACAGATCCGTTGCAATAGATTTAGGAGTGATTCCTCCATGCCATAAGAGATGAAACACTCATACAGTTCTCAGATGTGGATTCCCCTCTCAATAAATTATAATTGGATATGTGACGTTTTTGCATAATATTAGGTAGTGTGATCTTTGTAAGTAAATGATGTATTAGATAGTGTGATCTTTGCAAGTAAATGATGTAAAAGGTTTACACATGACCACCTCACTGTCTCAACTTGCAGCGAACTGATGCATGGTGTGAATAAGCTGATAGTAAAGGATAATTTCGATTGAGATTTACAAGGATGGTTAGTCAAACTTGAATTTGCATAAATAGTTAACTAAACTAAGATCCTATGTTAAGCCTAGCCATTCAAAATTGACAAACCTGTGGTAGAATCGATCGGCCCATGCGCTGAATTATAACAGTGGTAGAATCGACCTGTGGTAGAATCGATCGGCCCATTTAAAACTAAGATCCTATGTTAAGGCCGCTATGTGAAAATTTTCGTCATCTGTAGCTTCCCAATCCTGTAATTGTGGTTTGATTTCTGGAGGGTCCTTCTTTCTTCCTTCTATGGGATTTTCAGTGTCAAACAAAGGTTTGACTCCTTCGAGGGGTTCATCGATATCATCGTTCAAGTTCGTCAAATCGTTGAATGCTTTGGATATTAGTTCAATTTCCTTCTCCTGGGGTTTGGTGAAGGATACTTCCTTCTGCTTCGGCACATCTGCTTTCTCAGTAGTTCCATAGACAAAGTAGTCATAAAGAGACAATTTTGGTGAGGTAGGGAATAAATTGGCTGGTTGGCCTTTCGATTGGCAACCTAATCCTATGTGCTTGCATAGTTTAATCGGGAATCTATGTCTCACACGACCTTGCTTATTCCTACCGAGTCCGGTGTGGGGGACGTATCCGAGTTGGTACATAAGATCCCACCCTTTCATCGTGGTTGGGTTGATGTCGTATAATTTAGCGAGGTTTGGGCCAACTTCCCTCCTCATCAGCTCTTGTTGTTGCTCTGGGTGAAAACCATGAAGAGCAGGTGAGCAGACTTCTGCGACAACTGCTTCATTAGGAATTCACGTCTTTTGGATGTGGCTTGTGTTTAGTACAATTCATGGGCTGTGTTCAGTATCCATTTCTTGAAGAGGTGCATCGACATATATACGGACGATGGAGTCCTCATACGGAAATTTAATACATTGATGGTATGTGGATGCGATAACCTTCATTGATTCTAACTATTTTTTTGCCTAAAATGAGATTATATGTACTAGCAGAGTTAGCAACATGGAATGTAACATCCTTTGTCACGGGTCCAAGGCGGACCTGAAGTTTAATAGTCCCTTTTACGAAACGACGTGAGCCGTCGTAGGGTATGAGCGACAAGGCCGAGGGCCTGATGTCTTGTTCTATGTATTCAAGTGTTTTCAATGTAGTGAGAGGGCAAATATTGAGTCTCGTGCCCGTATCGACTAGTGCATGGGGTACAGAAAACCCTCTGATTATGACTGTAAGATATATGGGGGCAGCGCTCCCGTAAAGTGACTCTTTAGGCATGTCTACGTCCGTGAATGTGAGGGCGGGAGGTTGTGCCATGACAGAGGTAATTTGATGAAGCTTATCTAGGGTCGTGTCTTTGTCCACTTGAGTGTCCTCGAGTGTCCTTATTAACAGTCGGTGATGATCAGGTGACTTCTTGATGAGTTCTAGTATAAATATCTGGGCTGAGATCTTTTGGAGATGTCGTAACAGATCATACTCTTGTCCTGGCTCGAGTGCTATTTCTTTGCCCGGCCGATGGGCCCTAGGTGCAGGTGGCTGAGGTGGTTGTGGTATGGGAATTGGTGGTGGGATGACGTGCTGTGGGGGTGGCAAGTCAACTTCCCTTTCTCTCGTGTTCCCCTCGGGTAGTTGTGCATGCGTGAAATCTTTATTCCGGGGGGAAGGGGGAGGTGGATAGTTGGTTCTTGACTTGAGAATAGGGTAGGCCGGTTGCTGGTCGAACCTAGTGTGACTCGACGTCGGTGCATTTGTGAAGCGAGTGATGTTAGGGGTTGGAGTGCGTGTCCGTATGGCACTACTCCAAGGTGGGAGGTATTGCGTGTGATCCTCTTCCTCTAAGAAAGTGGTGACCAACGTCTCACATGGATTTAGGTGTTCTTTTCGTTCACTTTGTTCTTCATCTGACAGATACTCAGTTCTGGCCTCACTCTCTTGGTTGGGAGTCATGTGGGTGATACTGTCTACCTGTGAGATAGTCGGAACGGTGGTTTGAAGAGCATAATCTCCATACTCAGATCCAGAGTCAGGTGAAGAGGGTGGTAACACTGGTGATTTAGGATTTGGCGGGGTCGATGGCTCTAGTGGGGAATGATGGAGGAATGGCCTCCTGGCCCTGAAGGAATGGACTCGTATTTGAGTAAACTTTGGATATGGAGGCAGGCTTCGCAGCGCAATCCGTGTGATCAAAGCAGGGGGATGTAAGGAGGGAGGAGTTCTCATAAGGGTAGTAACAGTGTCGGAGGGTAGGATACGAGTGATTAATGCCGAGGGCCGAAAATGGAATTGACTGGGGAGATCTATAGTAGTGACCTGGGCCAGTGTCCCTTGGTTGTGGTTGGGCGTGGGGTTATTTATGATCCCTAAATTCTGTTGGGCTTGATTGTTATTAGGGTTAGGGTTCCTAAGTGTTTCCTAATCAATTTGATTCTAGTCATTCATGTCATAGATCATGTCCCTGAGAACCTAACAGTCCTCTAGGTTGTGTCCCGCGTATCGATGGAAAGAACAGTATTTACCATAATCTAGATTTGCAGGCCACTGCCTAAGCTTTTCTTGTGGGAATCGTAAGAGATTTTGGGCACTAAGGAGGCAGAAAATGTTGGAAATAGTATCAGGTAAAGGGGGATAGTGTTCCCGCTTTGGTAGGAATCCCCTCATTTGAGTTAAAGTTACGGTGGAGAATGCATTTGTTATAAATCAGCGCATGGGCGATCGATTACATCTTTGCGTTTTGGGCACGATGGCGTTAGGGTACTGGTTTCTATTTTGATATTGGCCTTGGTTATAGTTTTAGCCCTGGTTCTAGTTTGCGTACCTTTGTTGATTAGTGCCCTAATTTTGACTAGCGTATCGTTGTTGGGTGTCGTTTTGCCAGAAGTTGCGCGGTGGAAAGTTCCCGTTATTCAAATTTTACCCTTTATTGACAATCGTATTAACTTGTTCAGTTCCTGGGGCTTTCTTATGATTTTTCGATTTCGACTCGTTGGAGGAACCCACCTTTGATGTGACTATGGATAATGCAACGTCCCCGCCTTTGATGTGTCGCTTTAGTTGGGATGCCCAAGAGTGAAGTGCAGTGAAGTCAGGGCAATCGCTGATGACTAGGGCGCTCCTTATTATTGTCAGTGATGATGTCAATTGAATCTTTCTCTTTTATTAAAGTACTAGTTCTAGCAGCAAGCTTTCGCCATCTAGCGACGAAGTCAGTGAATTCTTCATCTAGTCCTTACTTCTTTGCCATCAGGTCGCTGAGGCTAACTGTCTCTTGAATCAAGTGTCTGTATTGGCCTAGGAATCGATCGACTAGCTCATCAAAAGTCTCTATCTTATAAAGTGGGAGCTCCGCGAACCAATCTAGAGCTTATCCTTCTAATGAACGCTGAAAGTAGTGAATGAGAAGTCCTTGATTGTCGCATATAGGTCGGCAATCATTATAAAAGAGGGCTAAGTGATGGTTCGGATTTCCAGTGCCACTGTATTTAGTAAATTTTGGAGGTTTAAATCCTATGGGTAGGTCAAATTCAATGTCTCGATAGAATTTATCGAATCCGAACGAGCGACCTGGGCATTCCCTCTTAGTCATGTATTCATCGAGCATCTTTGGGAGGTCTTCGATCTTTATGGTTTTGTCTTTGGGAATGATGCGTGAGATACCCTTGTTTGGCAAACTGTCATTAAAGAACGTGTGAGTATGTTGCCTCAATAGCGTATCATGGGTTGACACCGTGCTTGGGGTAGAAGGTGGTTTCTCTTCTCGCTCTTGCTCTCCTAAATTTTGTTGCCCCCTAATGGTTTCATATGCAGCAACCAATCCTCGAAGCAACTCTTCAGAATCATCGCCTCCTCTTTGTATTCTTTGGATGCTAAGTTCTATGATTTGTTGAGTGGTGAGATTTTGTCCAGAGATATTATTACTGTCGTTATGGCTATTATCGGTGTGTGGTGTAGAAAAGGGGTTCTCATGTTCACCAGCCATGTTGACTTTAGGTTGTCGTAGGCTAAAAGTATAAGGTGGTTCTTCCTCGTATGCATTGTTGTTATCAAGTCCCCCCAATGGAGGGTCTCCTAAACTTACTCTACGTATGCCAGACATTTCGAGTCTTTGGCACAAACTCATATAAAAAGAATCTAAACCATACGCCGGTAATAGCTATAACGACAAAAATAATAGCTCTAGACAAAATCTCACAACTCAACAAATCGTAGAACTTAGCATCCAAAGAATACAAAGAGGAGGTGATGATTCAAGTACTTGAAGCTACATATGAAACCATTGAAACAAAACATGGGAGTGAGAGAGACCACCTTCTACTAACACTGCGCTACGCCATTAAGGCAACACACTCACATGTTCTTTAATGATAGTTTGCCGGTTCTGTCTCGCATGCAAGACAACACTATAGATCTAAGACCTCAAAATGATCATGCTAAGAGAATGCCCAGTCGCTTGATGATAAATTCTGATCAATCATAAAATGAATTGACTAATTGACAGACAACATCAAAATACTTCCATATGGCTCAATCGAAAAAATCATAAGAAAGCTGAAGTTAATACGATTCCGATAAAGGAAAATTTTGAATGAGAACTTCCATCGCTGCAACTTTAGTAACAAAACCCAATAACAATCGCTAGTCAAAAGCTGAATCAACAAAATTACAGAAATCGGAAGATAAACAAGTAGAACCAAGGCCAATATCAAAATAGAAACCCGGTCTAATGCTTATCAGCGCAACCAATACCCGGCATGTAAATTCAAAAATACTAGAACTTTAACCCAAAGTGACCCTACTAATGCTGAACACTATCCCCTTGCGATACTATTTCCCTCTTCCCTTTGAATCTAATCACGATTCCCACAAGAAAAGCCTAGGTCGTGGCCTGCAAATCTAGATTATGGTAAATATTGTTCTTTCCATCGGTACGGGAGACACAACCTAGAAGACAGTTGGGTTCTCAGGGACGTGATCTATGACATGAATGACCGAAATCAAATTGATTGGGAAGCGCTTAGGAGCCCTAACCCTAACAATCAACTAGCAATATTTAGGGATCATAAATAACCCCATGCATCAACCACACCAAGGGACACCGACCAGTCCTCATGAATCTCCCGATCAATCCCATTCAGCCCGGCATTAATCATTCCAATAAAATCCCATAAATCCTAAATCAGTATTACAGATTACAGCTATGAAACTCTTTAAAACATCCTTACAGTGACTTTCGAAGCAGATGTATCCGTCGAAAATAAAGTAAGAAAAGAACATGAAATCCATTAATGGTCTCCACTCTAATGAGATCTGCAATACCTCCATGATGTTGTCATCTGGACACGCACTCCAGCTCTAACTTCACTTTCACATGAATGCAGTGAGTCACGCTAGGTTCGGAATCGACCTACCCTATTCTCAAACGGAACCAACTATCCACCTCCCCTTTCCTGGAATAAAGATTTCATGCATGCACAACTACCCGAGAACACGAGAAAGGGAAGGACTTGCTACCCCCACCGCACATCATCCCACCACCAATTCTGGTACAACCACAACACCTAGGCCCTTGGCCAGCAAAGAAATAGCACTAGAGCAAGTATGATCTGTTCGACATCTCCAAAAGATTCAGGCCAATCTATACTAGAACTCTCATCAAGAAGTGGCTTGATCATCACTACTATTAATAAGGACGCGAGGACACTCAAGTGGGCGAACACGAAGAAGATGATGAACTTCATCAAATTACCTATGTGGCCCAACCTCACCTTCACATTCATGGGAGACATGCCTAGTCACTTCACAGGCGTTGCCCCCATATATCTTACAATCATAATTAGAGGTTTACTACCCCATGCACTGATTGCTGATGCAGACTCAATATTTCCCTCTGACCACATGACTTTCCTAATACAAAGACATTAGGCCACCAGCCTTGTAGCTCACAGCTCATCGTTTCATAAAAAAACACCTTTGAAGAACTATTAAACTTGGTCCGCCTTGGACCCGTGAGACAAAAGATGTTACGTTCCATGTTAGGACTCAATAGTACATATAATCTCATTTTGGCAAAAAGCATTAGAATCAATGAAGCATCGCAACATACCATCAATGCATTAAATTTTTGTATGAGGACTCAATCGTCCGTATATACGCCGATGCACCTTTTCAAGAGATGGATATCGATTACGCGACAAGCATTCTGACAACCCATGAATCTGTACTAAACATAGGGCACATAAAAAAGACGTGAATTCCTAATGAAGCAACTATCATAGAAGTCTGCTCACCTGCCCTTCTTGGTTTCACCCAGAGCGACAACAAGAGCTGATGTGGAGGGAGGTTGGCCCAGACCTTGCTAAATTATACGACATCAACCCAACCGCGATGAAAGGGTGGGATCTTATGTACCAACTTGGATACATCCCCCACAACGGACTCTGTAGGAATAATCAAGGTCATGTGAGACCTAGATTCCCGATTAAAATATGCAAGCACATAGGATTAGGTTACTAATCGAACGGCCAACTAGCTGATTTATTCCCTACCTCACCGAAATGGAAACTCTTCTAAACTACAAATGGGCTAGAGTCACCAAACCCCAAGAGATAGAAATTAAATTAATATCCAACGCATTCAATGATTTGACGAACTTGAACGATGATATTGATGAACCCCTCGAAGGAGTCAAACCTTTGTTTGACACTGAAAATCCCATTGAAGGAAGAAAGAAGGACCCACCAGAAATCGAACCACAATTATAGGAATGGGAATCTACAGATGACGAAGATTTTCACATAGCGGCCTTACGAGATGACGAAGAACACTCACGCTCACCATGGGAAGGGGATGACACCTTGCAAGAAAATATTAATTCATATAGCATCCGCCTTTGCCTCGGCCTTGGAGGATGGGAAAGCCCGTGGGACTCGCCTTATATCTTTCACCCATATCAACTCCGATGAAAAGCATGCACTCACATACTAGAGCAATTGGCTAGTAAGATCACACATCCCCTAACGACCAAAGTGGATGGATTTGACCCCTACAACCGTAAGCACGACCAGTAATCCACCAACCACACTATTGGCACCAGAAGAGAGAGAGCCCGATGGTCAGTTGTTCAACTCAAGAGGAAACACCCACGCCCCACTCCTAGAGTTTGAAGAGGAATTTAAACTAGACGCTCCTTCATCCCCAAATGCACCACAACTCCAAATATTTTGGTAATCGCTTGAGGAAGAGTGGCAACCCTCACCAAGCGATGACGAGGACTACTGGATAGACCTACCTGCATTCAAATTGGCAGAGCAAGCCAACCTAGAACTTCACACCTTATCAGATCAAGAGAGCGAATTGGATAATATCATCAGCTCTAACTTGGAAGGATGGGAATGTTCTTGGGAATCTCCCTGCATTTCTCACCATTACCAGCCCCATTGCGATCATGTGCAATCATCCCAACATATTATGAAGATCAAGAGAAAGAGCTCCCTCCCCCTGGGGACCCTTTAGGAGGTTCCCCCTCTCGGGAAAGCCAATCATCTCATAATTCTGACGATGATAGTTCAATCGATTATGATCTCTCAAGCTTCTTCAGGGAAGAGACAATCAACTTCAGGGAAGAGACAATCAACCTAGTAGAGGAAACTCTAACCATGATACCCCTGTCATTAGTATAACTTATTCGAAAGATCCCATTGGATGAGGACTCAAAAAAAAAAATGCCAAATTTGTAACAAATCTGCGTTTCCCGAAGGATCGCCCGAACGGCTCCAGCAGCCATCTCGCTCCCTCAACTAGAGGAAGCAGCTCTCCCGGTGCCTTTTGAGGGCACCGACCCTATACCATACTTATTATCAAAAAAAAAAAAAATAGAAAACCCTAAAAAACTAGAAATACAAAACCCAAAAAAATCAGAAAACCTTGAAAAAGAAAGGAAACTCTTAACCCTGACTGAAGTCTGCAGTCAATGAGGAGACTTCCCTCCTCTAACTCCTGACCCGTCTCACGCGTAAGGATGTAAAGCCTGCAGGCTAAGTAATAAGCTAGTCATCATACCAGAAGAGATACTCCATGACTTTGAAAGAAGAATCAATGGCCTTGACCATCACTTCACCAAAGACCATTCGATCATAAATTGCGCCGATGAAGAGTTGCCTTGCGTAAGATTAAATCCCCAACCTAGTAATTTTGCGGCATATGAGCTCATCGAGGATGAAGGAGGAACACCAGGCCCTAATGAGACTCAGGACTTCCAGCGGGTTATTAAACGTTTTGACGAACAGACCCAGGCTGCCATCGAACCCACGGAGGAAATCGATTTTGGCACCGACGATAAGGCCAAGAAACTATTAATTAGCGCGACGCTCAATCCTAGAGAACGTTAACAGATTGTACAAGTCCTACAGGAACATCTCGACTCTTTCGCATGGTCCTACGAGGACATGCTTGGTTTAGACCTAAGCCTAGTAGAACATCGTCTTGTCTTAAAACCCGATGCGAAACCTATGAAGTAGAAACTCCGCAGGATGCACCCCCAAATAGCCCTTCAAGTCAAAGATGAAGTTGACAAGTTATATAAAGCTAAATTCATCCGAGTTGTCCTCTACCCCAAGTGGGTCGTCAACATAGTACCTATTGCCAAGAAAGACGACAGGGTATGAGTTTGCATTGACTTTTGAAACCTCAATCAGACATGCCCAAAAGATGACTTCCCACTCTCACATATTGACACTCTTGTTGACAACACCGCTGGACATGAGATGCTATCCTTCATGGACAGTTTCTCTGGATATAATCAGATGAAGTTAGCAGAGTCTGACCAAGAGAAGACTTCCTTCACCACACCATGGGGAACTTACTGCTACGTCGTCATGCCTTTTGGGCTCAAGAATGTAGGAGCCATATATCAACGCACCATGATGGCTATTTTTCATGACATAATAAATAAGTGTGTAGAAGTTTATGTCGATGACATATTAATGAAGTCTTAAATGCAAGTAGGACACATTGAAGCCCTTCAGCTAGTGCTACAGAGAGCTAAGAAATATCAGCTAAAAATGAATCCTAAGAAATGTGTTTTCGAAGTCACCTCCGGAAAATTACTTGGTTTTATAGTTAGCAACCAAGGGATTGAAGTCGACCCTGTAAAAGTGAGAGCCATTTTAGAGATGTCACCTCTTAGAAATATCAAGGAATTACGAGGTTTGATAAAAAGATTACAGTTCATCAGGAGATTTATCTCTCAGCATTCAGACCGATGCGATCCTTTCTACAAACTACTTAAAGGAGGGACCGAGTACAAATGGGATGACCAATGCTAGCAAGCTTTTGATAACATTAAGAAATACCTCCTTAACCCGCTAATACTATCACCACCAATTCTCGGAAGACCCCTAAACCTATACCTTTCACCGAACGATAAAGCGATGGGAGCAATCTTAGAATAATGTGAAAAAGATGGCAAGAGAGAGAAGGCCATTTACTACCTCAGTAGAATGATGGTCGAAGATGAACGAAAGTACACCCCTATGGAGAAGACATACCTCACATTGGTATGGGCTTCAACTAAATTATGACATTACATCAGAGCACATAAGATACTAGTGCTAGCCCGAATGGATCCTTTGAAGTACATATTCGAAAAGCGCACCACATTAGGGAAGATCGCCTGCTGACATATGTTATTACAAGAGTTCGAAATTACTTATGTTATCTAGAAGTCGATCAAGGGGCAAGACATTACAAATTATCTCGTAGATCTTCCACTCCCGAATGATGAACCCATACACATGGACTTCCCCGATGAAGACTTACTCACAATTCATGACGAAGAGCCCGATAAAACCTCATGGACCCTCTATTTCGACGGTGCTCTAAATCACAAAGGGAAGGGCATCAGGATAGTCCTTCTAAGCCCTGAAGGAGTGATGATACCCAAGGCTGTCCAACTAGACTTCTCTGTTACCAATAATATTGCAGAATATGAAGCTTTTATAGCTGGATTGCGGACAACGTTACAATTAGGTGTCGAACAGTTAAAAGACCATAGGCGATTCCAAACTAGTAATCTCACAAGTCATAGGAGAAAGGAAAACTAAGGAACGGAGACTAATGACATACCTAGAGACTACTCAATATTTGGTGAAGAAATTTGAAAAGACCTCTTTCACACACATCCCTAGATTAGAAAACGAGTTAGCAGATTCCTTAGCCACACTAGCCTCTGTCATCTAGATACCTATCGGCCAAAATGCCAAGACCTTCTTTATTGAAAGATTAATAGTACCTGCCCACAAAGTAGCATGGACCGTTATAAGGGAACTACCAATTCTCCCTGCCAACACGGAATTAAAAGAAATAATCACTCCAGAAAATCACGCTGAAACAGAAACCAAAGTCGCCACATTCAGATTCAAGAAATCACCAACCAACGATGGACAACCATGGTATTTTGACATCTGGAATTTCTTGAAATATCAACACATTCTCCCATATGCCACGAAGATCGAACGAAATACTATAAGAAACTGGTGCGCCCAATTCTGTATACTCGGTGAAACATTATACAAAGGAGCATTCACCAAGGGAGTACTGCTACGATGTGTCACGATCGTTGAAGGACAATACATCATCCAAGAAGCACACGCCAGCGCCTAAGGCGCCCACTCTGGTAGACAAAGACTCGTTGATCAAGTTACACAGCAAGGCTACTTCTGGCCGATGATGATTAGAGACTGTCACCTCTATGTTCAATCCTGCAAACAATGTCAAGAGCATGCCGTACTTATCAAAGCTCCATCAATTGCACTAAACACTATGACCTCGCCGTGGCCGTTTTCAATATGGGCCTTTGACATCATTGGACCGTTTACAGACACCATTAGGAATACTCACAAGCATACATTCATACATACAACGATCAAATACTACACCAAATGGGCAGAGGTCGAGTCTTATGCCAGAATCACTACTTTGACGCTCACGAAGTTTATAGTTTGAAATATCATTACCTGGTTTAGAGTACCCAAAATGTTCATCACCGACAATAGACCGCAGTTCATTATAGAAAAGACAAAGAAGTTATGTAAGAAATACGACATTGATTTGTGCCACTCATCGTCATTCTACCCTCAAGGCAATGGACAAGCAGAAGCTACAGACAAGACGCTGATTCGAATCCTGAAACAAACTATGGAAATAAGCAATGGAGCCGACTGGCCTGAACGATTATCAGAAGCACTCTGGGCCTATAGGACCTCTATTTGTACAACCGCTAGCCAAACTCCCTGCCTCCTCACCTATGAGA
Organism: Chloranthus sessilifolius; assembly: GCA_021018995.1. NCBI lineage: Eukaryota > Viridiplantae > Streptophyta > Magnoliopsida > Chloranthales > Chloranthaceae > Chloranthus > Chloranthus sessilifolius. The sequence goes on along the minus strand of CM037591.1, from coordinate 43,141,675 downwards.
TGGAGGCAGTCCTATCATATGAGATACAAGTACCATCTTTACGCATCCAACTTGATGATGAGCTATCCTTAGACAAGAGGAGAATTGCTTTACTTAGTTAGAGCGACTCGATGAAACATGCCTAAGGGCAGTTGATCACGCTCAGGTATATCAGATGAGAATGGCCAGGGCCTATGATAAGCAAGCCCTTGAACGAACCTTTAACATTGACGAGCTAGTCTTAAAGAAAATTATGCCTTCCATACACGCCCATCTAAAAGGAAAACTGAAACCAAACTGGGAAGGCCCTTACGTTATAACAACTGCATACCCTAGAAATGTATACAAATAGGCGAACCAAGACGGGAAAGAACTCCCTAGCCCCTGGAATGCCATGTACTTTAGAAAATACTATCCTTAGTCTTATGGTCATCACATCCCGTCATTAAAATACTTATACTTATCATCCCCGTAGTCATCACGACCCATCCATTGGTCGTACGCCTTCAATCCTTAGAATATCCTTAAAATCTCTGACTTATTGCTAGCCTTTAACATTGGTGATTTGATTGAAGGACTAGTGACCTATCTAAAACTTTTTTCAAAAGCGTAAGAAACACCCGATTCTCATTCCCTATCCCCGCTATTGGAGGAGACGTTAGAGTAAAAAATAACGATGTTAGGTTTAATCAAAACTCGTCATTCTTGCGCTAGCAGAATGCTTTCAAAAGAAATATACACATAAAAAATATATATATATTGAGCGAGAGCATTACGACAAATGAACAAGTCAATGAACTCAAAGAAGCATAAGTAGGTCGTGAGGACATCTCCGGTAATTTTACTGGAAGTGTATAAGCAAGCTGCGAGGGCATCCCTGATATTCTCATACTACTAAATGTTGTCGTAAGGTGGCGGGAGGAGGATAAACCCCTGCTAGCCATAGAATGCGAGATTTTGATGGTACCGAAATATGACGAAGAGCTCGATCATGGCATTCCATACCCCTCAGAGGAGAAGATTATTACTTACCCCTTTTGAAAAGGTATTAGTTATGAACTATTCTCCATATCACTAAGCCTTACCTCTCCCCTTTCTAGTTTTATTTTGGATGATGAATCTGAGACTTCACAGGGTATTCCTAGGAATGAAACTAAAAACCACTGAATGACGATTGATGCAATCACCCATTATACTTACTATGCTTTTTCCGAATAACCATGGAATAGGATGATCAATACCCTAAGATAGACCCCCGTACGCTATTAATCGAAGGACCTCCCCCCGGTTTGGAGACAGTACCTATGCACTTTTCTGCAAGACTAATTCACCTAATACCCATGACTATTTATACACCCAAAATGCTTATCTAAGGCCCAGGGAAGCTCCATTATATCCATACACTGGGGCATTTTTTTTTTGAAGAAGGAAAATAATATCAGAAACGCTGACCCGACCACGAAAAAGATGAAGAATGATGAAGATACCACTCAGAGAATACTATCAAAATACCGTACTGCAAGATCAACCACGCTTCTACGTTGGGGCATTTTTATTTTTATTTTTATTGTCATTTGCTTTCCTTGTTGCACTATTTATTATTTCAAAATAAAAGAAGAAGAAAAAAAAGAAAGAAAAGAAAAGGATAGAAAGTAAAAAAAATAGAGAAAAAGAGAAAAAACTTATATCCACCTTTCTATCACCAGACCCCGATTTGAGATATTTTCCCCCTTGACAACTGGCAAGGAGGGGGACAAACTATTGATAGCATTACCTTTACATGTGCAGATGCAAAGTGACCTTCAACCATCATCAAGCCTGCTCAAAAAGCATGAAAGTCTTAATGACGGCTGAGGCACCGAAGGAAAAACGAAAATAGCAAAAGGTAATCAAAGGAGGAGAAGCGAATCAGGTACATTTGAACTAAAAATCCCTATATATATATAGACATATACTAAAAAAAATATAGTCCTTTCTTTTTCTTCACATTTGTCACTGGGGACACTCTCCCTATATACAACGCACATACAATGAATATCAACAAACGTACACACACCCCTAATCCCTACGCTGCCGCTGAGGAGGAAGAGCGCCGCTATTGTTGGTATAGTCAGCCCGGAGGTCGATAGACTGATCGTCTGAAAACACAATCCCGACACCCGGAGTCCTCAGAACCTCTAAATGATAAGGACCTTCCACTGAACCCCCCTCACTAGCCTGGCTGACCGACCGCCTCGATTGAGAAGGAGGAAGCCTCACATGACTCCCCCGAACAATGGAATCCTCACAACTATTTCTCCTGTCGTGACTGCGAGTGGTATGATGAGACTACCCAGCTGAAGAACTCGTAGCCCTCGACTTTGACCCCTCACTAGCCTGACTAACCGACCGCCTCGACTGACAATGAGGAGGGAGCCTCGCATGACTCCCTCGAATGACAGAATCCTCATGACTATTGCTCCCGTCGCGACTGCGAGAGGAATGACGAGACTGCCCAGCTGAAGAACTCGTAGCCCTCGACTCTGATCCCTCACGATGACCAGCCGACCCGCGCAACCCCCGCTCGCCCCTCGTCAGGCAATACTATAACCGATCCAGGGACACCTGCATCTCCCCCGGTGTTGTCCGACATGCTGCTGCGTGACCATCATTGCGACCATCAGATCCTCATGACTCTCCACCTCTTCGAGGACCGTCTCGCCTCCGGAGTGGCGCGCGCCCGTGCTGCCACTAGCCGTGCCTCCTCGAGCTGACGAACTTGTATAACTCTATTGAATCAAAAGAAGCAAACATATGCATATGCGAACAATAGCAAAACTCAAAATGAAAAATACATATATACCAGATCTAGCCTCTCCCAAAAGTCGTTCGACTGTCTCTGCGGTCACAGGATCAGCAGATGGCACCCGAGGGATGACAAAAATAGGCGGCTGTAATGAGAATAAATAAATGCATTAGATAAATACTACGATAACAAATAAGTTATGAACCCAATGACTAAAACATACCTAGGTAGGGATAGGAACGGACCCTTAAGGAGGAGCCTCGGGAGCGGAGTCCAGCACCGCCTGAGAAAAAAAAAACAAATAATAAGCCAATATGAACACGTTACAATAAATAGAAATTAACAATCCAAACTAAATTACACTAAACCATACCTGACTCTCGGCACATAGAGAGGCGGTGGTCGCCTCCCTCATCGGCAAGTCCTCAGCAACTCGACGCTGAAACACTAGCACACGTTAGTAAACCATCAAGCCAACATAATAATAACGCCTAACAAACCAGCACAGTAACACAACTAAACTGAAGAGTGATGGAACTTACTCAATGCTCCAACTCAGACTGCAGACGAGCTATCGCTGGATCCTCCTGACTGGAGGAAGCCACTGAAGAAGGATCAAATGCCCGAGCCGAAGCCCCTGCAGCGAAAAGCTTTGCTATTTAGAAATGCCACCAATACGCCAACATTAGCAAGGATCCCCGAGTCATCAATAGCTAATAAGTCCAATCCAAGATACTTACCAATCGCTCGATCTCCGAACTTAAATTAGCCTCCACCGCATGACCCGCCTACTGCTGGCCGCGCAATAGCTCGATCATCGCCGCCTGGGGAGCAACCTCAGACTCTCTCAGACTAGCCACAATGAAAACAAGACCACTATATTAAAAACATTACCAGAATAAACAAATATAACACGTCGACGAATTAGAACCAGTAAACTAACTCACCAGGAGCTGACAAGCCTCTGCTAGTCGAACTCCTAACTCATCCTTCGCCGCCCTGGCCCTGGCAACTGACTCAATCAAAGAACGCAACATCCCCTCATCAGGATGAGGAGCATGCCCCATCTGCTCCATCACCCTATGGAGGGAGTCCAATGCTCCCCGCACACTCGCCGTGAGGTGGTCCTCCTCTAATGTGACCAACCTCTCCCTCAATGCTGACGCCGACTCTGACCCACCGACAGCGAAAGAACCACTATCATGAAAAGGACGTGTGAAGAGACGCCCACCACCCAACGTGCCGAACCACCTCCTATACTCTCGCACATCAGCCTCATCACGCGCCCCCATGACTTTGGTCCCCCCGACTATGAAATCAGCCATCTGGAGTGCCATTCGCTCCACAAAATTTTGGCCTGGAGAGCCAGTCATCGTCTTAGCCACCCTATGGCTAGTCGCCGAAGGAACTCCCTGATCAAGTCCCAACTATCGTGCCACCCAAGAGGTGTGGATCCTCTCCACTCGCTTAAAACAATGGACCCATATGTCCACATCGAAGAAGGGTCGACCAGACTCAATCACCGCCTCACCTGCATCCTCTGCACCATCATAGGGTCTTCAGATCACCTATCCAAAAGAACAAATCAATCCATGAGCGAAGCCTAAGGGCCACAAAAAAAAAAAGATGAAGTCCAAACGAAAACATAATGTCATACACATACCTGCTCTGCATGCATATCCTCGAAGAGGCCTCATGCAGTCTGAAGGTAAGCTGACCAACGGCGTCCCCTCAATGACTCCATCCATATGCACATCCGCGGGAATATGAACGAAATCTCCGACGGGACCCTCGGGCACAGAAAAGCGAAATTATCGTATGCCCAAAACTGAAAATGATAACATAACAATAACGACTACATGCAATAAACATTAAGATCGTCACTATGACCAAAGGTTAAGAAAAGAAAAAGTTACCATGATACTAATTTAACTAAAACTTGCCTGGAGAAACAGGAGGAAACCTCCGATCGACGCTATCCCCTGACCCCAACGATAAAACTGCTCGTAGAGATGCGTCAACGCAGTCGCACCCCACGCATAGGTCGGGACTCAGTCTAAATCCCCAAGAATCATCAAAAATAACCCAGTGACGCATCCCCGAGTCGAAGAAGAGAAAAGTACCGTGCTCAAGAAGTGCATCAAGAATGCTTGGAGTACCCTATCTGTGGCCAATCCCAACTTGGTCATGGGCTCCCAGCCCATCACTCTCGCACAACATGCCTCGTAAAGCGCTACTGCCTCCTAATGATGCCTCGGAGGGGTGAACCCACTCGCGAATGTATCAAAAAACTAAGTGACCCAAACAACACCTGGCTCCGATCCACTCAACCTATAAGGCACACCCAAGATCTCCTCACATACCTCAAGATAACTCCCTGCCATCCGCCCCATGATCGGTTCATCCTCCAAAGAAAGACTAGTAATGCAGACCTAGTCCTCAGGGATTAGCAACATCATACCAACTGGAAAGAGAAGCGCCTGATGCCTCTCGCTCCACCTCTCTATAATCGCCGAGATCAAACCTCGATCGACCTGAAAAGGCTCCAACTCCAAAATCATCCCAAACTCGAAAGACACCAACCACTCCCGCTGAAACTCTAGCAAGGTAGAGTACCAAGTATGAGACTCGGTCCATGCTGTGCTGATAGCCAGCCGTGGGGGCTCCTAGTGAACGAAACACAAATAATGACAGTAAGACTAACACATACCTATGATGAAAGATAAGCAAATTTAGAGCTCAAAGCAAATGAAATATGCCCAAAGCACATAATAATAACTTACAAGAAACACACAAAACATGATAAGAACAACTAAATAGAACATGCCGTCATAATATACAAGTAAACACGACCCATAATCAATGCAGGTCTGACGTAAATCAGAAGGGTTACAGATCCTAACAAGCCAATGTCATAGCCTGGATGCCTAGGAAAATGGAAGAACTCTTGCTTGCGGGGACCTACCCAGCCTCTGGCACAGAAATCCTCCAGTGGATAGTGCCTATGATTCCGAGGCTCAGCGCCTGGCTGCTCCTCACCCTGCTCACCCTCAACTCTATCACCCTCCTCCTCGGCTACCCCTGGCTCGGCCTTAGGCACCTCCTCCCTGACCACCATTCGGTCACCCTCGGGGACTCCCTCCGCGACCATCACCCTGATATCCGCCTCTATGGCAACGACTCTAGCCTATGCCCCTGAACTCTTACCTCCATCGAACATCATCCTCTAACCTGTAAATAGTGAGCTCGCTCACCAACACTTTCACCTCCATCCGAATGAAGAGCTCAAAAACAAAAATGGAAGAAACGGCACCAAACGGATGATCGATTCACAAATAAAAATGAGCTAGGAAATAAGAAAATCAAAGACTAAATTGATCGGTCGAAATGAGAAGTTCTCAACAATATAAGTTGCTCGAATTGCTGAAATAAAGCGCCAATCACGCGCCACTCACAAAATGCTTAAATCAAATGCCCACTAATGAGCGCTGCAAATGGTTTGTCGTCACATCTATCTCACGCTTGATCACGCATCGAGCCAGAATCAACGCCCAACGCTGGGAATGCTGGTCGTGTTCCCGCATAGGTTCAAACGCTTAAATGAATTAAACGCCGCGAACAACTCTTCACCTTCAAATGCGCGCCAAATTTTGGCGCATCAGATTAAACGCCAGCAACGTAATTTACCCGTAAATAAAATTTCACAAGACAAAAAATCAAATTAGACATTCTCGATATTTACTATCGTTTCACACTTGGTGAAACCACCAAAACACTTCTAACTTAAAAAAATGCCCTCTCCTTCACATTCATCAATTACACCAAAAGAAAGGTAGCCCCCATCTTCCATACATTCTAACAAAAAATATATACAACAAAAAAATGCCCCCCATCGCCTTTATATCCCTTAAGCTAAAGCTAAAAAAAAAAACAAAAAACTACCGGTGCTCGAATTTAATAAATCTAAATTAAACTAAACCCAAATAAATAAACATCACATGAGTCAAACACGATACCGAGAAAGTTGAACCAAAACAAGACAAGAGATATAGAGAACAAACCACTTTATAGATCAATAAAATAATTACAAATACACCGAGGGCATACCTCCAATATACAAGGAAAATAAGAACAAATCGACGCTCAGTAATGCACGAATCCGGATTTATTCGGGAAATCAAAAATCCCATCTTCCTCTTCCTTAGCATCAAAAGAATTCCCGAATTCCCAATCCCGTCCATTCTCATCATCCACTTAATAAGCACAGTCCATCGGGTCCAATACCCGGGATACGAAACAAAAAGGAATAAAAGACATAAATAAAAAATGCTCAAACTTATAAACACAAGATATCCCCAAAAAAAAAACTTTTTAACCTATAAGCTTAAAATGAAAGTCCAAAATAAACAATAAACCCAAAGCCTTAAATTCACTCATTTATAAACTATGTTTTTTGAATCACCAATGGACAAGTGCCACACATTTGAACCGCCTACCAAGCTGATTGAATCCAAAACCATATACATCCCCCTTTAAAAAGATCACAATTCATGACAACCAAGATGAACCAATAATTACACAACACTTGCCCCTCTAAAAGCACAAATGTTGACAATTACATCTGTTGGACTCTAGTTGTTGGACTCTAGTGATGTGGTGCATGTGATAAGGTGAGTATAAATAATAATAGGAGGAATTTCTTAGGATGATTCCTAGTTGATTTGTGATCTCCAACTACAGATATTTGTATAAACATTTAATGTGGGTTACTTTATTGACTTCTGCTGAGATAAAACTTTGAGAATGTCGAGATAGATTATAGGTTTCGATTAGATTCTCTTTTTTTGTTGTTAATTATGATTAGGCGAGCTTATTATGATGCGTTATTTTAGTGTCCTGATGCTATCAGGAGTCCAATCATTTTTAGTTTCTCGGTATCATTAGGAGTCCAATTAATATCAAAGTCCTGGTACTGCTAAGAGTCCAATCAGTTCCAGTCTCCTATCGGTACTAGGAATGCAAGTGTATTAGTTCCAATAAATTTCTAATTAAATAAAAGAGTCCAATTATATCGCAATTCTAGATAGAGCAGGTATGCTAATTTTATTGTAATTCTTGATAAGCAGATGTATCAATTATATGGCAATTACAACTAAAGCACCTAAGGTAATCTTACTAGCATTCTAATTTGAACAAAACAAAGACTAATCTTTTTTTGGATATTTGATTGAAGTAATAGATCAATTTACTAAAATAGAAATAAATGATCGAGGCAACAAAATTAGCTCTTTTTTTAAGAATCATAATCTACGGATCAATTATGGTAAAAATCTAACTAATAATAAACGAATTAACTTTCCTAAATTCTGGTTGAGATAAGAAATTGACTGAACTAGAAGACTAAATTGAATCAAAGCAAATAATGATATGAAGGCCTATTTGATGTAATTAGCCAATTATATTGAAATAGAAAAACTAACTATAACTAACTAGTTAACCCTAAACAATCTAAAAAGTGGGGGGTTGTGCCCGCTATGCTAAGGAGGATTGGCCTGATTCCCGAGTACCCTTCGTAAGCTCCTGTGGGCAAATCAGATGGCTGAGATAAAAGATAAGTCGATAGTTAAATAAAAAAAGGGGATTTTTAGAATTGAATTTGAAATTATAATAAGAAATTAGATTGAGAAACTAAAGTTATGAACTAAAATTTATATTTTTGGATTTTTGACGGTATGAAAATATAAAATTAAATTAGAGATTAAAATTTTAGGACTGAATTCGAGTCCGAAATCAAAAAAATCAGGTCGTATGATTAAGGACTGGTTCTGAACTCTGAGAGTCAGAATCAGAAATTAATGATAGGACTATAGATTGAGATCTAAGAGAAGAATCAGAGCATAAGGTCGGTATATCGGACCGCCAGATTAAGGACCGATTCTAGAAACAGAGAATTAGAATCGGATATAGAGAATTTTGGTCCGAAGAGGGTGCTACGGTCTAAAAGTTAGAAATAGAATCGATTAATTAAACTGAGGGGAAATCCTAAGTCTAAAGCAAAATTAAATTCTTACCTAAAAGGTCGAGTGCGGAGAGAATCATCGAGTTTGAATATTAAAATCATGACTAATTTGCTCTATGGGATCTTTGGTTTCTCTGATTTGAAGTCCCAGATTCTCTCTCTCAAAATTTACAAATACGTGTTTGTGTTCGAAGAGGATGCTCTACGGTCTAAGAAATTAGAATCGGGTTCTGCTGAGAAATCTCAAGATTCGAATATTAAAATCATGACTAATTTGCTCTGAGTTCATTCTTGGAGCTTACGGTTTTGATTACGGTCTCTTCTCAAAATTTGCAACCTCCTCTCTCTCTTGAGAAAAAAAAGCTTTTTATAGGTTTTCATTCAATTATGCCCATTTTCGGATGTTTAAGCGAATTGCGTGCGATTTTCTGGCGCTTAATCGCTTTGAGTCGGTCATCGACTCAGTGAGCGACCGGCTGTGAGTGACTAGCTGAATTACTCATCAGGTTTCTTAGTCCTAACAAAATCAGGACTAATTATGTGCGTGTTGGGACATGCGTAATTTAATTATGTTACTGAAAGGGTGCTTAATCGAAAACGTATAAGAGTCAAGGGTAGGAGACTAGGTCGAGGCGTAGGCCAATTCTTGGCGTTAGTGGTGTAGGCGCTCAATCGATCAGCGTCGTCTATTTAAGCGCATAATTGAGTCTCAAATGATGCAATGAAAGGAAGGTTGGTCTAAAGGGGTGATCGTGCTTGTGGTTACTGCGTGATCGAATTACATGTGAGTTTTGCAGCTTAATTCGGGAGTTGTTCGGTATGGTCTCAAGAATGGAATGCGGGACTATTGTTTTGATGCGCATTCCATACTATACTCTATTGCTTAGTATATAGCCTCCTACGTTAGGATTTGAGCCACAAAGCTATTATTTGACTGTGTTCAGACCATGGTTTGCATGGTCCCATGCCGAGGGGTTAAAAAGGTCAAGGGTTGACCAAACCATTCGTGTATACTCAGGAGAGGCGAAATGGGGGTGCCTACAGATGCCCCTCTTGTTGCAGCTCTTCTAAAAGTAAGAACGTCGAAGAAGTAGACACCCCTCATTCGAGGTGCCTTCCGTTTCTTGAGAATTCACAAATGTGAATTAGGTGATCTTGACATGACAAGCTTGGCTTTCTTATCTGCGATAGGCTAAAATGGAGCATTTGAAGGGCAAATGGTACATGTCGAAGGGCATATTTTGGAGTGGTGGGTGCATGGCGCATCCCGTGTATGGTCGCGAGCTAACGAGGGATTTTATGTAATCAATTAGGTGCATCAATCAAATGTCCAAAACAAGGTCCGGGACCCGATAATAAAGAGATGAAATAGTATGTAGTATCGAGAGCTTTTTGCAAGTCATGTCGGGGCCAGCATCATTGCTCACACACCAATGCGCATCGATTCGTTCCATTTCTAATAGGCATTTGTAAGTTCTTAGATTGAGTATACTCATATTTTGGCTTCAGAGAATGGTTGATTTTGGTAATTGAGTGAAATTTTGTGAAGGTTAATTTAACGCGGGCATATGTGCTCGATTCATCTGAGTCTTTTTTTTTGCATGAACAAGCGCTCCTACGCGGTGGTGTATGTCGCTTGATTGCTTGAGTTCGAGAGGGCTTTGGGATTTAAAGGTCAAGGCTAAGTGTAGTTGGTTGTGGTATTTAAAAGAAAGGTGAATTGGGTCTGTATTTTGTTTATTTTATTCTTTTCTTTTTTTTTTTTTTTTTTTGCAAGAAGAGAAGAAGATTTTTGAAATAAAAGATTTTAGAATGAGTAAGGGGTTTTGAAATTTTGGGAATTTTAACTTAAGATCAATTCGGTGGTAAAACGGCAGAAAATGTGGCTTCCGAGATGTCGCTGAGTAGCTCCACTGGTACAGGATTTGTGGACCCAACCGTTCATGTGGTTTTCAAGATGACACTTGGCATGCCGGAAACTCCATCTAACCTTCTCGATGAATACTTATGATTGTCTCTTATGGGAGAGAACTACGATGAATTCAGGGTTGAGAGAGGCGGGTTTTGAAAATATTTTGACTTAATCATAGATAATTATAATTTAGAAGAAATATCGAGTAATTGAAAGGGGTAATACTTACCTGGGGGTGATACTTACCTGAATTGTGCGGTGAGACCTTGGGAATATTGATAGCGATGGTACTTTAGCGTGTTATGGCGTCGCGGCCAGGACTTGGTGGCTATCATTGTAATGCAATGTTTGGGTGCAATGTCATGGTAGTTACCCTTTTTCTTACTTGTAAGCGGTTGGCCGGGTTGTCGGCGATGTCGCGATGGGGCCTTGGTGATTGTAGTGGTACCACGATGGGACTCGAGAGTATTATTGGGATATTCGTTGTAGCTTGGCATGGTAAAATGCATTGGGACATGGGAGTAGTCTTCACCGCCTTTATTGCGATGGTGTTTGAGTAGGTTTGTTATGGGCACTTGGGAGGCTCTTTATTTCGATGATGGGGCATGCTCCTGCTTTCTCCCTTTCTTCTTTTAGTGACCCGGTGTTGTGAATGATTTTTTTGGGTAGTGGTGTTATGCGATGGGAAGTGTAGCTAAGCGCGTTCGCTAGGTAGGGTGTTTGTGTGACAAGTGTGTCTAGTTTCTTTCTTTTTGAGATCTTGGGTTAGTGAGATTATGTTGTAGTTCGTTGTGATTGGCTTAGTTTTTTTGTTATTTTTGGTGTATTTGCATTTTCGAGAAATTTATTTTGGCTTTTCACTATGGGCCATGAGGGCATGGCAACAATTTTGCAATAGAATTTGACGTCGGGGTGGTATCATGTGTGTGTTTCATTGTGGTGGGGCGTGCTTGAGTGGCCCATGATGGGGCGAGATGGTTTCGATTAAGATGAAATGAGCGATGTGGTGAGGGGTAGCGGTGTCACATGGGGCATATATGTTTTATGTAATAGGGGCGGGCGTGGTCAACGTTCTTTTTTGGTTCTGTGCCAATGGGACAACAAATGGAGTGATGGTCCCCTTTTCACTCTGAGTGGCTCATGAGGCTATCACGATGGGACAAAGGGACTCTCGTTCTACGAGAAGGGTAAATTTTGGGCAAAATTAGGAATTAAGCGCTACCGACATACCGCTAAATCGAATCACGCGTTAATTCAGTAGCAATTCGAGGTCTAAAGGAAGTATTTACGTGTGTGTAGGTTAACTTTGTGATTGGATTGCACAATGATTCTTGCGTGATTGAAGCGTTACCGTGTCATCGAGCGGGCGACTTTTTGGTCTTATGAGCTCTTGTGACATTTAAGCGGTCATAACATAGCGTAGCGTGGATTGGAGAGTCACTCTGTCACTATGGGTAACCTTTCACATTGAGCATCAACTATTTGTCGTTCGATTGGATTGCAGTGCAGAAAGATCGGGATCGGAGGTCTCTATACGTAGTGCGTAATGTTATTGCTGGTTAGGAAGCGCGAGTTTTGGATTAGTGCGTTATGTGTAGCGCGTGATTAAATTAAGCGCATTTTTCCATCATGATCGCGTGATCGAGCGTGTTCTATATAAGCGGGGGAGCTTCATTTGCTTTTCATTCTCGAGTTTAGTCTCGAGTCTTGACTTTTCTGAGTGTTCTACCATTCTGAGATTCGTGTTTCTGTGATATTAAGTGATCTAACCATCATATTGGGATGGGGTTTCTTCCTATATTCGTCATTTCGCATGATCTTCGTCCTAGTGTGATGCTGGGAGATAGTGTCATTACAGGAATGGGCGGTATTGGGAATGAGGCGCGTCTTCACCATTCCTTTCTAGGGAAGCGATGAAAGGCGGCGTTGATAGGCGGAATGGAGGAAGTGAAGATGGCAAGGAGAGGAGGTGCTGTAAATGGAGGGATGTATCCCTAACCCATTTTCCGTCTCTTCTGCAGGTGGCTCGTTTAAGTTCTCCAAGTATGGTGGCAATATTTCTGAAGCCTCTGATTGGATGTTCTGCTCCTCGTTTTGGCTCATTGTAATTTTGGTTTTCGTTTTGAGTTGTATGTTAGATTTTAGGTTTTTCATTTTGGGTTGTAATTAGGGAGGTATGACTCTGGTGATATTGTAAAACTTTAAATTATAAATAAAGGGCATTTTATTTATTTTTATTCCTTATATTTATGCGGTTGGTTGGCTTGAATTTTGGTTGATGGATTAATTGGACTTATACGCTTTATGCGTAGTTTTAAGATTTGAGTTAGCTTATAGTTTTTAAAGTTCATTATGAGAATGACCCAAGGTTTATTCATTCGTCCTATTAGGTCCTACTTAGTAGGTTCACTTGATTTTTATCAGGCTTGTTTGGGGCATTTTTTTATTTTATTACACTCATTTATTGATTTAATTTATTGATGGATTAGTTGGATTTATTTGATTTGTTTGATTTTAGGATTTAATTTAGTTTACGGTTTCACTCCGGATTTATTGAGGGGTTTATCTCAAGATTAATTTATTTTATTCAGTTTTGTTTAGAGGGTTTACTTGGTTACGATGGGTTTGTTGGGAGCATTTCTTTTTGGTCCCAAACAAGTCGAGAATCTTATTCTAGAAAATTATTCTTTTGTTTAAAGTTTAAAGTATTTTATTTTAGTCTTTTTATTTGATTTGAGATGACACTTCTTAGAAGTGTATGGATTCAGGGTTTAATTTAAAGTTTCTGGATGGGTGTTAAGTGTTTGAATCCTATTGGCCTATCTAGACTTGAGGAGTTTATTTTTTTTTTAGAGGGGAAAGTGTCATGTAATTGTTGGTTCATCTTGATTGTCATGGATCGTGGTCTTTTAAAGGGGTATGTGTATGGTTTTGGATCCAATCAGCTTGGTAGGGGTTCAGATGTGGCATTTGTCGTTGGTGATTCAAAGGACATAGTTTATAAATGTTATACGAGTCTAGGTTTTGGGTTTGAATATTTTGTTCTCTTATTTCAAGTTTAAAGTTTGAAAGTTTTCACCCTTTTTTTGTTTGAGCATCTTGTGTTTGTAATTATTTTTATTTATTTATTTATTAATGTCTTTTTATTCCTTTACATTTTGTATCCGGTATTGGACCCGATGGTTTTTGTGGATTTATTATTGTGTAATTATTGGTTTATCTTGATTGTCATTAATTGTGGTCTTTTCAAAGAGGGGGGGTGTATGATTTTGGATTCAATCAGCTTAGTAGGGGGTTCAAATGTGTGGCACGTGTCCATTGGTGATTCAAAAAACATAGTTTATAAATGTGTGAATTTAAAGCTTTGGATTTATTGTTTATTTTAAACTTTCATTTTAAGCTTATAGGTTAAAAAGTTTTTTTTTTTGGGGATATCTTGTGTTTATAAGTTTGAGCATTTTTTTAAATTTATTAATGTCTTTTATTCCTTTCTGTTTCGTATCCCGGTTATTGGACCTGAAGAATTGTTCATTAAGTGGATGATGAGAATGGACGGGAGGGGAAGATGGGATTTTTGGTTTCCCGAATAAATCTGGATTCATACATTGCCTGAACGTGCTGATTTCAGCATTTTTATTTTCACTATATATTCAGAGGTTATGCCCTCGGTATATTTTGTAATTATTTTATTGATCTATAAAGTGGTTGTGTTCTCTATATCATTTGTCTTGTTTTGGTTCGACTCTCTCGGTATCGTGTTTGACTCATGTGATATTTATTTATTTGGGTTTAGTTTACTTTAGATTTATTAAATTCAGGGAGCCCCAGGGGTAGTTTCCCCCATTTTTTTTTAACTTTAGCTTAAGGGATATAGAGGCGATGGGGGGCATTTTTTTTGTTGTATATATTTTTTTGTTAGAATGTATGGAAGATGGGGGCTACCTTTCTTTTTGGTGTAATTGATGAATGTGAAGGAGGGGGCATTTTTTTGTTGTATATATATTTTTATTAGAATGTATGGAAGATGGGGGCGCTCTCTTTTCCTTTCGGAGCGTGTGTTTCTTTAAGTTAGAAGTGTTTTGGTGGTTTCACCAAGGGTGTAATTCGGGTCGATAGTAAATGTCAAGAATGCCCTAATTTTTGGTTTTGACTTGCTGTCTTGGATGTAAAAAATTTGTTTTTGGGCAAATTATGCGCTCATCCTCGGGCGTTTAATCTAATTACGTGCTAAAATTTGAGCGCGCATTTCGGAAGGTGAAGAGTTATTATGCGCTAGTTCATAGGCGTTTAATTCATTTAAGCATTTTAACCTATGAACAGGATGAACACGATCACTGGCATTCCCGCATCAAGGTGTGGGCGTTTGAGGTGATTACATGCTCTCAGTAAAGCAAGTGATCAACCGATCAGATAGATGTGGGTGGGCAACAAACTATTTGCACGCTCATTAACAGGCGTTTGAGCCGAATTAAGCGTTTTGTGAGTGGTGCGTAATCCAATTGAGCACTTTATTTCAAGCGTGCAATTCGAGCGACTTATATAAATTGTTCAAAACTTCTCATTTTCGTCGCATGATCCATTTAGTCTTTGATTTTCTTGTTTCCTAGTTTCTGTGTGCTCATTTTTCGTGTTTTCGTGATATCCTATGATCCGGTCGTCCGTTTTGGGTGTTGTTTCTTCCATTTTCTATAGTTTTTCGAGCCCTTCGTATCAAATGGAGGGTGAGGGTGTTGGTAGGCCGGAGCTCACTATTTTTGAGTTAGAGGGGATGTTGATGAGCGATGGAGGTGAGAGTTTGGGGGCACAGGCTAGAGTCGTTGCCATAGAAGCGGTTATCAGGGAGATGGTCGCGGAGGGAGTCCCTGAGGGTGACTAGATGGTGGTCAGGGAGGAGGTACCCGAGGCTGAGCCAGGGGTAGTCGAGGAGGAGGGCGACAGAGTTGAGGGTGAGTAAGGTGAGGAGTAGCCAGGGCAGCCAGGCGCTGAGCCTCGGGATCGTAGGCACTATCCACTGGAGGATTTCTTTGTCAGAGGCCAGGTAGGTCCCCGCAAGCAAGAGTTTTGTCCATTTTCCTAGGCATTCAAGCTATGACATAGGTTCGTTAGGATCGTTAGGATCTGTAAACCCTTATAATTTATGTCGAACCTGCATTGATTATGGGTCGTGTTTACTTGTGTATTATGACGGCACGTTTAGTTGTTCTCATCATATTTTATGTGTTCGTTGTAAGTTATTATTATGTGGTTTGGGCATATTTCATTTGCTTTGAGCTCTAAATTTGTTTATCTTTCGTCATAGGTATGCGTTAGTCTTACTGTCATTATTTGTGCTTTGTTCACTAGGAGCCCCCGCAGCTGGCTATCAGCATGGCATGGATCGAGTCTCATACTTGGTACCGTGCCTTGCCGGAGTTTTAGCAGGAGTGGTTGGTGTGTTTCGAGTTTGGGACAATTTTGGAGTTAGAGCCTTTTCAGGTCGATCGGGGTTTGATCATGACGATTATAGAGAGGTGGAGCGGGAGGCATCAGGTGCTTCTCTTTTCAGTTGGTATGATGCTGCTGACCCCTGAGGACTGGGTCCGCATTACTAGTCTTCATTTTGAGGGTGAGCCGATCACGAGGTGGATGGCAGGGAGTTATCTAGAGGTATGTGAGGAGATCCTGGGTGTGCCTTATAGGTTGAGTGGATTGGGGCCAGGTGTTGTTCGGGTCACTTGGTCTTTCGATACATTCATAAGTGGGTTCACCCCTTCGAGGCGTCATTCGAAGGTAGCAACGTTTTACGAGGTACATTTTGCGAGAGTGATGGGCCGGGAGCTTGTGACCGAGCCGGGATTGGCCGTGGATAGGGTACTCCAAGCTTTCTTGATGCACTTCTTGGGCGCAGTACTTTTCTCTTCTTCGACTCAGGGATGCGTCACCCAGTTATTTTTTATGATTCTGAGGGATTTGGACCGAGTCCCGACCTATGCGTGGGGTGTGGCTGCATTGGTGCATCTCTACGAGCAGTTTTACAGTCGGGGTCCGGGGATAGCGCCGATCGGAGGTTTCCTCCCATTTCTCCAGGTGAGTTTTAGTTAAATTGGTATCGTGGTGACTTTTTTTTCTTTTTTTGGTCATAGTGATGATCTTAATGTTTGTTGTGTGTGGTCGTTGTTGTTATATGTTATCACTTATAGTTTTGGGCATACGATCATTTCACTTTTCTGTGCCCGGGGGTCCCATCAGAGATTTCGTTCACGTTCCCGTGGATGTGTGTGTGGAGGGAGGCATTGAGGGGTCGTCACTGGTCGGCTGACGTTTAGACTATACGAGGCCTCTTCGAGGATATGCATGCAGGGCAGGTATGTGTATGACATTATGTTTTCGTTTAGACTTCATCTTTTTTTTGGTGGCCCTTAGGCTTTGCTCATGGATTGATTTGTTCCTTTGGATAGGTGATCTGGAGACCCTATGATGGTGTAGAGGACGCGGGTGAGGCGGTGATTGAGTTTGGTCGACCCTTCTTCGATGTGGACATATGGGCCCATTGTTTTGAGCAAGTGGAGAGGATTCACACCTCTCGGGTGGTACGGTAGTTGGGACTTGATCAGAGAGTTCCTTCGACAACTAGCCACAGGGTGGCTAAGAGGATGACCGGCCCTTCAGGCCAGAATTTTAAAGAGCGGATGGCGCTCCAGATAGCTTATTTCAGAGCTGGGAGGACCAGAGTCACGGGGAGACGTGATGAGGCTAATGTGCGAGAGTATAGGAGGTGGTTTGGCGCGTTAGGTGGTGGGCGTCTCTTCACGCATCCTTTTCATTGTAGTGGTTCTTTCGCTATCGGCGGGCCGGAGTCGGTGTCAGCATTAAGGGAGAGGTTGGTTACATTGGAGGAGGGCCACCTCACGGTGAGTGTGTGGGGAGCATTGGACGCCCTCCATAGGGCGATGGAGCAGATAGGGCATGCTCCTCGTCCTAATGAGGAGATGTTGCATTCTTTGATTGAGTCAGTTGCCAGGGCCAAGGCAGCGGAGGATGAGTTAGGAGTTCAACTAGCAGAGGCTCGTCAGCTCCTGGTGAGCTAGTTTACTGTTTCTAATTCGTCGATGCATTATATTGGTTTATTATGGTAATGTTTTAAATATAGTGGTCTTGTTTTCATTATGGCTAGTCTGAGAGAGAGTCTGAGGTTGCTCACCAGGCGGCGATGATCGAGCTGCTGCGCGACTAGCAGTAGGTGGGTCGCGCGGTGGAGGCTAGTTTACGTTCGGAGATTAAGCGATTGGTAAGTATCTTGGATTAGACTTATCAACTATTGACGGTTTGGGGATCCTTGCTAATGTTGGCATTTGGTGGCATTTCTAGATAGCAGAGCTTTCCGCTGCAGGGGCTTCGGCTCGGGCATTATATCCTTCTTCAGTGGCTTCCTCCAGTCGGGAGGATCCAGTGATAGCTCGTCTGCGGTCTTAGTTGGAGCATTGGGTAAGTTCCATCACTCTTCAGTTTACTTGTGTTACTATACTGGTTTGTTAGGTGTTATTATTATGTTAGCTTGATGGTTTACTAGCATGTGCCAGTGTTTCAACGTCAAGTTGCTGAGGACTTGCAGATCAGGGAGGCGACCGCCGCCTCTCTACGTTTCGAGAGTCAGGTATGGTTTTGTGTAGTTTAGTTTGGGTTGTTCATTTCAATTTATTCTAACGCGTTCATATTGGCTTGTTATTTTTTTTGCTCAGGAGGTGCCGGACTCCGCTCCCGAGGCTCCTCCTCAGGGGTCCATTCCTATCCCTACCCAGGTATGTTTCAGTCATTGGGTTCGTAGTTTATTTGTTATCATAATATTTATCTAATGTATTTGGTTATTCTCGTTATAGCCACCTACGTTTGTCATCCCTCGGGTGCTATCTGCTAATCCTATGACCGCAGAGACAGTCGAGCGACTTCTGGGAGAGAGGCTAGATCTGGTATATACATATATTTTTCATTTCCAAGTTTTGTTATTGTTCATATATGCATATGTTTGCTTCTAGTTCATGGAGGTGAGACGGGTCCTCGGAGAGGTGGAGAGTCATGAGGATCTAGTGGTCGCGATGATGGTCACGTAGCAGACTCATACAGAGGCGCTAGCGGCAGCGTGTCAGACGACACGGGCGGAGATGCAGGTGTCCCTGGATCGGTTACAGTATCGCCTGACGAGGGGCGAGCTAGGGTCGTGCAGATCAGCTAGTCATCATGAGGGGTCAGAGTCGAGGGCTATGAGTTCTTCAGCTGGGCAGTCTCGTCATACCTCCCACAGTCGCGACAGGAGTGGTAGTCGTGAGGATTCTGTCATTCGAGGGATTCATGCGAGGCTTCCTCCTCATTCTCAGTGGAGGCGGTCTGTCAGTCAAGCTAGTGAGGGGGGTTCGATGGTGGGTCCTCGCCGTTTATAGGTTCCGAGGACTCTGGGTGCCGAGATTGTGTTTTCAGATGATCAGTCTATGAACCTCCGGGCTGACGATGCCAGTGATAGTGGCGCTCGTCCTCCTCAGTGGTAGCGTAGGGATTAGGGGTATGTGTGCGTTTGTTTTTTTGTTTGTGTTGTATGTGCTTTGTATATAAGGGGGTGTCCCGAGTGATAAATGTGAAGAGAAAAAGAAAGGACAATAATTTTTGGCATATGTCTATATATATAGGGATTTTTAGTTCATATATAACTAATCGGCTTCTTCTTTGATTACCTTCTGGTGTCTCTCACCTTTTTGGTATCGTCACTGGGACTTAGATGCTTTCTGAGCTAGCCTGGTGCTGGTTTGAAAGTCGCTTTGCGTCTGCACATATAAAGGTAATGCTATCAGTAGTCTTGTTCGCCCCCTTGCCAGTTGTCAAGGGGGGTGAATATCTCAGACCGGGGTCTGGTGATAGAAAGGTGGATATAAATTTTTTTCTCTTTTTCTCTTTTTTTTTTTACTTTCTTTCCTTTTTTTTTTCTTTCCTTTTTCTTCTTCTTTTTGAAATAATAAATAGCGCAACAAGGAAAGAAAATGACAATAAAAATAATGACAAATAAAAAAAAAAAATTGCCCCAGCGTAGAAGCGTGATTGATCTTGCGGTATGGTATTTTGATAGTGCTCTCTGAGCGGTATCTTCATCATTCTTCATCTTTTGGTGGTTGGGTCGATGCTTCTGGTATAAATTACCTTCTTTTTCCATTAAAAAAAATGCCCCAGCGTGTGGATGCAATGGAGCTTCCCTGGGCCTTAGATAAGCATTTTGGGGTCTATAAATAGTCATGGGTATTAGGTGAATTGGTCTTGCAGAAAAGTGCATCGGCACTGTCTCCGAACTGGGGGGAGGACCTTCGATTAATAGCGTATGGGGGTCTATCTTAGGGTATTGATCATCCTATTCCGTGGTTATTCGGGAAAAGCATGGTAAGTATAATAGGTGATTGCATCAATCATCATTTCGTGGTTTTCAGTTTCATTCCTAGGAATATCCTGTGAAGTCTTAGATTCATCGTCTAAAATAAAACTAGAAAGGGGAGAGGTAAGGCTTAGTGATATGGGGAATAGTTCGTAACTAATACCTTTTCAAAAGGGGTAAGTAACAATCTTCTCCTCTGAGGGGTCTGGAATGCCATGATTGAGCTCTTCGTCATGTTTTGGTACCATCAAAATCTCGTATTCTATGGCTAGCAGGGGTTTATCCTCCTCCTGCCACCTTACGACGACATCTAATAGTATGAGAATATCAGGGATGCCCTCACAACTTTCTTATACACTTCCAGTAAAATTACCAGAGATGTCTTCACGACCTACTTATGCTTCCTTGAGTTCATTGACTTGTTCATTCGTCGTAATACTCTCGCTCGATATATATATATATATATATTTTTATGTGTATATTTCTTTTGAAAGCATCCTGCTGGCGCAAGAATGATGAGTTTTTATTGAACCTAACATCTTCATTTTTTGCTCTAACATCTCCTCCAATAGCAGGGATAGGGAATGAGTATCAGGTGTTTCTTACGCTTTTGAAAAAAGTTTTAGGTAGGTCACTAGTCCTTCAATCAAATCGCCTGAGTGTAAACGGTGAGCGATAAGTTGGAGATTTTAAGGATATTCTAAGGATTGAAGGCGTAAGACCAATGGATGGATCGTGATGACTACGACGATGATAAGTATAAGTATTTTAACCACGAGATGTGATGATCATTAGACTAAGGATAGTATTTTCTAAGGTACATGACATTCTAGGGGCTAGGGAGTTCTTCCCCGTCTTAGTTCGCCAATTTGTATGCGTTTCCAGGGTATGGAGCTGTTATAACGTAAGGGCCTTCCCAGTTTGGTTTCAGTTTTCCTTTTGGATGGGCATGTTTGAAAGGCATAATTTTCTTTAAGACTAGCTTGCCAATGTTAAAGGTTCATTCAAGGGCTTGGGTATCATATGCCCTTGCCATTCTCCTCTGATATACCTGAGCATGATCAGCTGCCCTTAGGCGTGTTTCATCGAGTCGCTCTAACTGAGTAAGTAAAGCAATTCTCCTTTCGTCTAAGGATAGCTCATTATCGAGTTGGTTGCATAAAGATGGTACTTGTACCTCATATGGTAGGACTGCCTCCATCCCATAGGTGAGGAGGTAGGGAGTTTGGCCAGTGGCTATACGAATAAAGGTCCTATAGGCCTAGAGTGCTTCCGGTAATCATTCAGGCCAGTTGGCTCCATTACTTGTTTCCACAGTTTGTTTCAGGATTCGAATCAGCATCTTGTTCATAGCTTCTGCTTGTCTATTGCCTTGAGGGTAGAACGACGATGAGTGGCACAAATCAATGCCGTATTTCTTGCATAACTTCATCTTTTTGGCAATGAACTACGGTCCATTGTCGGTGATGAACCTTCTAGGTACTCCAAACCGGGTAATGATATTTCGAACTATAAACCTCGCGAGCATCAAAGCGGTGATTCTGACATAAGACTTAGCTTCTGCCCATTTGGTGTAGTATTCAATCGCTGTAAGTATGAATGCATGCTTGTGAGTATTCCCAACGATGTCTGTAAATGGTCCAATGATGTCGAAGGCCCACATCAAAAACGGCCACGACAAGGTCATAATGTTTAGCGCAACTGATGGAGCTTTGATAAGTGCGACGTGCGCTTGACATTGTTTGTTGGATTGAATGTAGAGGTGATAGTCTCTTATCATCGTCAGCCAGAAGTAGCCTTGTCATGTAACTTGATCGGCAAGTCTTTGTCTATCGGAGTGGGCACCGCAGGCGCTAGTGTGTGCTTCTAGGATGATATATTATCCTTCGACAATCGTGATGCATCGCAGCAGTACTCCCTTAGTGAAGGCTTTTTTGTATAATGTTTCGCCGAGTATATAGAATCGGGCGCACCAGTTTCTTATAGTCTTTCGTTTGATCATCGTGGCATATGGGGAAACATGTTGATGTTTTAAGAAATTTTAGATGTCAAAATACCAAGGTTGTCCGTCGTCGGTTGGTGATTTCTCGAATCTGAACGTGGCGACTTCAGTTTCTATTTCAGCGTGATTTTCTAGAGTGATTATTTCTTTTGATTCTGTGCTGGCAGGGAGAATTGGTAGTTCCCTTGTAACGGTCCATGCTAATTTGTGGGCGGGTACTGTTAGTCTTTCAATGAAGAAGGTCTTGGTATTTTGGCCGATAGTTATCTGGATGACAGAGGCTAGTATGGCTAAGGAATCTGCTAACTCGTTTTCTAATCTAGGGATGTGTGTGAAAGAGATCTTTTCAAATTTCTTCACTAAATATTGAGCAGTCTCTAGGTATGTCATTAGTCTCCTTTCTTTAGTTTTTCATTCTCCTATGACTTGTGAGATTACTAATTTGGAATAGCCTATGGTCTTTAACTGTTCGACACCTAATCGTAATACTGTCCACAATTCAGCTATTAAAGCTTCATATTCTGCAACATTATTGATAATAGGGAAGTCTAGTTGGAAAGCCTTGGGTATCATCACTCCTTTCGGGCTTAGAAGGACTATCCCGATGCCTTTCCCTTTGTGATTTAGAGCACCGTCGAAATAGAGGGTCCATGAGGTTTTATCGAGATCTTCGTCATGAATTGTGAGTAAGTCTTCATCGGGAAGTCCACGTGTATGGGTTCATCGTTCGGGGTTGGAAGATCTGTGAGGTAATCTGCAATGGCTTGCCCCTTGATCAACTTCTGGGTAACGTAAGTGATATCGAACTCTTATAATAGCATATGCCAGGGGCAATCTTCCCTGATGTGACGAGCTTTTCGAATATGTACTTCAGAGGATCCATTCGGGTTAGCACTAGTATCTTATGTGCTCCAAAGTAATGTCGTAATTTAGTTGAAGCCCACACCAATGTGAGGCATGTCTTCTCCATAGGGGTGTACTTTCGTTCATATTCGACCATCGTTCTACTGAGGTAGTAAATGGCCTTCTCTCTCTTGCCATCTTCTTCACATTGTCCTAAGATTACTCCCATCGCCTTATCGTTTGCTGAAAGGTATAGGATTAGGGGTCTTTCAGGAATTGGTGGTGATAGTATTGACGGGTTAAGGATGTATTTTTTAATGTTATCAAAAGCTTGGTGGCATTGGTCATCCCATCTGTACTCGGTCCCTCCATTAAGTAGTTTGTAGAAAGGATCGCATCAGTCTAAATGTTGAGAGATAAATCTCTTGATGGACTATAATCTTCCTATCAAACCTCGTAATTCCTTAATATTGCTGGGAGGTGACATCTTTAAAATGGCTCTCACTTTCACAGGGTCGACTTCAATCCCTCGGTTGCTAACTATAAAACCAAGTAATTTTCTGAAGGTGACTCCAAAAACACATATCTTAGGATTCATTTTTAGCTGATATTTCTTAGCTCACTGTAGCATTAGCCGAAGGGATTTAGCATGTCCTACTCGCGTTTGAGACTTCACTAATATGTCATCGACATAAACTTCTACACACTTATGCATCATGTCATAAAAAATAGCCATCATGGCGCGTTGATATGTGGCTCCTGCATTCTTGAGCCCAAAAGGCATAACGATGTTGCAGTAAGTTCCCCATGGTGTGGTGAAGGAAGTCTTCTCTTGATCGGACTCTGCTAACTTGATCTGATTATATCCAGAGAAACCGTCCATGAAGGATAGCATCTCATGTCCAGCGGTGTTGTCAACAAGAGTGCCAATATGTGAGAGTGGGAAGTCATCTTTTGGGCATGCCTGATTGAGGTTTTGAAAGTTAATGCAAACCCGTACCCTGCCGTCATTCTTGGTGACAGGTACTTTGTTGAAGACCCACTTGGGGCAGAGGACAACTCGGGATGAATTTAGCTTTGTGTAACTAGTTAACTTCCTCCATGACTTGAAGGGCAGTTTGGGGGTGCATCCTGCGGAGTTTCTGCTTAACAGGTTTCGCATCGGGTTCTAAGACAAGATGATGTTTTACTAGGCTTAGGTCTAAACCAGGCATGTCCTTGTAGGACCATGAGAAAGAGTCGAGATGTTCCTGTAGGACTTGTACAATCTATTGACGTTCTCTAGGATTGAGCATCGCACTAATTAATAGTTTCTTGGGCTTCTCGTCGGTGCCAAAATTGATTTCCTCTGTGGGTTCGGCGACAGCCTGGGCCTGTTCGTTAAAACGTTTAATGACCCGCTGGAAGTCCTGAGTCTCATCAGGGCCTGGTGTTCCTCCTTCATCCTCGATGAGCTCATATACAGCAAAATTACTAGGTTGGGGATTTAATCTTGCACTTCATCGGCATAATTTCTAACCGAAAGGTCTTTGGTGAAGTGAAGGTAAAGGCAATTGATTCTTCTTTCGAAATCATGGAGTATCTCTTTCGGTATGATGACTAGCTTATTACTTAGCCTGCAGGCTTTGCGTCCTTGTGCATGAGATGGGTCAGGAGTTAGAGGAGGGAAGTCCCCTCGTTGACTGTAGACTTCAGTCGGGGTAAAGAGTTCCCTCAAAAGGCACCCTGCTTCTCTAGTTCAGATGGTATTAGCCGATTTTTTGGGAATCTTGTATTTGTTGCAAATTTGGCAAATTTTTATTTGGAGTTCTCATCCAATGGGATCTTTTGAATAGGTAATGCAGATGACAGGGGTATCATAGTTTGAGTTTCCTCTACTAGGTTGGTTGTCTCTTCCCTGAAGAAGCTTGAGAGATCATAATCGATTAAACTATCGTTGTCGAAGTTATGAGATGATTGTCCTTCCCGTGAGGGCGAATCTCCTAAAGGGTCCCCAGGGGGAGGGAGCTCCTTCTCTTGATCTTCATGATATGTTGGGATGAGCGCACATGCTCGGCAATGGGGCTGATAATGGTGAGAAATGCAGGGAGATTCCCAAGGATATTCCCATCCTTCCAAGTTAGAGCCGATGATATTATCCAATTCGCTCTCTTGGTTTGATAGGGTGTGAAGTTCTAGGTTGGCTTGCTCTGCCAATTCGAGTGTAGGGAGGTCTATCCAGTAGTCCTCGTCATCACTTGGTGGAGGTCGCCACTCTTCCTCGAGCGATTGCCAAAATATTTAGAGTTGTGGTGCATCTGGGGATGAAGGAGCGTCTGATTCAAACTCCTCTTCGGACTCATGAATGCCTCCTGAGTCGAACAACTGACCATCGGGTTCTCTCTCTTCTGGTGCCAATAGCGAGGTTGGTGGATTACTGGTCGTGCTTATGGTTGTAGGGTCAGCTCT
This sequence comes from Chloranthus sessilifolius, assembly GCA_021018995.1. Lineage (NCBI taxonomy): Eukaryota > Viridiplantae > Streptophyta > Magnoliopsida > Chloranthales > Chloranthaceae > Chloranthus > Chloranthus sessilifolius. The sequence continues at coordinate 43,116,299 of CM037591.1, read as the reverse complement.
GTCCACTTCGATTGTTATGGGATGTGTGATCTTGCTAGCAAATTGCTCTAGTATGTGAGTGCATGCTTTGCACCGGGGTTGATATGGGTGAAAGATACAAGGCGAGTCCCATGGACATTCCCATCCTCCAAGGCCGAGGCAAAGGCGGATGCTATATGAATTAATATTTTCTTGCAAGGTGTCATCCGTTTCCCATGGTGAACGTGCGTGTTCTTCGTTGTCTCGTAAGTCCGCTATGCAAAAATCTTCGTCATTTGTAGATTCCCAATCCTATAATTGTTGTTCGATTTATGGAGGGTCATTCTTTCTTCCTTCTATGAGATTTTTAGTGTCAAATAAAGGTTTGACTCCTTTGAGGGGTTCATCGATATCATCGTTCAAGTTTGTCAAATTGTTGAATGCTTTGGATATTAGTTCAATTTCTGTCTCCTAGGGTTTGGTGAAGGATACTTCCTTCTGCTTCGGCACATCTGCTTTCTCAGTAGTTCCATAGACGAAGTGGTCATAAAGATACCATTTCGGTGAGGTAGGGAATAAATCGGCTGGTTGGCCATTCGATTGATAACCTAATCCTATGTGCTTGCGTATTTTAATCGAGAATATAGGTCTCACACGACCTTGCTTATTCCTACAGAGTCTGGTGTGGGGGACGTATCCGAGTTGGTACATAAGATCCCACCCTTTCATCGTGGTTGGGTTGATGTCGTATAATTTAGCGAGGACCGGGCCAACCACCCTCCTCATTAGCTCTTGTTGTCGCTCTAGGTGAAAACCAGGGAGGGCAGGTGAGCAGACTTTTACAACAGCTGCTTCATTAGGAATTCACATCTTTTAGATGTGGCCTGTGTTTAGTACGGATTCATGGGCTATTGGAATGCTTGCCGCGTATTCGGTATCCATCTCTTGAAGAGGTGCATCGGCATATATACAGATGATGGACTTTTCATACGGAAATTTAATGCATTGATGGTATGTGGATGCGACAACCTTCATTGATTCTAACCAGTTTTTGCCTAAAATGAGATTATATGTACTAGCAGAGTTTGCAACATAGAACGTAACAACCTTTGTCACAGGTCCAAGGCGAACCTGAAGTTTAATAGTTCCTTTTACGAAACAACGTGAGCCGTCGTAGGCTATGAGCGACAAGGCCGAGGGCTTGACGTCTTATTCTGTGTATTCAAGTGTTTTCAATGTGGTGAGAGGACAAATATTTAGTCCTGCGCCCGTATCGACTAGTGCATGGGGTACAGAAAACCCTCTTATTATGACTGTAAGATATATGAGGGCAGCACTCCCATGAAGTGACTCCTTAGGCATGTCTGCGTCCGTGAATGTGAGGGCGGGAGGTTGTGCCATGACAGAGGTAATTTGATGAAGCTCATCGAGGGTTGTGTCTTCGTCCACTTGAGTGTCCTCAAGTGTCCTTATTAACAGTCGGTGATGATCAGGTGACTTCTTGATGAGTTCTAGTATAGATTGTTGGGCTGGAATCTTTTGGAGATGTTGTAACAGATCATACTCTTGCCCTGGCTCGAGTGCTATTTCTTTGCCCGGCCGATGGGTCCTAGGTGCAGGTGGCTGTGGTACGGGAATTGGTGGTGGGATGACATGCGGTGGGGGTGGCAAGTCAACTTTCTTTTCTCTTGTGTTCCCCTCGGGTAGTTGTGCATGCCTGAAATCTTTATTCCGCAGGAAAGGGGGAGGTGGATAGTTGGTTCTTGACTTGAGAATAGGGTAGGCCGGTTGCTGGTCGAACCTACGTGACTCGACGTCGGTGCATTTGTGAAGCAAGTGAAGTTAGGGGTCGGAGTGCGTGATCGTATCGCACTACTCCAAGGTGGGAGGTATTGCGTGTGATCCTCTTCCTCTAAGAAAGTGGAGACCAACGTCTCGCATGGATTTAGGTGTTCTTTTTATTCACTTTGCTCTACATCTGACGGATACTCAGTTTTGGCCTCACTTTCTTAGTTGGGAGTCATTTGGGTGACACCGTCTACCCGTGCGACAGTCAGAACGGTGGTTTGAAGAGCATGTCTCCATACTCAGATCCAGAGTTGGGTGAAGGGGGTGGTAACACTGATGATTCAAGATTTGGCGGGGTCGATGGCTCTAGTGGGGAGTGATGGAGGAATGGCCTCCTGGTCCTCAAGGAATGGACTCATTTGAGTAAACTTTGGATATGGAGGTGGGCTCGGTGGCGCGATCCGTGTGATCAAAGCAGGGGGATGTAAGGAGGGAGGAGTTCTCATAAGGGTAGTAACAGTATCGGAGGGTACGATATGAGTGATTAATGCCGAAGGCCAAAAATGGGATTGACTGGGGAGATCTACAGTAGTGACCTGGGCTGGTGTCCCTTTATTGTGGTTGGGCATGGGGTTATTTATGATCCCTAAATTCTGTTGGGGTTGATTGTTATTAGGGTTAGGGTTCCTAAGTGCTTCCCAATCAATTTGTCTCCGGTCATTCATGTCATAGATCACGTCCCTGAAAACTCAACAGTCCTTTAGGTTGTGTCCCGCGTACCGATGAAAAGAACAGTATTTACCATAATCTAGATTTGCAATCCACGACCTAGGCTTTTCTTGTGGGAATCATAAGAGATTCTGGGTGCTAAGGAGGCAAAAAATGTTGGAAATAGTATCAGATAAAGGGGGATAGTGTTCCCACTTTGGCTGGTAGGGTCCCCTTACTGGGTTAAAGTTATGAGGTGGAGGTACCTTTGTTATAATTGGCGCATGGGCGATGATTATATCTTTGTGTTTTTAAGCATTAGGGTATTGGTTTCTATTTTGATATTGGCCTTGGTTCTAGTTTTGGCCCTGGTTTTGGTTTGTGTACCTTTGTTTATTAGCGCCCTGATTTTAATTAGCGTATCGTTGTTGGGTTTGGTTCTGCCCGAAGTTACGCGGTAAGAAGTTCCCGTTATTCGAATTTTACGCTTGATTGACAACCATATTAACTTGTTCGGTTCCTGAGGCTTTCTTATGATTTTTTAGTTTCGACTCATTGGAGGAACCCACCTTTGACTTGACTATCGATAATGCAAGGTCTCTGCCCTTGATGTGTTGCATTAGTCGGGATGCCCTAGAGTGAAGTGCAGTGAAGTCGGGGCAATCGCTGATGACTAGGGTGCTCCTTAGTGGTTCCTTAGTATTGTCAATAATGATGTCAATTGAATCTTTCTCTTTCATTAAAGTACCAGTTTTAGTAGCAAGCTTTTGCCATCTAGCGACGAAGTCGGTGAATTCTTCATCTGGTCCTTGCTTGGCTGCCATCAAGTCGCTGAGGCTAACAGTCTCTTCAATCAAGTGTTTATATTGGCCTAGGAATCGACCGACTAGATCATCAAAAGTCTCAATCTTATAAAGTGGGAGCTCCGCGAACCAGTCTAGAGCTTCTCCTTCTAATGAATGCTGATAGTAATGAGGAGTCCTTGATTATTGCGTATAGGTCGGCAATCATTACAAAAGAGGGCTAAGTTATGGTTCAAATTTTCAGTGCCATTGTATTTAGTAAATTTTGGCAGTTTAAATCCTATGGGTAGGTCAAATTCAATGTCTCGACAGAATTTATCGAATCCAAATGAGCGACCTGGGCTTTCTCTCTTAGCCATGTATTCATCAAGCATCTTTGGGAGGTCTTTGATCTTTATGGTGTTGTCTTTGGGAGTGACGCGTGAGATACCTTTGTCTGGCAAACCGTCATTAAAGAACGTGTGAGTATGTTGCCTTAATGGCGTAGCGCTGGCTGACACCATGCTTGGGATGGAAGGTGGTCTCTCTTGTCGCTCTTTCTCTCCCGAATTTTGTTGCCCCCTAATGGTTTCATATGCAGCATCCAATCCTCGAAGCAACTCTTCGGAGTCATCGCCTCCTCTTTGTATTCTTTGGATGCTAAGTTCTACGATTTGTTGAGTGGTGAGATTTTGTCCAGAGCTATTATTTTTGTCGTTATGGCTATTACCGACGTGTGGGGTTCTCTTGTTCACCACCCATGTTGAATTCAGGTTGTTGTGGGCTAAAAGTATATGGTGGTTCTTCCTCGTATGCAGGATTGTTATGAAGTCTCCACAACGGAGGGTCTCCTAAACTTACTCTACGTATGCCAGACATTTCGAGTCTTTGGCAATGACTTATATAAAAGAATCTAAACGACACGACGGGAAGTTAATTTATTATCTCAACCAGAATTTAGGAAAGTTAATTCATTTATTATTAGTTAGATTTTTATCATAATTGATCCGTAGATTATGATTCTAAAGAAAAGAGTTAATTTTGTTGCCTCGATCATTTATTTCTACTTGAGTAAATTGATTTATTGTTTCAATCAAAAATCCAAAAAAGATTAGTCTTTATTTTCTTCAAATTAGAATGCTAGTAAGATTACCTTAGGTGCTTTAGTTGTGATTGCCATACAATTGATACATCTGCTTATCTAGAATTGCAATAAAATTAGCATACCCGCTCTATCTAGAATTGCGATATAATTGAACTCTTTTATTTAATTTGAATATTATTGGAACTGATACACATGCATTCCTAGTACCAGTAGGAGACTAAAACTGATCGGACTCTTAGTAGTACCAGGACTTTGATATTAATTGAACTCCTAATGATACCGAGAAACTAAAAATGATTAGACTCCTGATAGCATCAGGACACTAAAATAACCCATCATAATAAGCTCACCTAATCATAATTAATAACAAAAAAGTGAATCTAAATCGACCATAACCGCAATAAGGGAAACTAAAAAGAAAGCTGAAACTATCTGATTAAAAGAGGACATTGCTGCTGACATTCGCTTGTGGACGATTCAGTATAGAAGTAACCCACACCCGCTTAAATGCGTGATCCTTGACGTGTTGCAGCATCGATAAATATCTGCAGCTGGCGATCGCAAATCAACTAGGAATCATCCTAGGAAATTCCTCCTATTATTATTTATCCCCATCTTATCACGTACACCACATCGCTAGAGTCCAACAGGACAAAATTGAAAGCCACTTATTCAACGAGAATCGAGAGGAACCCAAAAAAAGCGCGTACCAACAGGTGTGGGTTACTTCTATACTGAATCCTCCCCAAAATAAGTGGCCCAATTCTGTCCTATGCGGACTCTGGCAATGGCGATGATGGAGTAATAAATTAGAAAATATTAAATATTGAAATTAAAGAGGCAAATTCTAAATGAAGAATACCTGAGAAGATGCAATCGCCAACTGTAGATATTTATCGACGCTGTAACACATCAATGATCATGCTTTAAAGGAAAGTGGGGGCTTGCAGGTTAAACTCCTTTACTGAATCATCCGCCGACGAACGTCAGCAGCTGTGGGTTGCCTTTAGTGTAACTGGATTGGTTTTCCTATTCCTGCTGGGATTTTATTTAATTTGGTCTCCTAATCCTACTGGGAGTCTGATTGATTTAGGATCTCCTAATTCTACTAGGAGTCTAATTAAGAAAGGGTCTCCTAATTCTACTAGGAGTCTAATTTAATTAAGTCTCCTAATCTTACTAGGAGTCTAATTAATTTAAACATGTTAATCTTATTAGAGCTCTAATTAATTTAGTTTTCTAATCCTATTAGAAGTCTAATTAATATTAGTCCCCTAATTGTACTAGGAATACAACTGTTCTTAATTATGTTATGACTGATTAGAATTGTACTGATTTGAATAAAACTCTAACTAAATTAAATATGTCAATTCTATGGAAATTCTGATTTTAAACAAGCATGCTAGTTTTATTGAAATAAAATTAAACAAAATAAATAGAGAGAAAAAGGAGGGTGTGGCCCGTTATGCTAAGGAGGATTGGCCTCGTTCCTGAGTACCCTCCGTAAGCTCCCTTAGGTAAATCGGATGGCTGAAAATTAAAAAGACTAAATTTGAATTATAAAGTAGTATTTTTTTTATAGATTGAGAGACTGATGATTGGTATTTAAGGGCTAAAATTTTAGGGCTAAAAAAAGAGAGAATTAAAGACTGAAATTATAAAGAAAATTTTGGGATTTAGAATTATGAGAAATTAAGACGAAAGCTAAAATCTAAGGATCAGAATCGAGATTGAAATTAGGAGAATTTGGACCATGAGATTCAGGACCGATTCTAGAACCTAAGGACTAGAATTAGAAAATTAGAAATTTAAATTAACATCTAAGATCTAGAATTTAAGAACTAGAGGGCTAGAACCTAAATCTAGAACTAGAACATAAAAAAGGGGAACTGGTTCTAGAACCTAAGAACTAGAACCAGAAAATTAAGGATTAATGAATTACCTGTAGAAATCGTCTAAATTGTGTAGAGGAGAATTGTATAGAGGGAAATTGTATAGAGGAGAATTGTATAGAGGAGAATTGTATCGAGGAAATTGTGTAGAGGAGATTATGTAGAGGAGAATTGGATAGAGGAGATTATGTAGAGGAGAATTGGATAGAGGAAACTACGTAGAGAAAAATTGGATAGAGGAGAATTGGATAAAGGAAATTATGTAGAGGAGAATTGGATAGAGGGTAAAGGTCTTATTTATAGGCTTTTACCATAAATCCTATTTTATAAAATAATATAATCAAGATACTAATCCTAATTCAATTAGGAGTTTTGAAAAAACGTCACTTTTTGCACAGCAGTAAAAAAAATTGACCATAACTTCTTCGATATATGTCAGAATTATATGTTTTTTGATTCGTTGGAAAGCTACTTCGATAAGCTTTCCAACATGACTAATTTTGCCTCGATCCAACTCCATTTGTTACCTCAAAATAAGCCGAATGTAAAATTGATGGGATTGACAATTGAGGAAAGGTTGGGGAGACCAAGTTGGCTTTAAAATAAGGATTTGGGGAGGGATTTCCTAAGGGCTGAAATCTAAAACTTAAGAATTAAGCATTAGAATCTAAAGATTAAAACTAAAGGCTAAAAAAAAATCTAAGGACTGAAAGGAGAGTCGAAATAAGAAAAATCAGACCGTAGGATTAAAGATAGGTTCTGAACTCTAAGAGTTAGAACCAGAGATTAATGATAGGACTGTAAATTGAGATTTAAAAATAGAATTAGGCCTTAAGAGTCGGTGAATTAGACTGTCAGATTAAGGACTAGTTCCGGGCTCTGAGGACTGGAACCAGATATAGAGATTACAGTCTAAAAAAAAAGGGTCGCTACGGTCTAAGACTGAAAATTAAGACTGATAATTAAAACTAAGAAAAATCCTAAATCTAAAGACTAGAAGCTACAATCGAAAATGAAAAATTAAATTCTTACATAGGGTCGGGGCTGCGAAGAGAAATCATCGAAGATCGAATCTCAAAATCATGGCTAATTTGCACTAGGGGTTGCTTTGGAACTCTCTGGTTTTTTAATTTACAGTCTCTCCTCTCTAAATTTCGCAGCCTCTTCTCTCTCTTCGAGAAAAAGGGCTTTTATAAGTTTTCCTTCAATTACGTGCCTATTTTCGAGCATTTAATTGAATTGCGTGCCAATTTTCTGGCGCTTAATCGCTTTGAGTCGGCCACTGACTTAGTGAGCGACCGGCTGAATTACTCAGCGGGTTTCTTAGTCCTAACAAAATTAGGACTAATTATGCGTGTGTTGGGATGTGCGTAATCCGATTAAGCGTGTTACCTGAAGTGCTTAATCGAGGAAACGAAGGGGTCAAGGGTAGTAAGACTAGGTCGGGCGTATGCCAATTGCGCGCTAGTGCTGTAGCGCTCAATCCGATCGTGCGTCTGTTTTCAGGCATGTTATCGAGTCTCAAAACGGTCTGTGAAAGGAAGTTTGGTCTGAAAGGGGACTGATCGCGCGCTTGTGGTTCTGCGCATGATAGAATTACGCGTAAGTTTTTAGGCTCTTAATTCAGGGTTGTCCGGGTATGGTCTCAAGAATGGAATGCGGGACTATTGTTTTGGTCTACATCCCGACTACACACTATTGCTTAGTATATAGCCTCCCTATGTTGGGATCTGAGCCATAAAGCTATTGTTTCAGCTGGTGTTCAGCCATGAGCTTGTGTTCAGCCATGTACTGTTGCATGGTCCCATGCCGAGGGTTAAAAAGGTCAAGGGCTGACCAAACGAATTCATATACTCCGAGAGGACGAAATGAGGGTGTCTTTAGATGCCCATCTTCGGTGTGCTCTTGCAAAGTAAGAACGCGTCGAAGAAATAGACACCCCTCATTCGAGGTGCCTTCCCGTTTCTTAGGAATTCATAAATGTGAATTGGTGATGCTGACATGGCAAGCTTGGCTTTCTTATCTATTAGCACAAGCTAAAATGGAGCATTTAAAGGGCAAATGATAGCTGTCAAAGGACATATTCTGGGTCTGTGGGTGCATGGCACATCCCGTCGCATGGCGCGAGCTAACAGAGAGATTTTACACAATCGAGGTTCCGGGGTATCAATCAAATGTCTAAAATAAGGTCCAGGGACCGATAATAAAGATATGAAATAGTATGTAGTATCGAAAGCTTTTGCAAGTCATGTCAGACCGGGTGCGTCATTGCTCACACCAATGCGCGGCAGACATTCCGTTTCCAATAGGCATTTGTAAGTTCTTAGATTGAGTATACTCGTTTGGCTTCCTAGGGGAATGGTTGATTTGGGCTGGTAATTAAGGTAAATTTTGTGAAGTGTGCTCAGTTGAATTCTGCGCAGTGGCGTATGCGCTTGATTCACCTGGAGTCAAGTTTTTTTTTCATCTGAACAAGTGATCCTGCGCAGTGGCATATACGCTTGATTGCGAGTTCAGAGGGCTTTGGGATTTAAAGGTCAAGGCTAAGTGTAGTTGGTTGTGGTATTTAAAGAAAGGTGAGTCGGGTCTATGTATTTTGTTCATTTTGTTCTTTTTCTTTTTTTTTTTTTTTTTTTTTTGCTTTGCAAGTAAGAGAAGAAAGATTTTTGAAATAAAAGATTTTAGAATGAGTGAGGGGTTTTAAAATTTTGGGGCTTTTAACATATGATCAATTCGGTGGTAAAACGACGAAAAATGTGGCTTCTACGGTTTTTGAGTAGATCCACCGGTGCGAGATTTGCGGACCCAACCGTTCATGTGATTGTCAAGACGACACTTGGCATGCCGGATACTCCATCTAACCTTCTCGACGAATACTGATGATTGTCTCTTATGGGAGGACTACAGTAATTCGCGAGTTGAGAGAGATGGGTTTTGAAAATATTTTGACTTAATCACAGATAATTATAATTTAGAAGAAATATCGAGTAATTGAAAAAGGGATAGTACTTACCTGGGGGTGATACTTACCTGAATTGTGTGGTGAGACCTTGGGAATATTGTAGCGATGGTACTTTGACAGAATTGTAGCGTCACGACGAGACTTGGTGGCTATCATTGTAATGCAATGTTTCGGGTGCAATGTCGTAGTAAGGTACCTCGGGGATTTCTTTTTTTTTTTTTCCGCTTGTTGGTTAAGTGGTGGTTGGCGGTTGTCGGTGTGATATTGCAATGGGGCCTTGGTGATTATAGTGGTACCATGATGGGACTTGAGAGGTATTGCTGGGATGTTCGCACTATAGCTTGGCAGTAGTGAAATGGGATGGGACATGGGAGGAGTCTCACGTCTTCCTGCCTTTCTGTTGCAGTGGCGTCTGGTAGGTTTGTGACGGGCACTTCGGGAGGAGGCTCTTTGTTTCGGCGATGGGACCTGCTCGTGCTTTCTCCCTTTCTTCGAGAGGAGGCTCTTTGTTTCCGCGATGGGAAGTGAGCTAAGCGTTTCTTTCTTTGGCAGATCTAGGGTTCTGGTGAGATTATGTTGTAGTTGCATTATGAATGACTTAGTTTTTTTGTTGTTTGGGGTATTTACATTTTCGAGAGATTTATTTTTGGCTTTTCACGATGGGCCATGAGGGCATGGCTATAATTTTGCAATGGGACGACAGTAAGTGACGGTCCCTTTTCAATCTGAATGGCTCATGAGGCTATGCGATGGGACAAAGGGGACTCTCGTTCGAGAAGGGGTAAATTTCAGGCAAAATAAGGAATTAAGTGCCTAATATCAGCTGCTTAAATTGATAGCGCGCCTGATTCTAGGCGTGCGATTCAGGGTCTAAAGGAAGTATTTACGCATGTGAATGTTAACGTGTGATTGAAATATGCACAGGTGACATTTTGATATTGGGCGGCTACTGTGAATCGTTTAATATGTTTGCGAGAAATATTGTAAGCGCAGGATTGGATAGTCACCAGGTCACTGTGTGGGTGACCTTTCGCATTGAGCGTCAATTATTTGTCGTTCTATTAGATTGCGCGGTCTATAGAGAGTGCGGGATCAGAAGGTCGCGTCATCTGCGCTAGCATCACTCTAGCTGCACGCAGAATCCGGGCGCGTGTTTTTGATTGAGCATTATGTATGTAGCGCGTGATTAAATTAAGCGCACGCTTATAGGCGCGCGATTAGGGTTGTGTTCTATATAAGCGAGGGAGCCTCATTTGCTTTTCATTCTCGGGTTTAGTCTTGAGTTTGACCTTCTTTAGTGTTCTAGCATTCTGAAAGTCGTGTTTTGGTGATATTGAGTGATCTAACCATTGGATTGGGATGGCATTTCTTCCTACATTTGTCATTTTGCGTGATCTTCGTCCTAATGTGATGCCCGGGGGGGTATTATTCTGAGAATGGGCGGTGTTGGGAATGAGAGCATCGGTCTTCACACCGTTCCTTTCTAGGGAGCAGTGAAGGCAGCGTTGATGGGAAAGCTACCCTGATAGTCAAGTTATGGACCACACTCCCAGTGCACTCACAAAAGGGGGAAAAGAAGTCGACACATGGCTCCAGTCCCAAAGAGAAGTTACTCCGAAGAACAGACAAAAGGAAAGGACATCGACTCCTCCACATGCTCCGACTGCCCCGACACATAACACATATAGCCCTCACAGCTTCTACAACAACAACTGCCGAGGACAACCCTCCCCCAAGGCATCTAGAAAAGACATGGCGATAAACGTAAATAACCTCCACCAATTTCTAGATGACTACATGGCTAATAAAGAACGCTTCAGTCACACTTTTGGATTCGACAAATTTTGTTGAAACATCGACTTCACTGTACCCACTAGTTTTGAACCTCCAAAATTTAACAAATATAACGGTATGGGAAACCCGAAGCACCACTTGGCCCTATTCTGTAATGACTGTCAACCAATCCGCACCAATCATGGGCTCCTTATCCACTACTTTTAGAGATCTCTAGAAGGAGAAGCCCTTGACTGGTTCGCAGCCTTACCTTTAATCGAAATCGAGACATTCGAAGACTTAGCCAACAGATTCCTAGATCAATACCAACACTTGACTCTTGAAGAAATCAGTCTCGCTGACTTGATGCACATAGGACATGAGGACGGTGAAGACTTCTCGACATTCGCCAACCGTTGGAGAAGACTTACTGCTCTAACAGGGAATCAAATCAAAGAAAGCGATGCGATAGAAATCATGATTAGCAATACCCGAGAGCCTCTTCGAAGCATTCTCATCCTAAGCGACTATCACGACCTTGCTAGCCTTTATCAACTCGCCTCACGCTTAGAACGTCGATTGAAGAATGGAGACCTCAGTCCTCCTACCTTAACCTCCAACAGACCCTCCTCCGACAATCCCGAGACAAACACCCTAAATGAGACTCTAGACTCTAAACAAACTCACATGAACCAAACAAGCCCTCAACCGTACCACCCATACGACCAAGCTCAAGATCTATGAACAAACCTATACCCTAACTAAAATCAATTATCACACATAAACCAAGGTCAACACCAAAACCAACCAATACATGAACTCGTACTATGACCAAATCCAGTGCCCCAACGACACGCAAACTAACACCACCTATTACAACTCATTGTTCGATCAAACTCAACTCGCATACGAGATTGTACACTCATTCACCCCGCCCCATTCTACCCAGCTAGCCTGATCCGAAGAATTGGACCTCCCTCAGAGCAAAACCATACTATTCACTTATAGCCAACCAACCCTATCCCACGCACCTGTAAATGCGAAGTTACCTTTCGCCCTGGACCGGTTACCAAGATCACTAAAATCTAAACTATCACTGAATCCACCCCTCAGCTAACTTAACCTATCCTCAAACTCATCGCCGAGCTCAACGCGCTTATCTCCGAACCAACTCAACTTACCCTTGAATTTGATAACCTACCAACAAACAAATCAATCCCCACACCTCCTGAACATACCAAACCAATGATGCAAACTACCCTCGAACAAACTCACGTGCCAATTCTAGGAGTAGCTTTCGAACCAATCAATCGGTATTATATGATGCCATTCATACTTAAACCAATCACAAAAATAAACTCTGAACCCAAATCAGTAATCAAATCTACTCCCAAAATCACTAACCCTCTCGCTTCCAAATCAACTCCAAAACTAACCCCCAAAATCAAACACATTGTCGAACGCATTGCCCCACTAATCTCAAAACCAACCACTGATTCAATCCCTACACCTGCTTTAAAACTTGAACTCAACAATAAACACATCACCCCACTAACCTCAGAATCAACTCTCAAATTAACTTCGACACCCACTTTGGAGCCTAAACTCACTACCACCTCACCAACTTCAAAACAAAATCTCAAACCCGAATCTGTTACCAAACATACCTCCGAACCAACCACTCAAAAATCACTCGTTGGGTTAATTTTGGAACCAACTCATGAATCAATCCCTACAGAACTTACCACTGAACTTATCATCCCCTCAACTCCGAAACAAGAACTTAAACCCACTATTGAACTTACCGTTTCACAAACCATGAAACTGAACCCCAAACTCAAACATATCATCAAAACTGAACCTATCATCAAAACTAAACTTAGCATCAAACCTAAACTTATCATCAAGTCTAAACCTACTATCAAAACTAAACCTATTATCGAATCTAAACCTACTATCAAACCTAAACTTATCCTTGAACATGAATCTATCACTGAACCTAAACCCATGATCGAACTTGAACCTATCATCGAACACGAGACCAAACAGATCATTGAACTTAAACCCATTGCTGAATCCAGGCCCGAACCTATCATCGACCCAGCACCCATCCTCAAGCTTGAACCCTCCATCAAAGGCAAACCCGCCATCAAATCCGAACCGATTGTCGAACCTGAACCTATCATCAAACCTAAACCGATCACCGAATAGAAACCTGACATCAAGCCTCCAACTATCAGTGAATCTAATCGATCCTCAAACCTGAGCCTACCATCAAACCTAAACCAATCACTGAACACAAACCTATCACCAAACCTCAAACTATCAACAAATCCAAGCCCATCATCAAACTTGAACCCATCATTGAACTAGAGCCTATTATCGAACACGAACCTGATACTAAAATCGAACCTATTCCTACAATGTCATCTCCACTCACCTTTGAGCCTACCATAAAACCTGTCAAGGAGTTGATCATCGCTCCCACTTTCGAAAACAAACCAAACCCAAATCTTACGATGTTAATCACCATCCAAATCAACATACCTCAAATCCCATCAGAACATGAAATCAATGTCACAACTAAAATCGCTTCTAATCATCAGACCCAAATCTCCATGGACCTCACAATCAAAACCTTCACCGAACTCCAATTGACGACAAAGCTACTACGTCAAACTTCTGATACTCAACCTCCTCGAAAAATTATAAATAAAACTTTAAAATGACCTCCTCAAAATAAAAAGTGTGAATCAAACCAAACAAGCATAATCAAACAAAATTGGACCACCCCACAAGTAGGAAAGGTCAACCTTGGACTACGCCCTCGCGTCTCCTCTTCCTACTCTACCTCTGCCTTATCTTATCACTACCTCTACGACACTACTGTCCCTCTCAACAATTTCCACTCCAGCTTCACTCGCAAACAACTTTTCAACGATCCATAAATAATTCTGGAGAACTCTCTAACAACTTTACACTTCAACTCTATGAGAGGCCTCCCTCGGTCGAAAAATAAAAGAAGGTCCCTCCCGATAAGGAGACCCCAGACACAAAAGACCTATCGAAGGAAGAAATCAAATGACACCACACTTATTTTGATAAACCCTATACCATTCAGAACACAAACCTAAACATAACCTCGCTCTCATCCCTATCCCTCATCGATCAGATCGAGGACCCCGAAACAATATTATCTAATTGAATGGTCACTTCGACCATCCAACATGTCCCACCAAGCGGACTTCCTGAGTTAGTCCCCCACCTAAGGAACTGATGTTGTACCATAACACGATACTAATAACAAAAAAATAATATAAAAAAAATAAAGAAATATAGAAAGGTAAAAAGAAAAAACTAAAAGTATAAATGCCCAAAACGTAAATACTTGAAAACAAAATTACTCTTCTATACCCCAAACCTTTCGGACTTACACTCGGCCGAGAACTCGAAATCGAGGAGCTGCTGCTAAGAAAAGTGCCTATACAGCTGCCTCACCTGGAAGAAATCAAAACCCACAAGGGAAGTCCTTATATTATCTTGGCAACATGCCCAGGAAACAGTCACAGGGGAAGGATTTTCTGACCCTTGGAATCATAACTCAATGACCATCATGTTTCGTAGCCTAAACAAACATACTTATATACCTATTATCCTCACGGTCATCACAAGGCATTCGCCAGTCGTAGGTCATTATTTTCAAAACTATGTTGGGCATCATCTGACTCATTGACTACCCTCCTACTTGGGTGAATTGATCGAAAGGGCTGATGGATCATGAAACTCTCTTTTTTGAAATATAGAAAACTTTAGATTCTCATACACTCCCTTTAGCCATTGGAGTCGATGTTAGAGCAGAAAAAATAAAAATGTAAGGTTCCATCAAACTTCACAATTCTTGCGTTAGCAGGTTGTTTAAAAAAAATATACAGAAAAGAAATACAACTGAACGAGAGCAATATGACGAATGAATAGTCAATGAATTCAGGGAAGCATAAGCAAATTATGAGGGCATTCTTGGTAATCTTATTAGGAAAGTATAAGCAAGCCATGAGGGCATCCCTGACATCTTCACACTACTAGATGTCGTCGTACGGTGGCAGGAGGAGGATAAAACTCCTGCTAACTATAGAATTTGATAATTTGATGGTGTTGGACCATGAAGGAGAGCTCAATTATGGCACTGCATTATCCACTCGAAAAGAAAGTACTTGACTACTATTTCAAAATTTGGTCGAATAAGAAGCTACCCTCAGATCAATAAACCTTACCTCCTCTTCACCCTTTATTTTCTTTTCAAACAATGAGCCAAATGATTTTTAAAATATCTTTCAGAAGAAAATCGAAAACTCTCGAATGACTAGTGATGCAATCACTATTTATCTACCATTCCCCTCAATCCTTGTTGAAAACTACGATACATGATAATCGTTTTGCACTTACAAAATCAAGCCTGCCATGTGGCCGAAATAATCGAACTACTTCCCAACATAGGATCATTACTAATACACTCCCAGATATCTATGAGGTCGATAAAAGTTCCACCGTCACTTGACACTGGGGCATTTTCTTTTAAGAGCGTTAGCACCTTGGTAGCGATACTCAGGTCACAAGACCGATACCCAAAACTGGGGCATTTTTTTTATTTTTTCAATTTTCTTTTTGCTTTTTCACCTCGGATACCCCAAACTGGGGCATTTTTATTTATTTATTATTATTATTTTTTTATCTTCTATCTTTTAGTTCTTACGTTTCTGCCATGGGACCCTAAAACGAACACCTGAAACAAAATAATAGAGATACACTAAAAAAATAAACACCATACTCTAATACTATCCATTCCCCCTTCTAACGTAACATACAATGACAAACATAAACAAACGTAAATGAAACAAACACAATAAGAGAAAAATATCGTTCATTCTCAACAATAAAGAAAAAAAATTAATAATTATAAACCTCTTAGGATTTAATATCCGGGATGCAAAATAAAAAGGAAGAAAAGACATTAGAAAATAAAAATGCCCCAAACTTTTAAATCCTAAGTTTATAAACAAAATTCAAAACAAAACCAAGTCCCTTAGCCTCTATTGATAACATACACCTTCTAAATCATAAAATAACTAGTGTCACCCTCACAAATATCCTCCACCTAATTAAATCTATGGCAAGCCTAGATAAGCCAATATGATTCAAACACTTAACACCCATCTAGAAACTTTAAATTAAATCCTAAATTCACACACTTCTAACAAGTGTCATCTCAAATCAAATAAAAGACTAAAGCAAAATACTTCAAACTTTAAATAGAAATTTTTTTCTAGAATGAGACCCTGACTTGTTTGGGATCATAAAAGAAATGCCCCCAACAAACCCATCAGAACTAAGTAAACCCTCTAAACAAAACATAATAAAACAAATTAATCTTGGGATAAACCCTTAATAAATTCGGAGTGAAACCCTAAACTAAATTAAATCTTAAAATAAATAAAAACAAATTAAATAAATCCAGCTAATCCATCAATAAATTAAATCAATAAACAAGCATAATAAAACAAAAAAATGCTCCTTTATTTATAATTTAAAACTTTACAAATATCACCGGGGGCATACCTCATGAATATACAACCCAAAACAAAAACCTAAAACCTTAACCTACAATCCAAAATAAAGACTTGGTTCAAAACTGAGACAGAGCGAGGAGCAGATTCTTCTCGGAGTGTCTAATAGGAGGCTTCAGGGAGGATTGGTAGGGAAACACATCCCTCCACTTGTTGCTCCTTCTCTTCAGCCATCTTCACCTCCTCCGCCTCCGCCCCATCAACGCTGCCTTCACTGCTCCCTAAAAAGGAACGGTGTGAAGACCGGCGCCCTCATTCCCAACACCGCCCATTCTCAGAATAATACCCTCTCGAGCATCACACTAGGATTAAGATCACGCAAAATGACGAATATAGGAAGAGACGCCATCCCAACCTAACGGTTAGATCACTCAATATCACCAGAACATGACTTTTAGAACGCTAGAACACTCAGAAAAGTCAAGACTCGAGACTAAACCCAAGAATGAAAAGCAAATGAAGACTCCTTTGCTTATATAGAGTACGGTCTAATCGCGCACCTAAAAACGTGTGCTTAATCTGATCACGCGCTAGGAATATCATGCTCAATCGAAAACTTGCACTCCTAACCAGGCGCACAATACGACTATCGCCCGCACAAATAGCACGACCTTATGATTCCGCGATATCCACCAGCCACACAATTTGATTAAACGACTCACTTTTATCATGCAATTTGAAAGATCACCCGTACATTGGTCGGGTGACGCTTCAATCACGCGCAAGTATTAGAGCGCATAATCCAATCACACGTTAACCTACACACGCATAAATACTTCCTTTAGACCCTGAATCGCATGCCTAAAATCGAGCGCGTAATCAATTTAAACGGCTGGTGTCAGGCGCTTAATTTCTGATTTTGCCCAAAATTTACTCCTTCTCAAGCGAGAGTCCCCTTTACCCCATCGCATAACCTCATGAGCCATTCAGATTGAAAAGGGTCGTCACTCGCTGTCGTCCCATCGCAAAATTATAGCCATGCCCTCATGGCCCATCGCGAAAAGCCAAAAACAAATCTCCCGAAAATGCAAATACACTAAACGACAAAAAAATTAAGTCAATCACAACGCAACTACAACATAATCTCACTAGAACCCAAGATCAACCAAAGAAAGAAACTAGACACACTTGTTACATGAATACCCTACCCAGCATAACGCTTAGTTCACTTCCCATCGCGAACACCACTATCCAAATTTTTTTTTCAAACAACACCGTTCACACTAAAAGAAGAAAGGGAGAAAGCATGAGCACGTTCCATCGTCGAAGAAAAGAGCCTCCTCCCGAAGTGCTCCCCACAAACCTACCAGATGCCACTGCAATAGAAAGGCAAGAAGACGTGGGACTCCTCTCATGTCCTATCGCATTTCACTACTGCCAAGCTACAGCGCGAACATCCCAGCAATACCTCTCAAGTCCCATCACGGTACCACTACAATCACCAAGGCCCCATCGCGACATCACGCCGACAACTGCCAACCACCGCTTAAGCAACAAGCAGGAAAAAAAATAGTAACCTACTACGACATTGCACCCGAAACATTGCATTACCATGACAACCACCAAGTTCCGTCGCGATGCTACAATACTACCAAAGTACCACCGCTACAATATTCTCAAGCTCACACTGCATAATTTAGGTAAGTATCACCCCCAGGTAAGTACTACCCCTTTTTCAATTACTCGATATTTCTTCTAAATTATAATTATCTATGATTAAATCAAAATATTTTCAAAACCCGTCTCTCTCAACTCGCGAATTATTGTAGTCCTCCCATAAGAGACAATCATCAGTATTCGTTGAGAAGGTTAGATGGAGTATCCGACATGCCAAGTGTCGTCTTGACAACCACATGAATGGTCAGGTCCAAAAATTCCGTACCTGTGGATCTGCTTAGCGACATCTCGGAAGCCACATTTTTCGCCGTTTTATCATAGAAATGATCTTAAGTTAAAATCCCTAAAATTTCAAAACCCCTTACTCATTCTAAAATCTTTTATTTTAAAAATCTTTCTTCTCTTGCGTGCAAAGCAAAAGAAAAAAAAAGCAAAAAAAAAAAAATAGAACAAAATGAACAAAATACATAGACCCGACTCACCTTTCTTTAAATACCACAGCCAACTACACTTAGCCTGGACCTTTAAATCCCAAAGCCCTCTGAACTTGTAATCAAGTGCATACACCACTGCATAGGATCACTTATTCAGATGTAAAAAAAATGACTTCAGATGAACCAAGCGCATATGCCACTGCACAGAGTTCAACTGAGCACACTTCACAAAATTTACCTCAATTACCAGCCCAAATCAACCATTCTCTTGGGAAGCCAAACAATGAGTATACTCAATTTAAGAACTTACAAATGCCTATTAGAAATGAAACGCCTGACGTGTAATTGTGTGAGTAATGACGCGCCCGATCTGACATGACTTGCAAAAGCTTTCGACACTATACTATTTTATCTCTTTATTATCGGTCCTTGGACCTTATTTTGGATATTTGATTGATGCCCCGGTACCTCGATTGTGTAAAATCCCTCTGTTAGCTCACGCCATGCGACCAGATGCGCCATGCATCCACAGACCCGAAATATGCCCTTCGATAGCTACCATTTGCCCTTCAAATGCTCCATTTTAGCTTGTGCTGATAGATAAGAAAGCCAAGCTTGTCATGTCAGTATCACCTATTCACATTTATGAATTCCCAAGAAATAAGAAGGCACCTCGAATGAGAGGTGTCTACTTCTTCGACGCATTCTTACTTCGCAAGAGCGCGCCGAAGAGGAGCATCTGTAGACACCCTCATTTCGCCCTCTCGGAGTACACGAATTCATTTGGTCAGACCTTGACCTTTTTAACCCTCGACATGAGACCATGCAACAGTACATGGCTAAACATAAGCTGAAACAATAGCTTTGTGGCTCAGATCCCAACGTAGGGAGGCTATATACTAAGCAATAGTATATAGTTGGGATGCAAACTGTAACAAGGGTCCTGCATTCCATTCTTGAGACCATACCCGGACAACCTTAAATTAAGTGCCTGAAAACCCACGAGTAATTTGATCACATGCAGAACCGCAAGCGTGCGATCAGTCCCCTTTCAGACCAAACTTCCTTTCACAGACCGTTTCGAGAGTCGATTACGTGCTTGGAAACAGACGCGCGATCGGATTAAGCGCTACAGCATCAGCGCGCAATTGGCCTATGCCTGACCTAGTCTCCTACCCTTGACCCCTATGTTTCCTCGATTAAGTGCTTCAGGTAACACGCTTAATCGGATTATGCACATCCCAAAACACGCCTAATTAGTCTTAATGTCGTTAGGACTAGCCCGCTTAGTAATTCAGCCGGTCGCTCACTGTGTCGTTGACGGACTTAAAGCGATTAAGCGCCAGAAAACTAGAGCGTAATTCAATTAAATGCTCAAAAACAAGCGCGTAATTGAAAGAAAACCTATAAAAACTCTTTTCTCGAAGAGAGAGAGGAGGCTGCAAAATTTTGAGAAGAGAGACCGTAAATTCAAAAACCAGAGAGTTTCGAAGCAACCCCTACAACAAATTAGCTATGATTTTGACATTCGATCTTTGATGATTTCTCTCCACAGCCCCGACCCTAGGTAAGAATTTAATTTTTAGTTTCTGACCGTAGCTTCTAGTCTTTAGATTTAGGAATTTTCTTAGTTTTAATTATCAGTCTTAATTTTCACTCTTAGACCGTAGCACCAGAGCGTAATCTCTATATCTGGTTGCAGTCTTCAAAGCCTAGAACAAGTCCTTAATCTGACGGTCTAATTCACCGACTCTTAAGGCCTAATTCTATTTTAAAATCTAAAGTTACAGTCCTATCATTAATCTCTGGTTCTAACTCTTAGAGTTCAGAACCAGTCTTTAATCCTACGATCTAATTTTTCTGATTTCGACTCCGCTTTCAGTCCTTAGATTTTTTTAGCCTTTAGTTTTAATCATTAGATTCTAATTCTAAATTCTTAAGTTTTAAAATTTAGCCCTTAGGAAAACCCTGCCCAAATCCTTATTTTAGAGCCAACTAGGTCACCCCAACCTTTCCTCAATTATCAATCCCATCACTTTTACATTTAGCTTATTTTGAGGTATCAAATAAAGTTGGATCGAGGCGAAATTGGTCACATTGGAAAGATTATCGAAGTAGCTTTCCAACGAGCCAAAAAACTTATAATTCTGATATATATCGAAGAAGTTATGGTCAATTTTCGGCCACTGCACAAAAAGTGGCATTTTTCAAAACTCCTAGTTGAATTAGGATTAGTATCTTTATTATATTATTTTTTAAAATAGGATTTATGGTAAAAGCCTATAAATAAGACTTGTACCTCCTATCCAATTCTCCTCTACATAATTTCCTCTATCCAATTCTCCTCTATCCAATTCTCCTCTATATAATTTCCTCTATCCAATTCTCCTCTATCCAATTCTCCTCTACATAATTTCCTCTACACAATTTCCTCCATACAATTCTCCTCTATACAATTTCCCCCTAAACAATTTCCCTCTATACAATTTTCCTTTGCACAATTTAGACGATTTCTACAGGTAATTCCTTAATCCTTAATTTTCTAGTTCTAGTTCTTAGGTTCTAGAACCAGTTCCCCTTTTTTATATTCTAGTTTTAGATTTAGGTCCTAGCCCTCTAGTTCTTAAATTCTAGATCTTAGGTCTTAATTTAAATTTCTAATTTTCTAATCTCGCGGTCCAAATTCTCCTAATTTTGATCCCGATTGTGGTCTTTAGATTTTAGATTTAGCCTTAATTTCTCATAATTCTAAATCCCAAAATTTGCTTTATAGTTTCAGTTTTTAATTCTTTCTTTTTTTTAGTCCTAAAATCTTAGCCCTTAAATACCAATCATTAATCTCTCAATCTATAAAAAAAATACTACCTTATAATTCAAATTCAGTCTTTTCCATTTCAGCCATCCGATTTGCCTAAGGAAGCTTACGAAGGGTACTCGGGAACGAGACCAATCATCCTTAGCATAACGGGCCACACCCCCCTTTTTCCGTCTATTTATTTTGTTTAATTTTATTTTAATAAAACTAGCATGCTTATTTAAAATCACAATTTCCATAGAATTAGTATATTTAATTTAGTTAGAGTTTTATTCAAATAAGTACAATTCTAATCAATCATAACATAATTAAGAACGGTTGTATTCCTAGTACAATTAGGGGACTAATATTAATTAGACTTCTAATAGGATTAGGAAACTAAATTAATTAGAGCTCTAATAAGATTAAAATATTTAAATTAATTAGACTCCTAGTGGGATTAGGAGACTTAATTAAATTAGACTTCTAGTAGAATTAGGAGACCCTTTCTTAATTAGACTCCTAGTTGAATTAGGAGACCTTAAATCAATCAGACTCTCATTAGGATTAGGAGACCAAATTAAACAAAATCCCAGCAGGAATAGGAAAACTAGACCAGTTACACTAAAGGCAACCCACAGCTGCTGACGTTTGCCGGCAGACAATTCAGTAAAGGAGTTCAACCTGCAATCCCCCGCTTCCCTTTAAAGCGTGATCACTGACGTGTTGCAGCGTCGATAAATATCTGCAGCTGGAGATT
Source organism: Chloranthus sessilifolius (assembly GCA_021018995.1). Classification (NCBI taxonomy): domain Eukaryota; kingdom Viridiplantae; phylum Streptophyta; class Magnoliopsida; order Chloranthales; family Chloranthaceae; genus Chloranthus; species Chloranthus sessilifolius. The sequence continues at coordinate 43,094,105 of CM037591.1, read as the reverse complement.
GCATCTTCTCAGGTATTCTTCATTTAGAATTTGCCTCTTTAATTTCAGCATTTAATATTTCAAAATTTATTACTCCATCATCGCCATTACCAGAGTCTGCTTAGGACAGAATTAGGCCACTTATGTTTGTATGGCAATCACAACTAAAGCACCTAGGGTAATCTTACTAGCATTCTAATTTGAAGAAAATAAAGACTAATCTTTTTCTGGATTTTTGATTGAAGCAATGAATCAATTTACTAAAATAAAAATAAATGATCGAGGTAACAAAATTAACTCTTTTTTTTAGAATCATAATCTACGGATCAATTATGGTAAAAATATAACTAATAATAACTGAATTAACTTTCCTAAATTCTAGTTGAGATAATAAATTGACTGAACTAGAAGACTAAATTGAATCAAAGCAAATAATGATATGAAGGCCTATTCGATGCAATTAGCCAATTATATTGAAATAGAAAAACTAACTATAACTAACTAGTTAACCCTAAACAATCTAAAAAAGGGGGGGTTGGGTCCGCTATGCTAAGGAGGAGTGGCCTCATTCCCGAGTACACTCCGTAAGCTCCCGTGGGCAAATCGGATGACTGAGATAAAAGATAGGTCGATAGTTAAATAATAAAAGGGAGATTTTTAGAATTGAATTCGAAATTATAATAAGAAATGAGATTGAGAAACTAAAGTTATGAACTGAAATTTATTCTCTTTTTGGATTTTTGATGGTATGAAAATATAGAATTAAATTATAGAGTAAAATTTTAGGACTGGATTCGGCTTCGAAATCAGAAAAATCAGGCTGTATGATTCAGGACTGGTTCTAAACTCTGAGAGTCAGAACTAGAAATTGATGATAGGACTGTAGATTAAGATTTTAGAGTAGAATCAGAGCATAAGGTCGGTATATCGGACCGCCAGATTAAGGACCGATTCTAAAAACAGAGAACTAGAACCGGATATAGAGAATTTCAGTTCGAAAAGGGTGCTACGGTCCAAAAATTGGAAATAGAATTGATTAATTAAACTGAGGGGAAATCATAAGTCTAAAGTAAAATTAAATTCTTACCTAGGGTCAGGGCCGTGGAGAGGAATCATCGTAGATTCGGGGGTTTGAATCTCGACGTCATGACTAATTTACTCTATGGGCTTGTCCTCGGAGTTCTCTGGTTTCGAAGTCCCAAAAAAGTTCTATTCTCTCTCTCAAAATTGCCAGCCTCTTCTCTCTCTTCGAGAAAAAAAACTTTTATAGGTTTTCCTTCAATTATGCACCTATTTCCGAGCATTTAATTGAATTGCGCACAAATTTTCTGGCGATTAATCGCTTTGAGTCGGTCACCGACTCAGTGACCGATCGACTGAATTACTCAGCGGGTTTCCTAGTCCTAATGAAATCTGGACTAATTGCGCATGTGATGGGATGTGCATAATTCAATTAAGCGTGTTACCTGAAGTGCTTAATCGAGGAAACGTAGGAGTTAAGGGTAGGAGACTAGGTCGGGCGTAGGCCAATTACGTGCTGGTGGTGTAGTGCTTAATCCGATCGCGCGTGTATTTCTAGGTGCATAATCGAGTCTCGAAACGGTCTATGAAAGGATGGTTGGTCTGAAAGGGGACTGATCGCGGGCTTGTGGTTCTGTGTGTGATCCAATTATGCACGGGTTTTTAGGCACTTAATTTATGGTTGTCTGGGTATGGTCTCAAGAATGGAATGCAGGACCATTATTTCAGTCTGCATCCCGACTATATATTATTGCTTAGTATATAGCTCCCTACTTTGGGATTTGAGCCACAAACTATTGTTTCAGCTTGTGTTCAGCCATGTACTATTCCATGGCCCCATGTCGAGGGTTAAAAAGGTCAAGGGATGACCAAATAAATTCATGTACTCCAAGAGGGCGAAATGAGGGTATCTACAGACGCCCCTCTACAGCGCGCTCTTGCGAAGTAAGAATGTGTCGAAGAAGTAGATACCCCTCATTCGAGGTGCCTTCCCATTTCTTAGGAATTCACAAATGTGAATTGGTGATGCTGACATGGTGAGCTTGGCTTTCTTATCTATCAGCACAAGCTAAAATGGAGCATTTGAAGGGAAAATGGTAGCTATCGAAGGGCATATTCCAGGTTTGTGGGTGCATAGCCCATCCCGTCGCATGGCGCAAGCTAACAAAGGGATTTTATACAATCGAGGTATTGGGGCATCAATCAAATGTCCAAAATAAGGTCCAGGGATCGATAATAAAGAGATGAAATAGTATGTAGTATCAAAAGCTTTTGCAAGTCATGTCAGACCGGGCACGTCATTGCTCGCACCAATGCACGTCAGACGTTCCATTTCTAATAGACATTTATAAGTTCATAGATTGAGTATACTTATTGTTTGGCTTCCCAGGGGAATGGTTGATTTAGGCTGGTTATTGAGGTAAATTTTGTGAAGTGTGCTCAGTTGAATTCTGCGCAGTGGTGTATGCGCTTGATTCATCTGGAGTCTTTTTTTTGCATCTGAACAAGTGATCCTACGCAGTGGCGTATGCGCTTGATTGCGAGTTCAAAGGGCTTTGGGATTTAAAAGTCAAGGCTAAGTGTAGTTGGTTGTGGTATTTAATGAAAGGTGAGTCGGGTCTATGAATTTTATGAATTTTATTCATTTTCTTTTTTTTTTTTCTTTTTTTGCTTTGCAAGTAAGAGAAGAAAGATTTTTGAAATAAAATATTTTAGAATGAGTAAGGGGTTTTCAAATTTTGGGAATTTTAACTTAAGATCAATTCGGTTGTAAAATGACAGAAAAGGTGTCTTCCGAGATGTCGTTGAGCAGATCCACCGGTACGAGATTTGTGGACCCGACCATTCATGTGGTTGTCAAGACGACACTTGGCATGCCGGATACTCAATCTAACCTTCTCGATGAATACTGATGATTGTCTCTTATGGGAGGACTACAGTAATTTGTGAGTTCAGAGAGACGGGTTTTGAAAACATTTTGACTTAATCATAGATAATTATAATTTAGAAGAAATATCAAGTAATCGAAAAGGGGGTAGTACTTACCTGGGGGTGATACTTACCTGAATTGTGCGGTGGGACCTTGGGAATATTGTGGCGGTGATACTTTGGTAGTATTGTAGCGTTGCAATGAGACTCGGTGGCTATCATTGTAATGCAATGTTTCGGGTGCAATGTCATAGTAGGATACCCTGGGGATTTTTTTTTTCCCCTCGCTTGTTGCTTAAGTGGTGGTTGGTAGTTGTCAGCGTGATGTCGCGATGGGGCCTTGGTGATTGTAGTGGTACTGCGATGAGACTTGAGAGGTATTGCAGAGATGTTCGCGTTGTAGCTTGGCAGTAGTGAAATGCGATGGGACATGGGAGGAGTCACACGTCTTCTTGCCTTTCTATTGCAGTGGCGTCTGATAGGTTTGTGGTGGGCACTTCGAGAGGAGGCTCTTTGTTTCGGCGATGGGACATGCTCGTGCTTTCTCCCTTTCTTCTTTTAGTGCGATCGGTATTGTGAATGATATTTTTTTGTAATGGTGTCCGCAATGGGAAGTGAGCTAAGAGTTACGTTGGGTAGGGTATTCATGTAACAAGTGTGTCAAGTTTCTTTCTTTGGTAGATCTTGGGTTCTGGTGAGATTATGTTGTAGTTGCGTTGTGATTGACTTAGTTTTTTTTTTATTATTTGATGTATTTGTGTCTTCGAGAGATTTGTTTTTGGCTTTTCGCGATGGGCCATGAGGGCATGGCTACAATTTTGTGATGGGACAACAGCGAGTTACGATCCGTTTTCAATCTGAATGGCTCATGAGGCTATGCGATGGGGTAAAGGAGACTCTTGCTCGAGGAGGGGAAAATTTTGAGTAAAATCAGGAATTAAGCTCCAGATATCAGTCACTTAAACTGATCACGTGCCCGATATCAGGCATGCAATTCAGGGTCTAAAGGAAGTATTTACACGTGGGTAGGTTAATGTGTGATTGAATTACGCGCTCTAATACTTGCGCGCGATCGAAGCGTCACCCGGTTAGTGTACGGGTGATCTTTCAAATTGCGCGATAAAACTGAGCCGTTTAATTGGATTGTGCGGCTGGTGAGCAGTGCGGAATCATAAGGTCACGCTATCTGTGTTGGCGACAGTAGTATTGCGCACTTGGTTAGGAGCGCAGGTTTTCGATTGAGCGTGATGTTCCTAGCGCGTGATGAGATTAGGCGCACATTTTTGGGCGCGTGATTAAGACCATACTCTGTATAAGCAAAGAAGTCTTCATTTGCTTTTCATTCTTGGGTTTAGTCTCGAGTCTTGACTTTTCTGAGTGTTCTAGCCAAGGATCAAAATTTCAGTTTTCGTTTCAGTTTCGGAGGGGACCGAAATATTGGACCAAAATTTCGGCCAAAAATTGAAATTTTGGCCGATAATTTGATCGAAATTTTGAATATCATACATATTTGGACCAGAATTTTGGTCCAAGTTATTATTTCGGTGAGGACCGAAACCAATAATTTGACCTGAAATTTCGGTCATTTCGGCCGAAATTTTGATCCTTGGTTCTAGCGTCCTGAGATTCGTGTTTCAGCGATATTGAGTGATTTAACCGTCAGATTAGGATGGGGTTTCTTCCTATATTCGTTATTTCACGTGACCTTCATGTTAGTGTGATATCCAGAGACAGTATTATTCTGAGAATAGGCGGTGTTGGGAATGAGAGCATCGATCTTCACACCGTTCCTTTCTAGGGAGCAGTGAAGGCAGCGTTGATGGGGCGGCGATGGAGGAAGTGGAGATGGCAGGGAGAGGAGGTGCTGTAAATGGAGGGATGCACTTCCTAACCCATTGTCTCTCTCTTCTGCCGGTGGCTCGTTTGAGTTCTCCAAGTATGGTGGCAACATTTCTGAAGCCTCCGATTGGACGTTCTACTCCTCGTTTTGGCTCATCGTAATTTTTGTTTTCGTTTTGAGTTGTATGTTAGCTTTTAGGTTTTCGTTTTGGGTTGTAATTCGAGAGGTATGCCTTCGGGAAACTTGTAAAACTTTAAATTATAAATAAAGGGGCATTTTTTTTTGTTGTGTATTTTCACTGTCCCATTGGTTGGCTTAAATTCTTATTGATTAATTAACTGGGCTTACTTGCTTTATCATAGTTTTAAGATCTGAGTTAGCTTATAGTATTAAAGTTCGTTATGAGAATGACCCAAGGTTTATTCATTTTCCCTGTTAGGTCCTGCTTAGTAGGTCCATTTGTTGGGGCATTTTTTTTACAACTAGATTTTGCCCTGTTTGAGTTTGTTTTTTAGTTTGTTTAAGGTTTTGGTCTTATTGAATGTAATTTGTTTTGTCTGAGGTGTCTTATTTTGTTCAAGGTGTAATCTAAGGTGATACTTGTTAGAATGTGTGAGTTTTTCATGGGTTCTAGATGGTGGTTGGGTGTTTCAATCCTATTGGTCTATCTAGACTTGGAGAGTTTGTGCTTTTAGAGGGGCAAGTGTTGTGTAATTATTGGTTCATCTTGGTTGTCATGAATTGTGATATTTTTAAAGGGGGATGTGTATGGTTTTGGATTCAGTCAGCTTGGTAGGGGGTTCAAATGTGTGGCACTTGTCCATTGGTGACTCAAAAAACATAGTTTATAAATGTGTGAATTTAAGGCTTTGGATTTATTGTTTATTTTAGACTTTCATTTTAAGCTTATCAGTAAAAAAAAAATTTTTTGGGTGATATCATATGTTTATAAGTTTCAGCATTTTTAATTTATGTCTTTTATTCCTTTCTATTTCGTATCCCGCGTATTAGACCCGATGGACTGTGCTTATGAAGTGGATGATGAGAATGGACAGGATTGGAAATTCGGGGTGATGCTAGGGTTGGTGCTATCAATCCAACTCGAAGTTTCACCCCATCGGGGGAGGAGATGGAAGAGAAAAAGGTGGTACAGAGAAAACCCAAGGATAAGGCAAGGTTAGAGTTCTCGTGACCGATGCCTATTTTTCCTTGGTAGGCTCTGCAGATTCAGTGTTAGTTGCTCCTCATTTTTTAATGTGTCCAAGGGGAGCTTCCAACAATCAGAGGCTTCAGAAATGTTGCCCCCAGACTTGAAGAACTCAAACGAGCCACCGACAGAAGAGACGGAAAATGGGTTAGGGAGTGCATCCCTCCATTTACAGCACCTCCTCTCCTCGCCATCTCCACTTCCTCCGTCGCCGCCCCATCAACACTGCCTTCACTGCTCCCTAGAAAGGAGCGGTGTGAAGATCGACGCTCTCATTCCCAACACCACCCATTCTCAGAATAATACTATCCCCGGACATCACACTAACATGAAGATCACGTGAAATAACGAATATAGGAAGAAACTCCATCCCAATCTGACTGTTCAATCACTCAATATCGCTGAAACACGAATCTCAGGACGCTAGAACACTCAGAAAAGTCAAGACTCGAGACTAAACCCGAGAATGAAAAGTAAATGAAGACTCCTTCACTTATATAGAGTACAACCTTAATCGCGCACCTAAAAATGTGCACTTAATCTGATCACACGCTAGGAACATCACGCTCAATCGAAAACCCGCGCTCCTAACCAGGCGCGCAATACGACTGTCACCTGTACAGATAGCGTGACCTTATGATTCCGTGCTACCCACCAGCTGCACAATCCAATTAAACCACTCACTTTTATTACATAATTTGAAAGATCACCTGCACACTGACTAGGTGACGCTTCAATCGCGCACAGGTATTAGAGCGCGTAATCCAGCCACACGTTAACACTCACACGCATAAAAACTTTATTTATACCTTGAATCGCACGCCTGGAATTGGGCACGTAATCAGTTTAAGCAGCTAATATCGGGCACTTAATTCCTGATTTTGCTCAAAATTTACCCCTTTTCAAGCGAGGGTCCCCTTTGTCCCATCGCATAGCCTCATGAGCCATTCAGAGTGAAAAAGGGCTAGTCACTCGCTGTTGTCCCATTGCAAAATTGTAGCCATGCCCTCATGACCCATCGCGAAAAGACAAGCAAATCTCCCAAAAATGTAAATACACCAAACAACAAAAAAACTAAGTCAATCACAACGCAACAACAACATAATCTCACCAGAACCCAAGATCTACCAAAGAAAGAAACTAGACACACTTGTTACATGAACAACCTACCCAACATAACGCTTAGCTCACTTCCCATCGCGGACGCCACAATAAAAAAAAATCATTCACAACACCGATCGCACTAAAAGAAGAAAGGGAGAAAGTACGAGCATGTCCCATCACCGAAACAAAGAGCTTCCTCCCGAAGTGCCCACCACAAACCTACCAGACACCACTGCAACAGAAAGGCAGGAAGACATGGGACTACTCCCAGTCCCATCACATTTCACTACTGCCAAGGTACAACGCGAACATCCCAGCAATACCTCTCAAGTCCCATTGCCGTACCACTACAATCACCAAGGCCCCATCACGACATCACACCGACAACCGCCAACCACCACTTCAGCAACAAGTGGGAAAAAAAGAAATCCCCTAGATACCCTACTACGACATTGCACTCGAAACATTGCATTACAATGATAGCCATCGAGTCTCGTCGCGATGCTACAATATCGCCAAAGTACCACCACCACAATATTCCCAAGGTCCCACCGCACAATTCAGGTAAGTACTACCCCTTTTTTAATTACTTGATATTTCTTCTAAATTATAATTATCTATGATTAAGTCAAAATATTTTCAAAACCCATCTCTCTCAACTCGAGAATTACTGTAGTCCTCCCATAAGAGACAATCATCAGTATTTGTCGAGAAGGTTAGATGGAGTATCCGACATGCTAAGTGTCATCTTGACAATCACATGAACGGTCGGGTCCACAAATCTCGTACTGGTGGATCTGCTCAATGACATATCAGAAGCCACATTTTTCGCCATTTTACCACTAAATTGATCTTAAGTAAAAATCCCCAAAATTTTAAAACCCCTTACTTATTCTAAAATCTTTTATTTCAAAAATCTTTCTTCTCTTGCAAAAAAAAAAAAAAAAAAGGAAAAGAACAAAATGAACAAAATACACAGACCCGGCTCACCTTTCTTTAAATACCACAACCCACTACACTTAGCCTTGACCTTTAAATCCCAAAGCCCTCTAAACTTGCAATCAAGCACATATGCCAATGTGCAGGATCACTTGTTCAGATGCAAAAAAAAAAAGACTCCATATGAATCGAGTGCATACGCCACTGCGCAGAATTCAACTGAGCACATTTCACAAAATTTACCTTAATTACCAGCCCAAATCAACCATTCCCCTGTGAAGCCAAATAATGAGTATACTCAATCTAAGAACTTACAAATGCCTATTGGAAACGAAACACCTGACGCGCATTGCTGTGAGCAATGCGCGCCCGGTCTGACATGACTTGCAAAAGCTTTCGACACTACATACTGTTTCATCTCTTTATTATCGGTCCCTTGACCTTATTTTAGAAATTTGATTGATGCCCCGGTACCTCAATTGCATAAAATTTCTGTTAGCTCGCGCCATGTGACGGGATGCACCATGCACCCACAGACCCGGAATATGCCCTTCGACTGCTACCATTTGCCCTTCAAATGCTCCATTTTAGCTTGCACTGATAGATAAGAAAGCCAAGCTTGCCATGTCAGCATCACCAATTCACATTTGTGAATTCCCAAGAAATGGGAAGGCACCTCGAATGAGGGGTGTCTACTTCTTTAACACGCTCTTACTTTGTAAGGGCGCGCCGAAGAGGGGCATCTGTAAACACCCCCATTTCGCCCTCTCGGAGTACACTAATTTGTTTGGTCAGCCCTTGACCTCTTTAACCCTCGACATGAGACCATGCAACTGTACATGGCTAAACACAGGCTGAAATAATAGCTCTATGACTCAGATCCTAATGTAGGGAGGCTATATACTAAGCAATAGTATATAGTTGGAATGCAGACTGAAACAATGGTCCTGCATTCCATTCTTGAGACCATACCCGGACAACCCTAAATTAAGCGCCTGAAAACTCATACATAATTTGATCACGCGCAAAACCACAAGCGCGCGATCAGTCCCCTCTTAGACCAAACTTCCTTTCACAGACCGTTTCGAGACTCGATTATGCGCCTGGAAATAGACACGCGATCGGATTGAGCGCTAAAGCACCAACGCGCAATTGGCCTACGCCCGACGTAGTCTCCTACCCTTGACTCCTACATTTCCTCGATTAAGAGCTTCAAGTAACATGCTTAATTAGGTTACGCATGTCCCATCATGTGCACAATTAGTCCTGATTTTGTTATGATTAGAAAATCCACTGAGTAATTCAGCCGGTTGCTCACTGAGTCGGTGACCGACACAAAGCGATTAAGCGACAGAAAATTGGCGCGTAATTCAGTTAAACATCCAAAAATGGGCACGTAACTGAATGAAAACGTATAAAAGCTTTTTTCTCGAAGAGAGAGAAGAGGCTGGCAATTTTGAGAGAGAGAATGAAACTTTTTTGGGACTTCGAAACCAGAGAACTCCAAGGACAAACCCATAGAGCAAATTAGTCATGATGTTGAGATTCAAACCCCCGAATCTCCGATGATTCCTCTCCACAGCCCCGAGCCTAGGTAAAAATTTAATTTTGCTTTAGACTTAGGATTTCCCCTCAGTTTAATTAATAAATTCTATTTCTAATTTTTAGACCGTAGCACCCTTTTCGGACTGAAATTCTTTATATTTGATTCTAGTTCTCTGTTTCTAGAACCAGTCCTTAATCTGGCGGTCCGATATACCGACCTTATGCTCTTATTCTACTATAAAATCTTAATTTATAGTCTTATCATTAATTTTTGGTTCCGACTCTCAGAGTTTAGAACCAGTCCTTAATCATACAGCCTGATTTTTTTGATTTCGGACCCGAATTCAGTCTTAAAATTTTAATCTATACTTTAATTCTATATTTTCATACTGTCAAAAATCGAAAAATATAAATTTCAATTCATAACTTTAGTTTCTCAATCTAATTTCTTATTAGAATTTTGAATTTAATTATAAAACTCCCCCTTTTATTATTTAACTATCGACCTATCTTTTATCTCAGCCATCCGATTTGCCCACGGGAGCTTACGGAGGGTACTCGGGAACGAGGCCAATCCTCCTTAGCATAGCGGGCCCAACCCCCCTTTTTTTAGATTATTTAGGGTTAACTAGTTAGTTATAGTTAGTTTTTCTATTTCAATATAATTGGCTAATTGCATCAAATAGGCCTTCACATCATTATTTGCTTTGATTCAATTTAGTCTTCTAGTTCAGTCAATTTATTATCTCAACCAGAATTTAGGAAAGTTAATTCGTTTATTATTAGTTAGATTTTTACCATAATTGATCTGTAGATCATGATTCTAAAAAAAAGAGTTAATTTTGTTGCCTCGATCATTTATTTCTATTTTAGTAAATTGATTTATTGCTTCAATCAAAAATCCAAAAAAGATTAGTCTTTGTTTGCTAGTAAGATTACCTTAAGTGCTTTACTTATGATTGCCATACAATTGATACATTTACTTATCTAGAATTGCAATAAAATTAGCATACCTACTTTATCTAGAATTGCGATATAATTGGACTCTTTTATTTAATTGGAAAATTATTGGAACTGATACACATGCATTGGAGGAGGGCCACCTCACGGCGAATGTGCGGGGAGCATTGGACGCCCTCCATAGGGCGATGGAGTAGATGGGGCATGCTCCTTGTCATGATGAGGGGATGTTGTGTTCTTTAACTGAGTCAGTTGCCAGGGCCAGGGCGGTGGAGGATGAGTTAGGAGTTCAACTAGCAGAGGCTCGTCAGCTCCTGGTGAGTTAGTCTTTTGATTTTAATTTGTCGACGCATTATATTGGTTTATTCTGGTAATGTTTTTAATGTAGTGGTCTTGTTTTCATTGTGGCTAGTCTGAGAGAGAGTCTGAGGTTGCTCACCAAGCGGCGATGATCGAGTTGTTGCGCAGCCAGCAGCAGGCGGGTCACGTGGTGGAGGCTAGTTTACGTTCGAAGATTGAGCAATTGGTAAGTATCTTGGATTGGACTTATTAACTTTTGACGGTTCGGGGATCCTTGCTAATGTTGGCATATTGGTGGCATTTCTAGATAGCAAAGCTTTCCACTGCAGGGGCTTTGGCTCGGGCATTTAATCCTTCTTCAGGGGCTTCCTCCAGTCGGGAGGATCCAACGATAGCTTGTCTGTGGTCTAAGTTGGAAAATTGGGTCAGTTCCATCACTCTTTAGTTTACTTGTATTACTGTACTTGTTTGTTAGGTGTTATTATTATGTTGGCTTGATGGTTTACTAACGTGTGCCTATGTTTCAGCGTCGAGTTGCTGTGGACTTGCAGATGAGGGAGGCGACAGCCGCCTCTCTACGTGTCGAGAGTCAGGTATGGTTTAGTGTAATTTAGTTTGGATTGTTCATTTCTATTTATTCTAATGCGTTCATATTGGCTTATTGTTTATTTTTTTTGCTCAGGCGATGCCGAACTCCGCTCCTGAGGCTCCTCCTCAGGGGTCCGTTCCTATCCCTACCCAGGTATGTTTTAGTCATTAGGTTCATAACTTATTTTTTATCGTAATATTTATCTGATGTATTTGTTTATTCTCGTTATAGCCGCCTACGTTTGCCATCCCTCGGGTGCCCTCTGCTGATCCTGTGACCGTGGAGACAGTCGAGCGACTTCTGGGAGAGAGGCTAGATCTGGTATATATGTATTTTTCATTTCGAGTTTTACTGTTGTTCATATATTCATATGTTTGCTTCTTTTGATTCAATAGAGTTATACAGGTTCGTCAGCTCAAGGAGGCATGGCTAGAGGTAGCGCAGGCGCGCGCCACTCCGGAGGCGAGACGGGTCCTCGGAGAGGTGGAGAGTCGTGAGGATCTGGTGGTCGTGATGATGGTCATGAAGCAAACTCATACAGAGACGCTAGCAATAGTGTGTCGGACGACACGGGCGGAGATGCAGGTGTCCCTGGATCGGTTACAGTGTCGCCTGACGAGGGGCGAGCGGGGGTCGCGCAGGTCTGCTAGTCATCGTGAGGGGTCAGAGTCGAGGGCTAGGAGTTCTTCAGCTGGGCAGTCTCGTCAAACCTCTGGCAGTCGTGACAGGAGCGATAGTCATGAGGATTCTGTTGTTCGGGGGAGTCACTCGAGGCTTCCTCCTTCTCAGTCGAGGCGGCCGGTTAGCCAGGCTAGTGAGGGGGGTTCGATGGTGGGTCCTTGTCATTTAGAGGTTCCGAGGACTCCGGGTGCCGGGATTGTAGTTTTAGATGAGCATTCTATGAACCTCCGGGCTGACGATATCGGTGATAGCGGCATTCGTCCTCCTCAGCGGCAGCGTAGGGATTAGGGGTGTGTGTGCATTTGTTTTTTTGTTTATGTGTTGTATGTGCGTTGTATATAGGGGGGTGTCCCCAGTGACAAATGTGAAGAGAAAAAGAAAGGACAATAATTTTTGGCATATGTCTATATATATAGGGATTTTTAGTTCAGATGTACCTGATTGGCTTCTCCTTCTTTGATTACCTTTTGGAGTCTCTCCCCTTTATTGGTGCCGTCAGCCGTCACTGGGACTTGGATGCTTTCATTGTGCGGGTTTAAAGGTCGCTTTGCGTCTGCATATGTAAAGGTAATGCTATCAGTAGTTTTTTTCGCCCCCTTACCAGTTGTGAAGGGGGGTGAATATCTCAGACCGGGGTCTGGTGATAGAAAGGTGGATATAAGTTATTTTCTCTTTTTCTCTTTTTTTTTGACTTTCTTTCCTTTTCTTTTCTTTCTTTTTTCTTCTTCTTTTTGAAATAATAAATAGTGCAATAAGAAAAGCAAATAACAATAAAAATAATCACAAATAAAAATAAAAATTAAAAAAGAAAAAATGCCCCAGCGTAGAAGCGTGGTTGATCTTGCGGTACGGTATTTTGATAGTGCTCTCTGAGCGGTATCTTCATCATTCTTCATCTTTTGGTGGTCGGGTCAGCGCTTCCGATATAGTTTACCTTCTTTTTTCATAAAAAAAGAAAAATGCCCCAGCGTGTGGATGCAATGGAGCTTTCCTGGGCCTTAGATTAGCATTTTGGGTCTATAAATAGTCATGGGTATTAGGTGAATTAGTCTTGCAGAAAAGTGCATCGGTACTGTCTCCGAACTGAGGGGACGTCCTTCGATTAATAGCGTACGAGGGTCTATCTTAGGGTTTTGATCATCCTATTTCGTGATTATTCAGGAAAAGCATGGTAAGTATAATGGGTGATTACATCAATCATCATTCAGTGGTTTTCAGTTTCATTCCTAGGATATCCTGTGAAGTTTCAGATTCATCGTCCAAAATAAAACTAGAAAGGGGAGAGGTAAGGCTTAGTGATATGTGGAATAGTTCATAACTAATACCTTTTCAAAAGGGATAAGTAAGAATCTTCTCCTCTAAGGGGTATGGGATGCCATGATCGAGCTCTTCGTCATATTTTGGTACCATCAAAATCTCAGATTCTATGGCTAGCAGGGGTTTATCCTCCTCCCGCAACCTTACGACAACATCTAGTAGTATGAGAATATCAGGGATGCCCTCGCGGCTTGCCTATACACTTTCAGTAAAATTATCGGGGATGTCCTCACGGCATGCTTATGCTTCCTTGAGTTCATTGACTTGTTCATTCATCGTAATGCTCTCACTCGATATATATTTTTGATGTGTACATTTCTTTTGAAAGCATCCTACTGGTGCAAGAATGGTGAGGTTTGATTGAACCTAACATCTTCATTTTTTGCTCTAACGTCTCGTCCAATGGCGGGAATAGGAAATGAGAATCAAGTGTTTCTTATGCTTTTGAAAAAAGCTTTAGGTAGGTCACTTGTCCTTCAATCAAATCGCCCGAGTGTAAATGGTGGGCGGCAAGTCAGAGATTTTTAAGGATATTCTGAGGATTGAAGACATAACCAATGGATGGGTTGTGATGACTACAGAGATGATAAGTATAAGTATTTTAACCATAGGATGTGATGATCATAAGACTAAGGATGGTATTTTCTAAGGTACATGGCATTCTAGGGGCTAGGGAGCTCTTCCCCATCTTGGTTCGCCAATTTGTATGCATTTCTAGGGTATACGGCTGTTATAACGTAAGGGCCTTCCCAGTTTAGTTTCAATTTTCATTTTGGATGGGCGTGTTTGGAAGGCATAATTTTCTTAAAGACTAGCTCGCTAATGTTAAAGGTTCGTTCAAGGACCTTCTTATCATAGGCCCTGGCCATTCTCCTCTGATATACCTGAGCGTGATCAGCTACCCTTAGGCGTGTTTCATCGAGTCGCTCTAACTGAGTATGTAAAGCAATTCTCCTCTCGTCTAAGGATAGCTCATCATCGAGTTGGATGTGTAAAGATGGTACTTCTATCTCATATGGTAGGACTGCCTCCATCCCATAGGTGAGGAGGTAGGGAGTTTGGCTAGTGGTCGTACGAATAGAAGTCTTATAGGCCCAGAGTGCTTTCGGTAATCGTTCGGGCCAATCGGCTCCATTTCTTGTATCCACAGTTTGTTTTAAGATTCGAATTAGCGTCTTGTTCGTAGCTTCTGCTTGTCCATTGTCTTAAGGGTAGAACGGAGATGAGTGGCATAAATCAATGTCGTATTTCTTGCATAACTTCTTCATCTTTTCTGCAATGAACTGCAGTTCACTGTCGGTGATGAACATTCTGGGTACTCTAAACTAGGTAATGCTATTTCGAACTATAAACCTCACCAGCGTCGATGCGGTGATTCTGACATAAGACTCGGCTTCTGCCCATTTGGTGTAGTATTCGATCGCTGTAAGTTTGAACGCATGCTATTGAGTATTCCCAACAGTGCCTGTAAATGGTCCAATAATGTCGAAGGCCCACATCGAAAATGGCCACGACAAGGTCATAGTGTTTAGCGCAACGGCTGGAGCTTTGATAAGTGCGGCGTGCTCTTGACATTGTTTGAAGGATTGAACATAGAGGTGACAATCTCTTATCATCGTCAGTCAAAAGTAGCCTTGTCTTGTAACTTGATCGGCTAGTCTTTGTCTGCCGGAGTGGGCACCGTAGGCGCTGGCGTGTGCTTCTAGGATGATAAATTGTCCTTCGGCAATCGTGATGCATCCCAACAGTACTCCCTTAGTGAAGGCTTCTTTGTATAATATTTTACTGAGTAAACAGAATCGGGCGCACCGGTTTCTTAGTCTTTCATTCGATCTTCGTGGCATATGGGGGAACGTATTGATGTTTCAAGAAATTCCAGATGTCAAAATACCATGGTTGTCGGTGCTGTTAATCTCTCAATGAAGAAGGTCTTAGTATTTTGGCCGATAAGTATATAGATGACAGATGCTACTGTGGCTAAGAAATCTACTAACTTGTTTTCTAATCTAGGGATGTTTGTGAAAGAGATCTTTTCAAATTTCTTCACCAAATATTGAGCGGTCTCTAGGTATGTCATCAATCTCCTTTCCTTAGTTTTCCATTTTCCTATGACTTGCGAAATTACTAGTTTGGAATCGCCTATGGTCTTTAACTGTTTGACACCTAATTGTAACACTGTCCGCAATCAGCTATAAAAGCTTCATATTCTGCAACATTATTGCTAACAAGGAAGTCTAGTTGGAAAGCCTTGGGTATCACCACTCCATTCGGGCTTAGAAGGACTATCCTGATGCCCCTTCCCTTTGTGATTTCGAGCACCGTCAAAATAGAGGGTCCATGAGGTTTTATTGGGCTCTTCGTCATGAATTGTGAGTAAGTCTTCATTGGGGAAGTCCGCATGTATGGGTTCATCGTTCGGGAGTCGAAGATCTGTGAGGTGCTCCGTAATGGCTTGCCCCTTGATCGACCTTTGGGTAACGTAAGTAATATCTAACTCTTGTAATAGCGGGCGATCTTCCCTGATGTGGCGGGCTTTTCGAATATGTACTTCAGAGGATCCATTCGGGCTAGCACTAGTATCTTATGTGCCGCGAAGTAATGTTGTAATTTAGTTACAGCCCATACCAATGTGTGGCATGTCTTCTCCATAGGGGTGTACTTTTGTTTATATTCGACCATCATTCTACTGAGGTAGTAAATGGTCTTCTCTCTTGCCATCTTCTTCACATTGTCCTAAGATTGCTCCCATCGCTTTATCATTTGCTGAAAGGTATAGGATTAGGGGTCTTTCGAGAATTGGTAGTGATAGTATTGGCGAGCTAAGGAGGTATTTTTTAATGTTATCCAAAGCTAGCTGGCATTGGTCATCCCATCTATACTCGATCCCTCCTTTAATTAGTTTGTAGAAAGGATCGCATCGGTCTGAATGCTGAGAGATAAACCAACTGATGAACTGCAATCTTTCTATCAAACCTCGTAATTCCTTGATATTGCTGGGAGGTGACATCTCTAAAATGGCTCTCACTTTCACAGGGTCGACTTCAATCCCTCGATTGCTAACTATAAAACCAAGTAATTTTTCGGAGGTGACTCCAAAAACACATTTCTTAGGATTCATTTTTAGTTGATATTTCTTAGCTCTCTGTAGCACTAGCCAAAGGGCTTTAATGTATCCTACTCACGTTTGAGACTTCACTAATATGCCATCGACATAAATTTTTACACACTTATGCATCATGTCGTGAAAAATAGCCATCATGGCGCATTGATATGTGGCTCTTGTATTCTTAAGCCCAAAAGGTATGATGACATAGCAGTAAGTTTCCCATGGTGTGGTGAAGGAAGTCTTCTCTTGGTCAGACTCTGCTAACTTGATCTGGTTATATCTAGAGAAACCGTCCATGAAGGATATCATCTCATGTCCAGCAGTGTTGTCAACAAGAGTGTCAATATGTTGGAGTGGGAAGTCATCTTTTGGGCATGCCTGATTGAGGTTTCGAAAGTCAATGCAAACCCATACCCTGCCATCTTTCTTGGTGACAGGTACTATATTGGCGACCCACTTGGGGTAGAGGACAACTCGGATGAATTTACGTTCGTGTAACTTGTCAACTTCCTCTTTGACTTGAAGGGCTGTTTGGGGGTGCATCCTGCGGAGTTTCTGCTTAACAGGTTTTGCGTTGGGTTCTAAGACAAGACGATATTCTACTAGACTTGGGTCTAAACCAGGCATGTCCTTGTTGGACCATGCGAAAGAGTCGAGATGTTCCTGTAGGACTTGTACAATCTGTTGACATTCTCTAGGATTGAGCGTCGCACTAATTAACAGTTTCTTGGGCTTCTCGTCAGTGCCAAAATTGATTTCCTCCGTGGGTTTGGCGACAACCTAGGTCTGTTCGTCAAAATGTTTAATAACCCATCGGAAGTCTTGAGTCTCATCAGGGCCTGGTGTTCCTCCTTCATCCTCGATGAGCTCATATACTGCAAAATTACTAGGCTGGGGATTTAATCTTGCGCAAGGCAAGTCTTCATCAGCGTAATTTATGATCGAAAGGTCTTTGGTGAAGTGAAGGTCAAGGCCATTGATTCTTCTTTCGAAGTCGTGGAGTATCTCTTTCGGTATGATGACTGGCTTATTACTTAGCTTGCAGGCTTTGCGTCCTTGCGTGTGAGTCGGGTCAGGAGTTAGAGGAGGGAAGTCCCCTGTCATCGGGAGAGCTGCTTCCTCTAGTTGAGGGAGCGTGACGATTGCTGGAGCCGTTTGGGCGATCCTTCGGGGAACGCAGATTTGTTGCAAATTTGGCATTTTTTTTTAGAGTCCTCATCCAATGGGATCTTTTGAATAGGTAATGCTGATGACAGGGGCATCATAATTTGAATTTCCTCTACTAGGTTGATTGTCTCTTCCCTGAAGAAGCTTGAGAGATCATAATCAATTGAACTATCATCGTCGGAGTTATGAGATGATTGTCCTTTTTGCGAGGGGGAATCTCCTAAAGGGGCCCCAGGGGGAGGGAGCACTTTCTCTTGATCTTCATGATATGTTGGGATGAGCGCACATGCTCGCCAATGGGGCTGGTAAGGGTAAGAAATGCAAGGAGATTCCTAAGGACATTCCCATCCTTCTAAGTTAGAGCCGATGATATTATTCGATTCGCTCTCTTGATCTGATAAGGCATGAAGTTCTAGGTTGGCTTGCTCTGCCAATTTGAGTGCAGGGAGATCTATCCAGTAGTCCTCGTCATCACTTGGTAGGGGTCGCCACTCTTCCTCGAGCGATTGCCAAAATATTTGGAGTTGTGGTGCATCTGGGGATGAAGGAGCGTCTAGTTCAAATTCCTCTTCAAACTCATAGAGTGGGACGTGGGTGTTTCCTCCTGAGTTGAGCAACTAACCATCAAGCTCTCTCTCTTCTGGTGCCAATAGCGAGGTTGGCAGATTACTGGCCGTGCTTATGGTTGTAGGGTCGGATCCGTCAACTTTGGTTGTTAGGGGATGTGTGATCTTGCTAGCAAATTGCTCTAATATGTGAGTGCATACTTCACACCGGGGTTGATATGGGTGAAAGATACAAGGCGAGTCCCATGGGCATTCCCATTCTCCAAGGCCGAGGCAAAGGTGGATGCTATATGAATTAATATTTTCTTGTAGAGTGTCATCCCCTTCTCATGGTGAACGTGAGTGTTCTTCGTCGTCTCGTAAGGCTGCTATGTGAAAATCTTCGTCATCTATAGATTCTCAATCCTGTAATTGTGGTTCGATTTCTGGAGGGTCCTTCTTTCTTCCTTCTATGGGATTTTCAGTGTCAAACAAAGGTTTGACTCCTTCGAGGGGTTCATCGATATCATCGTTCAAGTTCGTCAAATCGTCGAATGCTTTGGATATTAGTTCAATTTTTGTCTCCTGGGGGGTTTGGTGAAGGATACTTCCTTCTGCTTCGGCACATCTGCTTTCTTAGTAGTTCAATAGATGAAGTGGTCATAAAGTGACCATTTCAGTGAGGTAGGGAATAAATCGGTTGGTTGGCCGTTCGATTGGGAACCTAATCCTATGTGCTTGCGTATTTTAGTCTGGATTATAGGTCTCACACGACCTTGCTTGTTCTTATTGAGTCCGGTGTGGGGGACGTATTCGAGTTGGTACATAAAGTCCCACCCTTTCATCGTGGTTGGGTTGATGTCGTATAATTTAGCGAGGTCTGGGCCAGCCTCCCTCCTCATCAGCTCTTGTTGTCGCTCTGGGTGAAAACCTGGAAGGGCAGGTGAGCAGACTTCTACAACAGCTGCTTTATCAGCAATTCATGTCTTTTGGATGTGGCCTGTGTTTAGTACGGATTCATGGGCTGTCAGAATGCTTGCCACATAATCGGTATCCATCTCTTGAAGAGGTGCATTGGCGTATATACGGACGATGGAGTCCTCATATAGAAATGTAATGCATTGATGGTATGTGGATGCGATAGCCTTCATTGATTCTAACTATTTTCAACCTAAAATGAGATTATATGTACTAGCAGAGTCAATAACATGAAACGTAACATCCTTTGTCATGGGTCCAAGGCGGACCTGAAGTTTAATAGTTCCTTTTACGAAACGACGTGAGCCGTCGTAGACTATAAGCGACAAGGTCGAGGGCCTGACTTCTTGTTCTGTGTATTCAAGTGTTTTCAATGTGGTGAGAGGGCAAATATTGAGTCCCGCACCCGTATTGACTAGTACATGGGGTACAGAAAACCCTCTGATTATAATTGTAAGATATATGGGGGCAGCGCTCCCGCGAAGTGACTCCTTAGGCATGTTTGCGTCCGTGAATATGAGGGCGGGAGGTTGTGCCATGATAGAGGTAAGTTGATGAAGCTCATCCAGGGTCGTGTCTTCATCCACTTGAGTGTCCTCGAGAGTCCTTATTAATAGTCGGTGATAATCAGGCGATTTCTTGATGAGTTCTAGTATAGATATCTGGGCTGGGATCTTTTGGAGATGTCGTAACAGATCATACTCTTGCCCTGGCTCGAGTGCTATTTCTTTGGCCGGCCGATGGGCCTTAGGGGTAGGTGGTTGAGGTGGATGTGGTACGGGAATTGGTGGTGGGATGACATGCGGTGGGGGTGGCAAGTCAACTTTCCTTTCTCTTATGTTCCCCTCAGGTAGTTGTGCATGCATGAAATCTTTATTCCGAGGAAAGGGGGAGGTGGATAGTTAGTTCTTGACTTGAGAATAGGGAGGCCGGTTGTTGGTCGAACCTAGCGTGACTCGACGTCGGTGCATTTGTGAAGCGAGTGAAGTTAGGGGTCAGAGTGCATGTCCGTATAACACTACTCCAAGGTAGGGGGTATTGCGTGTGATCCTCTTCCTCTAAGAAAGTGGAGACTAACGTCTCGCATGGATTTAGGTGTTGTTTTCATTCACTTTGCTCTTCATCTAATAGATACTCAGTTTTGGCCTCACTTTCTTGGTTGGGAGTCATGTGGGTGACACTGTCAACGCGTGCGATAGTCGGAACAGTGGTTTGAAGAGCATAGTCTCCATACTCAGATCCAGAGTAGGGTGAAGGGGGTGGTAACACTAGTGATTGAGGATTTGGCGGGGTCAATGGCTCTAGTGGGGAATGATGGAGGAATGGCCTCCTAGCGCTGAAGGAATGGACTCGTATTTGACTAAAGTTTGGATATGGAGGCGGGCTCGGTGGCGCGATCCATGTGATCAAAGCAGGGGGATGTAAGGAGGGAGGAGTTCTCATAAGGGTAGAAACAGTGTCGGAGGGTAGGATACGAGTGATTAATGCCGAAGGCCAAAAATTGGATTGACTGGGGAGATCTACAGTAGTGACCTGGGTCGGTGTCCCTTGGTTGTGGTTGGGCAAGGGGTTATTTATGATCCCTAAATTCTATTGGGGTTGATTGTTATTAGGGTTAGGGCTCCTAAGCGCTTCCCAATCAATTTGATTTCGATCGTTCATGTCATAGATCAAGTCCCTGAGAATCCAATTGTCCTCTAGGTTGTGTCTCGCGTCACAGTATTTACCATAATCTATATTTGCAGGCCACGGCCTAGGCTTTTTTTGTGGGAATCGTAAGAGATTCTGGGCGCTAAGGAGGTAGAAAATATTGGAAATAGTATCAGGTAAAGGGGGATAGTGTTCCCGCTTTGGCTGGTAGGGTCCCCTAGTTGGGTTAAAGTTCTGAGGTGGAGGTATGCTGTTATAATTCGGCGCATGGGCCGGTTGATTATGCGCTGTGTTTTGGGCGTAATAAGCGTTAGGGTATTGGTTTCTATTTTGATATTAGCCTTGGTTCTGGTTTTGGCCATGGTTCTAGTTTGCATACCTTTGTTGATTGACGCCCTGATTTTGACTAGCGTTCGTTGTTGGGTTTGGTTCTGCCCGAAGTTGCGCAGTGGGAAGTTCTCGTTATTCAAATTTTATCCTTACTTGACAACCGTATTAACTTGTTCGGTACCTGAGGCTTTCTTATGATTTTTCAGTTTCTACTCGTTGTAGGAATCCACCTTTGACGCGACTATGGATAATGCAAGATCTCCGCCCTTGATGTGATGCATTAGTTGGGATGCTCGAGAGTGAAGTGCAGTGAAGTCGGGGCAATTGCTGATGACTAGGGCACTCCTTAGTGGTTCCTTAGTATTGTCAATGATGATGTCAATTGAATCTTTCTCTTTCATTAAAGTATCAATTCTAGCAACAAGCTTTCACCATCTAGCGACGAAGTCGGTTAATTCTTCATCTGGTCCTTGCTTGGCCGCCATCAGGTCACTGAGCCTAGGAATCGACCGACTAGATCCTCAAAAGTCTCTATCTTATAAAGTGGGAGCTCCACGAACCAGTCTAGGGCTTCTCCTTCTAAAGAACGCTGAAAGTAGTGAATGAGGAGTCCTTGATTATCGCGTATAGGTCGGCAATTATTATAAAAGAGGGCCAAGTGATGGTTTGAATTTCCGGTGTCATTGTATTTAGTAAATTTTGGCTGTTTAAATCTTATGGGTAGGTCAAATTAAATGTCTCGATAGAATTTATCGAATCCGAACGAGCGACCTTGGCATTCCCTCTTAGCCATATATTCATCGAGCATCTTTGGGAGGTCTTCGATCTTTATGGTGTTGTCTTTGGGAGTGACGCGTGAGATACCTTTGTCTGACAAACTGTCATTAAAGAACGTGTGAGTATGTTGCTTCAATGGCGTAGTGCGAGCTGACACCGTGCTTGGGGTAGAAGGTGGTCTCTCTTGTCGCTCCTGCTCTCCCGAATTTTGTAGCCCCCTAATGGTTTCATAAGCAGTAGTCAATCTTCAAAGCAACTCTTCAGAATCATTGCCTCCTCTTTGTATTCTTTGGATGCTAAGTTCTACGATTTGTTGAGTGGTGAGATTTTATCCAGTGCTATTATTTCTGTCGTTATGGCTATTACCGGCGTGTGGTGTAGAAAAGAGGTTCTCTTGTTCACCAGCCATGTTGACTTCAAGTTGTTGTGGGCTAAAAGTATATGGTGGTTCTTCCTCGTATGCAGGATTGTTATAAAGTCCCCACAATAGAGGGTCTCCTAAACTTACTCTACGTATGTCAGACATTTCGAGTCTTTGGCGAAGACTCATATAAAAAGAATCTAAACGACACGACAGGAAAGAAAATAGGAAAGTAAAATAAAGCTAACTATCTAAAGAAAAAGAAGGGGTTTATAAAAGTGTCCCATTATGATCGCCGGTCTGCTGGTGCGCACTTTTTCTATGTTCCTTTCGGTCCCCGGAACCAGTGGCCCAATTCTGTCCTAAGCGGACTCTGGCAATGGCGATGATGGAGTATTAAACTAGGAAATATTAAATGCTGAAATTAAAGGCGAATACTAAATGGAGAATATCTGAGAAGATGCGATCGCCAGTTTCAGATATTTATCGATGCTACAACACGTCACTAATCATGCTCTAAGGGGAAGTGGGGGCTTGTAGGTTGAACTCCTTTACTGAATCGTCCACCGACGAATGTTAGCAACTGTGGGTTGCCTTTAGTGTAATTGGTTTGGTTTTCCTATTCCTGCTGAGATTTTATTTAATTTGGTCTCCTAATCCTACTAGGATCTAATTAAGAAAGGGACTCCTAATTCTACTAGGAGTCTAATTTAATTAAGTCTCCTAAGCCCACGAGGAGTCTAATTAATTTAAACATTTTAATCTTATTAGATCTCTAATTAATTTAGTTTCCTAATCCTATTAGAAGTCTAATTAATATTAGTCCCCTAATTGTACTAGGAATACAACCGTTCTTAATTATGTTATGACTTATTAGAATTGTACTGATTTGAATAAAACTCTAACTAAATTAAATATGCCAATTCTATGGAAATTCTAATTTTAAATAAGCATGCTAGTTTTATTGAATAAAATTAAATGAAATAAATAGACGGAAAAAGGGGGGTGTGGCCCATTATGCTAAGGAGGATTGGCCTCGTTCCCGAGTACCCTCCGTAAGCTCCCTTAGCCAAATAGGATGGTTGAAAATTGAAAAGACTAAATTTGAATTATAAAGTAGTATTTTTTTTATAGATTGAGAGATTGATGATTGGTATTTAAGGGCTAAGATTTTAGGGCTAAAAGAAAAAAAGAATTAAGAACTATAACTATAAAGCAAATTGTAGAATTTAGAATTATGAGAAATTAAGACTAGAGCTAAAATCTAAGGACCACAATTGGGGTCGAAATTAGGAGAATTTGGACCGTGAGGTTAAGGACCGATTATCGAACCTAAGGACTAGAATTGGAAAATTAGAAATTTAAATTAAGACCTAAGATCTAGAATTCAAGAACTAGAGGGCTAGAACCTTAATCTAGAACTAGAATATAAAAAAGGGGAACTGGTTTTAGAACCTAAGAACTAGAACCAGAAAATTAAGGATTAAGAAATTACCTGTAGAAATCGTCTAAATTGTGCAGAGGGAAATTGTATAGAGGGAAATTGTGTAGAGGGAAATTGTATAGAGGAAAATTGTATAGAGGAAATTGTATAGAGGAAATTATGTACAGGAAAATTGGGTAGGAGGTAAAGGTCTTATATATAGGCTTTTACCATAAATCCTATTTTTTAAAATAATATAATAAAGATACTAATCCTAATTCAACTAGGAGTTTTGAAAAACGTCACTCTTTGCATAACGGCAAAAAAACTAACCATAACTTCTTCGATACATGTCAGAATTGTGCGTTTTTTAGCTCGCTAGAAAGATACTTCGATAATCTTTCCAAGGTGACCAATTTTACCTCAATTTGACTTTATTTGATACCTCAAAATAAGCCAAATGTAAGAGTGATGGGATTGAGAATTGAGAAAAGGTTGGGGAGACCTAGTTGGCTCTAAAATAAGGATTTGGGCAGGGATTTCCTAAGGGTTGAATTCTAAAACTTAAGAATTAAGGATTAGAATCTAAAGATTAGAACTATAAAAAATTATAGATTAAAACTAAACGCTAAAAAAAATCTAAGGACTGAAATCGGAGTCGAAATCAGAAAAATTAGACCGTAGGATTAAAGACTGGTTCTGAACTCTAAGAGTTAGAACCAGAGATTAATGATAGGACTGTAAATTGAGATTTTGAAATAGGATTAGGCCTTAAGAGTTGATGAATTAGACCGTCAGATTAAGGACTGGTTCCGGGCTTTGAGGACTGGAACCAGGTATAGAGATTATGGTCTTAAAAAAAAGGGGGTGCTACGGTCTAAGACTGATAATTCAAACTAAGAAAAACCCTAAATCTAAATACTAGAAGCTACGGTCGAAAACTAAAAATTAAATTCTTACCTAGGGTCGGGGCTGCAGAGAGAAATCTTGGAGTTTGAATCTCGAAATTATGACTAGGTTGCTCTATGGGTTCGTCCTTGGAGCTCTCTAGTTTCAAAATTTATAGTCTCTTCTCTCTAAATTTGTAGCCTCCTCTCTCTCTTCGAGAAAAAAACTTTTATAGGTTTTCATTCAATTACGTGCCCATTTCTGGATGTTTAATTGAATTGCGCGCCAGTTTTCTGACGCTTAATCGCTTTGAGTCGGTCACCAACTCAATGAATGACCGGCTGAATTACTCAGCGGGTTTTCTAGTCCTAACGAAATCAGGACTAATTACACGCGTGATGGGACATGTGTAATTCTATTAAGTGTGTTACCTGAAGTGCTTAATCGAGGAAAAGTAGGGGTCAAGGGTAGGAGACTAGGTCGGGCGTAGGCCAATTGCGCGCTGGTGGTGTAGCGCTCAATTCGATCACACGTCTGTTTCCAGGTGCGTAATCGAGTCTTGAAACGGTCTATGAAAGGAAGGTTGGTCTGAAAGGGGACTAAATGCGCACTCGTGGTTATGCGCGTGATCGAATTACGCGTGGGTTTTCAGGCGCTTAATTCAGGGTTATCCAGGTATGGTCTCAAGAATGGAATGCAGGACTATTATTTCAGTCTACATTTCAACTATATACTATTGCTTAGTATATAGCCTCCCTACATTGGGATCTAAGCCACAAAGCTATTATTACAACTTGTGTTCAGCCATGTACTGTTGCATGGTCCCGCGTCGAGGGTTAAAAAGGTTAAGGGCTGACCAAACAAATTCTTGTACTCTGAGAGGGCAAAATGAGGGTGTCTACAAGGAGGTAACACGATGGGACAAAAGAGAAGGAGGGATTCTGATCATAATGGGACATGCAAGTTATCAAAGGGGGTAATTTGGCTGCAATGGGGCTTTTGGGAGAATATACTCATCTCTGGTCAGTCTGTGACGGGTTAAGGGGATTAGGTGTATGTCATATTGTGATGGGGTATGTTTATTTTGTTGGTGGCATACGCTATAGTTGAGGATTACACGACTAATTCAAGGCGTTGAATCTATGTGCACGTCCGTTTGGGAGCGCGTCCATTTGGTGTTAAAGAAGTCAATTAAGCATTTGGGTTCATGCGCATATTGTATTCGTGCACTTCTAGAATTGCGCGTGATCGAAAGGTCGCCGGGTTGATAAAGTGGCAGTGTTCGGGCGTCGATTTGGATTTCGCGCGTGGGTACTAGCGTGTAATCCAATTATGTGGCTAGGTGTTAGCATGTAATTGGAGCATCGTCGGGTCACTGTGCGGGTGACTCTTCAAATTCTGCGTGTTTTCTAATGCGGGTAATGTGATTAAGCGTCCTGTATTGGGCGCATGACTGGAGCGTCGCGCCGATGGCGCAAGTGAAAGTTTTATTATGCGCTCGCGTTACTGCGCATGATTTGGTTTCCGTGCAAACTGCTTGGCGCATGACCTAATTGCGCACCGAGATCCGGGCGTGTGATTGAGTCTATACTCTATATAAGCAAGGGGGTTTTATTTTCTTTGTATCCTTCAATTTAGTCTCGATTTTTTTACCTTCTCTGATTTCTTTGCACTCGAGTATCCGTGTTTTTGCGATATTGTGTGATCCAATCGTTCGTTCGGGATGTCGTTTCTTCTAATGTTTGTCGTTTCGTGCATTCTTCGACCTAAGGTGGTGCTTGGGGATGGCATAACTCTGAGGATGGGCGGTATTGGGAAAGAGAAGCTTAGCCTTCACATCGATCCCTTTTAGGGAGCAGTGAAGGCAGCGTTGAGGAGGCGGTGGCGAAGGAGGTGAAGTTGGCGGAAGAGGAGGCGTTACAAGCGGAGGGATGTGTTCCCCAACCAATCCACCCTGAAGCATCCGATTGGACGCTCCAAGTCTGGTGTCTTGGGTTAGTTTTCATTGTGGGTGGTAGATTAGGTATTTTGGTTTTTATTTTGGGTTGTAATTCAGAAGGTATGCCTCCAGTGACACTTGTATAATTTTTTATTAAATGAATAAAGGATGTTATTTATTTATTATGTCTATTTTGTCGGTGTTTGCTCATATTTATTGTTAGATTTATTTGAGCATTCATTTGATTATGTTTAAGACCCAGGGATTTTAGGATTATTTTATTTGCCTAGGATTTGTCCTGCATTTTCTTTTGATAATTCGGGTCTTATTTTAGGGTTTTGTTTGATTTTTTATTAAGTGTATCGGGGCATTTATTTTGTTTTACTTAGAGAATTTGTTGTGTTTAAGGTGGGATACGAGTCCCATGCTTAAAATTTTAGTGTTTTTTTGTTTGGGTCTCATGTTTGATTTGGGGTGACACTTGTCATAAATGTGTGAGCTTTTGGGCTTCATTTAGATTTTTGGATGAGTGTTAAGTATTTTGATCTCATTGGTCTACCCCTTTTAAGGTGGATTTATGTTTCTTGTGGGGTGAATGTTTCACATTGGTTGGTTCATCTATATTTGTCATGGATTGTAGCCTTTTATGGGGGACATGTGTCTGATTTTGGATTGAATCAGGTGGAGGGTGCTCATAAATGTGGCACTTGTCATCTTGTGGTGAAATGGGTATAAATAGGGTCTGGGGTCTAGGTTTTTATTTTGTATCTCATTGAAGATTAAGAGGTTTAGGGGCATTTTTTTTTCATTTTTCTTTTAGTTTGTTCTTGTTTTTGTTAATGTCTTTTCTTCCCATTTACTTTGTATCCTGGGTACTGGACCCTAAGGAAATTGTAATTATTTTTGGTAATAGATGGAATTGGGAACGCGGGGTTGTAGTCGAATTGCTAGCATGCTAAGGGAAGAGATGAAAGAGAAGAAGGCGGCGGGAAGAAAACCAAGGGAAATTGTTGGGTTAGAGTTCTCGTGACCAACACAAATTGCTCCTTGGTAGGCTCTGTGGATTGACCTTTTGTTAGCCCTTCCTGTTATGCTTTCTAGGGTAGGCTTCAATATGTGGATCCCGCAGATCCTGGGTGGCTTTTCGTGAGCCACTCTTTCTTTCCTGCCGGCTCAGGAGGGAAAGATGGGATTCTTATTAGAATTCGTTCAGGGTGTGCTTCTTCTCCAGGCCTCTCCAGGATCTCTTCTTTTTCGAATAAATCCGGATTCGGGCATGGCCTGAAGGTGCTGATTTTGGATTGGTTAATTTTGACTGTGTATTCAGAGGGTATGCCCTCGGTGTATTTTGTAATGGTTTTATTTATTTATAGAGTGACAATTTTGGTGAATCTTTGGTTTGGTTTGCGACTTATTTTATTTACTTGAGCGTGATGTCATTTATTTGGGTTTAGTTTGGTTTGGTCTAAGTAAGTAACTTGCTTTGGGGATGTTTGGGGGCATTTTTTTTTGTTTTCGGAGTGAATGTTTTCTAAGTTTGAAGTGTTTTTTAGATTCTTCTTAGCAAGGGTATAGTTTGGGTTCAGTAACCAGTGTTTAAAATGACCTTATTTTAGCCTTTAAATCTGTTGTTCTGGGTATTCATTTTTATGTTTTACCTGGGGAATTATGTGCTTAACACCGGGCGCATAACTAAATTGAGAGTCGGCATAGCCACGCGCGTTTGTGGGGTTTAGAAAATCATTATGCATCGGTAAGATGTCGTGCAATCAAATTACACACTGTTGGTTTTTTTTTTTAGGATTCATTCCTCCCAGATTAAAGAGGGAAGCTGATTTTATTGTGTGGTGAGAACAAATTAAAAATCAAAATAAAATAAAGGATGGAAACAACACAACTGGAATAATCCTAAAGCCTGCAAGATACAGGGCTATTGTAGCAAGTTTTGATAAGTAAGAGTTTGTCCCACAGAGAAATTGATCTAGAATCCGAAATGGGCTATAATAGTAGGCCTCCAAATCTGACTACAGATCTGGCAATCCTAAAGAAAGGGAGTTGGGTGTCACTCCTACACTAAATTACCTAAAGAAAGAAATAAAGGGCAGTCCTATCCTAAGAAAGGGTTATAAGGAAAGGGATGATGGTGTGTTAAAATAAGGATAAAAGGGGGAGAACTAAGCAGCTTAGGCTAAAGGTTCATTTAGTTATGTAACTCAGATTTAGGGCTCTCTCTACAGCAAGTCCTTGCTGAAGTGCTATTACTAACCTCAACAAGGTAGAAATATCAAACATAACCCATGCCATTTGGGGTGCTCTTAATGCTATAGTCTGTCCACTCAAATTGCCACAGTCTATCCTATAGAGTCTGGCAAATCCCTAGAACTTGCTAATCTAATCCAAAGGAGTAAGCTGATCAAACCTCATCCAATGAATCAAATCAGGCCATGAATACCATTGTAGACACTATCTTTGCCAGGCTACAAACTCCCCAATTTTGCGCACAGATCTGGTTGACATTCATAGGAGTTCCAACCCATAAAGTCCTATGTGTATTGTCAAGGCCAGCAGCACATTGATTCCACACAAAGGACCAGCAATAGGTTGAATAAGGATTAAAGCACAGCTGATCATTGCTACAGAAGGCTTGCAATGACTTAGCCTCCCAGTCCGCAATCACTATAGAGAAGCCAAATCTAACATCTGATGGCGGTCAAGTAAGACAGAGGGGAGTCTGTTCCTGCACAATCTCTCACTAAGCCACAAGTCTAAGTGTAGAGAAGAATAATCCATCTCAGATCAGTGACCAAGTTTGCCCTAGGGCTATAGTCTGTCCACTCTAATGGTCACAGGCTATCCACAGAAGCTCCCTTACCCACAAATACTAAAAATAGAACATGAAAATTGCTGACTGCCACCATGGTCCCAGGGCATCATGCTCAAGCTTTCATGGGCTTTTCAATAAGCTAAAATCCTAAATGTATGTTATAGCCTGAACATAACTACGGACAAATAGGAGAATAACAAATTGAGTAAGCATTCAAACAAAGATTCCATTGATCTAGTGTTATTAACAATGAAATCCCTCAAGGCAGCAGCCTTGTGCACAACAGCTCAACACCAAATCCTAATGTTTACTGAACTATTACAACACTTAAATGAAACTATACATAAATGCTTACCAATGGTTTAGCTAACAAGTGCTGAGCTAAGAGAGAGAAAAAAAATTAAAAAAGAGGTGATCAAACCTTAACCCTAACCCTAGCCTACTTGAGCTCTCCGCCGACAGAGGTTGAAGGAGAAAGTGAATGATGGCTTGCTAAGTTACAAGCGCAGCTTATATACTTAGTCCTAACACTGTGGCTGAGAGGATAGTAAACCCCTAATTCTTTCAAGCAGATGTGGCACTCTTACAACTCTTGGATGTCTTAGGATGCATGCATCGGAATCCATGCCTCATGATGTGGGCCCTAGACCTGGGAAAATCCCTAAAAGGTCCTCGAGTTAGGTTTGAAAAGTGGAGAGCCCGAGCTTCCCGAGGGCTGGCTTCTGCATTTCACTTCTGTCGCACATCATGTAGAGTGTTCGCGAGGTAGATTTTTGGCATGGAATATTGTTGTCTCACGTAGTAGAGCTCCAGATGATCGCGCGGTTGCCTCATCTTTGAATGTACTCGCGCGAAAGAACTTTCAGTGCATTGATTGCTCGCACAGAAGAGCTTTAGAAACTACATTCACGAGGTACTCGCACAAATGCCTTCGCATCTCGCTCGATATAGAAATAAACTTTTACGCGCATGAGAGCTGCACGAGATTATTTTTTGGGCGTCTCTCTCTTCTAGAGCCACGTGAGAGCTGCACGAGATTTCTGCTATTGCTCACGCCAATTAGCCTCACTAGGTAGTGCGCTCTACTGCACTAAGGTTTGATCCTCGTGAGAACTTCGCGAGCTATATTTTTGAAGGCTTAGTGCGCGAAAGCTCCGCGAGTTCCTTTACATGTATCTTGTAGCTGAACTGCACAACTACTGCGCGAGAGGCTATTTTGTGATAACCTCTCCATTTGAACTGCATGACTACTGCACGAGCTCTATTATACTATACATCTTAGCTGTGCAAGGGAGCTCTGCCAGTGACTTGAACAGCATGAGGCTGCACCTCAGCTATGCGAGATAGGTCAATGGCTCCTCTGCTGTTATGCACATGTTTTTGTTGCAGCTTCCTCCACTCTCACCTAGCTTCTTTCATCTACTAGACTTTCTAGGTCCAGTATGACATGCAAAAATTAGTGACCATGGTGTGTACCACCATGGTGTTTTATCACTTTTTGGTTTAGCTATCATCTTTTGCTTGAATTCTCTCCAAAAGCACAGGCTTTGTGTTAAGATGCACAATTTATTCTTAACTACAAAACAAGCTAAAAAGGAGTTATTAGTGAGCTTCAAGGTCCAGCAAAGGCTAGGTTAAGAGGTGAAAAGTGATACTTTTCAGTGATTAACACACGCGTGTTCCAGGACACAGGATTAGGGCGTCACCTGGTTACTGTGCGGGTGACCTTTAGGATTTACACGTGATTCTGGCATATGATATGATTATGCATCTGGTCTGCGGCGTGCAACCGGGGCATTGGGCTAGTTTGAGTGGGTGACGATTTGTTTATATGCTCAAAGAAGGGCATGTAATGGGTATTAAGCGAGAATCTTTTGGTGTGCAATATCATTGTGCGCCCTGAGCGAGGTGCGCGATTTAACCGCGCTCTATATATACCTGGAAAGTGTTCATTCTTCCCATGTTATCCATTTTTTCTTTGATTCTCTATTTCCTTGTCTTCTTGTGCTCTAATTTTCATGTTTTCATGATATCTTGCAATTTGTTCGTCCATTTTTGATGCCGTTTCTTACGTTCTTTCCAATTTCTCGAATTCTTTCTTCTAGGATGGAGTCTGAGGGTAGTGGTAGATCTGGCTTCACCACCTCCGAGTTGGAGGGGTTGATGATGGGAGAGATAGGTGAGACTTTCGAGGCTCGGGGCGGTGCTGGTGCCTTGGAAGAGGATGCTGGAGTGGTAGCGAGAGGAGAGGTACATGAGGGTGATGAGATGGTGGTCAGGGGGGAGGTATTTGAGGGTGAGGGTGTTGAGGATCAGGACGCTAAGGATCAGGGTGTTGAGGATCAGGGCATTGAGGATCAGGGCGCTCAGTGTTAGTGTACTGAGGATCAGGACAGGGGGCACATCCCATTGGAGGAGTTCTTTGTGCGAGACCAGGTAGGTACCTGCGAGCAAGAGTCCCTTTTACTTCTTAGGTATTTAGGTTATAACGTAGGCTTCCTAGGATCTAGAAACCCTTTAATTTATGTTGAACTTATACTTATTATTGGTTGTGTACATCCATGCATAATGACTGTACCTAGTTCTAGGGCATGTCTAAGTTGCTGTTTTATAGTGCTTTCATCATATTTTGCATAAATTATCATGGTGGTTTGCCTTTCATTGCTTAGTGTAGTCGTGGGTGCTAGTCTTATGTCATTTCTTCCTTTTCTCTATGCTTTTATTATTCAATAGGAGCCTCCACAGCTGGCTGTCAACTCGATATGGTCTGAGTCTCATACGTGGTATCGTGCCCTACTTGAGTTCCAGCAGGAACAACTGACATCTTTCGGCTTCGGGTCGATCTTGGAGTTAGAGCCCTTTCAGGTTGATCATGGTTTGATCACTGTGATCCTGGAGAGGTGGAGGGAGGAGTAGCAGGTGTTGCTCTTCCCCAGAGGATTGGGTCTGCATCACTGGGCTTCGATTTGAGGGGGAGCCGATTACTGGGCAGATGGCTGGAGATGATCTGAGGGTATGCGAGGAGATTCTAGGGGTCGCCTATCAGTCGAGTGGCTGCGGGCCGGGGATGGTCCAAGTCACATGGTTTTTTGACACTTTTGCCAGCGGGTTCGCCCTCCGAGGTGTCATTCGGAGTAGAGGGTGCTATTCGAGGCACGTCGCATGGAGATGGCATGTCGGGAGCCCGTGGTTGAGTCAGGGTTAGTGGCGGATCGAGTGCTCAGGGCCTTTTTGATGCACTTCTTTGGTGCGATGCTCTTTTCTTCATCGACTCAGGGGTGTGTTATCGAGTTAATTTTTAGACTTTTTAGGGATTTGGACCGGGTCCCTACTTCTGCTTGCGGTGTGTCCGCATTGGCACATATCTACGAGTAGCTTTATCGTCAGGGGCAAGGTGTTGCGACGATCGGAGGTTTCTTTCCTTTTCTTCAGGTAGGTTTCAATTAATCATTGGTGTTATGGTATCTCTGTTGTCTAGTCTTTCATTATAGTGACATTTTTTTGTTGGGTATTTTGTGTGTTCTAGTTTTGGGTGTACGATCATTTTGCCTTCCTTCGCCCACGTGTTTCGGTAGAGGTTACTTTCACATTCCCGTGGATGCATGTGTGGAGGAGAGCATTAGGGCGTCGATGTTGGTCTTCGGATCTTTAGACAATGCATGGTCTTTTCGAGGACATGCATGAGGGGTAAGTATATATCATCGTGTACACATTTTTATTTCATTTTGCTTTGGGTTTTACGCTCTAAGACTTTACTAATGGGTTGGGTTGTTTGGTTGGTTATAGGTGATTTAGAGGTCGTACTCGATCGAGGAGGACACCGTTGTGCCAGTGATACGAACTGGTCAACTTTTCTTTGACATGGACATCTGGGTCCCTTGCTTTAAGGTGGAGTGGATCCAACAATCCCGGGTGACACATAAGTTGGGACTTCCACAGGGAGTCCCTCCGGAGATTTTCCACAAGGTGGCGAAGAGGATGACCGGTCCCCTGGTAGGGACTTCATGAGATAGATGGCTGATTTTAGAGCCGGAGGGACCAGGGTGACGTGGGCGCGTGATGATGCAGATGCCCGGGAGTTTGTGAGATGGTTCGGGGTGTTGGGCGCATCTTCACACGTCCCTTCCACCGGAGTGTCTCATTCACGGTTGGTGAACCTGAGTCAGCGTCGACATTGAGGGAGAGATTGGCCACACTAGAGTAGGGCCATCTTACGGTGGGTGTTCGCGGAGCGTTAGATGCCCTTCATAGGGAGATGGAGCAGACGAGATGAGCTCCTTGTCTTGATGAGGAGATGTTGCGTTCCCTAGCTACCTCAGTCGCTCAAGTTAGGGCAGCAGTGGATGAGCTGAGGGTTCAGCTAGCGGAGACTCGGCGACTCCTGGTGAGTTAGTTCACTTAGCTAGTTGTTTGTACTATGTTGATTCAATTTCTAGTTGTTCTAATGTGGTTATCCTACTTCATTTTCTTCTGTCAATCTGATAGGGAGGTTGAGGTTGCCAGTCATGCGGTGATGGTTGAGTTGCAATACGGTCGGTCAGTAGCAGGCTGGCAGGGAGGTAGAGGCTAGTCTGTGACCTGAGATTGATCGATTGGTAAGTGTCTACCTTGCTTCATTGGTTGTTGGTATTTTGTTGATTCTTATTAGGTCTGATGCATTAGTTAATGTTTGAAGAGGGCAGAGCTTTTTGCCGTAGGGGCTTCTGCTCACACATTCGATTCATCTTCAGCTACTTCTTCCAATCGGGAGGATTCGGTGATGGCACAACTTCGAGCTGAGCTAGAGCACTGGGTGAGTTCCTTTAATCTCCTGAATTGTCTGACTTTATGTGGCTTTAGTAATTTGCTGGTGTTGAGTGTTATATTTTGCTTTGCTCGATAGTTTACTGATACCGTGTGTTATTTTAGCGTCAGGTCGCTGAGGACCTACGAACAAGGGAGGTTACTGTTGCCTCTCTATGCCCCGAGAGTCGGGTATAGTTTATTTATTTTTTAGTTTTGTGTATTTCAATTCAGGTTACTTCACTTATTTTATTCTGACGCATCTTACATTGGTTTGTTTGGCTTTTGTACAGGTCTTACTGGGTTCTGCTCCTGAGGCTCCCCCTTAGGGGTCCGCTCCTGTTCCTTCTCAGGTGCATCTTAGTTAGCGTATTCATTATCTATTTATGATTGCTCATTAGGGGTTTGGTCATCTGATGCATTTATTATTTTGTGTTGTAGCCATCAACATTTACTGTCCCTTCAGTGTCACCGGCTGCTTCGATGACTGTCACGATTTTTAAGCGTCTCCTTGAAGAGAGGGTGGATCTGGTATACTTCTCTCTTCAACTTTTCCTTCTTTTATGGATGTATTTGTCTTCTAACTTGGTGTGGACGTGCAGGTTCGATAGCTTGAGGAGTCACGTCTAGAGGTAGCACGAGCACGTGCTACTCTAGAGGCGAGGCGGATCCTCGGTGACGTGCACAGTCGTGAGGACCTACTGGTAGACTTGATTGTTGCGCATGGGACTCAAACCGAGGCATTGGAGGTAGTGCATCAGACGATGCGGGCAGAGATGCAGGCGACCATAGATAGACTGTAGTACCATCTGATGAGGAGTGAGTAGGATGGTTGGTCAGCTTGCGAGATCGGAGTCGAGGGCTACGAGTTCCTCGGTGGGGCAGCCTCGTCATATGACACGTGATCGTGTCAGAGATTATGTCCGTGAGGACTCCGTTATTAAGGAGTTTCTTGTTGGGTATCCTCCTCGTTCTTGGTCGAGGGGGTCCGCTAGTCAGGTGAGTGAGGGGGGTTCAGTTGCGGGGCCTCTTTGTTTTTGGGATTGTCCATAGACTCCGGGTGCTGGGCTCATGCTTTCAGAGGATCAGACTCCCGTTCTTCGAGTTGATGATACTGGGGATAGTGGTGAGCGATCATCCCAGAGGCAGCGCAGGGAGTAGAGGTGTATGTGTATTTTTGTGCTCAGTGTTTGTGTTTATTGTATATACAGGGGGTATACCCCTGGTGATGGGTGTAAAAATAAAATTTTGATGTATATATATTTGGTTCAGATGTACCTGATTCGGCTGTTCCTTTTGTGTTACCTCTTTTACTTTATCTGTTTGTCCTTGGCGCTGTCAGCTGAGGCATGGAGGCTACTCAAATCGTCCTGGCGATAGCTGAAGGTTACTTTGTCTCTGCACATGAGGAGTAGGGCTGTTAGTAATTTTATTTCCCCCCTTGCTGGTTATCAAGGGGGGAGGTATCTCAGACAGGGGCTTGGTAGTGAAAGATGTAAGTTTTGTCTCTTTCTTTTTTTTTCTTCTTTTTTTTTTTTTTTTTTTCTTTTTTTTTACTATTACTATTATAAAAGGAATGGAAAATAATGTAACAGGGAAAGCAAATAACTGAAAGAGAAAAATAACGCCCCAGTGTAGGAGCGTAGCATAATTGGCAGCATAGTATCGTCGGTAGCATCCCTTGGAGGATAACATCATTATTCTGCATCTTCTTTATAGGCAAGCAGGAGCCTGAAAGTGATTCTAAAAAAATTCCCTAGTGTCGAGGTGCAATGGAGGCTTTCTAAATTTTTGATGAATACTTGGGGTTCGCAGGGAGCCACGTGCATTTGGTGAGTTATCTTTGAAGAAACATTGGTTGATACTGTCATCGAACCAGGGGAGTTGTTTTGGTTATAGTAGCTATATATCGGGGGTCTACCTTTGGTAGTGATCATCCTATCCGATGGTCATTATTCTGGAGTAGTGCGGTGGGTGTAGTAGGTGATTGTATCAGTCATTATTCATTGGTTTTATTTCTAGAGATATCCGAGAGGCTTTCAATTTAGTGTCCAAAAATAAAAAAAATGGAAGAGGGGTAAGGCTCAGTGATGTGGGGGAATAGTTTGTATCTTACGCTTTCTAAAAGAGGTGAGTAACAGTCTTTTTCTCAGAGTGGGTACGGGGTTCCATGATTGAGCTCTTTATCATGTTTTGGTACCATCAAGTCTCACATTCTATGGTTAGCAGGAGTTTATCCTCCTCCCGCCACCTTTCGACGACATCCAGTAGTATGGGACACTAGGGATGCCATCACAGTTTACTTACACATTTCTAGTAGAGTTACCAGAGCTGTCCTCACGGCCTGCTTATGCTTCCCTGAGCTCATTGACTGGTTCATTCGTAGTATTGGTCTCACTCGATTTCTTTATTTTTTTACAGATATATTTTTTGAAAGCAACCTGCTAATGTAAGAATGGTAAGTTTTGATTGAACCTAACATCTTCATTTTTTTATGCTCTAACTTCTCCTCTAATGGCGAGGAAGGGGAATGAGAATCGGGTGTTACTTATGCTTTTTAAAGAGGTCAAGTATGTGACTAGTCCTTTGATCTTATTGCCCGAATAAGAAGGTGGGCTATAAATCAGAAGTCTTAAGGATATTTCAAGAATTAAAGACGTGCGACCAACGAATGGGTCGTGATAACTACGGGGGTGGTAGATATAAGTATTTGGCTATGGGATGTGATAATCACAGAGTTTTAAGGGTAGTATTTTTTAAGATACATGGCGTTCCAAGGGCTGGGGAGTTCTTCCCCATCCTGGTTCACCAACTTGTATGCATTCCCAGGGTATGCGATTGCTATAACACATGGGCCCTCCCAGTTCGGTTTCTGTTTTCCTTTTGGATGGGCGTGTTTGGAGGGCATAATTTTCTTCAAGACTAATTCTCTAATGTAAAAAGTTCGCTCGAGGACTTTCTTATCGTAAGCCTTGGCCACTCTCCTTTGATAACTTGAGCATGGTCAGCTACCCTTAGACGCCTCTCATCAAGTTGCTCTAGCTCGGTATGCAAAGCAACTTTCCTTTCATCCAAGGATAGCTGATCATCAAGTTGAATCGTAAGGATGGTATCTGTATCTCATAGGGTAGGTCTGCCTCCATCTCATAGGTAAGGAAGTAAGGAGTTTGGCCAGTGGTCGTGCGAATAGAGGTCCTATAGGCCCAAAGTGCCTCAGGTAATCTTTCAGGCCAGTCGGCTTGGTTGCTCATCTCCACTGTGCATTTTAAAATTTGAATAAGAGTTTTATTCATGGCTTTTACTCATCCATTGTCTTGAGGGCAGAACGATGATGAGTGGTGTAGATCGATGCTAAACTTCTTGCACAGTTTCTGCATCTTTTTTATAATGAATTGCGATCGATTGTTGATGACAAACATCCTGGGTACTCCAAACCAGGTGATAATGTTCTGAATGATAAACTTTATGAACATTAAAGTGGTGATTTTGACATATGATTTGGCTTCTGCCCATTTTGTGTAGTACTCAGTTACTGTGAGGATAAACGCATGCATGTTAGTGTTCCCAACTATGTCTGTGAAAGGGCCAATGATGTAAAAAGCCCATATCAAGAACGGCCATGGAAAGGTTATAGGGTTCAATGCAATTGATGGATCTTTGATTAGTGCGAAGTATTCTTAGCATTGTTTGTAGCATTAGACGTAAAGGTGGTAATCTCTTATCATCATTGGCCAGAAGTAGCCGTGTTGCACAATTTGATCCCTGAGTCTCTGTCTACCAGCGTGGGCACCGTAGGCGCTAGCATGTGCTTCTATGATGATGTGTTATCCTTCTGTTGTCATAGCACATCGTAGCAGTACTCCTTTGGTGAAGGCTTCCTTGTATAGTATCTCACCTAAAATGTAGAATCTGGCACATCGATTTCTTATAGACTTCCGTTCAATCTTTGTGGCGTACGGCGGGACATGTTGATGTTTCAAAAAATTCCATATGTTGAAGTACCATGGTTGTTCGTCATTGATGGGTGATTTCTTGAATCTGAAGGTTGCTACATTGGTTTCTGTTTTGGCAGGGTCTTCTAGCATGATTACTTTATTTCGTTCTTGTGTCCTGGGGAGGACTGGTAGCTCCTGGTTAACTGTCCATGCTACCTCGTGCGTGAGTACCGTTAGCTTTTCGATGAAAAAGGATTTTGTGCTTTGTCCGATTGGTATCTGAATGACTGAGGCTAATGTGGTGAGGAGCTCATTTTCTAGTCTAGGGATGTGTGTGAAAGAAATTTTCTCAAACTTCTTTATTAGGTATTAAGCTATTTCCAAGTACGCCATCACTCTTCTTTCTTTGGTTTTCCATTCTTCGATGACTTGTGATATTACGAGCTTGGAGTCGACGATGGTTTTTAGCTGCTTGACGCCCAATTGCAACACTGCTCGTAGTCCAGCTATGAAGGCTTCAGACTCTGCGACGTTATTAGTGACAGGGAAGTTTAGTTGAAAAGCTTTGGCAATGACAAATCCTTCTGGGTTTAGCAAAACTATTCTGATGCCTTTGCCTTTGTGGTTGAGAGCGCGGTCGAAGTAGAGTGTCCATGCGGTCTTGTCGGGCTCTTCATGGTCAATCGTGAGTAGGTCTTCATTGGGGAAATCTGCATGTACGGGCTCACTACCTGGGAGGGGGAGATCTGCGAAGTAATCGACAATTGCTTGTTGTTGAGAACCAAAAAATACCTTTCTCCACCCTTTAACCTAGGCCTTGATAGACCCTTGAGAGAACTAAATAAGTGTTTTAAGTGCTTGTGTTACAGCTAACAAGAAAGACAAGCTTAACCATGAAAGCAACTTAAAAGTGCCAAAAAGATGATAATCCATGTCGATCCAAAGGAAGAAAGAGAAGGGACAACCTCACTAGCTGTTAAAAGGCCTGAACTGAAGAGGCAAAGACCTGGTCTCAACCCATAAAAGAAATGTGGAGCAATTTGAATGTAAAATGCACTCGAGTGCTTTTGAAAGGAATCAACTTTCAAAAGAACCCGAACTCGCAAAAGAACTAAAAGCTCCAGGCTTAGTTTTCGAAGAGCACCTGAACTCTTCGAAAGGATGATTGACCTTTTCGAAAAGAAGAGAACTCCTTTCGAACAGAACTTGAACGTTGTGAAAAGAGCTTCAAGAGTCCCAGTACCTTGCGAAAAGTCCCCTAAACTAGGCGAAATGGTATTCTGGAGATTCCCAGCTTTTGCAAGGGTAATTCAGTAATCTTTCTCACGCGTCCCAATGCATTTAAAAACCTAGGGGCATTTTAGAAGATTCTAAGCATGAAGCGAAGGCATATTCCACCCCATGTGAGCAACCAGAGATGAAATAACTTGGCGGGAAATTCTAGAAGCTCTAACATATTTTCAAAATGCATAACAGAATTGATGCTTATGTTGCTCGATTATCAACCAGCATCGAGTAATTTTTGGCTCTAATGTATCTGGATCCTTGTCCTCGACTACCATTGGTTGATACAGATCTGAGCACTTCTGATTGGTCGATACGCATCTGAGCTAGACTTGGGGAAAACTATAAATAGATGAACCATTTGCCCAATTTGGGCATCCAGATTTTGAGTTTCATTCCTATTCCCCCATTTCCAAATCAGATAGTTTGTCTGAAATCCCTATAATAGCCTCACTTTTACTTGCAATTGAGAGCTGTGAGATACTTCTGTAATTCAAAAGAGAGTTGTATTCAAGACTACAAATCTGAGAGCTGTTTAAGCTGTGCTCTCTAATTGTAATGGTGAATTTGAAAAGGTTATTGTAAACCGTGCATTCTCAATTGGATTCATGTTAAGGGTTCCCTCTGATCTCCTTATTGCATTAGACTCCTTTAGATTTATTGTTTTTCATGCAATTTCCCTTGATTCATTAATCCTGTGGGAATTAGTGTTTGTAACCTAATCTCTCACAGCATTTGTAGTGATGTTTCTTGTTCTAAATTAAGGGTTTAGATTAAAGACTATTGGATGGTCTGTGGCCATTAACGTGGACAGACCATAGCCATAAGCCTAAATCTAATCCTTGAGTTAGATTTATTTCTCTTACATCTGTGCTTGTAGCCAGATGAAGATTGGATCATTTCTCATTTGATCTGCAGTCATTCTCATTGTGTTTCAAGGACCAAATCAAAGTTAGATATTATTTCTCTATTTTTATGAGTTTACCTCAAAATTCCCCCAACTCAGATTTGGATCATTTAGTTTAACTTTTGCTTTTATCATTTAGTTAATGTGACAAATTCAACCTCCCATCTTATGTGCTTTATAGATAGGATAAGAGGCCAGATCTGGTAGCTCAGATCTGGAGGTTTATCTTACATTTTAAACAAATTCTCTGTGGACGATCTTTTACTCCTTTACATTTAAAACTTACTACAATTGACCCTGATCTTGCAGGCTAATTCACTTCTCTCTGTGCTGATATTTCTTTGCCCTTTTTTATATTCCAGAATTAGTATAACTTAGCAATTGCAAATTTATTTTCAAAACACAAATAAATCATGCACACTTAGAGGTAACAAGTTTTTGGCGCCGTTGCCGGGGAATTTGTTTTAAAATAGATAGACCTAAGTTTTCATTTTTATTTTTTATATCAGTACTAAACTATTCTTCTGTTTATATCTGTGCAGTTATTCATATCCATTTTTTGAAGGAGGGAAACTACTTAAAAAGGAATTCTGAAGGTTTGCTGTGAATAATCTTATTTTTTTTTGTTCTGTGTTGTATGTTTGGTAGGAGGACTCTCATCCCTGAGATTGTCCCTCTGAATTTAGAATTTGAAAGGCTATTACGAACCAGACAAACAACACAGAATTCTGCTACTATGGGTGAAGAACCTCGACTTTTGAGGGATTACTTTGCACCTGGTGCTTATAATTCTCCCTTTTGCATTCAATTTCCTACTGTTGAAGGAAATTATGAGATAAAATCATCGACTATCCAAATGCTTCCTTCCTTCCATGGGTTGAGTAAGGAAGATCCATACAAACATGTGGATGAATTCTTGGCTCTTTGCACCACATTCAACATAGCTGGACTCGGTCCAGAGGCAACTAAGCTTAGGCTCTTTCCTTTTTCATTAAAGGACAAAGCTAGAGCATGGTTGTCTATGTTATCACCAAATAGTATCACTTCTTGGAATGATTTGCAGTGTCAATTTTTAGCCAAATACTTCCCAATGTCTAAAACAAGCCAATTGAGACAAAGTATCATTTCCTTTTCACAAAACTCAACTGAAACTTTCCATGAAGCATGGGAAAGATTTAAGGAACTTTTAAGGCAATGTCCTCATCATCAAATTCCCAGATGGTGTTCAAAGCTTCTATCAAGGAATTGATCAAAAAGGCAAAAATATGGTGGATGCCTCCT
This sequence comes from Chloranthus sessilifolius, assembly GCA_021018995.1. Classification (NCBI taxonomy): domain Eukaryota; kingdom Viridiplantae; phylum Streptophyta; class Magnoliopsida; order Chloranthales; family Chloranthaceae; genus Chloranthus; species Chloranthus sessilifolius. Next base: position 43,052,518 of record CM037591.1, on the reverse strand, counting down.
GTGGAGGCACTTACTTGCAAAAAACAGTTGAGGAGGTTTGGGACTTATTTGAAGTAATTGGTGAAAACTCAACTCAACAGGAATCTCTGTCAAGAGATATTGAAAATCCTGCTAGGTTGAACAATCAGCAAACCACCAAAGGAAAGATTTATGAGGTGAATGAGTTGGAAAGAAAGATGGACAATTTAACCACAAAGTTTGATAGATTGATGGACTCACTTAAAAACCTAATGGTTGCAAGAGTAGAGGAGGCATGTCTGATATGCTAGTCCCCTACTCATTCAATTGACCAATGTCTTGCGCACTACGCTCCTGTGATCTAGTGGTGGAACAAGCTCATGCTGCCCAATCATTTGGACAGATGCAGTCTAATGAATATCCATGGAGAGGGCACCCCAATTTAAGGTGGAGTCAGGGGAATTATCAATCACATAAGCAGCAGCAACCAAAGAACCAAATTCCTTTCAAAACTGCACAGCCTTATCAGCAGAATTTTTATGCCAAGCCAAATTTTCAGCAGCCCATTCCACAACAACCTGTGCAGCAATCTGCTCCAGTTCAAATCCCTTCCAGGTCCCCTTCTTTTGAAGATCAAGTCCTAAATTCACTCCAGAATTTAGGATCTTTAACTCAGACTGTGAACTTTCACAGTCAGAGCATAAAGAAGATTGAAGAAACATTGGGTCAACTTTCAAATACTTTGACCAAAAGAGAGGAAGGAAAGTTACCCAGCCAACCTTTGAACAATCCCAAAGGATAGTTCATGGTTGGAGAAGCTTCTATTTCACATGAAGAAGTAAAAACTGTCACAACTTTGAGAAGTGGAAGAATTATAAATAACAAAGTGGGTACTGAAGAAGAAAAAAATGAGGAAAATGATAAAGATATGCAGCAAGAGCAGCATAATGTTAGCAGTGGGGGTGCTGATGTACCTCAGAAAAATCAAACAAATGAAAAACAAAAAAATCAAAAAGATTCTGATAATGCTTCTAAAGCTGTAGATGAAGGACTAGTTCCTCATTTACCATTTCCTCATGCAATGAAATTTGTATCCCCTTTTGATAAAGGGAACACAAAAATAGATGAAATGATGGAGACTTTCAAGCAAGTCAAGATAAATCTACCTTTGCTTGAGGCAATCAAACAAATTCCAAAGATATGCAAAATTTTGAAAGATGTTTGCACTCACAAAAGACATCTAGGATACAGCTTATCCAAGAAGGTCTTTGTTGTGGAAAGAGTTAATCGTGTGTTGTCTATTGCCACACCTCCTAAACTTCAAGATCCTGGAATCCCCACAATCCCTTGCATTATTGGGGAACATACAATTGAAAAGGCTTTATTAGATTTGGGTGCTAGTGTCAACCTACTTCCATATTCTGTATATGAGAAACTAGGTTTGGGAGAATTAAAACCCACTAATGTGGTGTTACAACTAGCGCATGATCCGAAAGAAAGCCATTGGGATGATTGAAGATGTATTGGTGGGAGTAGATAAATTTTTCTATCCTCACGATTTTCTAGTTTTGGACATGGAACCTACAAAAGCAAAACTTCCATCCTCATTTTGGGAAGACCATTCCTCGCTACAAAGAATGCTTGCATTCAATGCAGTCCTGTATTATGGAAGTCTCTTTGGAAACATGAAGGTAAAATTAAATGTTTATAATGCAACACACAAACCTCAATTCATTCGAGGAATGTTTTCATGTTGATCTATTGGATGAACTGGTAGAAGGGACTTTACAACAGTTTCTGCAGTGTGAAGATTTCACCACAGATTCTAAAGATGCTTGGGGAAATTCCGAGGAAGAAACAGTTTGTACCTCAAAGTCTGAGGAAGTAAATGTTGTGCAAGGAACTCATAATCAATCAGCAAGTTTCTCTTCTTGGAAACCTGCTACTCTTCCCCTTCCACAAACAGCTAAGGTACCTTTGTTACCTTCTTTTCTCAGCCCACCTGATTTAGAATTGAAACAGTTGCCAAAAAATTTGAAATATGTATTTTTAGGAGATCATAAATCATTGCCTGCGATTATTTCTTCCTCCCTCACAAAGGAGCAGGAGGAAGAGCTGTTGATTGTTTTGAAACAACATAGAAGGGCAATTGGCTGGACTATTGCTGATTTGGGAGGAATCAGTCCAGCTGTTTGCATGCATAAAATCTATTTGGAAGAAGATGCAAAGCCTTCTAGGGAAATGCAAAGGAGGCTGAACCCTCATATGCAAGAAGTGGTCATGAAAGAGGTTGTTAAGTTGTTGGATCGGTCATATTTCGGGATTCAAATTTTTGGGTGGCACCTACATGTGTGGTACCTAAGAAACTGGGATCACCGTTGTAACCTCGCATTCTGTGAGCTTATGTCAACCAGACAAACAACTCGGGTTGGAGGGTCTCAGATTGATTACGTAAAATTAAACACAATGACCGTAAAAGACCATTTCCTCCCATTCATTGATCAAATTTTAGATAAGCTAGGTGAAAAGCTTATTACTATTTTCTTGATGGTTACTCGGTTACAACCAGATTCCTGTATCCACAAGATCGTGAAAAGACCACATTCACTTGCCCTTTTGGCACTTTTGCCTATAGGAGAATGCCTTTTGGTCTTTGTAATGCTCCTACCTTTCAAAGATGCATGTACTTCCATTTTCTCGATATGATTGACCAATTTATGGAGATTTTATGGATGATTTTCAATCTACGGAGATGCTTTTTCCAAAGGTTTACATCATCTCAAATTGGTATTACAAAGATGTGAAGAAACCAATCTAGTTTTGAGCGGGAGAAGAGCCATTTCATGGTCACCCAAGGCATTGTCCTTGGCCATGTTGTTTCCACAAGGGCATTGAGGTGATGAGCAAAAATTGATTTAATTGCACATTTACCACCTCCCAAAGCAAATGTATCAAGTTTTCGGGACATGTCAATTTCTGAAGGTTCATTAAGGACTTCAAGAAATAGCCAAGCCTCTTGTCATTTATTGATGCCAAGATGTCCATTTGTTTTCAATAATGAATGCATGAAGGCATTTGAATTCTTAAAATTGTTTGATTTCAGCTCCAATATTGCGCTCCAGATTATTCACTACCTTTTGAACTGATGTGTGATGCATCAGATTATGCTTTGGGAGCTGTCCTTGGATAGAGAAAGGATAAGCTGCCTCATGTCATAGCTTATGCCAGTAGATCAATGATTGATGCACAACTCAATTACACAACAACTGAGAAGGAGCTACTGGCAATTGTTTTTGCTTTAGAGAAATTCAGGTCATATGTCTTGGGTTCACAAATAGTGGTGTTCACTGACCACTCTGCCTTGAAATACCTTCTGTCTAAGGACACCAAACCAAGATTAATCAGGTGGATCCTCCTATTACAGGAATTTGATTTACAGATCAAAGATAAAAAGGGTGTGGAGAATGTGGTGGCTGATCACCTGTCTAGAATTTTAACTGCTGAGATTGATAGGCTGCCTATCAATGAATCTTTCCCTGATGAGCAACTTTTTGCTATTAGTATACACACCCCTTGGTTTGCAAATATAGTCAACTTTTTGGCTACTGGAGAAATTCCTCAACATTGGAATAAAATGGATAAAGATCTTTTCTTCTCCAAGGTTAAACATTTCATCTTGGAAGATCCTTATCTGTTTAAGAGTTGTGCAGACCAAATAATAAGAAGATTTGTCCCTGACCAAGAATTTCATAGAATACTTTTTATGTGTCATGAATAGACCTATGGAGGTCATTTTAGTGGAAACAAAACTGCTGCAAAGGTTTTGCAGTGTGGATTTTATTGGCCTACACTTTTCAAAGATGCTCTGCAGCACTGTAAGTCTTGCCAGAACTGCCAGAAATTGGGCAGCATTTCCAAGAGAAACTCAATGCCTTTATAGCCTATTTTGGTAGTTGAATTGTTTGATGTTTGGGGGATAGACTTCATGGGTTCCTTTCCTCCTTCCAATGGGTGTAATTTCATTTTAGTAGCTGTGGATTATGTATCCAAATGAGTTGAAGCCACAGCCACTAAAACCAATGATCACAGAGTGGTTCTTAAATTTTTAAAGGATCACATTTTTTCCAGGTTTGGTTTTCCCAGAGCTATTATCAGTGATGGGGGAAGCCATTTTTGTAATAAACATTTTGAAACTTTATTGAAAAATACTGACTCATAGAGTAGCTACTCCATATCATCCACAAACCAGTGGACAAGTGGAGATTTCCAATAGAGAAATCAAACATATACTGGAAAAGACTGTGAAGAAGGACTGCAAGGATTGGTCCTTTAAGCTGAATGATGCATTATGGGCATATAGGACAGCCTATAAAACCCCAATTGGCATGTCCCCATTCAGGTTGGTCTATGGCAAAGCATGCCATTTACCAGTGGAGTTAGAATATAAAGCCTTTTGGGCCATTAAAACATTGAACATGGATCTGATTACTGCTGGTAATCACAGGAAATTGCAACTTGCTGAGTTGGAGGAGCTGAGAATGGATGCATACACAAATTCAAGATCTTACAAAGAGAAAGTCAAAGCCTTCCATGATAAAAATTTGTTGAGAAAAGAGTTCACAGCTGGCTCTAAGGTATGGTTATTTAACTCAAAACTTAAGTTTTTTCCTGGAAAGCTGAGATCCAGATGGGAAGGGCCATATACTGTCATTCATGCAGCTCCTTCTGGAGCTGTTGACATTTTAGATCCAAGTAATGGAAGAATCTTGAAAGTAAATGGTCAGAGGCTCAAACCATGCATTGAAAATACCCAGGAGCATGTGCTGCCCATCTATCATCAAGAGCCTCCCCAAATCTGATGGTATACAACTGTACAATATGTTTTTATTCCATAGTTTTTGCTTAGTTTTCTTTTTCTGTGTTTTTATTCATGTTTGTTCTCTTTTCGCAAGGTCTAAATATGTGAAAAGTTAAGTCGCAAAGTAAAAATTGTCTTTTCGCAGAGTTCAATTTACTTTTTGAAAAGAATCTGGATTTGTAACGAACTGCTCGAAAGCAAGGATTTGCTTTTCGAATAGTTGTTTCTGAAGCCATTTTCTTTTTGAAAAGTTGTTTCTGAAGCCATTTTCTTTTCGAAAAGGTGTTTCTGAAGCTATTAGCTTTTCGAATGGTACTGATGCCATTCTCACTTGTAAAAAGGTCTGTTTTGGAACTTTTTGAAAACTTAAAAAGGACTTTGCGAAATTAACTTTGAGCATATTTAAACCCTTTCGAAGTAAGGGTTTCATATTCGAAAGCTTTCTGAGAACGTCATGTTCCACATAAACCCTATTTCTTTCTTTCCTTGCGTGATTTTAGAATTCAGCCACACTTTTCTTCACCTTTGTTCGATCATTTGAGCTTTCAGAGAAGGATTTTAGCTTCTGGTCTGGTGGATCTCAGCACGCAAGCAATACGTTCAACCCAAACCCTAGATTTCGGTATTTTTCTGCGCATTTCCTTTGTTTATCATTTGCAAAGTTTGATTGTGTGTCAGCATTTGTTGTGGGCATTTTATACACAACTTTAGAATGGGGAAAGCGGAAAAATCACTGGCTGCCATGTTCCCAAAATCTTCTGCTAAGAAAATTAGCAAACCTACCCCAAAAGGAAAAACCAAAACTTCAGCCAAAAGAAAACTATCAATGGATAGAGCGGATAGGATTGAGAAAGGGAAGAAAGTTAGACGTGAGGAACCAATCCCTGCAGCTGCTAGTCCTGAGCCTGAGCTTCCTCCTCTGCCTATGCATTTGGTACTGCCAAATCCATTCATTGAAGCTCAGAAGCTGATTCCTAAGCTTATTGTGGGCGAAACTTTTTTCGTTAACAAACCGGACTGTCAGCTATCTTTAAGATACATGAGGGATGCCTCACTAAGCAATATCCTTACCCCTCTGCCAGAGAAAATTTATCCACGAATGGTGAAATTATGGTACCAAAACCTAGTAAAAGTAACAGAAAAAGATGCTGATGTCCCTACTCTTGTTATCTTTATTGATGATTGTGATCTAACTGTCACATATGAAGACATTGGGAATGCTTTGGGGATAACTTTTCAATTTGATCCTTCTGGTCCATTGCCTGCACCAGAAGCAGCCTCCTTCAGAGAAATGGCTGCACATTTAACCCAAGGGATCGTTGGCACTGGACAGTCCATAATGAGGAGAGACCTAGCACCTCAATTTTTATTAATGGATTCAATTTTGAGGGGAAGTTTTTATGTCACCGGGCACATCCAAGAAAGGAGGACACCAATTTTAGAGGCTCTCTTTCACTTTTCTAAGGGGCAGTTTTTCAATGCCCCTATATTAATTTTTGAAGCCATGGCTGATATTAGTGCCAAGTTGAAAAAAGAACAAAAATTAGCTGAAATCTCATTTGGTAGATTGATCACAGCCCTACTAAGAGCTAAGTTTGACATTGATGATCAGGAGCCATTTGAAGTCATAGCCCCTCATACTTTTAGGAAAAAGGCTTGGACTACAAGCCAAGCAATGCTGAAAAGACTGAGAGGAAGGTGAGCACTGCAATTGCTCATCGAACTCAAGATCTGCATGTTAATGAACTCCGCCTCAGGCTCCTTAGAACAGCTTTGCAGGACTCGAGGTGACCAGCTCTTTAGCTGCACCCATTCTTGAAGAAGTTGTCCTTCCCATGGTAACCAGCTCTTCAGCTGCACCAATTCTTGAAGAAGCTGGCCTTTTACCCTCCTCACCTAGTCCAGCTCCTGCCACTTCACCTATCCCAGCTGTCCCATCTCCCATACCCACCATTATCCCAATTGTAGATTCCCCCTCTACACCAACCACTCCAACCATACTCACACCACCAACTTCTCCCACCAATGCCCAAGATTTGGCCATAGATTTTATTGCACAATCTCCTTGCACTCCTCTGCTCCAAAGCCTCTCAAGTTCACCTGCTCCTTCAAATTCACACACACCAAGTATCCCATACCCCAACTCGAGCCTTTCACTACAGAGGCTTATTCCTCATTAATGGGGTCTATTTTTGAAAACGTTGGGCTTGAACCTGTCCCTATACCTGATCCTCCTCATTTCACTCACTTGCCTACTTCTCCCTTTACAGCCATTTCACCCATTGCACCTCCACCATCCACTTGCTTTTTTACCTGCTATGCATACCTCCCCCACACCTGAATCTATTAGCCAAATACTTACCTTCCTCCAATCCATCCAAGCCCAACTACAGATCAACACAGAAAACCAGTCTGCGACCAATGACCTTCTCCAAACCTTAGCCTCCACATCCCACACAACTACCATTACCACTGTACTTGCTGTTGATGACCATGCTACCCAATCTGAACCTGAGGTAGTATTGGTTGATCTGCCCACCCTCACCACTACTGCCCATGCTACCCAAACTGAACCTGAAGTACCTCTGGTTGAGTCCCCTTCACCACTCTTCACTTTCTCTGATCAAGCCAATCAGACCGACCCTGAAGTCATCCTTCTGGACACTTCTTCTCCCACTCCCATAGCTGGGATACCTTTGGTCCCCTACCATTCCATTCCCCTTCCCATATTTTCCACCCTCAGAAGGGCCATGGAAGAAAATCCATATATCTGTAGAGATTTCCTCAAGGGGTTAGCTAATTTGCAAGCTTATATTAGAACCCCTTATGAAAACCAGATTCGGAAATTGGAGTTATTCATGAAATTTGAGAGAGAGAAAATGAAGAACCTGCTGGGTCAAACTTTTCAGATGGTTAGGAATGAGCAGCACAAGGTGACCATATTGCAAGCACAGCTTGACCAGGAAAAACTGAGGACTACTAGACTTGTAAAGTACATTGGCCTCACCAAAAAGATCAAATCAGAGGAATACACTGAGCTGCAAAACACAATCCAGGAGAAGCCTAAATCAAGTTCAGACTCCAATACTGATTCTAGTTCTGACTCTGACAGTGACTCCAGTTCTGATCCCATTGAACCAACTTATGGTACAGATTTTGACCCCAGTTATTAGATCCCACTGTACTTATCTGTGTTATAAGTTTGTAATATAAAATTCTGGTTCCTCTTGTGTAATTACTGTGCATTTCTGTTCTTTCTTCTTTTCATTATTATTTTTTTTTTTTTTTTTGATTGCTTCTTTTCTTTGCTTTGGACCAGTGCGGACCCTGCTCCCCTTAGGTTTGGGGGTATGGCAGAAATGTCAATAATTGAGTTAACATCAATACAACTTATGATCAGTGGAATTTTTGAAAATGAAGTATACTCACCCCTGCTGTTTTGAAAAATGAAGAAGTTAAAAAAAACTTTTTGAAATTAATTTCTAGTGTAATTCTAATACTTTCATGAAGTGAATTTCAGAAAATTTCCAAAAGAAAATTGATGTTTTAGTAAACCAAAAAAGAGAGAAAACAGTGATGATATACCTCAGGAATTTGATAGAAAACCACACCCAGTGAGGTTTGGGCCTGAAATATATTCTTTGGAGGTATGAATTGGCAATTTTTTTCTGCTCTAGGGACTGACTGAACCTGCTTGCTTTCAATAGAAGTTACGCATATCCAAATTGAAATAATTTGACAGCAATCGTGATATTAAAGACATGATGTAAGGCCTCCTTTTGGACAGTTTGAACCTTACAAAGCCCCACCTTTTGAAACTGCCCTTGATACACACCATTTGAGCTTTACAAATCTAAGATTTCTTTGAAACCTCATCAAATAACCTCATCAACTTCATTTAGCCTAACCCTCACTCTGAGAAGTTAGAAGGTAAAGGGAAGGAAGCTGAAGAAAGGAGAATTGAGTAACAGTTTGACAAAAGAAGAATAATAATTGAAGGCAATGATGTATCAGCAGAAGAAATGGGGCATTCCAGTCAATACTACTTTGAAAAAAAAAAAAGAAATAAAAATGAAGAAATAAAAAGAAGAAGTAGGGAAGGCATTTCATTGGAAGTTTGAAAAAGAAAGAGAAAAAGATGGCCACTTTGGCTTTGGAAATTCAAAGAAAAAGATGAAAATATGCTGAATTAAAGAAGGTGTGTTTATCAACTCCTTACCTTGACTGACTTCTCAATTTTGAACTCCATTCCACCCCTGTATTCTTGATAAATTTCACTCATAAGCCACATTACAACCCAAGTAAAGTCCTTACTGATCAATGATGGATTGAGCTGTCACATGGAGATAAGGATTTGTGTAATCTATGGTGAAAAGAGCAGTGAATTCAAAACTCAAAAGCAATGCCTGTGCTCATGCTTACAGTCCTATTTGTGGGCTGTAACTGCTCTTGAGCCATGTGAAATAGGACAACCCTCTTACTTACACGTTGAGTGAAAACCTGGTGAGAGTTGGGTTTGAAATCAACTTATTTGGGGTAACATCAAAGCTGGATTCTCAATTAGAAGGCAAGTTGTTCATTAATTTTTCTTATAAATAACTTTTTGACACAAATTAACTGAATGGTAAAAGGAATTACAGTAGAATTTTAGTTTTGAACTGATGTTTTCTTGAAAATCTTCTTACAGCTTGATTGATGCAGGTGTGAATAATCAGATTGGATGAAAGTTTGCTTTAACAGAACTGCATTGATCTTAACTGATTGATTGGCGAAGTTTGTGGGTACCTTCACTGAAAACCCTCAGGAGACTTCACTCCTCCCCTAGGGATCACCTAGGGGTTTAAAAGGCTTGTTGTATATGCTAAATGCAACTGTGTTCCCTACAAAAGTGGCTTTTTATTCTGTTTTTTTTAATTTTGACTTTGCTAAGGGACTAGCAAAGCTTAGGTTTGGGGGTGTGTGGAGAACCAAAAAATACATTTCTCCACCCTTTAACCTAGGCCTTGGTAGACCCTTGAGAGAACTAAATAAGTGTTGTAAGTGCTTGTGTTACAGCTAACAAGAAAGACAGGCTTAACCATGAAAGCAACTTAAAAGTGCCAAAAAGATGATAATCCATGTCGATCCAAAGGAAGAAAGAGAAGGGACAACCTCACTAGCTGTTAAAAGGCCTGAACTGAAGAGGCAAAGACCTGGTCTCAACCCAGAAAAGAAATGTGGAGCAATTCGAACAAAAAATGCACTACAGAGTGCTTTTCGAAAGGAATCTGAACTTTTCGAAAAGAACCTAAACTTTGCGAAAAGAACTAAAGCTCCAAGCTTAGTTTTCGAAGAGCACCTGAACTCTTCGAAAGGATGATTGACCTTTTCGAAAAGAAGAGAACTCCTTTCGAACAGAACCTGAACATTGCGAAAAGAGCTTCAAGAGTCACAGTACCTTGCGAAAAGTCCCCTAAACTAAGCGAAATGGTATTCTGGAGATTCCCAGCTTTTGCAAGGGTAATTCAGTAATCTTTTTCATGCGTCCCAATGCATTTAAAAACCTAGGGGCATTCCAGAAGATTCTAAGCATGAAGCGAAGGCATATTCCACCCCATGTGAGCACCCAGAGATGAAATAACTTGGCGGGAACTTCTAGAAGCTCTAACAGATTTTCAAAATGCATAACAGAATTGATGCTTATGTCGCCTGATTGGCTGAACCAGATCGAGCAATTCTGATTGGCCAGAACAGATCTGGATCCTTGTGCTCGACTACCATTGGTTGATATAGATCTGAGCACTTCTGATTGGTCGATACGCATCTGAGCTAGACTTGGGGAAAACTATAAATAGATGAACCATTTGCCCAATTTGGGCATCCAGATTTTGAGTTTCATTCCTATTCCCCCATTTCCAAATCAGATAGTTTGTCTGAAATCCCTGTAATAGCCTCACTTTTACTTGCAATTGAGAGCTGTGAGATACTTCTGTAATTCAAAAGAGAGTTGTATTCAAGACTACAAATCTGAGAGCTGTTTAAGCTGTGCTCTGTAATTGTAATGGTGAATTTGAAAAGGTTGCTGTAAACGGTACATTCTCAATTGGACTCATGTTAAGGGTTCCCTCTGATCTCCTTATTGCATTAGACTCCTTTAGATTTACTATTTTTCATGCAATTTCCCTTGATTCATTAATCCTGTGGGAATTAGTGTTTGTAACCTAATCTCTCACAACATTTGTAGTGATGTTTCTTGTTCTAAATTAAGGGTTTAGATTAAAGACTATTGGATGGTCTGTGGCCATTAAAGTGGACAGACCATAGCCATAAGCCTAAATCTAATCCTTGAGTTAGATTTATTTCTCTTACATCTGTGCTTGTAGCCAGATGAAGATTGGATCATTCCTCATTTGATCTGCAGTCATTCTCATTGTGTTTCAAGGACCAACTCAAAGTTAGATATTATTTCTCCATTTTTATGAGTTTACCTCAAAATTCCTCCAACTCAGATCTGGATCATTTAGTTTAACTTTTACTTTTATCATTTAGTTAATGTGAAAAATTCAACCTCCCATCTTATGTGCTTTATAGATAGGATAAGAGGCCAGATCTGGTAGCTCAGATCTGGAGGTTTATCTTACATTTTAAACAAATTCTCTGTGGACGATCTTTTACTCCTTTACATTTAAAACTTGCTACAATTGACCCTGATCTTGCAGGCTAATTCACTTCTCTCTGTGCTGATATTTCTTTGCCCTTTTTTATATTCCAGAATCAATATAACTTAGCAATTGTAAATTTGTTTTCAAAACACAAATAAATCATGCACACTTAGAGGTAACAACACCTGTCCTTTGATTGATTTCTACGTAAAATAGGTGATGTCGAATTCTTGCATTAGCATATGCCAGCGAGCGATTTTTTTGGATGTGGCGGGCTTTCCGAATATGTACTTTAGTGGGTCCATGCATGCTAATACTAATATCCTATGTGCTCCGAAGTAATGCCATAGTTTCGTCAAGGCTCATACCAGTGAGAGGAATGCCTTCTCCATTGGAGTGTATTTCCATTCGTATTTGACCATCGTCCTGCTGAGGTAGTAAATGGCCTTCTCTTTCTTGCCATTTTATTTATTTTCCTAAGATTACCCCCATTGCTTTCTCATTGGCTGACACGTAGAGGATCAGGGGTGTTTCAGGAATTGGCGGTGATAGTACTGGCGGATTGAGGAGGTACGTCTTGATGCTATCGAAGGCTTGCTGACACTAGTAATCCCACTTGTATTCAGCTCCTCCTCTGAGTAGTCTGTAGAAAGGGTCGCATTTGTCTGAGTGCTGGGAGATAAATCTTCTAATAAATTGCAATCTTCCTTTCAGGCCTCGTAATTCTTTGATGTTGCTAGGAGTTGGCATCTCAAGGATGGCTCTGACTTTTACAAGGTCGACTTCGATTTCTCATTTGTTGACTATGAAGCCGAGTAGTTTTTTGAAAGTGACTCTGAACACGCATTTCTTTGGGTTCATCTTCAGTTGATATTGTTCGGATCTTTGTAGCATGAGTCAGAGTGCTTCAGCATGTCCTGCCAGCATTTGGGACTTCACTAATATGTCATCGACGTAGACTTCTACACATTTGTGCATCATATCATGAAAGATAGCCATCATGGCGCGTTGATAGGTGGCTCCTGTGTTCTTAAGGCTGAAAGGCATGATGACATAGATATAAGTTTCCCATAGCATGGTGAAAGAAGTCTTCTCTTGATCGGTCTCTACTAATCTAATCTAATTATAACTAGAGAAGCCATCCATAAAAGATAACATCTCATGTCCGGCGGTGTTATCAACTAGAGTGTCAATGTGCAGGAGTGGGAGGTCGTTTTTTGGGCATGCCTAGTTGAGGTTTCGAAAGTCGATGCATACCCAGACTCTGCTGTCTTTCTTGGTGATAGGTACTATGTTGGCGACCCATTTGGGATAGAGGACGACTCGGATGAATTTTACTTTGTGTAATTTGTCAACTTCCTCTTTGACTTGAAGTGCTACTTGTGGGTCCATCCTTCTGAGTTTTTGCTTAATAGGTTTCGCATCGAGTTCTAGGACCAGACAATGTTCTACTAGGCTTGGGTCCAGACCAGGCATGTCTTCATAGGATGACGTAAAGAGCTGAGGTGGTCTTGCAGGACATGGATAACCTGCTGTCGTTCCTTGGGGTTAAGTGTTGCATTGATTAGCAGCTTCTTGGGTTTCTCCTCGGTGCCGAAGTTAATTTCTTCAGTGGGTTCTGTGGCGGTTTGGGTTTGCTCGTCGAAGCTCTTGATGACCTATTGGAAGTCTTGTGTTTCCTTGGTGGCTGATGCTCCTTCTTCATCATCTGTGAGTTCATAGACTATAAAATGGCTAAACTAGGGAGTTAGTTTTGCGAGAGGTATCCCTTCATCGAGGCAACTAATGCCGCCATGTCCTTAGTCAGGTGTAAATCGAGGCTATTGATTCTCCTCTCGAAGTCCGGGAGTATCTCGTCGTTTATGATTACCAGCTTATCGCTTCATCGGGACGCTTGGCGGCTTCATGAGGAAGAGGTAGTAGGGTCGTGCTGGTCAGAGTCGGAGTGAGGCTCCATAGGGTGATTATGTATATCTGCTATTACTCCCTTACCAGTGTGACCGATGCTTGTAGCCTTAGGGGAAGGGTCCCTTGGTGGGTCATTGGATGGTCTTGGGATGAAAGGCTCCCTCTCTTTTTTAAAATTTTCTACCTTTTTAGGCTTTTATATTTTTTAGATTTTTATAGTCTTTTAGATTTTCTATTTTTTTTATTTTTGATAATAAGTATGGTACAGGATTAGTTGCTTGAAAAGGAACCGATAAAGTTGTTTTCTCTAGTTGAGGGGGCGAGACAGCTGCTGGAGTCATTCGTGCAATTTTTCTGATAATATGGACTCATTCTGAGTTTGGCATTTTATTTATTTATTTATTTGTAGTCCTCATCGAGTGCAATCCTCTGGATGAGCGAAGCTAGCGATGGCGTTGCTGATATCCTCGCTTCTTTTAGCATGTTGACCACTTCTTCTTTGAAAAGGCTTTGGAGATCATAATCGGCTAGGCTTTCATCCTCTGAGCTAGTGTGAAGTTGTCCTTCCTGTCAGGGTTCATTTTCTTGATGCTCGCTGGGGCTTGCGAATTCTCTTCCCTGGACTTCATAGTACGCTAGGACGAGTGCGTATGCACCGCAGGGGGGCTGGTATAGGTAAGAGATGCAGGGAGACTCCCAAGGGAATTCCCATCCTTCTAGATTAGGGTCAGAACTGGTGATAAGTTCGTCTTCATGGTCTGACAGTGCCTGAAGGCCTTGGTTAATTTGTTCCACTAACTCGAGAGCAGGGAGATCTATCCAATAATCTTTGTCATCGCTCGGTGGCGGTTGCCATTCTTCCTCTAGGGATTTCTAAAATATCTGAAGTTACGGTGCGTCCGGAGACTTGGAAGTATCTAGTTCGAGTTCCTCCTCGAACTCTATGAGGGTGACATGAGTTTCTTCTTTTGTAGTTGTCCGTCGAATCTCTCGTAGGATACCCCTTTCGCACAGTATTAGGACAGATACGCACAAGTTACAATATGATGTCTCCAGGTAAGGACAATGGCATGGGCACCTCCAATGATGAAGTACGGATCAGTAGTTGAATTCATCGTTAGATCCTGAATCTTCGTTTCGAGATCGATTAATTTCCTCAAGCAATTTCAAGCGTTCTGCCCTCAGGTGATCCTCTAATTCAATGTCAGTAAGGTTCCTCCAGTGGTCTTCTTCTTCGGTTGACATCGAGAGCTAGTCCTCTTCCGCGGATAGATAGACTAGGGCAATTGGGGAGTTTGGGGGGCGTACGATTTCGGTTCTCCCTCATTCTCTAGTGCTGCGATGTGGAAGTCTTCCTAGTCGGTTGACCCCCAGTCTTCAATGTGTGGCCTAAGCTCCAGAGATGCTTCCATTCTTTTTTTCATAGATTGCTCAGTATCGAACATGGGTCCAACTCCTTCGAGTGGTTTGTCAACATCGTCATTTAGGTTTGTCAGATCCGTGAATGCCCTAGCCATTTGCTCAATCTCGACTTCATGCAATTTAGTATGAGGTATTTCTCTCAGTTTCTATATGTCAGCTTTTTCGATAGTCCCGTAGATGAAGTGGCCATACAAAGACCATATTGGAGTGGTAGGCAATATATCAGTTTGCTGGTTGTCTGACTCATAACCTAATCCTATGTGCTTACAGATTTTCTTTGGGACAACAGGCCCTCTGCGGCCTTGCTTGTTCATGTCAAGTCCAGTGTGAGGGATGTATCCTAATTGGTACATGAGGTCCCACCCTTTTGTCGCAGTAGGATTGAGGTCATAGAGTTTGGCGAGGTCAGGGCTGACCTCTCTTCTTATTAATTTCGGTTGAGGCATCGAAGGAGGGCTAGGAGGGCTAACTTCTACGACAGTTGCCTCATTGAGGATTCGCTTCCTCTTGATGTGGCCGGTGTTCAACACGGAGTCATGGGCTGTAGGGATACTCGCTATGTAATCAGTGTCTATCTCCTAGAGAGGTGCATCGGCCTATATGCGGACAATGGAATCTTCATATGGAAACTTGATACATTGATGGTATGTGGATGCCACAGCCTTCACGGATTCTAACCATTTCCTACCTAGGATAAGATTGTAAGTGCTTGAGGAGTTAGATACATGGAAGGTGACGTCCTTTGTTACGGGTCCAAGGCGGACATGAAGCTTGATAGTCCCCTTGACGAAATGATGTGAGCTGTCATAGGCTATGAGGGATAGGGCTGAAGGCCTAATGTCATAGGAGATCATACTCCTGTCTCGCTTCGAGTGTAGCCTCTTTACCTGGCCAATGAGCCTTGTGTACGGATGGTTGGGAAGGCTGAGGTGCGGGAATTGGTGGAGGAATGATGTGAGGCAGGGGAGGTACGTTAGTCTCTTTTTCTCTTGAGTTTCTTTCATGTGGTTATGCATTCATAGGCTCCTTACCCCGAGGAAATGATGGTGGGGGATAGTTAGTTCCTGATTTAAGGATTGGGCAAGCTAGTTATTGACTGAGCCGAGCAGCGCTTGGCGCCGATGTATTAGTGTTATTGTTAGGTACTGAAGTGGTGAAATTCAAAGAAGGGATGCTTATTTGTGACAGGCCGCTCCACGGTGGGAGGTACTGTGTGTAATCTTCTTCCTCTAGGAAGGCAGAGATCAACATTTCTTCTTTGACTGGTTCTTTTGAACATGTTGTCTCTACCGCCGATGGGCGCTCTTTAGTTGTCTCCTCACATTGTCCACTGACAGTGTTCTTGGTGGCACTATCTACCCATGTTATGATCTGGTTTGAAGGACATGGTCCTCGTATTCTGGTTCAGAGTCGGATGAGGGAAGTAGTGACTGCGTTGGCTCGGGATTCGTTGGGGATGGAGATTCTGACGGGTGACTATGAAGGAAGGGTCTTCGAGGCCTGAAGGACTGAACTCGTACTTGAGTGAAATTCGGATAGGGAGGTGAATTTGGAGGGGCGACTCGTGTAATGAGGGATGTGGGGGTCAAAAAATTCCTACAAGGTTAGGGGGGGTGCTAAGAGGTTGGAGGCGGGTGATCAAGGTGGAAGGTTGGAAAGAGGGTCGACCGGGGAGGTCTACCGTAGTGACATGGGCTGGTCCACCTTGGTTGTGGTTTGGCATGGGATTGTTAATAATCCCCAGGTTCTACGGTGGTTAGTTATTATTGGGGTTAGAGTTCTTAAGCACTTCCCAGTCGATTTGGTTTCGATCATTCATGTCATAGATTACGTCTTGTAGGACCTAGCAGTGTTCCAAATTATGTCCCGCATATCGATGGAATGCATAATACTAGCTATAATCAAGGTTCGTTGGCCAAGGCCGGGGTTGTTCCTGCAAAAATCTAAGAAGGTTCGGGTGTTGAGGAGATGGAAAATGTTGAGAATGGTATCAGGCAATGGAGGATAGAGTTCCCGTCTTGGCTGGTAGGGGCCCTTGATTTGTTGGTTAAAGTTTTATGGCGGAGGTACATTGTTGTAGTTCTGGGTGTTGGCGGGCCGATTCTGCGTCGTATTCTGGTTTTGGTAAGCGTTGGGATATTGATTCCTATTTTGATATTGCCCTTGATTGTGATTTTGGCCTTGGTTTTGATTCGGATATCTTTGTTGATTTAGGCCCTGGTTCTGATTTGTGTATCATTGTTGGCCTTGGTTTTGTCCGAAGTTCCTTGGCTGAAAGTTTTTGTTTCTTGAATTCTGTCCTTGATTGGCAATAGTATTAACCTACTCGATTCCTGACGCTTTCTTGTTATTTTTTAACTTTAATTCGCCTAAAGAGCCTGCTTTTGATGTAACTATTGACAGGGCGAGGTCCCCGCCTTTAATGTGTCGTGTCAAACGTGAGGCTCGGGATTGAAGTGCTATGAAATCGGGGCAGTCACTTATAATGTATACGCTTTTTAAGGGCTCTCTAGTGTTGTCGATGACAATGTCGGCCAAGTCTTTCTCCTTCATTGAGGTACCAGTCCTAGCAGCAAGTTTCCTCCATCTTGCGATAAAATCATCACTCTTCGTCAGGTTCCTGCTTTGTGGCCATAAGATCGCTAAGGCTGACTGTTTCCTGGATCAGGTGTTTATATTGGTTGAGGAATTGACAGGCTAGGTCATCGAACGTATCTATCTTATGCAGCGGTAGTCCTGTGAACCAGTCTAGAGCTTCTCCTTCTAATGATCACTGGAAATAGTGGATGAGAAGCCCTTGATTATGGCATATGGGCTAACACTCATTGCAGAAAAGGGCCAGATGGTGATTTAGATTCCCAATACCGTTATACTTGTTGAATTTTGGCGGTTTGAATCTTGCTGGTAAGTTAAATTCGAGTTCTCGACAAAACTTGTCGAATCCAAATGAGAGGCCTGGGTGTTCCCTCTTAGCCATATATTCGTCAAGCATCTTAAGAAGAACTTCGACTCTTATAGTGGCGTCTCTTTGGGCAGTCCGCAAATGAGCTCTGTCTTGTAAATTTTCGTTGAAGAGGGTGCAAGCGACTGGTCTTAGGGGTGGCACGTGGGCCAATATCGTGCTTGGCATAGGTGGTGACCTCTCACTCCCTCGTTGTTCTCGTTCATCTAAGTCTACTCATCCCTTGACCGTCTCATATGCGGCGGCCAATCCTCGGAGCAATTCTTCACCGCCATCATCTCCTTTTTGTCTTCTTTGAATGCTGAGCTCTATGATCTGTCGGGCCGTGAGGTTCTGTCCACTACTACTTTCCCCTCCGCTATGGTTATTGTTAGGGTTCGGGGTAGAAAGGGGTTCTCTTGGTCACCAGCCATGTTAATCTCTGGTTGTTGGTTTAAATCGTGGGGTGATTCTTCCTCGTATATGGGATTATTGTGCTATTCCCATAGCAGAGGATCTCCTAACCTCAATCTCTGTATCCCGGACATCTCGAGTCTTTAGTGGAGGTTCATATATTTTTTATTATTTAGTTTATTTTATTTTATATATTTTTTTCGTATCTTCTAAACTACAATAAAATAAAACTAAGTATCTAGGTAAGAGCGACTTTGACAATAAGAGGTCCCATCGTGATCGCCAGTCTGTTGGTATGCACTTTTTCTGAGTTCTTTTCGGTCCCCAGAATTAGTTGCCCAATTCGGTCCCAAGTGGACTCTGGCGATGGGTGGTGGAGTGATTAATTAGAAAATAATAAATGCTAAAATTAAAGAGGTAAATTCATGACGAAAATACCTAGTTCGTTGCGATCATCAGCTACAGATATTTGTCGATGCTGCAACACGTCACTGATCACGCTTATGAGGGGGTGAGGGTTCCTTCTTTACTGAATCGTCGACCTGCCAACGTTAGTAACACTGGGTCGCTCGGATGTCTAGATAACTTATTTTCCTTTTGTTGCGTTGATTAATTAAGTTAAGTTTCCTGATTCTACTAGGAGTCTAATTATGCGTAGGATTCCTAGTACTATCCTAACTCTAATTATTCTTTTGGTCTTTTGCTTTTAGTTTGAGTAACTCTCTTAATTATATTTGACTAATTTGAATTTCCTAATTCTGTTATGAGTCTAGTTATTTCTGATGTCTTACTTCTATTAAGATCCAATTACTTTAAGTGTTCTAATTCTATTTTGAGATGCCTAGTACTACTCGAACTTTAGTTGTTTTTAGTCTTTTTACTTTTAATCCTAGTCTAATTAACTCTCCTAGTTCTACTAGAAGTTTAATTGATATCTTAATCTAATTGAGTCTCCTAATCCTACTAGGAGTCTAATTAATTTAAGTGTCGTAATCTTATTAGAAAGCTAGTCAATTGTGTCTCCTAATAATACTAGGAGTGCAAATAAGTTAATTTTACGTAGACTAATTAGGAATATACTAATTCTACTGAAACTCTAATAAAAAAAATATTAATTTTATTAAAACTCTAATAAAAAATATATACTGATCTTACTGAAAAATCTACAAAAAAAGGGTTTTGGCCCGCTATGCTAAGGAGGATCGGCCCTATTCCTAGGTACCCCGCGTAAGCTCCCTTGGGTAAACTAGGTCGCTAAGATTAAAGTAAACTGAATTTGAATTATAAGACGATATTTTTGGATTGAAAAGGCAATAATTTTTGGATTATAATTATGGATTAATAAATCGAGATTTAAAATCTAGAACTATAAGGAATCGGTAAATTAGTACTAGAATCTAAAATTTAAAGACCGAAATAAGGACCGAAATTAGAAAATCAGACCGTATGATTAAGGACTGGTTCTAGGAACTAAGAACTAGCACCAAAGATTAATGATAGGACTGAAACTTGAGATTTCGAGGTAGAAGTAGAATTTAAAGTAAAGACGTATTTTAATGATATCATCAAAAACTGGTTTCAAAAACTAAGAACTGGAGTCAGGTATTAAAATTAAGGATTAAAAAAGGGTGTTACTGCCTAAGATTGAAAATTAAAATTAATAGTTAAAATCTAAGATCTAAGAACTAGAAATAAGAACTGAAAAATAAAAAAAACTAGAAGGAAAATTATACCAAAGGCCCAGGCTGCAGAGAGGAATCTCGAAATCCTAAGCTTGAAGGCAAGGAACTTGAAACTCGAATCTCAAAGTCATTGTTATTTTTTGGGTTGAGGTAAGGGGGTCTATTTATAGGTATTTTACTAATTATGCGCCTTATGGAGTCCGTGTAATTAGTCGGTCAACTTCAATTACGCACCTTATTCGGGGTGCTTAATTGAGTTGTGCGCCCTGTATAAAGCACTTAACCACTTTGAGTTGGTGTCCGACTCAGTGAGTGACCGGCTGACTGGCTCAGCCGGGGTGTAACACCTAGTATAGTTGCACAAGTTGGGTCCGGGCCATGTGCCATTTGGACCTCAAGCAGAGGGAGCCCATGTGGGCATTTGTCACCTACGACCCATAGTGAACCGGTTGTGAGTTAAGTCCCATGTGGACGAAGCCTATGGACTGTTGGAACCGTGACCCATCTTGGGTCTATTAGGAACCTAAACTCGTTTGGGCCACTACTGACTCATTTGAAACCCGTATGTAGCTAAGGCCCACTAGGAATATGAAGGATCAAGGCCATTTGAAACTGGGTACTTAAGCCCAATTTGCTACAGGCCAAGTGATGACTTATATGCATGTTGTAGCGTATCCGAGCTATACACCAAATCCCAGCCCCTTTATGCTACCCCTTCACGTAAGCATGCAAATCATTTGCATTGCTTTGAAATCGGCTGCCTCTGAAGGAGAAACCATGGGAAGAAGAAGAAACCCACTAGCTTCTCCTTGCTTGGGGTTTTGCTTGAGAAAACCTAGCCATTTGATCACACTTTAACCCTCTCTACCTCAAAGAGGAAGCTCTCTTCCCTTCGTTGGGAATGATACGCCTTGCGGCTCGTCCGATCGAGATGAGAGTATCGAGCGGATGGTCGAACCAGCACCGCAACAGCGGAAATCTTTGACATCGACATTACGTGTGTGATCGTGTGCGAGAGAACTAGCAAGAAGGTAATCCACACCGTGCATGCATTATGTTTTAGGGAATGGTTCTTATTATTAAAAAGGATGGTCGACGAAGCCGCATGAACAGTTTTCATTAATCGAGCGCGAAAGAATCGCGAAAGCCGATGCATTTTGGGTTCGATGGATAAAAACCTTTGCATGACATTCAAATCAGCGAAAAAGGGATATACATATATTATATCTAGTAAATGGTGTGCATGTAATGTGTGGAATGGATGTACTTAAACGGGTATTTTAGGAAAGAGATCTCGCAAACGCGGGATGGCAAAGGTGGGGTATGTATGGTGTGTCATTTGAATGACTTGAGAAGCCATAGAGGCTAACTCAAGAAGAGGCATTAAGAGGTTAGCGATAATAGTCAAGTGGTGTATGCTCGAGTGTGAACTAGAGTCGCTCGAGCGCGAAGTTAGTTGAAGCTAATGCTTGAGCAAAAAAGTTAGGCCAATTTGGCTTGGGTCAAATACGCTCGAGCGTTCATTGGGGAGTTCAACTGGCATTGCACTCGAGCGTGTTGAGAACCGCTCAAGCGTGAAGCCATCTGAAGCCTACGCTCGAGCGTGATTTCTAGATCAAAGCTTTCAAGTCAAAAATGCTCGAGCATAAAATGAGAGCTTATACTGGGATTACGCCCAAGCGGGTTTGAGGCTGCTCGAGCGGAAAAGCATCTGAAGCCTACACTCGAGTGGGATTTTTAGGCTCATCTCATTCGGGTCAAAACTGCTCGAGCGTACATGGCAGGTGCCACTGGGAACCGCTCGAGCATGATCTAGCCACGCACGAGCGTGAATGCCTGTTT
Source organism: Chloranthus sessilifolius (assembly GCA_021018995.1). Taxonomy (NCBI): domain Eukaryota; kingdom Viridiplantae; phylum Streptophyta; class Magnoliopsida; order Chloranthales; family Chloranthaceae; genus Chloranthus; species Chloranthus sessilifolius. Next base: position 43,030,852 of record CM037591.1, on the reverse strand, counting down.
TTACATTTTCTTAAACTTTCGCACTCGGGACATGACTCGTAAGCTCGAGTGTTATACCTGGGGATATGTACTATACAATCATGTCTAAGGAAAACATGCCTGGCCTTATGAATTAGGGAAGAGTACGGAGAAAAATGTCTTGGATTAAGCGTGTAGGATCGACAAGTGTGCTTGATGCGACTAAGGTAGGGAAAATATCTTTGCCACTTATATGTTGATTTCGAATTCATGGTTACGCTGCAGACAACAAAGCAATAGTATTTCTATAATACATGAATTTTTACCTATATACCTACATTTACACTTGTGGTTAAAATTTCGCACGTTACAATTTGATATACGCATATATCATATACATGATTCATAAATTGGCATTTTGATCTTGCATTGTCTTATCTGCCTATGTGATTGTTCTTGTAGCCCACTCGGTCTAGGTGTATTTGATATGTATCTGTGATATGTACGTTCATGTGCAATGATGAGTGGAGTATCCATGAGAGGGGTGGAGTCCCCAGGGTCACGACGCTGTGTTCCTAATACGGGCTGCTTAGTTCTCTAATACGATATGCCTTGCCATGAGATTCGATGCGATTCGACGGTGCTAGTTGTAAGGGGAGTGGAGTCTCCATGAGAGGGGTGGAGTCCCCGAGGCCACGACCCTATGTTCCTAATACGGACTGCTCAGTTCCCTAATACGGAATACTTACTCTAGAACCATGTGATGTGATATGTCTTGCTTCATGATACGTGATCCATTTCGTTTCCAATTGTGTCCTGCCATATACGTTCATGATTCGTTTATGCTCATTTGTTTAGTTTGCGTATGAACTTAAATCTATTCCCATATGCATTGTTTTAGCATGAATTGTTATTCGGCATGATTTGACTCGCTAAGTATATAATCACATTTTGTTTTGAAGCACGTTTCTGATATTTGATTATGCAAGTATGAAATTTAGTCTTTTCTAATTATGCATTGAGAACATGAATTTGAGTAATCAGAGATTGCTTAGCAATGTATTTTCTTTATTGAGCTGGGATGAAGCTCATTCCCAACTATACGTCATAGCTGCATGGGTTGAGCGTGAACTAGATTCGGAGCAAGAAGTGGACCTGGACTATAACCCTCCTGGGGAAGAGGAGGAACTTCCAGAGCACCACTTTCCATGGAGTTGGGAGTTCTATTTTGGGAAATTTAGGGTTTTTGAGAGGATATAGAATAGTAAATGAAACAAGTGTTGTAATTAAATACTACATGTTTTTATTTGGGTCCACTATTTTAGATGGAGGTCGGCCTCCATCGGTGGAACTATAGATATTATGGTTTTTGTGCAGGTGAAAGTTAGATAGCTAGTTTATGTTATCCTTGTGCTTCTACAGTAGTTTGATACTGTCTTTGGTTGTGCTTACTTTGCTTCCGCTATGTGTTCTTACTATTACGCGATGGCACGATCCTTCCAGTCACAGATCAAAGGGAAGATCGTGCTGTCAGGAAGTGGTGCTGCATATCGGTACCACAACGTCACTATAATTTGGATCATGTGTGCATTCTGACGGCATGAGTTTTGTGGTAAGGAAAACCCGAGCTGTCCCAAGTGGTATCAGAGTCCTAGGTTATACATCTCATGGGCGTTCAAAGCTACGACATAGTAGAAGCAATAACATTAGAGTCTCTAAGCTTTAGGATTAGACTCCTAGAGTTTACTAGTGTGATCTAATGTCATATTCGTGTGACCATCACAGGTCAACATGCTTCCAAGAAGAGGGAGATCGAGAATAGCAAATACCGGAGGTGAAAACAACGATTAAGGATTTGTCATAGAGCAAAACAATACTCCACTTCGCAACAATAATAAAGCTTCCGGAGAGGACAACAATTTTGGAAATGCTCCCAAAGTCAAAAGGAATGCTGGAACCAACCAGGAGTTATTGGAAAACATTGCGAATGTCGTGACTCTGCTCACGGAAAGGCGTCATCCTTCAGAATTTTAGGAGTTTAGGAGAATAAGACCTCCAAGTTTCTATGGACAAGTTGAACTGATGGAGGCTGAGAAATGGCTAAACCAGGTGGAGAAATTACTGCAATGAGTACATTGTACTGACGAGGAGAAGGTGAGTTGGGCCTTGTTCCAGCTCGAGGGTGAAGCAGATCCCTGGTGGAAGTCTGTTGAAAGGATACGAGCACCGAGACCACCATAGACCTGGGCTGAATTTACCGACACGTTCAATAGGAAGTATTTCCCAACAGCAGAGAGACGCCGAATGGAGATTCAATTTGCAAACCTGCCGCAAGGACAAATGAGTGTCCATGAATACGAAACCCAGTTTACACGCCTGTCGCGATTTGCACCAGCCCTGATCGCCACCGAGTTAATGAAAACACAAAAGTTTGAGTACAGTCTCAAACCGGCTATCAAGGGGAGAATGTCACTATTCCAAGCCATCATGTACGAGAGAGTAGTAACATTGGAACTCATTGCGGAAATAAATTTAGAATAATTGCAACAAGTGAGAGATGAACAAGTAAGAAATAGAAAAATTCAATATCAGGCGTCTAATGCGGAGCAGGCCAGTAAGAGGCTGAGATATTTGATGCCACCACCAGTGCAATCAACCCTTGCGACCTCCGCAAGGCCTTTTATTACGACTAGTTTGCCACCTCTACCTCCAAGGCCTTTGAAACATTTTAATACATCAGGTTTGACAACCATGAGCTTCACGAAGACACCATCTACGTTATCTCGTGCTGCTTCCTCAGCCCCATCATTGGTATGTGCAAAGTGTGGGAAGCCGCACAAAACTGAGGACTGTCGCAAGAACACCAAAGCTTGCTTTAAATTGGCCAAATGGGGCACCACATCTGAGAGTGCTCGGAAATGAAAGGATCTGCAAATACCACAATGCCAAGTCAGAGAGTTATACGACCCCCCATACAAGGATGGGCATATGCAGCTTTTGCACCTGACACCCAAACCAACAAGGACATCATCTAAGGTATGATTTTCCTTGGATTATCAACTTATTTATGTATATTTTAGATGAAGAAGGTGCATGACTAAGAATTCTATAGAATTACTATATCTTATATTATAATAGATTGTACATACCATTAATGCCCTCATAAATATCATAAATCTAGGTTTCGTTCGTTTGAGTCAAAGCTGTGATATATGTGCCTATCTAGCATGAATGTTGATAGACCCGGGGTCTACACACTCATTTATTACATCGACTACGGCCAGGGAGATAGAGTACACACTGAAACCACTGGATTTTGTCTTGGCCATTTCTACACCGACGGGGAGTTGAAAGGTTTTTGATACAGTGTACCGATCTGTAGTTATCACCATGGAATACGGTCAAACTACGGTCGACCTCATCTTGCTCAAAATATAAGAATTCAACATCATCCTCGGCATGGATTGGCTGACTAAGCTTCTATCTAAAATCGATTGCCGAGAGAAATCAGTCACTCTTTATCCTAAAAAGGAGAGGCCATTCAAAGCCACTGGTATTTGACCAGTCGTGATACCCTTTATATCAGGATTTCGAGCCCAACGACTAATCCGAAATAGTTGCCAGGGATACCTTACCTTTGTACACGGACACAAGGATGAGAGGGTGAATTTAGCCAACATTCCCATCGTCTGCGAATTTTCAGATGTGCTCCTAGAGGAATTGTCTGGGTTACCGCCAGAAAGAGAAGTCGAATTCACAATCGACTTAGCACCAGGCAAGGAACCGGTACCGGCTGAATGGCATCGGCCGAGCTGAAAGAGTTGATGGAGCAGTTGCAAGAGTTGTTGGATAAGGGGTTCATTAGACCGAGTGTGTCTACGTGGGAGCACCGGTTTTATTCGTCAAAAAGAAATATGATTCATTACGTCTGTGCGTAGACTACTGACAATTGAATAAGTTAACCATAAAGAACTGGTATCCGCTCCCTAGAATAGATGACCTATTTGACCAATTGCAAGGGGCAAAATTTTTCTCAAAAATTGATTTATGATCCAGTTATCATCAAATGAAAGTAAGAGCCGAAGATATTCCCAAAATAGCCTTCCACACAAGGTATGGTTAGTACGAGTTCCTCGTGATACCATTTGGGTTGACCAATGCACCCGCATCCTTTATGGACGTTATGAATCGGGTATTCAGACCCCGCCTTGATCATTTTGTAGTGGTGTTTATAGATGATGTACTCATCTACTCCAAGTCTAGAGAACAGCACGAGCAACATCTGCGATCAGTGTTACAGACACTCCGAGGTCATCAATTATATGCCAAGCTCAATAAATGTGAATTCTGGTTGGAGCAGGTCAGTTTTCTTGGACACATTATCTCAGAATCAGGTATAACAGTGGATCCATCCAAATTCGAAGCGGTAGTAGATTGGAAACGACCCACAACTGTCACCGAGATACGCAGTTTTCTTGGACTCACCGGCTATTATCATAGATTTGTGGAGGGATTCTCAAGGATCACCGAACCACTCACACAAATCACAAGAAAGGATGCCAAATTTGTGTGGACTAAGTCATGTGAAAACAGCTTTCAAGAGCTGATCAAGCAAAAATTGATGTCTGCACCCGTCCTCACTCTACTAGATGGTAGTGGAGGTTTTGTAATATTTACTGATGCGTCGCACATGGGTTTGGGCTGTGTACTGAACCAGCATGACAAAGTAGTAGCATATGGGTCAAGGCAGCTGAAAGACCATGATAAAAACTATCCCACTCACGACCTCGAATTGGCTGTGGTTATCTTCGCTCTAAAAATTTGGAGACACTACCAATATGGTGAAACATTCCAAATCTTCACCGATCATAAGAGCTTGAAGTACGTCTTCACACAAAAAGATTTAAATCTGAGACAAAGGAGATGGATGAAATTATTGAAAGACTATGACTACTCAATACAGTACCATCTAGGGAAAGCCAATGTGGTAGCCGATGCCTTAAGCCGAAGATCATCAATGCAACTGGAACACCTCGTGGCCAGAGTGCATAGATGGAAACTACTCGAGAACCTAACCTTGACCGACACACGGTTTGAAATGAAAGAGATTGGACCACTGTTAGCAAATATCAAGATCAAGTCAATCATCTTCGAAAGGATTAGAGAAAATCAATTAAGAGATCTAGAATTTTAGACGATCAAGCAATAGGTAAGTACTAGAAACCAACTCGATTTCTCAATCAGGGATGATGACTCCTTACTGTTCAAAGGCTACATGTGTGTTTCAGCTGATAGTGACTTAAGGAGGGAGATACTAGAAGAAGCCCATAGATCAGCATATTTCATTCATCTGGGCATCACCAAAATGTCCCACGACTTAAATAAAAATTTCTAGTGGAAGGGGATGAAACGAGACGTCGCTGAATTTGTAGCCAAGTGCTTAGTGTGTCAGCAAATTAAAGCGGACCATAGACATCCCACCAGTTTGCTTTAGCCACTACCAGTTCCTGAGTGGAAATGGGATAACATTTCAATGGATTTCATACTTGGGCTGCCAAGGATACAGAAGGGGTACAACGCAATTTGGGTGATTGTTGATCGGATAACTAAATCAGCTCTCTTTCTACCGTATAACACAAGGTATATAGCTGATAAACTCACCGAGTTATATTTGAAAGAAATAGTTCGGCTGCACGGGATACCTCCTAGCATAGTGTCAGATCGGGACCCCCTTTATACATCAAAGTTTTGGCAACATTTCCAAGAAGGGATGGGTTCCAAATTGGAGTTCAGTTCAGCCTTCCATCCTCAAACAGACGAGCAAATGGAAAGAGTAAACCAAATATTCAAAGATATGCTTCGGGCCTGCATGTTGAACTTTCAGGGATCTTGGGATACTCACTTACCCATGATCGAGTTTGTATACAACAGCAGTTACCAATCGAGCATCGTCATGGCACCTTTTGAAGCATTATATGGCCGCCGATGTAGGTCACCACTCAACTAGGAGGAGATCGGAAATCGTGTATTGCTGGGCTTGCAACTCATCCAGAGCATAAATGAAACCGTCCGTCTTATTCGCGAACGAATGAGGGTAGCTCAAAGCCGTCAAAAGAGCTATGCGGGTCTTAAGAGGGCGACTATGGACTTTTAGGTGAACCATGTGCACAATGGTTATTCTACGTTTCAATGTGATTCATTGAAGACTAACCATTATATTTTCCTTCCTAGTTGGGAGATCATGTGTTTTTAAAGATCTCGCCGACCAAGGGCATTATACGGTTTGGAAGACAAGGGAAACTCAGCTCTCAATTCATTGGACCTTTTGAAGTGTTGGGTCAGGTTGGCAAAGTAGCCTACCGTATCGCATTACCGCCGCAGCTGTCCAGCGTCCATCTAGTCTTTCACGTATCAATGCTCAAGAAATATGTGAAGGATGAGACACACATCCTGGACCACCAGCCAATCGAGATTCAGGGTGACCTCCCATTGGTGGAGGAACCAATAAGAATATTGGACCGCAAAGAACAAGTTCTGCGGACCAAGAAAATTCTGCTGGTATTGGTCCAATGGAGAAATCACTCTCATACTGAGGTGACGTGGGAGCGAGAAGCGAAAGTCTGAGATCAATATCCGAACCTATTTGTATAAGGAAGTGCGTGAACTTTTGGAAACTATTGTAGTCTGTTAGAATTGACTCTAAATGTACAAAGCCCTATAATATAACATCTTGTAACTTTTAATATTCCTTGCTAGAGAGATTTGATCTAGGGAGAGACAAGATGTTAATAGTAAATTGCAGGTAGTTGGTTGTGATCTATGTGAGCGTGACTATGCATACATCACCACTTGTGGTGTTGTGAGCCACAACTTAACATGATGGTTAAGTAATGAAAGTGAAACCAAAAATCTTAAAATTTTCCCATAAGCTGAGAGTGTATGTAGGTACAGTGCATGCATGTTGAGTGCTCTGAGTTCGTAATGCCCCAACTCGGGCTGCAACCATAGAGCTCTGCCCACTCGAGCGTGCAAAATTCCGCTCGAGCGTCCACTTAATCTACGCTCGAGCGTACATCAAACACCGCTCGAGCATACTCCAAATCTATAAAAGGGGGCAGAAACCCCAAAGCTCATTCTTGCGGCCTATTAAACACTCCCTTCACTCGTCTTCTTCCTCTCCTCTTGTGCCGAAGCCCTAATCTCTCCGGGGCAACACCTTTTCATAATTTTTCGGCTGGATTGCTTCAAATTTTGTCCTTAGACCTTGTGCACTTACTTCTTTTACACGGTAAAACCCTCTAAACTCTCTTCTAATTTCAATTTTTGGGATCTTCTGGCATTTTTGTTTAAACCATGGCTTCCAAGAAGCTAATCATGTCAAAACCCTCTAAATCCTCTGCCCTTACACCACACTCTTCGAAACGATCAAAGAATGTTCCGCCATCGGCCCCTAAGCTAGACCTTGAACAACCTACCGAATGGTGGGCCAACAAAACATTCGAACCTGAGTGGGCCTTCAATCCTGACCTCTTCGTGGACAATGACACCACTGAGTGGGCAATAAACTATATACGACGAGCAAACCTTGAGTTCTTGCTTCAACCTTTCCACATGCACTATTACCCGTGACTGGTCCAATTATTTTACCAGAACATGAAAATCGACGTTGATGACCACGTGGGGAAATTTACCACAACAATCGATGACCGGACCTTCCACTTCGATGTTTGCGACATTGCTGAAGCCACAAATGGTCTCCTAGACTTTTGCCAAAGCATGGGCCTATACCAGTCACACCTCAATGACATACCCATTGTCACCATTGCCACCAAGATGGCCGATGACGGTCTTATAGTCAATGGAGCCATCCATAGAGCACAGTTGCCACCCGAAATGTGGCCCTTAGATGACATTTTTAGGAAGAATCTGTATCCCCTTCAACATGAACAAGAAAGAAGAGGACCCTTGCTACAAGCCCTATATTTCGCTTACGGTGACCGTTGGTTTAAGGCACCGAAACTTATTTTTGGCGGCTTCATTTATGCCAACGAACACCTACTCCGCACATCCAAGAAGCCGATAACTTACATGCCTTATGCCCGTCTCATTTCCCAGATATTGGAGAACCATGAAGACACCGAGAATGAGGAACCTTACAAAATTCTGCCAAATGAGGAGAAGTGGACCGATAATGTCTGTCAATGGACTTTGCGTGACTAGAACTGAACCCTCAAAACATTGTGCCTCAGCACTAAGAACCAGCTCTTTTCACTGCCTACAGCAGCCTGCACCACAAGCACCACCCCCATCTAAAACCGTAGGCGAGGGTAGCCAGCAGACCCCGATCCAACCCCCACAAGGACAATCTGGTGACGTCCTAACACTTTCAGAATTCACTCGGCAAATGGAAATCCTCCTGCACCTCCAGCTCCAGACCCACGCTCAGTTGTCCACCCTACATGAGGACAACTACATACTCCATCAGCGGCTTGACTACCACGAAGAAATCATCACTCGTATGCTGGAAAAAGCCTATCCCACGACCTCTACATCATACTTAGCCCACGCGAGGCTACTTGTGTCGGAGTATACCTCGAGGTTCGCTCAAAAGGAAACCTCAACAGATGCTGGTCCCTCTACCGCAAAAGCGCTATACCCTGGGAAACAACCAATCGAAACCTCTGGTGAGCTTAAGAGTTAATTATGTGCTTTCAATTTCATCACCTGCCACATTGACTTACTTTTAAATAAGCGTGACTGTGCTGCTGGTGAATACTAGTTAACAATAGCATATTTCTTACTTTAAATCTCATATATGAAATCCCATGATCATGATAAAATAAAATTGATATCCATGTGTTACACTTAGGCACATTTTGTATACCTTTCCAATGTTCTAGACATATCACTCTCCAAATCATACTCAAAACAGTTAGAATTATTTACGCACAATCTTAGATGTTCACCAGTGTTATCACCATTTTAGCTCCCGTATGATTTACAATACATGTTACACCTTAGCCGCATTTCGTATACCTTGGCAATGAGTTGAAGCTCATCGCTTATGTCAAATTTCTCATTGTTGGTAGTAGTTTGGATAAATGTTACACTTATCGATTACTTAATTTTCAAGGACAAAAATTGTTATAAGGAGGGGAGGATGTAACACCCCGTATAGTTGCACAAGTTGGGTCCGGGCCATGTGCCATTTGGACCTCAAGCAGAGGGAGCCCATGTGGGCATTTGTTACCTAGGACCAACAGTGAACCGGTTGTGAGTTAAGTCCCATGTGGACCAAGCCCACAGACTGTTGGAACCATGACCCATCTCGGGTCTATTAGGAACCTAAACGCGTTTGGGCCACTACTGACTCATTTGAAACCCGTATGTAGCTAAGGCTCACTAGGAATAGGAAGGATCAAAGCCATTTGAAATCGGGTACTTAAGCCCAAATTGCTATGGGCCAAGTGATGACTTACATGCATGTTGTGGCGTATCAGAGCTATACACCAAATCCAAGCCCCTTTATACTTACCCCTTCACGTAAGCATGCAAATCACTTGCATTGCTTCGAAATTGGCTGCCTCAGAAGGAGAAATGGAAGGAAGAAGAAAAACCCACCAGCTTCGCCTTGCTTGGGGTTTTGCTTGAGAAGACCTAGCCATTTGATTGTACTTTAACCCTCTCTACCTCAAAGAGGAAGCTCTCTTCCCTCTGTTGGGAACCAGATGCCTTGCGGCTCATCCGATCGAGATGAGAGTATCGAGTGGATGGTCAAACCAGCACTGTAACAGCGAAAATCTTTGACTTCAACTTTACGCGTGTGATCGTGTGTGAGAGAACTTGCAAGAAGGTAATCCACACCACGCATGCATTGTGTTTTAGGGAATGGTTCTTATAATTAAAAAGGATGGTCGACAAAGCCGCATGCACAGTTTTCATTAATCGAACATGGAAGAATCGCGAAAGCCGATGCACTTTAGGTTCAATGGATAAAACCCTCTGCATGAGATTCAAATTGGGGGAAAAAGGGATATACATATATTAAATCTAGTAAATGGTGTGCATGGAATGTGTGGAATGGATGTGTTTAAATGGGTATTTTAGGAAAGAGATCTCGCAAACGCGGGATGGCGAAGGTGGGGTATGTATGGTGTGTCATTTGAACCACTTGAGAAGCCATAGAGGCTAACTTGAGCAGAGGCATCAAAAGGTTAGAGATAACAGTCAAGTGGTGTACGCTCGAGCGTGAAGTCAGTTGAAGCCTACGCTCGAGTGGAAAAGTTAGGCCAATTTGGTTCGGGTCAAATACGCTTGAGCGTTCATTGGGGAGTTGAACTAGGATTACGCTTGAGCGTATTGAGAACCACTCGAGCGTGAAGCCATCTGAAGCCTACGCTTGAGCGTGATTTCTAGACCAAAACTTTCGGGTAAAAAATGCTCGAGTGTAAAATGAGAGCTTAAACTAGGATTATGCTCGAGCGAGTTTGAGGCCGCTCGAGCGGAAAAACATCTGAAGCCTACACTTGAGTGGGATTTTTAGGCTTATGTCATTCAGGTCAAAACCGCTCGAGCATACATGGCAGGTGCCACTGGGAACCGCTCGTGCGTGATCGAGCCACGCTTGAGCGTGAATGCCTACTTTTGCATTTTCTTGAATTTTTGCACTCGAGACTTGACTTGTAAGCTCGAGTGTTATACCTGGGGATATGTACTAAGCAATCATGTCTAAGGAAAACATGCCTGGCCTTATGAATTAGGGAAAAGTATGGAGAAAAATGTCTTAGATTAACCATGTAGGATCGACAAGTGTGCTTGACACGACTACGGTAGGGAAAATACCTTTGCCACTTATATGTTGATTTTGAATTCATGGTTACACTGCAGACATCAAAGCAATAGTATTTCTATAATCAATGGATTTTTACCTATATACCTACATTTACACTTGTGGATAAAATTTCACACATTACAATTTGATTTACACATATATCATATACATGATTCATAAATTGGCATTTTGATATTGCATTGTCCTGTCCGCCTATGCGACTGTTCTTATAGCCCACTCGGTCCAGGTGTATTTGATATGTATCCGTGCTATGTATGCTCATGTGCAATGAGTAGTGGAGTCTCCATGAGAGGGGTGGACTCCCCGGGGTCACGACCCTGTGTTCCTAATATGGGCTGCTCAATTCTCTAATACGAGATGCCTTGCCATGAGATTCGATGCGATTCGAGGGTGCTAGTTGTAATGGGAGTTGAGTCTCCATGAGATGGGTGGAGTTCCCGAGGTCATGACCCTGTGTTCCTAATACGGACTGCTCAGTTCCCTAATACAGGATACTTACTCTAGAACCATGTGATGTGATATGCTTGCTTCATGATACATGATCCATTTCGTTTCCAATTGTGTCCTGCCATATACGTTCGTGATTCATTTCTTCTCATTTATTTAGCTTGTGTATGAACTTAAATCTATTCCTATATGCATTGTTTTAGCATGAATTATTATTTGGCATGATTTGACTCGCTAAGTATAGAATCACGTTTTGTTTTGAAGCATGTTTCTAATATTTGATTATGTAAGTATGAAATTTAGTCTTTTCTAATTATGCATTGAGAACATGAATTTAAGTAATTAAATATTTCTTAGCAATGTATTTTCTCTATTGAGCTTAGATGAAGCTCATTCCCTACTATACGTCACAGCTGCAGGGGTTGAGCGTGAACTAGATCCGGAGTAAGAAGCGGACTCGGACTATAACCCTACTGGGGAAGAGGAGAAGGAACTTTCAGAGTACCACTTTCCCTAGAGTTGGGAGTTCTATTTTGGGAAATTTAGGGTTTTTGAGAGGAGAGAGAACGATAAATTATACAAGTGCTGTAATTAAATACTTCATGTTTTTATTTGGGTCCACTGTTTTAGATGGAGGTCGGCCTCCATCGGTGGAACTATAGATATTCTGGTTTTTTTGCAGGTGATAGTTAGATAGCTAGTTTATGTTATCCTTGTGCTTCTACAGTAGTTCGATATTGTCTTTGGCTGTGCTTACTTTGTTTCCTCTATGTGTGCATACTATTACGCGATGGCACAATCCTTCCAGTCACAGATGAAAGGGAAGATCGTGCTATCAGGAAGTGGTGCTGTACATCAGTACCGCAACATCACTATAATTCAGATCATGTGTGCGAAACCCAGGCTGTCACACGGGGTGTCCTAGTCCTAGTCTGATTAGACTAATTATGCGCCCAATTGGAATGCACAATTCGATTGAATGCCAAACTAAGTGTGTTTAATCGTGGAGTTTTGGTGGTCTTAGGAGTTAGAGACCAGGTCTGAAACGGACCAATTATGTGTTGATGTTCGAGCACATAATCTGATTGCGTGCTGGTTAGGGCATGCAACCGATTCTAGAGGAGGCCAAAGGGAGGGGAAGTTTGGTCTGACGTGTACCGATTGTGCGCTAGTGGTGTGGTGCTCAATCGAATTTCGTGTATGGTTCAATGCGCGTAATTCGGGATTGTCCCGGGTCTGGGTCTGGTCTGAGGTGCAAGGCTATTGTTTCAACCTGCGTTTCGGCTATATAATATTGTTTCAGTATATAGTCCCCGCCCCTAGATTTATGGGATCTAAACCACAGAGCTATTGTTTCAGCCTGTGTTCAGCCATATACTATTATTTTAGTACATGGTCCCCGTGTCAGGGTTATGGGATCTGAACCACAGAGCTATTGTTTCAGCCTGTGTCCAGCCATATACTAATGTTTTAGTTTATGGTCCCCGCGTTAGGGTTTCGAAACCCTCGGAGAAGGTAAGTCTTTTCAGAAGAGTCACAGTCGAGGTCAAAGGTTGACTGAATAAACTTATATACTCCGAGAGGGGAAAATGGGGTGTCTATAGATGCCCTGAGCAGGAAAATTGAGCATGTTTCCTCATTGGCACATATGTCTTGTAGATTGAAACCCCTAAATGACACTATTTCGAAGCTTGTAGTAGATTGTTTGAGGTTGAAGCCTCTGATCAAGAATAAGGTGATCAAAGTGCAGCACTCAGATCCTCAGTTGGAGACCTACCGACAGAAATTGAATGATGGCACACATCCCAAATTTTCTATTTCTTCTGATAGAGCCCTTTTTTTCAAAGGAGACTATGTTCTGAATGATACTGAGTTGAAGAAGGAAATCTTAAAAGAAGCACATCATTCGAAGTATGCCATTCACATAGGAGGTACGAAGATGTATCATGATTTGAGATGAAATTATTGGTGGTCCAGAATGAAGAAGGACGTTGCTAAATTCATTCATCGATGCTTGGTGTGTCAGCGAGTGAAGGCAGAACATAAGAGACCTGCATGATCTTTACAGCAATTAGATATTTTTCAGTGGAAATAGTAGAACATCACTATGGACTGTGTCCGGACTCCCTTTGACTAGTAAAGCTTACAATAAAATCTGGGTAATCGTGGATTGTCAGGGGAAATCAGCACATTTCTAGGATACTAAGCAGACTGCTCCGCTTAAGCAATTAACTAGTTTGTACATCTCCGAAATCGTACGACTACATGGCGTTCTGTTGTTGCCTCGAAGTGTGCTTGATTTATGTGTGTTTTGAAAATAGTTTTAAAGTTGCCAAATTACAGTGGCTCTAGACTATATAAGAAATTAAAGAAATATCAGCACAGTTAGAAGAGAATTAGCCTGCAAGATCAGGGCCAATTGTAGCAAGTTTTAAAAGTAAGTGAGTGAAAGATCGTCCACAGAGAATTTGTTTAAAATGTAAGATAAACCTCCAGATCTGAGCTACCAGATCTGGCTTCTTATCCTATCTAGAAAGCTGATAAGATGAGAGGTTTGAATTTGTCACGTTTAACAAACTAAAAACAAAGGAAAATTTAAACTAAATGATCCAGATCCGAGTTGGGGGAGTGATTGAAACAAAGATGGAGAAGTAATATCTAACTCTGATTTGGTCTTTGAAATCTAATGAGAAATACTGCAGTTCAGCAGAGGTGATTCAATCTTCATCTGGCTACAAGCACAGATGTAAGAGAGATAAATCTAATTCAAGGATTAGGCTTACACTTATGGCTATGGTCTGTCCACTTTAATGGCCACAAACCATCCAATAGTTTTTAATCCAAATCCTCAATTCAGAATAGGAAACATCACTACAAATGCTGTAAGAGACTAGGTTACCAACACTAATTCTTACAGGATTAATGAATCAAGGGAAATTGCATAAAAAATAGTAAATCTAAAGGAGTCTAATGCAATAAGGAGATCAGAGGGAACCCTTAACATGAGTCCAATTGAGAAAATACGGTTCTGAACCTTTTCAAATCCAGTTACAATTACAGAGCCTTACAAACAGCTCTCAGATTTGTAGTCTTGAATACAACTCTCTTTTGAATTACAGAAATGTCTCACAGCTCTCAATTGCAAATCAAAGTGAAGCTATTACAGGGATTTCAGACAAACTGTCTGGCTGGGAAATGGGGGATTAGAAATGAAACTCAAAATCTGGATGCCCCAAATTGGGCAAATGGTTCGTCAATTTATAGCTTTCCCCAAGTCCATCTCAGATGTGCATCAACCAATCAGAATTGGTTAAATCCATATCAGCCAATAGGAATTGACACGTGATCCAGATCTGCTCGCCAATCGTAATCGCTTGATCTGGCTCAGCCAATCAAGAAACAGAGGCATCAATTCTGTTAGGAAATTCAAAAATCTGTTGGAACTTCTAGAAGTTCCCGCCAAGTAATTTCATCTTTGGGTGTTCACATGGGGAGGAATATGCCTTTGGTTTGTGTTCAGAATCTTTCGAAATGTCCTTGGGTTTTAAAACACATTGGGACGTGTGCAACAAATTACAGAATTGCCCTTGTTAAAGCTGCGAATCTCCAGAATACCTTTTCGCAAAGCTTAAGGGCCTTTTCGCAGAGTGCTGTGACTTCTGAAGCTCTTTTCGCACAGATTGGAGACCTTTTCGAAAAGAACTGTAACTTCTAAAGATCTATTCGCAAAGCTTGGGGACCTTTTCGCAAAATTCAATCTTCTCTTCGAGGAGTTCAGATGCTCTTCGAAAGCTACGCCTGGAGTTTTAGTCCTTTTCGCAGAGTTCAAGGTTCTTTACGAAAAGTGCAGGTTCTTTGCGAAAAGAACTCTGTAGTGCATTTCTCTGTCAATTGTCCCTTCTCTTACAGGTCTTTGCCTCTTCCTTTTAGACTTTTCCACAGCTGACGAGGTTGTTTCTTCACTTCCTTCCTTTGGACTGACATGGATTGTCATCTTTTTGGCACTTTTGAGCTGCTTTTATGGTTAAGCCTGTCTTTATTGTTAGCTGCAACATAGGCACTTAAAACACTTATTTAGTTCTCTCAAAGGTCTATCAAGACTTAAGTTTAGGGGTGAAAAATGGTATTTTTCACTTGTCAACACACCCCCAAACCTAAGCTTTACTAGTCCCTGAGCAAAGAAAAGAATAATAACAAAAAAAATAAAAATAAATAAAAATAAAGTAAAGAGCCACTTTTGTAGGGAGCACAGTTGCATTTAGCCTATGCAACAAGCCTTTTAAACCCCTAGGTGATCCCTAGTGGAGGAGTGAAGTCTCCTGAGGGTTTTCAGTGAAGGTACCCACAAACTTCTTCAATAAGTTAGTTAAGATCACTGCAGTTCTGTTAAAGCAAACTTTCATCCAATCAGATTATTCACACCTGCATCAGTCAGGTTGTAAGAAGATGTTCAAGAAAACATCAGTTCAAAACTAAAATTCTGCTGTAATTCCTTTACCATTCACTCAGTTGGTATCAAAAAGTTTTTTACAAGAAAAATTAACGAAAAGCTTGCCTTCTATTTGAAAATTCAGTTTTGATGTTACCCCAAATAATTTGATTTCAAACTCAAATCTCACCAAGGTTTTCACTCACCATGCAAATATGAGGGTTGCACTATTTCACACAGCTCAAGAGCAGTTACAGTCCTCAAATAGGAATGTAAGCAGGAGCATAGGCATTGCTTTTTAGTTCTGAATTCACTGCTCTTTTCACCATAGATTACACAAATCCTTATCTCCATGTGACAGCTCAATCCATCATTGATCAGCAAGGACTTTAACTTGGGTTGAAATGTGGCTTATGGGTGGAATTTATCAAGAATAAAGGGGTGGAATGGAGTTCAAAATTGAGAAGTCAGTCAAGGTAAGGAGGTGATAGACACACCTTCTTCAATTCAGCACAATTTCATCTTCTTCTTTGAATATTCAGAGCTAAAGTGGCCATCTTTTTCTCTTTCTTTTTCAAACTTCCAATGAAATGCCTTCTCTTTTTTTTTTTTTTTTGTAAAATCAACATTGACTGGAATGCCACATTTCTTCTGCTGATACATCATTGCCTTCAATTATTTTTCTTTTTCTTTTACCAAACTGTTACCCAACTCACCTTTCTTCAGCTTTCTTTCCTTTACCTTCTGAATTCTCAGAGTGAGGGTTAGGCTAAATGTGGTTGATGAGGTTTCAAAGAAATCTTGGATTTATAAAGCTCAATTGGTGTGTATCAAGGGCAGTTTCAAAAGGTGGGGCTTTTTGAAGTTCAAACTGTCCAAAAGAAGGCCCTACATCATATCTTTAATATCATGATTGCTGTCAAGCTATTTTAACTTGGATATGTGTAACTTCTAGTGATAACTAGCAGGTTCAAACAGTCCCTAGAGCAGAAAAAATTGCCAATTCATACCTCTAAAGAATACATTTCAGCAGGCCCAAATCTCACTGGGTGTGGTTTTCTATCAACTTCTTGAGGTATATCATCACTGTTTTCCTTCATTGTAGGTTTACTAAAACATCAATTTTCTTTTGGAAATTTCCTGACATTTACTTCATGAAAGTCTTTAGAATTACAGTAGAAATTCATTTAAAAAAAATTTTAACTTTCCAAATTTTCAAAACAACAGGTGTGAAATGACTCCATTTTCAAAACTTTTACTGATCATAAGCTGCAGCAAGCATTAACTTACTTATTTTATTGGCATACCTACCATACCCCCAAACCAAAGGGAAGCAGGGTCCACACTGGTCCAAAACAGAGGAAAAATATAAGAAAGAAAAACAACAACAGTAATAATGGCAAGAAGACAGACAAAAATGCATGAGTATACAAAATGTAATTTTCTATTGCAACAGTATGACACAAAAAGTACAATGAAAGCTAATAAGCGGGGTCAAAATCATATCATAGGTTGGTTCGGTGGCTCTGGAGTCAGTCGAGAATCGAGCTAGAGTCGGTGTTGGAGTCTGGCTGGATTGAGCTTTCTACGGAATAGTGTTTTCATTTCGAAGATACTCCTCAGATTTGATCTTTTGATGAGGCCAAGGTGTTTGGTGAGGCTAGTGGTCTTCAATTTTCTTGATCCAGTTGGGCTTGCAACATGGACACCTTGTGTTGCTTTCGATCCTCACCGGTGAAATGTTTGACCAGCCCGGGTCCGCATTTTATCTCTTTCAAATTTCATAAAAATCTCTAATTTCCTTATTTGGTTTTCATAGGGGTGCGGATGTAAGCTTGCATCAGCTAGCCCTTTTGAACATCTCATGGATATAAGGGTTATTTTCCATGGCTTTGATGAGGGTGGCATGTCTGGGGTGGGGAATGGAATGGTAGCGGACTAAAGGTGGCCCTGTGGTAGGGGGAAAAGTGGCTAGAAAGGCTGAGTGGCGTGCTCAGAGAAAATGGGGAGGGGTGGAGGGATGGAATCAAAGGAGCTTGGTTTGAGTATGTGCACTGGTAGTAGTGGTGGGGTGGGAGATCAACCAATATTATACTGGATCTGCTTTGAGTGGCCTGGAGAATTTAGTACAGAGGTGATGGTGGTGGTTTGGGTTGTGGAAGCTAAGGTATGGAGCAGTTCCATGGCTCTGGTGATTGTCTGTTAATTTGAAGTTGGGTTTGGATGGACTGGAGGTAAGTAAGGATTTGGGTAATGGATGCAGGTGTGGGAGAGGGGGAGGGAGGAGGTGCAATGGCTGTAAAGGGAGGGGTTGAAATGTGGGTGAATGGAGGAGGAGCAGGTATAGGGGAGGGGTCAAGTTCCATGGTTTCAAAAATAGAGCCCATTAGAGCAGAGTAGGCTTCTGGAGTGAGGGGCTCAGTTGTGTGGGGAGGCCTGTGTGTGGGTGATGGGCGGGGAATGTGAGGGGCTTGGGGAGGAGTGCAGGGAGATCGGGCAATATATCCTGCAACTAACTCTTCTAAAACTTGGGCATTGGAGGGTGAAATGGGTGGTGTGAGAATGGTTGGAGTGGTTGGTGTAGAGGGGGAGTCCGAAATTGGAATGATGGGAAGTATGGGCGAGGGGACGGTGGGATAGGTGATCAAGGCTGGAGTGGGGAGTAGGGTGTAGGGATGACTTCCTCCAGTATGTGCAGTACCAGGGGCTGGTCACCAAAGGGACTGGCAAAGCTGGTTCGGACAACGTTGGATCTGGCAACATGGCAGGGGCAGGCTCATTTGGATGCTCAAATTCAGCTTCAGGGATGGGTTCTGCCGCTCGCTCGTAGGGGATGATGTCAATTTGTGTTCAAATGAGGGGTGAGTTCTGCTCACTCACAACTGCAGGTTCTGGTGCAGCAATAGGGGCATGTGCAGGTTCACCTGCCTCTCTCATCCTTCTCAACATAGCCTGGCTTGTAGTCCAAGCCTTTTTTCCAAAATTGTGTGGTGTAATGACTTCAAAGGGCTCCTCACTATCAATGTCAAATTTGGCTCGGAGGAGGGCTGTGATCAATCTGTCAAATGGTAGGCCAGCTATCTTCGCTCTTTCTTTAGCTTGTAATCGACATCACCATGGCTTCAAAAATTAACATAGGGGCATTGAAAACGCCTTGGAAAAATGAAAGAGGGCTCTAAAATTGGTGATCTTCTCTTGTGCCCGGATGACATAAAACTACCCTTAGAATGGAATCCATCAATAGAAATTGGGAGCAAGGTCTCTTCTCATGATGGACGCCTGCCCACAATACCTTGAGTTAGATGGGCAGCCATCTCTAAAAGAGGCAATTTCGGGAGCAGCCAAAGGGCCAGAGGGATCAAATTGGAATGGTATCCCTAGAGCATTCCCTATGTCTTCAAAAGTCACAGTTAGATCGCAATCATCAATAAAAATGACAAGGGTAGGGACATCAGCATCTTTTTCAGTGACCTTGGCTAGGTTTTGGTACCATAACTTTACCATTCTTGGGTAAATTCTTTCTGGCAAGGGGGTAAGGATATTGCTTAGTGAAGCTTCTCTAAGGTATCTTAAGGATGGCAGGCATTCTGGTTTGGTGTCGAAAAAAGTTTCGTCAACCATTAGCTCGGGTAGTAGCTTCTGAGCTTCAATGAAGGGATTGGGTAGAACCAAATGAATGGGCAGAGGAGTAAGCTCAGGCTCAGGGCTAGCAGCAGCAGGGGTGGGTTCCTCATGTCTAATTTTCTTTCCTTTTTCTACCCTGTCCGCTTTATCCATTGAAAGTTTCCGTTTAGCTGCAGTTTTGGTTTTTCCCTTTGCTTTTGGGGTCGATTTGCTCACCTTTTTAGCAGAGAATTTGGTAAACATTGCAGCCAATAATTTCTCTGCTTTTCCCATCCTAAATCGATGTATAATATGCCCAAAAATAGAGGCCGACATAGAACAACTTACGATATGATAACCAGAGAGAATGGGTAAAGAAATACCGAGATTTAGGGTTTCTGTTTTGAACGAGTTGTTTGCTTTGCAGAAATCCTCCAGATTATAAGTGGCAATCCTCTTCTGAAAATGCAGATGATCTAACCAATTAGTTACAAAAAGGGTAGTAGACTTGTTGAATCGTGCAATGAAAGAATGAAGTAGGGTTTTAGTGGGAGGAGTCGCTCTGCAGAGAGAGTTTGAAATGAAAACCCCACCGTCGAAAGAGTTTAAATATACTCAAGGTTAATATCGCAAAGTGCTTTTAAGTTTTCGAAAAGTTCCAAAAGAGTCCTTTTTAAAATTGTGAATGGCATCAGTACCATTCGACAAGTTAACAGCTTCAGAAACATCATTTCGCAAAGGAGTTAGCTTCAGAATTACTTTTTCGAAAAGAGAAATGGCTTCAGTACCAACTATTCGAAGAGCACATCTTCTCTTTCGAGTAGTTCATTACAGCTTCAGATCTATTCAAAAAGCAAATTGAACTTTACGAAAAGAGAAATATTACTTTGCGACTTGATTTTGAGCATATTTAAACTTTGCGAAAAGAGAAAAAAAAACATAAACAGAAAAAATAAGCACAAACTATGATATACAAACATAATGTACAGTTTTCGGCCATCAGATTTTTGAAGATTCGTGATGATGGATGGTCAGCACAGGCTCCTGGGTTTTTTCAATGCATGGTTTGAGCCTCTGACCATTGACCTTTATGATTCTTCCATTACTTGGATCAAGGATGTCAATAGCTCCCGAAGGGGCTGCTTGAACGACAGTGTATGGCCCATCCCATCTGGATCTCAGTTTTCCTGGGAAAAGCTTGAGCTTTGAGTTAAATAACCATACCTTAGAACCAGCTGTGAACTCTTTTCTCAATAAATTTTTATCATGAAAAGTTTTGACTTTTTCTTTATATAATCTTGAATTGGTGTATGCATCCATTCGCAGCTCTTCTAACTCAGCAAGTTGCAATTTCCTGTGATTACCAACAGTAGTTACATCCATGTTCAATGTTTTAATGGCCAAAAAAGCTTTATATTCTAACTCTACTGGTAAATGACATGCTTTGCCATAGACCAACCTAAATGGGGACATACCAATTGGGGTTTTATAGGCTGTCCTATATGCCCACAATGCATCATTAAACAAAGGACCAATCCTTCTGTCCTTCTTCACAGTCTTTTCCAAAATATGTTTGATTTCTCTATTGGAAATCTCCACTTGTCCACTGGTTTGTGGATGATATGGAGTGGCTACTCTATGAGTCACAGAGTATTTCTTCAACAATGTTTCAAAATGTCTGTTACAAAAATGGCTTCCCCCATCACTGATAATGGCTCTGGGAAAACCAAACCTGGAAAAAATGTGATCCTTAAGAAATTTCAAGACCACTTTGTGATCATTTGTTTTAGTAGTTGTGGCTTCAATCCATTTGGATACATAATCCACAACTACTAAAATGAAAGTATACCCATTGGAAGGAGGAAAGGGACCCATGAAGTCTATCCCCCAAACATCAAACAACTCAACTACCAAAATAGGCTGAAAGGCATTGAGTTTCTCTTGGAAATGCTGCCTAATTTTTGACAGTTCAGGCAGGACTTACAATGCTGCAGGGCATCCTTGAAAAGTGTAGGCGAATAAAATCCACACTGCAAAACTTTTGCAGTAGTTTTGTTCCCACTAAAATGACCTCCACAGGCCTGTTCATGACACATAGAAAGTATTCTATGAAATTCTTGGTCAGGAACACATTTCCTTATTATTTGATCTGCACAACTCTTGAACAGATAAGGATCCTCCCAGATGAAGTGTTTAACTTTTGAGAAGAAAAGATCTTTATCCATTTTATTCCAATGTTGAGGAATTCTTCCAGTAGCCAAAAAGTTGACTATGTTTGCAAACCAAGGAGTGTGTATACTAATGGCAAAAAGTTGCTCATCAGGGAAAGATTCATTGATAGGCAACCTATCAATCTCAGCAGTTAAAATCCTAGAGAGGTGATCTGCCACCACATTCTCCACCCCTTTTTTATCTTTAATTTGTAGATCAAATTCTTGTAACAAGAGAATCCACCTGATGAGTCTTGGTTTGGTGTCCTTCTTAGACAGAAGGTATTTTAAAGCCGAGTGGTCAGTGAACACCACTATTTGTGAACCCAAGACATATGACCTGAATTTTTCTAAAGCAAAAACAATTGCCAGCAGCTCCTTCTCAGTTGTTATGTAATTGAGCTGTGCATCAATCATTGATCTGCTAGCATAAGCTATGACATGAGGCAGCTTATCTTTTCTCTGTCCAAGGACAGCTCCCAAAGCATAATCTGATGCGTCACACATCAGTTCAAAAGGTAATGAATACTCTGGAGACTGCAATATTGGAGCTGAAATCAGACAGTTTTTTAGGAATTCAAAAGCCTTCATGCATTCATTATTGAAAACAAAAGGGACATCTTGGCATAGCAAACGACAAAGAGGTTTAGATATTTTACTGAAGTCCTTGATGAACCTTACAGAAAATCCGATGTCCTAAAAACTTGACGATTTGTTTAACAGTTTTGGGAGGTGGTAAATGTGCAATTAACTCAATTTTTGCTTTGTCCACCTCAATGCCCTTGTGAGAAATAACATGGCCAAGGACAATGCCCTGGGTGACCATGAAATGGCTCTTTTCTCAGCTCAAAACCAGATTAGTTTCTTCGCATCTTTGTAGTACCAATTTGAGATGGTGTAGACACTGGGAAAAACTGTTGCCATAGATTGAGAAATCATCCATAAAAATCTCCATAAATTGGTTAATCATATCAGAAAAAATTGCATACATGCATCTTTGGAAGGTAGCAGGAGCATTACAAAGACCAAAAGGCATTCTCCTATAGGCAAAAGTGCCAAAAGGGCACGTGAATGTGGTCTTTTCCTGATCTTGTGGGTACCACGGGAATCGGTTGTAACGAGTAGCCATCAAGAAAATAGTAATAAGCTTTTCTGCTAGCTTATCTAAGATCGATCAATGAATGGGAGGGCGGGTCTTTTACGGTCATTGCATTTAATTTTACGTAATCATCTGAGACTCTCCATCCAGTTGTTTGCACGGTTGACATAAGCTCACAGAATCTGAGGTTAGGTGATTCCAGTTTCTTAGGTACCACTGTAGGTGCTACCCAAGCTGAATCTGAAATGGGGTAAATGACCCCTGCATCCAACAACTTAACCACCTCTTTCATGACCACTTCTTGCATATGAGGGTTCAACCTTCTTTGCATTTCTCTAGAAGGCTTTGCATCTTCTTCCAAGTGGATTTTGTGCATGCAAGCAATTTGGTGATTCCTCCTAAATCGACAATAGTCCGACCAATAGCCTTTTATGTTCTTTCAAGACTATCTGACTCTTCCTCTTGCTCCTTTGTGAGAGAGGAAGAAATAATGGCAGGTAATGATTTATGATTACCCAAGAACACATACTTCAAATTTTCGGGTAGCTTCTTTAGTTCTAAATCAAGTGGGCTGAGAAAAGAAGGTATCAAAGGTACCTTAGATGTTTGTGGAAGGGGGAGAGTAGCAGGTTTCCAAGAAGAGAAACTTGCTGATTGTTTAAGAGTTCCTTGCACAACATTAATTTCCTCAGAATTGGAGATACAACTTGCTTCTTTTGACATATCCCCAAGCATCTTTGATATACGTGGTGAAGTCTTCACCTACGAGAAATTGTTGTAAAGTTCCTTCCACAAGTTCGTCCAATAGATCAACATGAAAACATTCTTGAGCTGAATTGATATGTGATTGCATTATAAATATTTAATTTTACCATGTTTCCAAATGAGACTTCCATAATACTGCACTGCATTGAATGCAAGCATTTGTCAGAGCTGTGAATGGTCTTCCCAAAATGAGGGATGGAAGTTTTGCTTTTGGTTGGTTCCATATCTAAAACTAGAAAATCAGGATAGAAAAATTTATCTACTCCCACCAATACATCTTCAATTATTCCTCTGGCTTTCTTTCGGATCATGCTAGTTGTAACACCACATGAGTGGGTTTTAATTCTCCCAAACCTAGCTTCTCATATAGAATATGGAAGTAGGTTGACACTAGCACCAGATCTAATAAAGCCTTTTCAATGGTGTGTTCCCCAATAATGCAAGGGATTGTGGGGATTCGGATCTTGAAGTTTGGGAGGTGTAGCAATGGATAACACCGACTAATTCTTTCCACAAAGAAAGACCTTCTTGGACAAGCTGTATCCTAGATTGTCTTTTGTGAGTGCACACATCTTTCGAAATTTTGCATATCTTTGGAATTTGTTTGATTGCCTCAAGCAAAGGTAAATTTATCTTGACTTGCTTGAAAGTCTCCATCATATCATCTATTTTTGTGTTCCCTTTATCAAAAGGGATCTGATTTCATTGCATGAGGAAATGGTAAATGAGGAACTAATCTTTCATCTGACTTTAGAAGTGTTTTTAAATTTTTTACTTTTCTGTTTTTCATTTTTTGATTTTTAGGTACATCAAACTTGCTATCACTATCTGCTCTTCGCATATCTTTATCCTCTTCCTCATTTCTTTCTTCTTCAATACCCACTTTGTTATCTATCATTTTTCCACTTCTCAAAGTGGTGACAGTTTTTCCTTCTTCATGTGAATTAGAAGCTTCTCCAACCATGAACTGTCCTTTGGGATTGTTCAAAGGTTGGCTGGGTAACTTTCCTTCTTCTCTTTTTGCCAAAGTATTTGAAAGTTGTCCCAATGTTTCCTCAATCTTCTTTATGCTCTGGCTGTGAAAATTCAGAGTTTGAGTTAAAGATCCTAAATTCTGGAGTGAATTTAGGACTTGATCTTCAAAAGAAAGGGACCTGGAAGGGTTTTGAAGCAAAGGCATCGCCGCAGTGTTGTTGTGAAAGGGGCTGCTAAAAGTTTGGTTTGACATAAAAATTCTGTTGATACGGCTGTGCAGTTTTGAAAGGCATTTGATTCTTTGGTTGTTGCTGTTGTTGGGATTGGTAATTCCCCTGGTTCCACCTCAAATTGGGGTGTGTTCTCCATGGATATTCATTTGACTGCATCTGTCCAAATGATTGAGCAGCATGAGCTTGTTCCACCATTAAATCTGGAAACTGTGATGCAGCAGGACATTGGTCAAGTGAATGAGTAGGGGACTGGCATATCAGACATGCCTCCTCTACTCTTGAAATATTTGGAGTTTTAAGTGAGTCCATCAATCTATCAAACTTTGTGGTTAGATTGTCCATCTTTCTTTCCAACTCATTCACCTCATAGATCTTCCCTTTGGTGGATTGGTGGTTGTTCAACCTAGCAGGATTTTCAATTTCTCTTGACAGAGATTCCTGCTGAGTGGAGTTTTCACCAATCACTTCAAATAAGTCCCAAACCTCTTCAACAGTTTTTTGCAAGTAAGTGCCTCCACAGGAGGCATCCACCATATTTTTGCCTTTTTGATCAATTCCTTGATAGAAGCTTTGAACTAGCTGCCATCTAGGAACTTGATGATGAGGACATTGCCTTAAAAGTTCCTTAAATCTTTCCCATGCTTCATAGAAAGTTTCAGTTGAATTTTGGGAAAATGAAATGATACTTTGTCTCAATTGGCTAGTTTTAGACATTGGGAAATATTTGGCTAAAAATTGACATTGTAAATCATTCCATGAAGTGATACTATTTGGTGCTAACATGGATAACCATGCTCTAGCTTTATCCTTTAATGAAAAAGGAAAGAGCCTCAGCTTGGTTGCTTTTGGACCCAGTCCAGCTATGTTGAATGTGGTGCAAAGAGCCAAGAATTCATCCACATGTTTGTATGGGTCTTCCTTACTGAACCCATGGAAGGAAGGAAGCATTTGGATAGTAGATGACTTGATCTCATAATTTCCTTCAACAGTAGGAAATTGAATGCAAAAGGGGGAATTATAAGCACCAGGTGCAAAGTAATCCCTCAAAAGTCGAGGTTCTTCACCCATAGTAGCAGAATTTTGTGTTGTTTGCTTGGTTCGTAGTAGCCTTTCAACTTCTAAATTCAATGGGAGAATCTCAGGGCTGAGAGTCCTCCTACCAAATATACAACTCAGAACAAAAAAAAATCTGATTATGCACAACAAACCTTCAGAATTCCTTTCAGTAATTTCCCTTCTTTAAAAACCGGAATATGAATAACTGCACAAGTATAAACAACAGAATAGTTTAGTATTGATAAAAATTAAAATGAAAAACTTAGGTCTATCTATTTTAGAACAAATTCCCCGGCAACGGCGCCAAAAACTTGTTGTTGCCTCTAAGTGTGCTTGATTTATGTGTGTTTTGAAAACAGTTTTAAAGTTGCCAAATTACAGTGGCTCTAGACTATATAAGAAATTAAAGAAATATCAAGACATTAGAAGAGAATTCACTGCAAGATCGGGGCCAATTGTAGCAAGTTTTAAAAGTAAGTGAGTGAAAGATCCCCACGAGAATTTGTTTAAAATGTAAGATAAACCTCGAGATCCGAGCTACCAGATCCGGCTTTATCCTATCTAGAAAGCTGATAAGATGAGAGGTTTGAATTTGTCACGTTTAACAAACTAAAAACAAAGGAAAATTTAAACTAAATGATCCAGATCCGAGTTGGGGGAGTGATTGAAACAAAGATGGAGAAGTAATATCTAACTCTGATTTGGTCTTTGAAATCTAATGAGAAATACTGCAGTTCAGCAGAGGTGATCCAATCTTCATCTGGCTACAAGCACAGATGTAAGAGAGATAAATCTAATTCAAGGATTAGGCTTACACTTATGGCTATGGTCTGTCCACTTTAATGGCCACAAACCATCCAATAGTTTTTAATCCAAATCCTCAATTCAGAACAGGAAACATCGCTACAAATGCTGTAAGAGACTAGGTTACCAACACTAATTCTTACAGGATTAATGAATCAAGGGAAATTACATAAAAAATAGTAAATCTAAAGGAGTCTAATGCAATAAGGAGATCAGAGGGAACCCTTAACATGAGTCCAATTGAGAAAATACGGTTTACAGCAACCTTTTCAAATCCACCGTTACAATTACAAAGCACAGCTTAAACAGCTCTCAGATTTGTAGTCTTGAATACAACTCTCTTTTGAATTACAGAAACGTCTCACAGCTCTCAATTGCAAATCAAAGTGAAGCTATTACAGGGATTTCAGACATATGCAGTGAAATGGGGTATTAGAAATGAAACTCAAAATCTGGATGCCCCAAATTGGGCAAATGGTTAAATCAATTTATAGCTTTCCCCAAGTCCATCTCGGATGTGCATCAACCAATCAATTGGTTAAATCCATATCGCCCAATAGAGTCGAGCACGGGATCGAGATCTGATGCAATCAATCAGCGCTTGATCTGGCTCAGCCAATCAAGAAACAGAGGCATCAATTCTGTTAGGAAATTCAAAAATCTGTTGGAACTTCTAGAAGTTCCCGCCAAGTAATTTCATCTTTGGGTGTTCACATGGGGAGGAATATGCCTTTGGTTCATGCTCAGAATCTTTCGGAATGTCCTTGGGTTTTAAAACGCATTGGGACGTGTGCAACAGATTACAGAATTGCCCTTGTTAAAGCTGCGAATCTCCAGAATACCTTTTCGCAAAGCTTAAGGGCCTTTTCGCAGAGTGCTGTGACTTCTGAAGCTCTTTTCGCACAGATTGGAGACCTTTTCGAAAAGAACCGTAACTTTTAAAGATCTATTCGCAAAGCTTGGGGACCTTTTCGCAAAATTAAATCTTCTCTTCGAGGAGTTCAGATGCTCTTCGAAAGCTACGCCTGGAGTTTTAGTCCTTTTCGCAGAGTTCAAGGTTCTTTACGAAAAGTGCAGGTTCTTTGCGAAAAGAACTCTGTAGTGCATTTCTCTGTTCGAATTGTCCCCTGCTTCTCTGGTGTCTTTGCCTCTTCCTTTTAGTCTTTTCCACTGGAGATGAGGTTGTTTCTTCACTTCCTTCCTTTGGACTGACATGGATTGTCATCTTTTTGGCACTTTTGAGCTGCTTTTATGGTTAAGCCTGTCTTTATTGTTAGCTGCAACATAGGCACTTAAAACACTTATTTAGTTCTCTCAAAGGTCTATCAAGACTTAAGTTTAGGGGTGAAAAATGGTATTTTTCACTTGTCAACACACCCCCAAACCTAAGCTTTGCTAGTCCTTGAGCAAAGAAAAGAATAATAACAAAAAAAATAAAAATAAATAAAAATAAAGTAAAGAGCCACTTTTGTAGGGAGCACAGTTGCATTTAGCCTATGCAACAAGCCTTTTAAACCCCTAGGTGATCCCTAGTGGAGGAGTGAAGTCTCGAGGGTTTCGAAGAAGGTACCCACAAACTTCTTCAATAAGTTAGTTAAGATCATCATTCTGTAAAGCAAACTTTCATCCAATCGATTATTCACACTGCATCGATCAGTTGTAAGAAGATGTTCAAGAAAACATCGTTCAAAACTAAAATTCTGGTAATTCCTTTACCATTCACTCAGTTGGTATCAAAAAGTTTTTTACAAGAAAAATTAACGAAAAGCTTGCCTTCTATTTGAAAATTCAGTTTTGATGTTACCCCAAATAATTTGATTTCAAACTCAAATCTCACCAAGGTTTTCACTCACCATGCAAATATGAGGGTTGCACTATTTCACACAACTCAAGAGCGATTCTGATCCTCAAATAGGAATGTAAGCAGGAGCATAGGCATTGCTTTTTAGTTCTGAATTCACTGCTCTTTTCACCATAGATTACACAAATCCTTATCTCCATGTGACAGCTCAATCCATCATTGATCAGCAAGGACTTTAACTTGGGTTGAAATGTGGCTTATGGGTGGAATTTATCAAGAATAAAGGGGTGGAATGGAGTTCAAAATTGAGAAGTCAGTCAAAGGTAAGGAGGTGATAGACACACCTTCTTCAATTGACAATTTCATCTTCTTCTTTGAATTTCGAGCCAAAGTGGCCATCCTTTTCTCTTTCTTTTCAAACTTCCAATGAAATGCCTTCTCTTTTTTTTTTTTTGTAAAATCAACATTATTTGAATGCCACATTTCTTCTGGCGATACATCATTGCCTTCAATTATTTTCTTTTTCTTTTACCAAAGCTTTACCCAACTCACCTTTCTTGACTTTCTTTCCTTTACCTTGAATTCTCAGAGTGAGGGTTAGGCTAAATGAGGTTGATGAGGTTTCAAAGAAATCTTGGATTTATAAAGCTCAATTGGTGTGTATCAAGGGCAGTTTCAAAAGGTGGGGCTTTTTGAAGTTCAAACTGTCCAAAAGAAGGCCCTACATCATATCTTTAATATCATGATTGCTGTCAAGCTATTTTAACTTGGATATGTGTAACTTCTAGTGATAACTAGCAGGTTCAAACAGTCCCTAGAGCAGAAAAAATTGCCAATTCATACCTCTAAAGAATACATTTCAGCAGGCCCAAATCTCACTGGGTGTGGTTTTCTATCAACTTCTTGAGGTATATCATCATTGTTTTCCTTCATTGTAGGTTTACTAAAACATCAATTTTCTTTTGGAAATTTCCTGACATTTACTTCATGAAAGTCTTTAGAATTACAGTAGAAATTCATTTAAAAAAAATTTTAACTTTCCAATTTTTCAAAACAACAGGTGTGAAATGACTCCATTTTCAAAACTTTTACTGATCATAAGCTGCAGCAAGCATTAACTTACTTATTTTATTGGCATACCTGCCATACCCCCAAACCAAAGGGAAGGTGGTCCACCGGTCCAAAACAGAGGAAAAATATAAGAAAGAAAAACAACAACAATGAATAATGGCAAGAAGACGGAAAAAATGCAGAGTATACAAAATGTAATTTTCTATTACAACTGTATGACACAAAAAGTACAATGAAAGCTAATAACGGGGTCAAAATCAGATCATAGGTTGGTTCGTGGCTCAACCGGAGTCACCGCTGTAATCAGAGCTAGAGTCGTGTTGGAGTCCGAACTTGGATTGAGCTTTCGAATAGTGTTTTTCACCAAGATACTCCTCGATTTGATCTTTCGATGAGGCCAAGGTGTTTGGTGAGGCTAGTGGTCTTCAATTTTTCTTGATCCAGTTGGGCTTGCAACATGGACACCTTGTGTTGCTCGATCCTCACCATGAAATGTTTGACCCAAAGAGAGTCCGCATTTTATCTCTTTCAAATTTCATAAAATCTCTAATTTCCTTATTTGGTTTCATAGGGCGGATGTAAGCTTGCAAATCAGTAGCCCCTTTGAACATCTCTGCGGATATAAGGGTTATTTTCCATGGCTTTGATGAGGGTGGCATATCTGGGGAGGGAATGGAATGGTAGGGGACTAATGTGGTAGGGGGGGGAAAAGTGGCTAGAAAGGGGACAGCAGGGTCTGTCTGAGTGGCGTGCTCAAAGAAAATGGGGAGGGGATGGAATCAAAGGAGCTTCAGTTTGAGTATGTGCAGCCTGGGTAGTAGTGGTGGGGGTGGGCAGATCAACCAATATTACTTCTGGATCTGTTTGAGTGGCCTGTTCAGAGAATTTAGGTACAGAGGTGATGGTGGTGGTTTGGGTTGTGGAAGCTTGATTGTCTGTGTTAATTTGAAGTTGGGTTTGGATGGACTGGAGGTAAGTAAGGATTTGGGTAATGGATGCAGGTGTGGGAGAGGGGGAGGGAGGAGGTGCAATGGCTGTAAAGGGAGGGGTTGAAATGTGGGTGAATGGAGGAGGAGCAGGTATAGGGGAGGGGTCAAGTTCCATGGTTTCAAAAATAGAGCCCATTAGAGCAGAGTAGGCTTCTGTAGTGAGGGGCTCGGAGTTGGTGTGGGGAGGCCTCGGTGTGTGGTGATGGGCAGGGAATGTGAGGGGCTTGGGAGCGGGAGTGCAGGGAGATGGGGCAATATATCCTGCAACTAACTCTTCTAAAACTTGGGCATTGGAGGGTGAAATGGGTGGTGTGAGAATGGTTGGAGTGGTTGGTGTAGAGGGGAGTCCAAATTGGAATGATGGGAAGTATGGGGAGGGATAGGTGAACTGTCAAGGGCTGGAGTGGGGGAGTAGGGTGTAGGGATGACTTCCTCGGAGTATGTGCAGCAGGCTGGTCACCAAAGGACTAGCAAAGGATTCGGACAACGTTGGATCTGCAACATGGGAGCTCATTTGGATGCTCAAATTCAGCTTGAGGATGGGTTCTGCTCGCTCCTGGCAGAGGGATGATGTCAATTTCAGTTCATTGCGGGTGAGTTCGGCTCACTCACAACCGAGTTCTGCGACAATAGGGGCATGTGCAGGTTCACCTGCCTCTCTCATCCTTCTCAACATAGCCTGGCTTGTAGTCCAAGCCTTTTTTCCAAAATTGTGTGGTGTAATGACTTCAAAGGGCTCCTCACTATCAATGTCAAATTTGGCTCGGAGGAGGGCTGTGATCAATCTGTCAAATGGTAGGCCAGCTATCTTCTGCTCTTTCTTTAGCTTGAATGCGACATCAGCCATGGCTTCAAAAATTAACATAGGGGCATTGAAAAACTGCCCCTTGGAAAAATGAAAGAGGGCTTCTAAAATTGGTGATCTTCTCTCTTGGCTGTGCCCAGTGACATAAAAACTACCCCTTAGAATGGAATCCATCAATAGAAATTGGGGAGCAAGGTCTCTTCTCATGATGGACTGCCCTGTGCCCACAATACCTTGAGTTAGATGGGCAGCCATCTCTCTAAAAGAGGCAATTTCGGGAGCAGCCAAAGGGCCAGAGGGATCAAATTGGAATGGTATCCCTAGAGCATTCCCTATGTCTTCAAAAGTCACAGTTAGATCGCAATCATCAATAAAAATGACAAGGGTAGGGACATCAGCATCTTTTTCAGTGACCTTGGCTAGGTTTTGGTTCCATAACTTTACCATTCTTGGGTAAATTCTTTCTGGCAAGGGGGTAAGGATATTGCTTAGTGAAGCTTCTCTAAGGTATCTTAAGGATGGCAGGCATTCTGGTTTGGTGTCGAAAAAAGTTTCGTCAACCATTAACTCGGGTAGTAGCTTCTGAGCTTCAATGAAGGGATTGGGTAGAACCAAATGAATGGGCAGAGGAGGAAGTCAAAGCTCGGGCTGGATAGCGGGGAGGGTGCGTTCCTCATGTCTAATTTTCTTTCCTTTTTCTACCCTGTCCGCTTTATCCATTGAAAGTTTCCGTTTAGCTGCAGTTTTGGTTTTTCCCTTTGCTTTTGGGGTCGATTTGCTCACCTTTTTAGCAGAGAATTTGGTAAACATTGCAGCCAATGATTTCTCTGCTTTTCCCATCCTAAATCGATGTATAATATGCCCAAAAATAGAGGCCGACATAGAACAACTTACGATATGATAACCAGAGAGAATGGGTAAAGAAATACCGAGATTTAGGGTTTCTGTTTTGAACGAGTTGTTTGCTTTGCAGAAATCCTCCAGATTATAAGTGGCAATCCTCTTCTGAAAATGCAGATGATCTAACCAATTAGTTACAAAAAGGGTAGTAGACTTGTTGAATCGTGCAATGAAAGAATGAAGTAGGGTTTTAGTGGGAGGAGTCGCTCTGCAGAGAGAGTTTGAAATGAAAACCCCACCGTCGAAAGAGTTTAAATATACTCAAGGTTAATATCGCAAAGTGCTTTTAAGTTTTCGAAAAGTTCCAAAAGAGTCCTTTTTAAAATTGTGAATGGCATCAGTACCATTCGACAAGTTAACAGCTTCAGAAACATCATTTCGCAAAGGAATTAGCTTGAATTACTTTTTCGAAAAGAGAAATGGCTTCAGTACCAACTATTCGAAGAGCACATCTTCTCTTTCGAGTAGTTCATTACAGCTTCAGATCTATTCAAAAAGCAAATTGAACTTTACGAAAAGAGAAATATTACTTTGCGACTTGATTTTGAGCATATTTAAACTTTGCGAAAAGAGAAAAAAAAACATAAACAGAAAAAATAAGCACAAACTATGATATACAAACATAATGTACAGTTTTCGACCATCAGATTTTTGAAGATTCGTGATGATGGATGGTCAGCACAGGCTCCTGGGTTTTTTCAATGCATGGTTTGAGCCTCTGACCATTGACCTTTATGATTCTTCCATTACTTGGATCAAGGATGTCAATAGCTCCCGAAGGGGCTGCTTGAACGACAGTGTATGGCCCATCCCATCTGGATCTCAGTTTTCCTGGGAAAAGCTTGAGCTTTGAGTTAAATAACCATACCTTAGAACCAGCTGTGAACTCTTTTCTCAATAAATTTTTATCATGAAAAGTTTTGACTTTTTCTTTATATAATCTTGAATTGGTGTATGCATCCATTCGCAGCTCTTCTAACTCAGCAAGTTGCAATTTCCTGTGATTACCAACAGTAGTTACATCCATGTTCAATGTTTTAATGGCCAAAAAAGCTTTATATTCTAACTCTACTGGTAAATGACATGCTTTGCCATAGACCAACCTAAATGGGGACATACCAATTGGGGTTTTATAGGCTGTCCTATATGCCCACAATGCATCATTCAGCTTAAAGGACCAATCCTTTCTGTCCTTCTTCACAGTCTTTTCCAAAATATGTTTGATTTCTCTATTGGAAATCTCCACTTGTCCACTGGTTTGTGGATGATATGGAGTGGCTACTCTATGAGTCACAGAGTATTTCTTCAACAATGTTTCAAAATATACATTACAAAATGGCTTCCCCCATCACTGATAATGGCTCTGGGAAAACCAAACCTGGAAAAAATGTGATCCTTAAGAAATTTCAAGACCACTTTGTGATCATTTGTTTTAGTAGTTGTGGCTTCAATCCATTTGGATACATAATCCACAACTACTAAAATGAAAGTATACCCATTGGAAGGAGGAAAGGGACCCATGAAGTCTATCCCCCAAACATCAAACAACTCAACTACCAAAATAGGCTGAAAGGCATTGAGTTTCTCTTGGAAATGCTGCCTAATTTTTGACAGTTCAGGCAGGACTTACAATGCTGCAGGGCATCCTTGAAAAGTGTAGGCGAATAAAATCCACACTGCAAAACTTTTGCAGTAGTTTTGTTCCCACTAAAATGACCTCCACAGGCCTGTTCATGACACATAGAAAGTATTCTATGAAATTCTTGGTCAGGAACACATTTCCTTATTATTTGATCTGCACAACTCTTGAACAGATAAGGATCCTCCCAGATGAAGTGTTTAACTTTTGAGAAGAAAAGATCTTTATCCATTTTACTCCAATGTTGAGGAATTTTTCCAGTAGCCAAAAAGTTGACTATGTTTGCAAACCAAGGAGTGTGTATACTAATGGCAAAAAGTTGCTCATCAGGGAAAGATTCATTGATAGGCAACCTATCAATCTCGTGATTTAAAATCCTAGAGAGGTGATCTGCCACCACATTCTCCACCCCTTTTTTATCTTTAATTTGTAGATCAAATTCTTGTAACAAGAGAATCCACCTGATGAGTCTTGGTTTGGTGTCCTTCTTAGAAGGTATTTTTAAAGCCGAGTGGTCGATGAACACCACTATTTGTGAACCCAAGACATATGACCTAAATTTTCTAAAGCAAAAACAATTGCCGCAGCTCCTTCTCGCTTGTTATGTAATTGAGCTGTGCATCAATCATTGATCTGCTAGCATAAGCTATGACATGAGGCAGCTTATCTTTCTCGTCCAAGGACACCCAAAGCATAATCGATGCGTCACACATCGATTCAAAAGGTAATGAATACTCTGGAGACTGCAATATTGGAGCTGAAAACAAACAATTTTTTAGGAATTCAAAAGCCTTCATGCACTCATTATTGAAAACAAAAGGGACATCTTGGCATAGCAAACGACAAAGAGGTTTAGATATTTCTTTGAAGTCCTTGATGAACCTTAGTAAATCCGATGTCCTAAAAACTTGATTTGTTTAATAGTTTTGGGAGGTGGTAAATGTGCAATTAACTCAATTTTTGCTTTGTCCACCTCAATGCCTTGTGAGAAATAACATGGCCAAGGACAATGCCACAGGTGACCATGAAATGGCTCTTTTCCCACTCAAAACCAGATTGGTTTCTTCGCATCTTTGTAGTACCAATTTGAGATGGTGTAAACACGGGAAAACTGTTGCCATAGATTGAGAAATCATCCATAAAATCTCCATAAATTGGTCAATCTAAAAAATTGCATACATGCATCTTTGGAAGGTAGGGAGCATTACAAAGACCAAAAGGCATTCTCCTATAGGCAAAAGTGCCAAAAGGGCAGTGAATGTGGTCTTTTCGATCTTGTGGGTACAGGAATCTTGTAACGAGTAGCCATCAAGAAAATAGTAATAAGCTTTTCCGCTAGCTTATCTAAGATCGATCAATGAATGGGAGGGAAGCGGTCTTTTCTGGTCATTGCATTTAATTTTACGTAATCAATACAGGACTCTCCATCCAGTTGTTTACTGGTTGACATAAGCTCACGAATCGAGAGGTTACAGTGATTCCAGATTTCTTAGGTACCACCTGTGTAGGTGCTACCCAAGCTGAATCTGAAATGGGGTAAATGACCCCTGCATCCAACATCTTTACCACCTCTTTCATGACCACTTCTTGCATATGAGGGTTCAACCTTCTTTGCATTTCTCTAGAAGGCTTTGCATCTTCTTCCAAGTGGATTTTGTGCATGCAAACAAATTTGGGTGATTCCTCCTAAATCGCAATAGTCCACCAATGGCCTTTTATGTTCTTTCAAGACTATGACTCTTCCTCTTGCTCCTTTGTGAGAGAGGAAGAAATAATGGCAGGTAATGATTTATGATTACCCAAGAACACATACTTCAAATTTTCGGGTAGCTTCTTTAGTTCTAAATCAAGTGAAATTTGAAAAGAAGGTATCAAAGGTACCTTAGATGTTTGTGGAAGGGGAGTAGCAGTTTCAAGAAGAGAAACTTGCGATTGTTTAAGAGTTCCTTGCACAACATTAATTTCCTCGTAATTGGAGATACAACTTGCTTCTTTTGATATCCCCAAGCATCTTTGATATCGTGGTGAAGTCTTCACCCTGCAGAAATTGTTGTAAAGTTCCTTCCACAAGTTCGTCCAATAGATCAACATGAAAACATTCTTCAGAGCTGAACTGGGGCTGTGTGACTGCATTATAAATATTTAATTTTACCTTCATGTTTCCAAACGAGACTTCCATAATACCAGACCTGCATTGAATGCAAGCATTTCTGTGTGCAGGAATGGTCTTCCCAAAATGAGGATGGAAGTTTTGCTTTTGGTTGGTTCCATATCTAAAACTAGAAAATCAGCAGGATAGAAAATTTATCTACTCCCACCAATACATCTTCAATTATTCCTCTGCTTTCTTTCGATCATGCGCTAGTTGTAACACCACATGAGTGGATTTTAATTCTCCCAAACCTAGCTTCTCATATCTGAGAATATGGAAGTAGGTTGACACTAGCACCCGGATCTAATAAAGCCTTTTCAATGGTGTGTTCCCCAATAATGCAAGGGATTGTGGGGATTGGATCTTGAAGTTTGGGAGGTGTAGCAATGGATAACACCTGACTAATTCTTTCCACAGCAAAGACCTTCTTGGACAACTGTATCCTAGATTGTCTTTTGTGAGTGCACACATCTTTCAGAAATTTTGCATATGCTGGAATTTGTTTGATTGCCTCAAGCAAAGGTAAATTTATCTTGACTTGCTTGAAAGTCTCCATCATATCATCTATTTTTGTGTTCCCTTTATCAAAAGGGGATACAGATTTCATTGCATGAGGAAATGGTAAATGAGGAACTAATCTTTCATCTGACTTTAGAAGTATTTTCAGAAATTTTTTTACTTTTCTGTTTTTCATTTTTTTGATTTTTCTGAGGTACATCAGCAACCCCACTGCTATCACTATGCTGCTCTTGCTGCATATCTTTATCCTCTTCCTCATTTCTTTCTTCTTCAATACCCACTTTGTTATCTATCATTTTTCCACTTCTCAAAGTGGTGACAGTTTTTCCTTCTTCATGTGAATTAGAAGCTTCTCCAACCATGAACTGTCCTTTGGGATTGTTCAAAGGTTAGCTGGGTAACTTTCCTTCTTCTCTTTTTGCCAAAGTATTTGAAAGTTGTCCCAATGTTTCCTCAATCTTCTTTATGCTCTGGCTGTGAAAATTCAGAGTTTGAGTTAAAGATCCTAAATTCTGGAGTGAATTTAGGACTTGATCTTCAAAAGAAAGGGACCTGGAAGGGTTTTGAGGCGAGTTGCACTGAGTTGTTGTGGAATGGGTCTTGAAAGTTTGGTTTGACATAAAAATTACATTATCTGGTAGTGCAGTTTTGAAAGGCATTTGATTCTTTGGTTGTTCTTTGTTGTTGGGATTGGTAATTCCCTGGTTCCACCTCAAATTGGGGTGTGTTCCATGGATATTCATTTGACGCATCTGTCCAAATGATTGAGCGACATGAGCTTGTTCCACCATTAAATCTGGAAACTGTGATGCAGGACATTGGTCAAGTGAATGAGTAGGGGACTGGCATATCAGACATGCCTCCTCTACTCTTGAAATATTTGGAGTTTTAAGTGAGTCCATCAATCTATCAAACTTTGTGGTTAGATTGTCCATCTTTCTTTCCCACTCATTCACCTCATAGATCTTCCCTTTGGTGGATTGGTGGTTGTTCAACCTAGCAGGATTTTTAATTTCTCTTGGTGAGAGATTCTGTTGAGTGGAGTTTTGACCAATCACTTCAAATAAGTCCCAAACCTCTTCAACAGTTTTTTGCAAGTAAGTGCCTCCACAGGAGGCATCCACCATATTTTTGCCTTTTTGATCAATTCCTTGATAGAAGCTTTGAACTAGCTGCCATCTAGGAACTTGATGATGAGGGCATTGCCTTAAAAGTTCCTTAAATCTTTCCCATGCTTCATGGAAAGTTTCAGTTGAATTTTGGGAAAATGAAATGATACTTTGTCTCAATTGGCTAGTTTTAGACATTGGGAAATATTTGGCTAAAAATTGACATTGTAAATCATTCCATGAAGTGATACTATTTGGTGCTAACATGGATAACCATGCTCTAGCTTTATCCTTTAATGAAAAAGGAAAGAGCCTCAGCTTGGTTGCTTCTGGACCCAGTCCAGCTATGTTGAATGTGGTGCAAAGAGCCAAGAATTCATCCACATGTTTGTATGGGTCTTCCTTACTCAACCCATGGAAGGAAGGAAGCATTTGGATAGTTGATGACTTGATCTCATAATTTCCTTCAACAGTAGGAAATTGAATGCAAAAGGGGGAATTATATGCACCAGGTGCAAAGTAATCCCTCAAAAGTTGAGGTTCTTCACCCATAGTAGCAGAATTTTGTGTTGTTTGCTTGGTTCGTAGTAGCCTTTCAACTTCTAAATTCAATGGGAGAATCTCAGGGCTGAGAGTCCTCCTACCAAACATACAACTCAGAACAAAAAAAAATCTGATTATGCACAGCAAACCTTCAGAATTCCTTTCAGTAATTTCCCTTCTTTAAAAACCGGAATATGAATAACTGCACAAGTATAAACAACAGAATAGTTTAGCACTGATAAAAATTAAAATGAAAAACTTAGGTCTATCTATTTTAGAACAAATTCCCCGGCAACGGCGCCAAAAACTTGTTGTTGCCTCTAAGTGTGCTTGATTTATGTGTGTTTTGAAAACAGTTTTAAAGTTGCCAAATTACAGTGGCTCTAGACTATGTAAGAAATTAAAGAAATATCAGCACAGTTAGAAGAGAATTCGCCTGCAAGATCAGGGCCAATTGTAGTAAGTTTTAAAAGTAAGTGAGTGAAAGATCGTCCACAGAGAATTTGTTTAAAATGTAAGATAAACCTCCAGATCTGAGCTACCAGATCTGGCTTCTTATCCTATCTAGAAAGCTGATAAGATGAGAGGTTTGAATTTGTCACGTTTAACAAACTAAAAACAAAGGAAAATTTAAACTAAATGATCCAGATCCGAGTTGGGGGAGTGATTGAAACAAAGATGGAGAAGCAATATCTAACTCTGATTTGGTCTTTGAAATCTAATGAGAAATACTGCAGTTCAGCAGAGGTGATCCAATCTTCATCTGGCTACAAGCACAGATGTAAGAGAGATAAATCTATTTCAAGGATTAGGCTTACACTTATGGCTATGGTCTGTCCACTTTAATGGCCACAAACCATCCAATAGTTTTTAATCCAAATCCTCAATTCGTCAATTGAGCAGAAACATCACTACAAATGCTGTAAGAGACTAGGTTACCAACACTAATTCTTACAGGATTAATGAATCAAGGGAAATTACATAAAAAATAGTAAATCTAAAGGAGTCTAATGCAATAAGGAGATCAGAGGGAACCCTTAACATGAGTCCAATTGAGAAAATACGGTTTACAGCAACCTTTTCAAATCCACCGTTACAATTACAGAGCACAGCTTAAACAGCTCTCAGATTTGTAGTCTTGAATACAACTCTCTTTTGAATTACAGAAACGTCTCACAGCTCTCAATTGCAAATCAAAGTGAAGCTATTACAGGGATTTCAGACAAACTGTCTGGCTGGGAAATGGGGCATTAGAAATGAAACTCAAAATCTGGATGCCCCAAATTGGGCAAATGGTTCGTCAATTTATAGCTTTCCCCAAGTCCATCTCAGATGTGCATCAACCAATCAGAATTGGTTAAATCCATATCAGCCAATAGGAGTCGAGCACCAGGATCCAGATCTGTTCTGGCCAATCAGAACTGCTTGATCTGGCTCAGCCAATCAAGAAACAGAGGCATCAATTCTGTTAGGAAATTCAAAAATCTGTTGGAACTTCTAGAAGTTCCCGCCAAGTAATTTCATCTTTGGGTGTTCACATGGGGAGGAATATGCCTTTGGTTCGTGCTCAGAATCTTTCGAAATGTCCTTGGGTTTTAAAATGCATTGGGACGTGTGCAACAGATTACAGAATTGCCCTTGTTAAAGCTGCGAATCTCCAGAATACCTTTTCGCAAAGCTTAAGGGCCTTTTCGCAGAGTGTTGTGACTTCTGAAGCTCTTTTCGCAATGATTGGAGACCTTTTCGAAAAGAACTGTAACTTCTTAAGATCTATTCGCAAAGCTTGGGGACCTTTTCGCAAAGTTCAATCTTCTCTTCGAGGAGTTCAGATGCTCTTCGAAAGCTACGCCTGGAGTTTTAGTCCTTTTCGCAGAGTTCAAGGTTCTTTACGAAAAGTGCAGGTTCTTTGCGAAAAGAACTCTGTAGTGCATTTCTCTGTTCGAATTGTCCCCTGCTTCTCTTACAGGTCTTTGCCTCTTCCTTTTAGACTTTTCCACAGCTGACGAGGTTGTTTCTTCACTTCCTTCCTTTGGACTGACATGGATTGTCATCTTTTTGGCACTTTTGAGCTGCTTTTATGGTTAAGCCTGTCTTTATTGTTAGTTGCAACATAGGCACTTAAAACACTTATTTAGTTCTCTCAAAGGTCTATCAAGACTTAAGTTTAGGGGTGAAAAATGGTATTTTTCACTTGTCAACACGTTCTCTCGTCCATTGTATCAGATTTTATTCCCATTTTACCCCAAAATTTTGGCGATCGTTTAAGAAAGGTTAGGAAACCAAGATTAAAATGAGTACTACTTATCATCCCTAGACTGATGGGCAATCCCAACGGACAACTAAATTCAAGAAGATATGTTGAGGGCGTGTGTTCTCGACTTTCAAGGAAGTTGGGATCAATACTTAGCTTTGTGCGAGTTTGCCTACAACAACAACTATCAGAGTAGCATTAAAATGGCCCCGTAAGAAGCCCTGTATGGGAGACCTATGTTAGTTGCTGATTTATACCATTTTATACCACTTAAACCTGGCTTTGGCTAGGGCTTAGAGTGATTAATAATTGCATTTTAATATTGTTTTGCAGTTATGAAGAATATGCAGCCATAGTGCAGTTTTTCATTTAAAAGTGCAAAGTAGAAGGGAGTTAGAGACATCCAAGAGAGTTGAAGCAAGTGGGGCCGTGGCCTATTGCTGTGGAAGCAAAACAGTAGCTTATTGTGTGCTTTAGATGA
Organism: Chloranthus sessilifolius; assembly: GCA_021018995.1. Lineage (NCBI taxonomy): Eukaryota > Viridiplantae > Streptophyta > Magnoliopsida > Chloranthales > Chloranthaceae > Chloranthus > Chloranthus sessilifolius. Next base: position 42,990,161 of record CM037591.1, on the reverse strand, counting down.
AGAGAGGCTGCAACAATGTGGAATTGAATAGCTTCAGCTCTATGCACATTAGAGATGCCATGAGGATGACTTTCAGCAGCTGCATTTCAGATTTGAGTAACCAAGTGCATCAATCCACATCAGCAGATGCATGGTTTGGTAAATTCAAGCAATCGGCTGTCAAGAGGACTCAAAGAGCTGTAAAGTTATACAATTTAGGCTGCAGAGTAGATCCAACTCGACAGCGCACATTTCAAAGAGTGCACACTAGCCAAGAGAACACCACTACAAGAAGCACTTTCAATAATCGCCAAGCGGTTCATGCACCTGCACTTCAAAGCTTTAGAGCAGACCACTCTTCCTTTCAGCAAACTCATGAGAAGATGCTTGAAGCTAATGTACTTAAAGTCTTCGAGCAGTTCTATGCATATATAGAACTTATCAAGAACTGCAATGAAGAATGTATGCCAACCTCTTGAATGGTTTCTCATTGTATACAGCCAACTTGTCGACTTGGAGCAGTTTAGCATCCTCTCGAATTAATGGGCTGCCGATTAAACCTCTCGAATTGTCCATGCTCCAACCCTTCATCCTCTTGAGCTTCAAGATATAGCAGCTGAACCTCTCGAACAGATCAATGTTGAACCTATCGAAATAAGGCCAATTAAACCTATCGAAGGGATAGGAATCTAACCTATCAAGGGGATTGAGCAACTGCCCGAACTGCAACTTCAACCTCTCGAGAGGATTGCTGAATGTTGTTATCAAACCTCTCGAGCAAGTGCAGTCTTCATCCTATCGAGTAGATTATTGCTTCACACCTCCAACCTATCAAGCTCTTCTCTTCAGCAACCTTTAACCTCTTGAATGGACAACTGCACCTTCAGCCATCCACTCGAATAGATGCCTTAATCCTATTGACTTGTTCTTCTCATCCTCACGAAATACTACCTAAAGCTACTGTTGTGTGAGGCTTTAAACCAAACTATCAAGCTCTTGCTTAAACCCCCAGCCAACCTATCAAATCCTTCTTCCATCCTATCGAATGGACACCTGAAGATGCTCACATCCTCTCGAATCCAGCCAGCAAACCTCACAAAATGTACCTGAAGCTGATGTTGTGTAAACGTGCAAACTAACCTATCAAGCTGTTATCTCTCTACTGCAGTTTAGACTTCATCAAGCCTCAAATGTCTTTAGAAAATCCCTCGAGATTTCATGATGACTTCTTCAAGCTGATCCAAACTCGGGCTTCATCAGTCTTCAATTATTTTTAGTATGATTAAAGGTCCATGGGGCTATTTCCCAAGGCAGCCAATGGATTGTGAGCTACTTTTGTGCATTCACAACAACAAAGATAGGGGCTGAGCTGTCATATATTTCAAAATACTTGAAAGGTGCTGCACTCCAACCTGATCCTCTCATTCTTGAAATCTGTAGCAGCATTGGACTCCATTGGGTTCCATTAGAAATTACCAATGGTCAGCAAGGGCAGATTTGGGAACTCCAATATGCACATGGGACAACTGTCCACATGTAAACCGTTTTTCGAATTAAATGGAGAAATTCTTGGCGGGAAGCGAACTACTTCAGTTGTTCATAACTGAATGGATATCTCTCTTCTCTCTGATTGGCTAGAATGCTAAACACATGGATTAGCATGTAATTCTCTTCTCTGATTGCCTGCAACTCAAGGCACATGGATCACTACATATGTATAAATAAGCATCCTTGCTGCTGTAATTCTTCAGCAAGGAAACTAGGAAATTCTCTGAGTTCTGCTTGACTCATTTAGGTCTAGTTTTAGTTTTTATTTTCCCTTTTGTCTTCGCCCTTCTCTCTCTAATCCAGCCTGCTGGATTAGATCTAGGTTGTAGCTCAGATCTAGTTTGTAATTGTAATTTGGGCATGAAGATGTGTGGATTGATGCACAGACTGCAGATCAGAGAATAAGTTTATTGTAAGTTGTTTTTGAAGTACTAAATTGTTGGTTTTAAAGTTCAATTAAATCTATAGATATTTTAGTTCCATTAGATTCTCAATCGGATTTACGTATTTGGGAATAGCCCATTCATCTAACCCTTAGATCTCTTGTTGCCATCTAATTTCACTGGGTTTAATATTCCTGTGGATGCCTGAGCATGTAGCCTTGCATCCACAACATCTGTAGTAATTTTAATGTTCTAATTAAAGTCTTTGGAATGAAGAAAATCCCTAGGATGATTTGTGACCATTGAAGTGGACAGATCATAGCTTAAAGATCAATTCAAATCTCTGGTCTAAATTGGATTCTTCTACCTTAAGCCTTTGGATTGAAGGAAATCCCTAGGATGATCTATGACCATTGAAGTGGACAAATCAGAGCCTTAAGATCAATTCAAACAAGTGGTTTAGAGTGGATTCTTCTACCTTGCACTTGTGACAAGTGAAGGGCAGCTGCATATCCACAAGTCTTGATCTATTTTGCAATAAGAACCAGTCCCTAGCTGTCTCTTTCTCCCCATTTTATATTTTATTTTACCATTCATCTTCCATCATCTTGTAGATCTAGGTTTATATTTCTGTTTTGTAGATTAGATCTAGTGACACCGAAAAACTTTCTTTCCCTGCTTTTTTAGATTAGGCTATAATTGCCAGATCTGTAGTAGATCTGGAGGTCTACTATACAACCTACTAGGTTTTTGATCACTACTCCCTGTGGGACAAACTCTTTCTTTTAAAACTTGCTAAAAAAGGACCATGTATCTTACAGGTCTGTATATTTTAGATGTGCTATTTTCATCTCTTTCATCTCACCTTTTATTTCATCCACTTCTCTTTTTGATTAATTTTTACCAGTGTGTTTTAATAAAATAATCATCACCTAAAATACCTCAACAACCCTGTTGATCTCAACTTTGTTAGAGTGAAGTTGGTGAGAGACAGATACTTGGCCTCGAATTGGTCAAGAGTACTGTCAAGAAGATTAAATTGATTTGATCTAGGTTGATAGCCTCACAGGATTAATAGAAGAGTTTTGCCAATAAGAAGAGGCGAATCTTAGAATTTGAAGTTGGAGAGAAGGCTTTCAGTAAAGTATCTCCGACGAAAGGTGTGATTCGGTTTGGTAAATGAGGCAAGCTGAAGCCCCGCTATATTGGACCTTACCTGATAATCGAAAGGATTGGAACTATAGCGTGTCGATTCTTCTCGTAGTTGCACAACTTCTTCCAAAAAGACTTGACACAAGAAGTTGGACAACGATAAATTTCGGATTCGAGTTACTTATTTTTGGAAGAAGTTATCCAACTACGAGAAGACTTGACCTACACGGAGAGACCCATGCAAATTCTAGTTCAGAAGGAACATCAATTGATTACATGATTAGAATTTTAATTATAAACTCTGATTGATTGAACGTGACTTTGATTGCTTGAATAGGATTGCCTAAGTATAATTTTGCTTGTTTGAATATATGTCTTGACCTTTGAATATGATCGCCTGAATGAGTCTTTGACCATTGGATATAATTGCTCGAATGTGATCCTGATTGCTTGATTTTGACTCTGAATTTGCTTGAATATGGATTTAATTACGCGACTTTGTGATAATATTTGGCACCCTTTGATTGCTTGATAGTGATTAAATTTTAATATGGCTCATGCTACATGATCTGGTCTTGATAAACGGATATAGTTGTGATCTTTTGCATTACTTCTTTCTTGATATAGATTGATCTTTTGACATGATATGATTATGATTTTGAGATTGATCTTGCTTAGATTCATATAGTTTATGCTTGATAAAAGTGATTAGATTTTTTATATCACCATAAACAGTGTTATAGATTGATTGATTGACATTGACCGTGTGCGAGCATGGATCCTCTTGAACCCGTCGCGGTGATGCACTCGCGATGGAATAAAATGTAGAGTCGCCACCCAGAGCTTTTGGTGACCCGGGAAACCTTTAAATCAATATTTTGAGCACCGAAGTGCTAAATATGACTTTGATTTAACGGTCTTTGCCAAAGGCTTTAGGGTAGGGGCTTCGGTTATCGATCGGGAAGGGTTTAGGCACCCGATCAACCCGCATGTAGCGGTCTCTATCTATGGCCAAAAATAAAAATAAATGGGCGGAGCTTCCCCTTGCCCGAAGGCAATACGGTCCTATCAAGCTTTGAGCCAAACCGAAATTTCGGCGGTGTAACGGCTTGAATCCTTGGACGGAGGAAACACCAAGAAGGTAGAGGAAGAGAGGGGTGAGCCGGAGCTCACGGGCCCTTGTTGCACCGTAGAAGACCTTTGCTTCTGTGTGCTTCCGATGGCTTTAAATTGCTTAAACGGAAGAGGAATAGGTTCTAATGCTAGGATTCGGTAGATAGGAAGTGTGGGATGAAGCTAGGGACTAAGCTTGATTAACAAGGGGTGATCTAATGGTTGAAAAGGGTTGAAAAGGATGAACTAAGCATGCTGGAATTCTGGTTGAAGAATGAAAAATAACACATATTTTTCTCTCACTAGGGCTCTCTCTCTTAAGCTTAACTCTCAACCTTAATTTTTCAACCCTTTTGGGAAGAGGGGGGCCTCTCTATTTATAGAGAAGAGGTGGGTTAGAGGGTTACTTAAGAGCTAATTGGTCTAGCAATTAGGTAATCCTCCATCTAAGGTTTTCTAGGTTTTTAGGGTCCTAGGGGTTTGGGAAATTAGTTTCAATGGCGGATGATGGGGTGAGACCATGGGTGACTTAAGGGTTGCCAATAAGCTCAAAGGGGGTGAAACCAACCTTAAGACACCCACCTCAACCAAGGGGATGGTCAAAGTGTCAAACCAGATGGAGGAAATTCAAGCATTTGATGATAGTTACTATAGCTAAGCTGGGCGTATATATTACATACACCTAGTTTATGCACAGTGAACTTCATCAAAACCAGTGGAAATCTGAGAAGATAGGTGCCCGTTGTGGGGCCTTCCTATGCTGGGTGTATGCATTATATTCTCCCAGCCAAATTTGGCTCAAAAATGCCAGGCGTATATAATACATACTCCTGACCAAACTGGGGCCAAATTTGCTGGGCGTATGTAACACATACGCCTGAGCAAAAAGTCATGATTTTATATGAACCTTCATTCGACCATAACATTTGAACCACAACTCCAAATTGGGTGATCTTTGGCTCGTTGGAAAGCTGGAGAAGTCTTCTTTACAACAGAATATGGGTCATCCTTAGTAGTGGTCTGTATAAAAATTTTTAGCTCTCCTCCCATTGAATGCTCAGAAGGTTTTAAGTTGAGTCTCAGAAGGGATCCTAGGGTTTAGGGGTGATCTCTAAGGGTTGGGGGAATGGTTCTAATGGGTTATAGGTGATTCCTAAAGGTCTGGATAGATTCCCAGGGTTCAGGGGTGCCATCGAAAGCACAGGGGTACATCTCTCTCAGAGTACAGACTGATCGGGCCTTGGGCCGAATTTGGGTGCCTATAGATGCCCCTCTTTAGTATTCGATCACTAATGATCGGATGCCAAAGATAAGAGACATCCGAAGAGGTCCAAGGCACATTTGATGGGTCCGCCTGGTTCAATTCAATTCTCAAACATCCATGGTGATGGTTAGTGTACGTAAGCCCTCTCATTTCGGGATATCGTCAGTACCTCAAAGCTAACAGTCCCCGAGCGCATTACGACATTACTAGGCATAACTGCGATAATCACAAAAAGTGTAAGCCTGCTAGCCAGGATATCGTCCACTTCCTGAGGGAAATTATAGATTTGTGATGTTGAGTATTAATCTGAACCAGACAGCTCCAGGAAACGGGGTGATCGATCTGTGCTTTGAAATCGACGCGAAGTACACAAGGCGAAGGCCTAAACAATGTGTCGAATCCTATGGAGTATTGACAGCTCCATTGGATTGGCCACGGGTGCCCTTACCTAGGTAAGGCTTGGAGTTTCTAGGTGAACCCATCAACCTCGAGGTTGCTTTAGCATGATTTACCCGAGTGGAGCGAATGTTGATGTCGCAACACTTCTTGGGAATGCATGCCCATTTTCAAAGTGAATTTTTTGTGTGTTTTTTTCTTCTGAATTTTCATTTGTTTCGAGGCCTCTAAGCAAAGCTCAAGGACCTCCGACAATTTTATTCTTGCATAACTCTTTAAGTGGATCAAATGTCAATTGATACACTTTAAGAATGCGTGCGCTCCGTCGGGGATGGGTGCACCTTGGGGATGTGCTCGTTTCGGTGGCGAGGTGCTCCTGATTCACATGAACCTGAGTGCCTTAATTTAAGACAAAGCTAAAAAGGATCGGGCTAGAACCAAACATCCATTGAAAGAGATGGTCAATTCTAGCCTCCATCCCTAATAAAATCTCATCTTATTAACTATACACAGACAGACACCCATAAGGGGCGATAAGCAGCAAATAGGCGCGATCGAAAGCCTCGACCCTAAGGTACAATTTACGAGGACAAACGACCATCCTGCGGATACCCAGACGCAAGTGCGTACATTCAACAGGGACACCGTGCCTATACATGTTTTAAGCCTGTGTAAAAGGAAGTAAAAGGGAATGAGCCCTTTGGTCTGTATGTTTGCACATAGTTTGGTTGGTTGTAATTTCATTTTTAACGGGTCAGTTTCAAATGAAAATAGACTTTTCGAATGGTCGGAAGTCGGGTGCACTCTTCGTCAATTTTAGATCAGAAGGCGGCTGATTGGAGCCAAAGCTTGGAAGGTGGGGTCAACCTACTCAGGATTTTTACTTCATAACAAAAGGTTGTTATTTCCTCTCTTTTTCCTTTTTTTTTTCTCTTTTTCTTTTTTTACACATGTCAGTTCGAGACTTTGAGCATGCTAAAACTATTTTTATTTTTGCATGTATCCTTAGGCATATCAACTTGCCATGTTGATATACCTTAAGGACGTGCGCATTCTGGTGATAGGTCCTTGGTTTGCCTGCCGGACCAGGTACTACCTTCTGGGGCATGTTTAGGGAACAGGGACCGGGGATGGGTAAAATTATCTGCCTGTCGGATCAAGTACAGGGTGTCCCTGTGTAAAACAGGGTTCTAGAGTTTTCGGGTGAACCCGATCATTCTGAATTGATTTAACACGGTGCTCGAAGTGGCGCAAACAGTCATTGTGACGCTCTTTTGAGAACTAGTGTTATTTTTTAGCATTTTTCCTTTTTCTCTTTTTTTTGATTTTATTATTTTATGGAGCACTCAGCGGGCGCTTATAGATCTAGATCCATTTATTGTAGCACGGTCCCTTTGGGCCAATCGAAGAGAGCTCGAAGGGCCATTTGGGGATGCGTGCACCATTGCTTGATGGTACGTGGGCTTCTAAGAGGGACTGGGCCTTGGTCCGTAGCATACAGGGGGCGGTCCGTTGGGCCTCAAAGCCAAAAAAATGGTCGGGCAGTTTTAAAACTGCCACTTTTGGTCAGGCGTATATAATTTATATGCCTGACAAATCTACAGCAAAAAATGGCCGGGCGTATATATTATATACGCCTGACCAAAATTGGCAGTTTTAAAATTGCCTGAGCCCGAGCACAAAAGGGACCCCCTCTTTCAAACTCTATCCTCTTCCCTCCCTCTTTCTCAAGTCCGGGCCAACCCCTTAGGGTTTTGGTATTTGGTTTTGCTTGAGTTTTATCACCGGGGCTCGTGTGTGTGGATCAGAAACGCTCATCCTCTGTCGGTTTTTAGATCTATTTCCTCTCCCCTTGAAGGTAATTATCAACCTCTCTGTCATCTCCTTTTTGACATTTGATAATGTTTGATGTTCCTCCTCTTTGTGGTGACAAATTGATGCATTTTTTCAAGTATATGCGATTCCTTGTGCTCATGCCCTTCTCTTTCCTTTCTTCTTTTTTTTTATTCATCATCATCCTTTTTCCCCTTATCTATTATACCATCATTCATCATTCATCATATTATTATTATATATCATCACCATTTAACATCTTTATTCTTATTTGTTTGTTGTTTTTGCTTGTTTTGTTGTTGTTTTTTTTTTCATGATGGATTAGTGCACATATTTTTTTTTTGCATTTTTTGTTACTTTTCTCTTTCTCTCTTTTTTTGGTTTGAAAGGCTTGATGTTCTTCCTTTTTGTAGTGCATTTTTTTTTCATTTTAGGTATATGTGATTCCTTAGGGCTATGCTCCCCTCTCTTTTTTTCATTTTCCTCATTATTCATCACCATTCATTCTTCATTCATCATTTTTTTTTATGGATTATGGATTAGTGCATTTTTTTTATTATTTTCCCTCTTTCTTTCATTTTTTTTAGCAGCCATTTCTTATACCGATGTGTTCCATATTTTCAGATGTCTGGCGACGAAGGGTAGGATCCACAGGAGGGGCCCGAGATGGCCTATGGTCCTCATGGGGAGCAATTCATTATTTCACAGCGCTCCTTCCAACCTTGGTATGAAATGCAAGGTGAAGCCGCCCGTACTGGCCTCCTCCATTGTCAGCATACCCATATTTCCAACTTTGGAATCGCTGGCCAGGTAAATAGATGAGCCCTTTTTCTTTTCCTTTGATGCCTTCATTATACCACTTTGCTCCTATTTGACCGATGCCTTTGTTTGCAGTCTTTGCCACACAATTATGTTCCGAGGTGGCTGGTTCGACCTCTAGCGCCTCGTACTTTATCTCCCCCAGGTGGTGAAGGACCTGCTTGCCCAAGCTAGTTTTGGGGATTTCATCTCTTGCCCTGCTGTAAGGGCTGACACGACCTATCTGAAGGCCCTGATAGAGCTCTTTCGCCCCGAGACCATGACGTTTCACATGGCCATGGCTGAGATGACTCTTACACCCGCAATCTGGTCCATGATTATCGGGGTTCGTATTGGAGGGGTGCCAGTGATACCTACCCGTACACCAGATAGGGAGGAGGTGACTCGGCTGATAGGAGCCTACCCAACCTCCGGGAACATTCGTGGTTCCGAAGTCAAGTTATCTTGGCTGGTTGGTCTGTTCGAGCCTCATGAGTTAGTGGATCTGGGCCAACCTGATGCGGCCATCTATCCCAAGTCAGAGCGTGCACTGATGCTGACCCATATTTCTCTGTTGTTCCTCCTAGGCAAGACTCTCCTTTCAAATACCAGCGGAGGGTGGGTCTCATTGTCCCTTCTCAGTCTCATGGTGAACTGGGACACTGTACATCGGTTTGATTGGGGAGGTGCTGGTTATGCGATGCTCATGTCTAGCATGGTGCGAGCCGTTCTTGGGGACTCCGGCTCCGTCGTGGGCTTCTGGCCTACCCTTGAGGTATTTTATCCTTTAGTCTCAATTCGTCTCTAAGTTTGGCTGGCATCTAAGAGCTTACCTGCCCCTAACCCAGTTTCGGTAGATGCGATAGAGACGGGACCCTAGCCATACAAGGAAGCGATGCTCCGGACTAGAATTGAGTCTCTTTCTGTAGAGAAGCTGGCTTTGACTGAGCCTTTGGGGAAGGAGAGGGCCAGAGCCAAGATGGCGGAGGTGAGAGCTGCTACGGCCGAGAGTGAGGTTCTTCGATTGACTGGGCTTTTGACTGAGTCTCGCAGTGCAGCTGACGCTTTGCGGAGGCGGCAGAAGAGTCTTTATGGTAGGTGGTTGACCGATCGAAGTGCCCGTGAGGACTCTCTTCTTGCAGAGATCAGTGCCTTGAAGCGTGGTTCCTGCCCCTGACCTGTTCCTGCACATACCATAGATCATATACACAGAGGGGGGGCTGATGCCCCTTAACAGAGATCTCCTTCCTTTTTTGGGTTATTTCTTTTTTGTTTGTTTTATACTTGTACAGAAGGCGGAAAGTAAAAAGTGTGTCATGTTGTTATCTTTTTGGGACGTGACACTTCATACGTGATGCTTGTAAGAAAAGAAATGAAATCTACTATATACACATATACATATTTTTTGGTGTTCGAATTTTCTTCCATACGTCTCGCAACGTAAGGTTTTTCTTATGGAAAAGGAAAATGTATTATCTTTTTTTCAAATTTTTCTCCTACACAGGGTGAGACTTTTTATGGGAAAGGAAAATCTATTATCTTTTTTTGAATTTTTCTCCCTCACAGTGTAAGGCTTTTTATGGCAAAGGAAAATCCATTATCTTTTTCAAAATTTTCTCCCTCACAGTGTGAGGCTTTTTATGGGAAAGGAAAATCCATTATCTTTTTTGAAATTTTCTCCTTTTTGTGATGTCGGTATTTTCAAGGCCAACCGGCGGGTCCTCTTTTTGAGCATGGTCGAACCCCGTTTAGGAGTTTTCGATGCTTCTTTTTAAACGTGGATAGGTCAGCTTCCCCGAGATTGATTGGTCTTCTAGCCTTACCTTTGGTCATGTGTCAGACGACGCGGTAGAGACGACATACTTGATTAGGATCCGATCTAATTTTAATATGAGCGGCCCAACAAAAGAAGGGGGAAGGAGCTCAAGGGGTCCAGACTAAAATAGGTGAGCCAAAACAGATCCTCTCATAATCTCTCTCTTCTTGACATTTTTGCTCACAGCGCCCAAGACGGGTTTTCGCCATGCCTGTCATCCCTGTTTTTACCCGTAGCGCCCTTTCGAGTTTTCACTATGTCCATGGGTCCGCTCTCTTACCCCAAGTGCCTTTTCAGGTTTTCACCTAGTCCGCGTGAGTTCGTTGTTTTTACCCACGGTACCCTTGCGGGTTTTCATCACATCCATCTTGCTTTGAACTCAAATTAATTTTCTTTCTTTCTTTTTTTCTTGTCTTTTTTTTTTAGAACTAGAAAGTCACGACATAGACAAAGATTCCGTCATAACCGGATGGATGGGGTTCTGGTGTCATCTCATGACTCGGCTCATGTTGACTTAACAGATATTATGACTGCTTGCGAACCTACGAAGAGGGCTTCCTTCAAGGTGTAGCTTGGCCATGGGTTAGGTTAGGATTTGAAGGTATGCTGGGCTAAAAGGGTTTCCTTGATACGGCTTCAGTTTTCTCAACATACTTTCTTCCTTGGGGGTTTTTACTGTACATGCCCTGTGATTCTTCTATACACATCTTTTGTTATTCTTTTTCCTCCATTTCAGGCAATCTCTTTTTGAGGTTTTGCTTTTTTTTTATTTTTTTTTTGGATTTGATAGTAACTTTATACACATGCATCTTTTCTCTCTTCTTTTTTTTTTTTTGGTATACGTACACGTATATATATATATATATATATTTTTGGGGATGGGTTTATTGAAAGAAAGGCCCAGGCTCAAATGGGGTAGCAAAGGATAAATTTTTTTTTTCTTTTTTAGGGATGTTTTTGGGCTACTGTGCTTAGAATGATGGCCTCTTTTGGGTGGTTCTTAAGCAGTCACATATCTGTTTCATCAATACTTACCTTATTGCGATAGACTAAGAGTAGAACCGTCGGACGTATCCAGCGTTGATGGGCTTAGGAAGATGATCTCCGTCCATGGTGGCGAGGCGGATGGTGTATCCCGGCAGCACTTCTCGAATGACGTATGGTCCTTCCCAGTTCGGCTTAAACTTTCCTCTCGGATCGGCATGGAGGGAAGGGAAGATCTTCTTCAGTACAGTGTCTCCTACCTTTAGATTTCGACCGCGGAGGCGTCTATTATAACCGCGTGCGATTCTCCCATGGTAAACTTGAGTGTGACATAAGGCTAGGAGTCTCTTTTCGTCCAGTAAGTTTAACTGTTCAAAGTGGGATCTCTCTCTCTCTGCTTCAGGTAAGCTTGATTCCATGAGGATTCGGAGCGAGGGTACTTCAACCTCTACCAGGAGGACGGCCTTGGTTCCATATACAAGGGAGAATGGTGTTGCCCCTGTAGCGGTACGGATCGATGTTTTATAGGCCCAAAGCACGAAGGGTAACTGCTCGCTCCAATCTCGATAAGTGACGACCATTTTCTCTAGGATGCGGACTAGAGTTTTGTAGGCCGCCTCTACGGCTCCATTCATCTGAGGGCTATAAGGCGATGAGAGATGGTGCTTAATCTTGTACTGCTCGCAGAAGTCTCGGATGCGCTTATTCACAAAGTTTGTGCCGTTGTCTGTTATGATATCTTTGGGTACTCCAAATCTGCACACGATATTGTTTTTGAGAAACTTCATGACGTGACTGGCCATGATATTGGCATATGATGCCGCTTCTACCCACTTGGTGAAGTACTCAATGGCGACGAGGATGAACCGATGTCCGTTTGATGCTTTTGGATTAATCATTCCGACAATGTCGAGGCCCCAGGTAGCAAATGGCCAAGGAGTGGTCATGCAGTGAAGATCAATGGCAGGCGCGTGTATCAGACTAGAGTGTTCTTGACACTTGTAGCATTTTTGAACATGTTTGTAGCAATCCGATTGAATAGTGGTCCGAAAGTATCCTTACCGCAGAATTTTCTTAGCGAGCATGTGACCGCTGACGTGGGCTCCGCATACTCCCTCATGGATTTCTTTCATAATACTGGCCGCTTCACTTTAAGTGAGGCACCTGAGTAAGATGTTATTGTATGATCACTTGTAGAGGAATTCCCCGCATATGACGTAACCTGCCGCTAAACGTTGAATGGTTCGTCGGTCCGTCTTGGATATACCCTCGGGGAAAGTTAGGGTTTTGAGGAAATTCTTAATATCTGAGGACCAAGGTGGATCATCATCAGGATTTGTAGGTTCCTCAATCTGGAGGCAGAAGGTCGGCTCTTTCCTCTACTCGATCATGATCGACTTCATCTCAACACCATAGGGGATTTCAATCATTGATGCCAAAGTTGCTAATGCGTCGGCAAAGCAATTCCTAATTCGAGGGACATATGAGAAAGTCACATCTTGGAAGCAAGCTATTAGATCCTCGAGGCGTTCATGATAGGGGATCAGTTTCTCATCTTTCATCTTCCAGTCACCATTCGTCTGACATATGATTAACTGTGAATCGCCAAAAACTCGAAGGTCAGTTACATTCAGATCGAGAGCTGCCTGTAGACCGGCGGTGCAAGCTTCGTACGCAACCATATTGTTAGTGCGGGGGAAGTTGAGCTTGATAGAGATCGGTACATGAGATCCTTTTGGTGAAATTAGGATGGCGCCAACTCCTTGGCCTTTGACATGTGATGCTCCGTCAAAGTGCATTACCCATGATTCTTCTGCCTCTTCTGTATCATCTTCTATCATGAACAAGATGTCCTCATCGGGGAATTCAGTCCTTAGAGGCTCATAGTCAGGCAAAGGGTTCTCAGCAAGATGATCGGCGAGCGCCTGCCCCTTGATTGATTTCTGAGTGACGTATGTGATGTCAAATTCAGATAACAAAAGTTGCCATCGTGCCGTTCGGCCAGTGAGAGCAGGTTTCTTGAATAGGTATTTCAACGAATCCATCCGTGCTAGAAGTAGAACGGCTTGGGATATCCATCCGCGCTAGGCATGCCTTCTCCAGATGAGAGTAGTGCATCTCATAATCAGTGAACTTCTTGCTCAAGTAGTAGATGGCCTGCTCTCTTCTTCCTATCTCATCGTGTTGCCCTAACACAGCCCATGGAAAACTCTATCGTGGATAGGTACATTATCAGGGGGTCTACCAAGTACAGGTGGTACCAATACTGGAGGATTTAGGAGGTAACCCTTGATCTTGTGAAATGCAGCTTGGCAGTCATCATTCCACTCAACTGGTGAATCCTTTCTTAGTAGTTTGAAGATCGGTGCGCATATCAGAGTTAATTGTGCAATGAACCGACTGATGTACTAGATTCTGCCTAAAAAGCCTCTGACCACTTTCTCTGTAGACGGTGGTGGCATTTCAGTGATGGCCTTGATCTTGGTCGGATCGACCTCGATGCCTCTCCTACTAACGATAAAACCTAATAGTTTTCCTGACATAGTCCCGAATGCGCACTTCTGGAGATTCAACCGCAACCTGTACTTTCTCAACCTCTCAATCTCTCGGTGCATCATGTCGTGGAATAGGGCCGTCATTGCTCTCTGGTAGGTCGCCCCAGTGTTCTTGAGCCTGAATGGCATCACCTTGTAGCAGAAGGTTCCCCAGGGAGTGATGAACGTGGTCTTCTCTCGGTCTGCCTCTGCCATCTTAATCTGATTATAGCCAGAGAACCCATCCATGAAAGAAAGCATCCCGTTCTTAGCAGTGCTATCGACCAAGATATCGATGTGGGGTAATGGGAAGTCATCCTTAAGGCTTCCCTTATTGAGATTTCATAAATCAATGCACATTCGAACCTTTCCATCCTTCTTTGGTACGGGGACGATATTGGCCAGCTACTGCGGGTACTTGGATACCATGAGGAAACCCGCGTCATACTGCTTAATGACCTCGTCTTTGACTTTCAACATCCATTCAGGTCGGAGACGTCTCAGCTTCTATTTAACTGGCTTGTAATCAGGGTAGAGTGGCAACTCATGTTCAACCAGATCGGTATCCAAACCAGGCATGTCTTCATATGACCATGCGAAGATGTCTTGGTATGACCAGAGGAAGTCTATCATACCTTTCTCTCCGCAGGGGACAGCGATGTTCCAATTTTGGTGATTCTAGGGACCTCTTCGATGCCTAAATTGACGTCCTCTGTCTCTTCGACGATCGGGGTAGGGCCATGCTCAAAATCGGCAAATTGCTTGAGGAGCTCATTGGGGAGCTCATCGACTTGACCTTCCTCAGCCAGACTCGTGACTCCTACCTCTTCTTGTATTTCTATAGGGAAGGGGTTGGCTTCGCGTGGGACGCGTATCACGACATCATTTTCAATTTTATTGGGAATTTTAAAGGACAATATTTTTTGGAATTGGTATTTTTTCTATTTTTATGGTTTTTCACAATTTTTCGAAGGTCGCCCCCTGGCAAGGTGAATCTCTATATATACAGGGTAGAGTGTCCGAGAGGCTAACCTCACTTCTTATAGGTTATTTTTTTTTAGAGAGCCGGTGCCGTATTCGCAGCATTTGGCGGCTCCCAAGAGTTGGGCCAAAGATGCCCAGTTACTTAACTGCGAGGCTTGGCCTTTACCCTTTTGGCTGAAAACAGCATCGGTAGGCTCTTGCAATTCCCCCCTCAGCATGTTTATGGAGGGATCCTCTGGGACCCTGTCCTCTATGGTTAGGATGGGCCCAAAGTGGTCGGTGCTAGAGTGACAGGTGGACCGGGGGACTTCTTCCTCAAATAAGGAGAGGGCGGCTAAGTCCACCTCAAGGTCTGGGGGGTGATGTAAGGGTTGGTAGGATGGGCGGAGGCAGGCTTGTGCGGGGTTACCCTTGTCTCCCCATTCAGATCAAATTTTACCACTCCGGTGCTCACAAAGGTTTGACGGATGTGGGGTCGGGCGAGAATTTCTTCTTCCAGGTTGATTCCTTTGGTCCTGGCGGCTGCTACGGCTCTTATCTTTTCTTTGGCCTCTCTGACTTCTTCTTCAAGGGGCCTATAGCCTAGGCCAAATTTTTTTTACTGCCCCTTAGCCCTGACGGGGTCTCTTCTTCCTTGAAGGCGTGGGGCCAACCCTTTCCCTTTTTGGTGGCCCCATTTGTGGAGCATGAACACTGCTGCGTCAATTCCTACCCCAATTTTGGCAGGGGTTTTTTCAGGCGACTCAAGGGTAACGGCTGAAAAGTCATACTCAAATTGATGGAGATCGATGTCATCTACTGTATGCGGCATGTCAAGCACTTTCGAATTCTCAATGTGCAGAGCACTCCGCTCCCTGTCTTCTCTGCTCTCACCTATGAAGGTGATGATTGTTTCGCCTGAGATGAATCGGAGTTTTTGGTGTAGTGTTGATGGTATTGCCCCGATCTCATGCAGCCACGGCCGGCCCAATAGTAAATTAAATGTAGACTTGATGTCCATTACCTGGAAGGGGACACTGAAGGTTTGCGGCCCGATGATCAGGTCTAGGTCTACTTCTCCTATGATCTCTCTCCGGGTGTTGTCGAATCCCCTGACGCTTGTTATTGATGGCCAAAAGGTGTTGGGGTTCACACCGATTTTGATTGCCGTCCTCAGAGGGCACACGTTCAATGCCGACCCGTTGTCTATTAAGACCAACGGCACCACCGGGTTCCCTACTTCCACTGTTATATTCAGGGGCTTAGAGTGGTTGTTCCCCTCGAGCGGCAGATCTGCATCAGTAAATGAGATGGCATTTGGGGCCAATACTTGCCCAATTATTTCTCCCACCTCGTCTGGGGTCACGTGGGCGGAAACATGTGTCTTTGAGCGCTCCCATTAAGGCTTGAAAGTGGAGCGGGGACGTGATTAACAAATCCCAGACAGTAATATGTGTGGGTGTCCTCTTGAGCTGTGTCTCCAACACATGCTCTCTAGCTATTTTCTCGAAGGGGTTCCCTGCGGCTTGCTCTTTCTTCTTCTCTTCTCCTCTTACGGCCCCCGATGCTTCTGGCTGTGTAGAAATCCTGCCTGACCGGGTGATAAATTCGACCGTTTCTTCTTGGTTGTGACCAGCATTCATATCCGTATTCTCGTAACTTAATGGCACTTGATGCGGGTCATAGGCGAGTTTCGGGATGAGGAAGGGAGTGCATGGTGCTTCTGAGGCGGATTGGGCTGGGTATGTCGGATTCTCGGGCCCAACTAGGTTGACTCCAATAGGGGGTGTAATGGTATTGGCAGGAATTGGCGAAGTTAGGTTTGAGGGTGTGGAGGGGGTTTGTGTAGGCGTTACCGGGGCATGGTAAGACCAGTGGTGATTGGGAGCGGGTGATAAGGGCAGTGGGTGAGGGGTTGTTTGTTTAGGTGGGGTGGAGTCGGATTGGGGGAAAAATGGCGAAGGGATGGTGGGGGTGTGACTGGGAAACGTAGGAGGTGCAGGGTGATAGGGGTATGACAGGGTAGCGGATGGAGCAGGGGGGTACTGATATGAAGGGTTTGTAAATGGGGTGGCATGGTGGGGCGATGATGGGTTCGTTGATAAAACGGGGTAAACCGGGGATGATGGAGTTGTGCATAGGGTGAGGTAATTTGGGGATTGTGGAGTTCTGTATTGCGGGGAGAGATTTGGAGGTATGTATGGGGTAGGTAGTATGGGGATGGTGGAGTTATGTATGGCGTGGGGTGATTTAGGTGTGACAGAGAGGTATATGGGGTGGTTGATGGTGGGATAGTGTATGGGATGGGGTGATTGGGGTAAATTGGGAGTGGGGTGATATGCATATGTGTATGATTGTAATGGGCCCATTTGGATTTGATAGGTGAGGGAGGGAGTGGAAAAATACTGCCCTAAATCTAAGGGCTCCTCTTAGTATGCTAGGGTGGGGAAGTAATCAGCTAAATACAGCGGCTCGATCACCCCCACAATCGGTTCGCCCTTGTTCAGCCTGGGAAATGAAAACTACTCTTGACTACTGATGTAATCTGAGGGGTCGAACACTTCCTCTTCCTCTTCTACCCAATGGATGTTAGGCCTGGGGCTTTCGGGATGTGGTGGCAGAGGGGCTTGATGGATGTTCTGGTTCTACCCTTGAGGAAGCGGCGGGGGAACAATTTCTCTCGCCTCTATTAAATCTTGGATTGCATGATTTAGTGGGAAGCACCGATCCGTAGGGTGACCTGGCCCCTGGTGGAAGTTACAATGCAGGTTTGGGTCATAGTTTCTTGGTATCGGATTGGGGGGTGGGCAAGGCTAGAGTAAATTGACCAGACCCTTTTATAGCAATATTGACAACAAGACACTTAATGATTGCCCTAACGGCGTGAAGACTTGCTCGAATCGTGCTTTCATCTGTTCTTGGGTGAACGGGGCCCTCGGTCCATTATTCGGCCTTAGCGCTTGTTCGAAACGGGTCGGGTGGTGTGCGCGAGTCAGACGGGTGGCATTTGCCTAGGACAAATGATGTTTTGCACCTCTGCCCCTGGCCTTCTTTCAACCCTTGGTTCGACAGCTTTCCGAACCCTAGCGGCCCCGTTGGCCATGCTCTTTCCCAACCTGCCCTCTCTAACGGTGTCTTTGCAACGGTTGCCATTTCGGACCAAATCAGTAAAACTGGACTGCTGCTGATATCCAAGAATTCCGCGATGACTAGGAGCGCTCCCTTGGTTATCAATTAAATATGCTCATCATCCAGAATCTGGTGGGTTACCTGGGCGGCCAATGCCCTCCACCTCCCTAAGTAGGCACTGAAAGTTTCATCATGTCTTTGCTTCAAACGGGCCAGATCCGACTTCCTTGGCTCTATGTCCATGTTATAGACATATTGTTCTTGGAATAAGTGTGTCAGATCTTTCCAAGTTTTGGTCATGGATGGTTCTAGGGATGTGAACCATCTTAGTGTCGGGCCCGTCAGGCTCTTTTGGAACACTTTGATGAGGAGTCGTTCATCTCCGCCATACTGGTACATATCCCCACAGTAAGATTTTAAGTGGGCGATGGGGTTGCCATTGCCATTATATTTATCGAATGATGGCATCTTAAATTTTAGTGGCAGGGGGACATCTGAGAATAGACATAAGTCTGAAAAGTCTGTCGAATGCAGTTATACTCCTCCCATCTTCGTCAGCTGCTTTTGTATTCTGTCTATCTGTTCTTTCAGCTGCTCTGATTCTTTTGAGGCTGTAGCTGGGACTGCCTCCCCCTGATTTTGTTCGGCCCTGAGTGTGACGATGATGGGCCTGGGGGGGTCGAAACTGGCAGCTCCTCCACTATTATGGATCTAGTCCTCCTCGTACTGTTGGTCATTGTACTGGTGAGGGGCGAGGTCCGCTGTTTGGACCTAGGGGTGATGGGTTGGATGACCTGGTGGGGCCACAAAGCTTGTAAGGGATGGGGAGGAGTGAATGCATGAGTGGTTTGTGGGTGCACATTCTAAGGGTGATGGGGGTGTGGTTGATGTGGCGGGATGTTGTAGGCATGGTTTTAAGGAATGGGTTGGATCTGATTTTTCGTTAGAGGCGGGATGGGGGCATAAGGGGTATAGGTGAATGAAGGGTACTGGTGAGGGGGTAAGGGGTTTGTGAACGGGCTTTGATGAGTGTGGGTGGATGGGCCTTGGGTTTGGGCTTGATGGTTTTGGAAAGCTTGGGTTGATGGGCCTCGGACCTGAGTGTGGGGGTTGGCATGATTTTGGGCCAATGGGCCCTGTTGGGTTTGGGCTAATGGGCCATGTGGGTATTGGGTGTGGGATGATGGGCCTTGGGCTTGGCTTTGAGAGGTTTGGGTCCAAGGGCCCTGGGGGCTTGGAACTGAGCCTGGGTTTGATTGGCTTGGGCCTGGGCCTGAGTCTGATGGGTTTGGGCTTGAGGCCATGGACCTTGAGGGATTTAGGCTTGGGTTTGGGTCTGATGGGTTTGGGTTTGGGCCCATGGGCCTTGATGATTTTGGGCCTGGGCCTGAGTCTGATGGGTTTGAGCTTGGGCCCATGGGCCTTGAGGATTTTAGGCCTGGGTCTGATGGGTTTGGTGGGCTTGGGCCTAAGCTTGGGTTTGGGCCCATGGTTCTAAAGACATTTGGGCTTGGGCCCATGTGTTCGTGTGGGTTTGGTCCTAAGATGAGTGGGTTTGGGCCTGGAAATGAGGTGGGTGATCTTGGATGGTGTGAATGATGGGTGGTTGGGCATGGTCATGGGGGAATGGGGTATGGAGGTTTTGGAGACTTAGATGTGGGGTTTGGAATGTAAGGACTCCGAGAGGTAGCCCACAGGGCGTACATCATTCTCATGTCCTCCATTGAGGGCATGGATTCAGGTGTGAGATTGGAGGGTGATGGCCCATTCAAGGATGGAGGGGGTTGGGTGAAATTGGGCATGACCCAGGTATGGGGGGTATGAATGATTGTGCTTGGAGGGTGTGAATGTATGGCTATGGAGACGGTGGGTTACTGGTCACACCCTGGGAAAAGTTGGGCATGACCTGGATGAATAGGGAGGTATGTTGGGATGTGGATGGGCCATGTGATTTGGAAGGCAGGTGAGATGAGGTGAATGGGATATAGGATGTAGGAGGCATGGATGACGAGGTGGATGAGATGTGGGAGGTAGGCGGGGGATGGGGCTCCCGATGGGGTCTTTGGGAGTAGGGGGTGCGGTAAGGGTGTATGGATGGGAGATGGGGATGTATGGGTCGGTCGGGAAATGAGGTGTTTCAGTAGAGGATGAGATGGGGGTATGTTGGGAAAATGTAAGGGCGGGGGATGGGGTGGATGCGAACATGGGTACCCCAAATGAACCAGTGACATCAAACCAGGTTTGGGTGAAGGTGTTGGAGATCGGGTCTTCTCCTATATGGGAATGGGATGGGGATGATGGCGGGGATGTATCGGTGCTTGACATGATCTGTTGACGAGTGTTGTACCGATGCCTTGGGTAAGGGCTGAACACTTTCCTAGTTCTTCCTCTACGGGTTGGGTTTGAGGTCACCGTAGTGACGGTCGCACTAAAAGTGCACGTATATACAGATTTTTTATTTTTCTATATATTTATTTTTTTTGGATTTTTCAAATGAAAATTATCTCCCCTATTTTAAATGAATGATGATCTGGTGCCCTAGAAAAATTCCCGTCTCAGGTGATATATGCATCTTTAGTAGGTCCCACGGCGGGATCCGACACACTTCGGAAGAAGCGATAGGGAACCCTTTCATTCTATTGAAGGTGAGGGAATCCACGCAAACGACCCGATCCCTCAAAGCAAATCAATGAGAAGTCACCTTCTTTTGACTAGGCGGGGGCATATTGGGCGTTACAGAATGCGGGAGGCTACTGTGGGCACTAATACCTCTAATCGGGGAACTTGGGTGGTGGATTGGGCCTCAGATCGGGCTGCCTGAACCCAACACTAATACCACTAATCGGGGAACTTGGGTGGTGGATTGGGCCTCAGATCGGGCTGCCTGAACCCAGTATATACTGGGCGTATGTATTATATACATCTGACCAAAACTTAGCAGATTTGGCTGGGCGTATGTATTATATACATCTGACCAAAACTTAGCAGATTTGGCTGGGCGTATATATTATATACGCTTGGCTTAAATCTGGGGATTTTGGCTGGGCGTATATATTATATACGCTTGAGTATTTCTGGGGATTTGTTGCTGGGCGTATGTAATATATACGCCTGGCATAGGCTATTTTTCTAGCCTTGTTTGACAGTAAACAGCAAGCCCAAAATGGGTCTTTTGAACTGGTTTTCTGGGAGGGATGCTCCCGGGGACTACTGTGTATGTTATCTGGTCCCTCCTTTCCGCTTCCTAGGGATACACGGCTGAATTCGGGCTGTCTACGCTCTCACCATCGCAGGTTTTACGGCTTGATCGAAATTGGCAACCCAACCGATATACCTCCGGCGCAAGCGCCTTCTCAGGTACTGGAAGGGGTGGTTCTTTTCAGGATCATCACCACTAGGGCTGCCGCCTTACTAAGAACTGGATAAATTATATCTGTGCCTAAACCCCCCAAAAAACTACACAAAATACGCAAAAATAACTTTGATTATGTCCCCACACTGTTGCTTCACTTTTAATTACAGATTTTTAAAGGGGAGTAAATTTAAGTCCAAGTTCGGGTCGGGGATGACAAGTCCGTGCCGCTTCAATGGGCCGGCGTTCAACGATGAGATATGATGACAGAAATAAAGAGCACACGTAGGCCCGCCAAACGGCTAAGGCTTGTAAATGACTGAAATTTAAATGACGTGAAATGCTAAGCGGCTTAAATGACAAAATCGTAAAAACTGAAATTTAAAGGCCCAAGTAGGCCAGCCAATAGGCTAAGGCACTTTAAGGACTGAATCGTAGGGGTGAGTATGTTAGTAAAAACAACAAAAAATAAAGAAAAATAGCAAAAAATTAGAACAAAAAACAGTAATGGTTAGTAAAAAAATAAAAAGAAAGGCCAACAAGAGGAAAAGTGCTAGGGTGACATCCCCAGCAGAGTCGCCATCTGTGCGAGCATGGATCCTCTCGAACCTGTCAAGGCGATGCATTCGCGATGGAATAAAATGTAGAGTCGCCACCCAGAGATTTTGGTGACCCGGGAAACCTTTAAATCAATATTTTGAGTACAGAAGTGCTAAATATGACTCTGATTTATCGATCTTTGCCAAAGGCTCTAGGGTAGGGGCTTCAGTTATCGATCGGGAAGGATTTAGGCACCCGATCAACCCGCATGTAGCGGTTTCTATCTATGGCCAAAAATAAAAATAAATGGGTGAAGCTTCCCCTTGCCCGAAGGCAATACGGTCCTATCAAGCTTTGAGCCAAACCGAAATTTCGGCGGCGTAACGGCTTGAATCCTTGGAGGGAGGAAACACCAAGAAGGTAGAGGAAGAGAGGGGTGAGCCGGAGCTCACGGGCCCTTGTTGCACCGTAGAAGACCTTTGCTTCTGTGTGCTTCCGATGGCTTTAAATTGCTTAAACGGAAGAGGAATAGGTTCTAATGCTAGGATTCGGTAGATAGGAAGTGTGGGATGAAGCTAGGGACTAAGCTTGATTAACAAGGGGTGATCTAATGGTTGAAAAGGGTTGAAAAGGATGAACTAAGCATGCTGGAATTCTGGTTGAAGAATGAAAAATAACACATATTTTTCTCTCACTAGGGCTCTCTCTCTTAAGCTTAACTCTCAACCTTAATTTTTCAACCCTTTTGGGAAGAGGGGGGCCTCTCTATTTATAGAGAAGAGGTGGGTTAGAGGGTTACTTAAGAGCTAATTGGTCTAGCAATTAGGTAATCCTCCATCTAAGGTTTTCTAGGTTTTTAGGGTCCTAGGGGTTTGGGAAATTAGTTTCAATGGCGGATGATGGGGTGAGACCATGGGTGACTTAAGGGTTGCCAATAAGCTCAAAGGGGGTGAAACCAACCTTAAGACACCCACCTCAACCAAGGGGATGGTCAAAGGGTCAAACCAGATGGAGGAAATTTGAGCATTTGATGACAGTTACTGTAGCTAAGATGGGTGTATATATTACATACGCCCAGTTTATGCACAGTGAACTTCATCAAAACCAGTGGAAATCTGAGAAGATGGGTGTCCGTGGTGGGCCTTCTATACATGATATATATACCAGCCAAATTTATTCAAAAATGCTGTGCATATATAATACATACGCCAATTAAACTAAATTTGGGCGTATATAATACATACACCAGAGCAAAAAGTAATGATTTTATGTGAACCTTCATTCGGCCATAGCTTTCGAACTACAACTCCAAATTGGGTGATATTTAGCTCATTGGAAAGCTGGAGAGGTCCTCTTTCCAACGGTATGTGGCTCATTCTCAGCCGTGGTCTATATAAAAATTTGTAGCTCTCCTCCCTTCGAATGCTCAGAAGGGTTTAAGTTGAGTCTAGGAAGGGATCCTAGGGTTTAGGCGTGATCTCTAAGGGTTGGGGGAATGGTTCTAATGGGTTTTAGGTGATTCCTAAAGGTCTGGATAGATTCCCAAGGATTCAGGGGTGCCATCGGAAGCACAGGGGTACATCTCTCTCGGAGTACAGACTGATCGGGCCTTGGGCTGAATTTGGGTGTCTACAGACCGCCATGAGTCTATTTGACATAATAAATAAGAAGTCATAGATCGACCACTTGTTCGAGACAAGATTGACAGGCTTTACGCCATTATCACTGGAACTGAAAGCTTGATGGAAATCACAAGTATTTTCGAAATATTTTAATAGTTTCAATTTTGAGGACAGAATCCTCTTAAAGGAGGGGAGGATGTAACACTTGTCCCTCGATTCCTGTGTTGGCCAAATATTGACTAAACACTGATGAGACCTAACTGTGCCAGGTGACTGCTTGAGGCCAGTTTTGTCAAAATTTGTGAGGCAACCCACCTTAGATTAATGGGAAACTGGCTATTTCTAGTGGCACCCATAGGGCACCCCATTTATTTGGATGGGTGTGTTAGAAAATTGATAAAATACATACCACATCTTGTGCCTTAAAAATAACCCGAACTGTCTCTTGATGAACCCTGACCCGAGGTTTGACCCGAATTGGGCCTGAGCCTTGATGGTGATAAGAGGATCATCACCAACGGATCAGATTTTGAAACTTATCATAGGATTTCTTGATGTGTCGAGCCAAACCTTTACCCATAAAATAGAAGCCCTTTGATGCACTAACACAGGGTTGTGTATTTGTGATTTTCATTAGAGAGTGGCATTTCTTGTAAATAGGACTAAAGCCCAAGGGCAATAGTAAATAAAATCCCTAATTTTTGTAAATAGAAATTTGGGTTTTTCAAATCTCTAGAAATTCCTAGCTCTTGGTTGATTTGACCAAGATTTGAGCCATCTTACACCATTCATTTACATTAGGGAAATCTAGGGTGTAAGATGCATTCATTTGCATGCACCATGAGATTAATGAGACTTTAGAAATTCACAAGAATTGAGGGTCTTGATGACTACTAAAGACAAGAGGTGGACTCAATGTGTGGTTGAAAGTGGTCACGAGAGGGGACCACCTAGCTTGGGTTCATGGAATCTTGGAGGAGAGAGAGTGTGTTGGAAAGGTGAGGAAGCCTTGGGAATAATTGGCGTGCCATGTGGCAAAAATTTTCAGCCCTTGCCTCCTCCCACCCCTAGCAAATTTTGAATTTCATAGGGGGCTCTGTTATTCACTAAAAAGTACCACCTTTCACCTCTTAACCTAGCCTTTGTTGGACCTTGAAGCTGACTAATAACTCTTGTTTAGCTTGTTTTGTAGTTAGTAATAACTTATGTAGCTGAACACAAAGTCCATGCCTTTGGTGCCAAGAAGAGAGAGAATCCAAGCAAGAGATGACAACTGAGCCAAGGACTGATGGAACACCATGGTGGTACACACCATGGTGACTATTTTGCATGTCATAATGGACCAGGAAAGTCAAGCAGATGTGGGAAGCATAGATGTGAGTGGAGGGGACTGCAACAGCAGCAGATGCATAGCAGCAGAGGAGCAAGTGTGTTATCTCGCACAGTAGAGATGTTGCCTCGTGTGGCTAAGCCTGCAACAGAGTTACCTAGCACAGATTTTACATGCAGCACAAGGGAACTCACGAGGAATTCGTGCAGCTCAGTGAAGGAATTGCCCCAAAGCAGTCTCTCACGCAGTAGTCGCGCACTTTAGCTGCAACCAGCACTAAGTGAACTCGCGAAGCTCTCGCGCACTAAGTCTTTAGAAATCCAGCTCGCGAAGCTCTCATGAGGAATAAGTTTCATGTCAGCCACGTGCACTATCTCACGAAGCTAATCTGCACAAAAAATAATAACAAACTCGCGAAGTCCTTGCGTGGTTTAAGAGGAGAGAGAGCTCCAGAAATGTCCTCAAGCAGTTCTCACGCATTTAATAGCTCAACCCTCTACTGAGTGAGATTTGTTATTCCTTCAACAAGAAGCTAAGCGAGATTTAAAGGCATTCTCGTGACAGTCTCGCGAGAGAAAATTCTGAAGCTCTACCGTGAGCAAGCTAAGCACTGTAAATTCTTCTGCGCAAGTGCATTCAAAGCCAATGTAGCTGCGTGACATTACAAAGTCCACCTGCGTGAGTGAACGACTTTTCAAGACAAATTCTTACCTCGCGAGGACTCTGCAAACCATGCGAATGGATTAATGAACTAGAGCCAACCTCGTGAAGTTCGGGCTCTCCACTTCTCAGTCTTAACTCAAGGGCCTTTTGGGAATTTCCCAAGGTCTAGGGCACACATCTCGAGGCCCTGATCTCGAGACACACATCCCAAGGTATCCAAGGGTTGTAACAGTGTCACATCTATCCTAAAAATGAGGGTTCAATCTTCTGTTAGCTAAGGCATTAGGACTGAGTATTTAAGATATAGATGTAACTTAGAATTATCATCTCTCCTTCAACCTCTGTCTGTGGTGACCTCGAGCAGACTAGGGTTAGGGTTTGATTACCTCTTTTTCCCATTTTTCTTCTCTCTTAACCCAACACTTGCTGGCTAAATTCTTTGTAAATAGTTAGGTCTAGTTTTATTAGTTTTGTAATGGGTCTTGTAACCTTTGGGATTTTATGAAGAGCAGTTGTGCATAAGGCTGCTGCCTTGAGAAATCTCATTGTAAGTATTTTTTATCAATGAAATTTATACTTTAATTGTTCATTCAATCTGTTATTTTTTTATTTGCCTGTAGTTTTATTCAGGCTAAGCATGCATTTAGGATTTGAATTGAATTTGAAAGGCCCATGGAAGCTTGAGCTTGTAGCCCTGGGACCATGGTGGCAGCAATAATTTACATGTTCCTTCTCAGACCTCTGTGGTGTGGATAACCTCTGTGGATAGCCTGTGACCATTTAAGTGGATAGACTATAGCCCTAGGGTGATTCCAAGCCACAGATGATTCCAAGCCATAGATCTGAGAAGGATTCTTCTCCTCTGTACTTGAGCTTGTAGCCTTGTGAGAGGTTGTTGCAGGAACAAGCTCCCCTCTGTTTTACTTTACCAATATCAGATGTTAGATTTGATTTCTCTGTAGTGATTACAGACTTGTGAGCTAAGTCATTATAGGTCCATTAAAGCAATGACCAGCTGCATTTAAGTCCCCAAATAGCCCTTGAACAACTGTGGTCTTCACTAGTTTTTCAAGAGCTATTTGCTCCCATGGATGCTTGAGCTTGTAGCCTGGCAAACATGGTGTCTATAATGATATTAATGATCTAATTTGATACATTGGGTGGAGGACATCTATTGGATAGTCTCTGACCATTTAAGTGGACAGGTTATAGCCTTAAGATCAGTCTACTCCTTTGGATCAGATTTGTTTTTTTACTTAGTCCATGTGGTTTGATCCTCTCTATTGGATAGTCTGTGAATATTTAAGTGGACAGGTTATAGCCTTAAGAGACTAGGTCAAACAAGGGAGTTGAGTTGGATACATCTTCCTTGCAGATGTGTTTGTAGCCATATGAGGGATTGCTGCAAAGACAAACCTAAGTCTGAGTTACATAGCTGATCTAACCCTAAATTAACCTAAGTCTGAGTTACAATCATTTTATCTTTATTTTTACACACACCATCACCACCTTCTTCATAACCCTTTCTTTAGGATAGGACTGCACTTTATTTCTCTTCTTTTAGTATTAGTTTAGTATAGTTGTGACACCTAACTCCCTTTCTTTAGGATTGTCAGATCTATAGCCAGATCTGGAGGCCTACTATTATAGCCCATGTTGGGTTCTAGATCAATTTCACTATGGGACAAACTATTACTTACTTAAAACTTGCTACAATAACCCAATATCTTGCAGGTTTGTGATTTGGTTTTGTGCTGTATTCATTCCCCATTTTGTTTTATTTTGTTTTGCTTCCTTTATTTTGTCTTTATCATTTTTATAGTAAAAAGAAGTAGCTAAAACTTAACCAAAAAGTTTTTGGCACCACTGCCGGAGATATTTATCTTTTTAGTAGACCTGAGTTATATTATACTTTAGTTTAGAAAATTCTTTGTAGCTGTGCCTTGAATAGAATAAAAAGTACTACTGATTTTTGCAGAGTTTTGCAGAATTGGACAATAGCAACAGGGAAAAGCTTGAGTTGCAGCTGAAGTTCAGCTAGCTCTATTTGCACTTCTTTTACCCTAAATCTCAGTCCACTGGTGTTGAATTTCCTGTCATTAGTTTAGTTGTAAATCTATTTATTTGAAAATTTTGTTTGAAAATTTTTTGTGTGCTGTGAGCATTTTCTTTACCTTCTTATTTTGTGCGTGTATGCTTGGAAGAAGGTCCCTTAACCCTAAGTTGGAACCTCCAAATCCTAAGGTTGAAAGGGTCCTTAGACCAAGTAACACCACACAAGGCCTTACTGTTGAAACTGGACCAACTGTCATGGCTGAGAGGCAAAGAACTCTGAAGGAATACAATGCACCTAGGGATTATGCATCTCCCTTTTGCATACAATTCCCTTTAGTTGAGGGAAATTATGAAATCAATTCCTCCACCATTAACATGCTGCCATCTTGTCATGGGCTCAGTAAGGAAGATCCTTACAAGCACATTGACCAATTTTTGACACTTTGCACTACATTCAATATTGCTGGTCAGGGACCTGAAGCCACCAAACTGAGGCTTTTTCCTTTTACCCTGAAGGACAAAGCCAACACCTGGCTCTCTAAGCTCCTAGCCAATAGCATCCAAACTTGGAGTGACCTCCAAAGCCAATTTTTGGCTAAATTCTTTCCCATGAATAAAACTAGTTAGATGAGGACAAACATATCATTCACTCAGTCCTCAACTGAAGATTTTTATGAGGCATGGGAGAGATTTCAAGAGATGTTAAAATAATGCTCTCACCATCAAATTTCACAGTGGCAACTTGTGCAAGTATTTTACCAAGGAATTAATCCCAAGAGTAGGAATATAGTGGATGCCTCATGTGGTGGTAGTTACCTCCATATGACAGCTGATGAGGCTTGGGAGTTGTTTGACATCATAGGGAAAAATTTCATGCAGCAGGAGTCACTGTCTCGTAATGACAGCTGTTGGTGTCATGTTCAGACTGCTTGCTGCTATTTTATTAGAAATCAGTGGAGAAAATAAATCAAGAGTGGAGATGTGGCGATGGGTTATTACAACAAGTCTAAAACACACACAGTCCTGCAAGATACAGGGTCCATTGTAGCAAGTTTTGATAAGAGTTTGTCCCACAGAGAAATTGATCTAGAACCCAAAATGGGCTATAATAATAGGCCTCTAGATCTGGCTACAGATCTGACAATTCTAAATAAAGGGAGTTGGGTATCACGACTACACAAAATTAATCCTAAAAATAGATAAATAAAATGTAGTCCTATCCTAAAGAAATGGTTAAAAAGAAGATGGTGATGGTGTGTGCCTGAATAAAATATAAAAGTTGTGAGAAGTAAGCAGGTTAAGCTAGAATTACAGCAGTGATGTAATTCAAATTTAGTCTGTCTCTACAGCAGTCCTTGCTGCGACGCTATCAAAAGCCTCAATAGGGTAGGAATATCTAATTTAACCCATGCCATTTGGGGTGCTCTTATAGAGTCTGTCAAATCCCATTGGTTAAAGCAGAAATTGCTAATCTGGTCCAAAGGAGAGGACTGATCATTTCCCCAACCATTGGACCATATCTTGCCATGAATACTATTGCAGCACTATGTAATGCCAGGCTACAAGCTCCCCAAATCTGTGTACAGATCTGGCTGACATCCATAGGTATTTCAACTGTAGATCCTAAGGGCTTTGCTAAGGCCAACAGCTCACTGTGCCCATAAAAGGAACACATAACAGGTTAAATAAGGCTCTAAATTCAGCTGGTCATTACTACAAAGGCCTGCAATGACCCAGCCTCAAGCTATAATTACTATAAAGAAATCAGATCTAAGCTATGATGGCAGCTAAGTAAAACAGAGGGGAGCTAGTTCCTGTACAAACCTCCTCACAAGGCTCTAAAAGCTCATGTGCAAGGGAAAAGAATCCTTCTCAAACATGTGGCTGGACACAACCTTAGGGCTATACTCTGTCCACTGCAATGGTCACAAGGTATCCCATTGGTCTATCCATACCACAGAGGTTTGAGAAAAAACATGTAAATAGCTGCAGCCACCATGGTCCGCAGGCCTCCAAGCTCCCCAGATCTCACTACAGATCCATCATTGCTTTTCATGGATCTTTCAATAAGCTCAAATCCTAAATATATGCTATAGCCTGAATAAAACTATGGACAGATAGGAGAATAACAGATTAAGTAAGCATTAAAACATCAATCCATTAATGAAAGCAAAACTTACAATGAACTGCCTCTAGGCTGCAGCCTGTACATAACTGCTCATCCAAAATCCCAATGTATACTAAGCCTATTACAAAACTGTAATACAAACTAAACCTAGCTGCTTATAAGAGGATTAGCCAGTAAATGTTGGGCTAAGAGAGAAGAAAAAGGAGAAAAAGAGGTGATCAAACCCTAACCCTAGCCCGCTGAAGCTCGCTGTCGACAGAGGATGAAGGAAAGATGAAAATAATAAACTCTAAGTACAGCTTATATACTCTGTCCATAAGGCTTTGGCTCTGAAGAGATTAACCCTAATTTTTCTAATAGACATGACACTGTTTCAACCCTTGGATGCTTGGAGATATGCGCCTCAAAATTCATGCCTCGAGAAGTGTGCCCTAGCATTGGAAAATTCCTAAAAAGTCCTTCAGTTAAAACT
Source organism: Chloranthus sessilifolius (assembly GCA_021018995.1). NCBI lineage: Eukaryota > Viridiplantae > Streptophyta > Magnoliopsida > Chloranthales > Chloranthaceae > Chloranthus > Chloranthus sessilifolius. The sequence continues at coordinate 42,960,107 of CM037591.1, read as the reverse complement.
GAGAAGTGGAGAGCCCGAGCTTCGTGGGGCTGACATCTGCATTAGTTCATTTGTGCAATTGTAGAGCCTTCGCAGAGTAGCCTTTAGTTGGTGAGTAGTGCTTACTCGCACAATCAATCTTCAATTCATCGTGCAGCTCCTTTGTGCTGCATTACTTCCCCAGAGATAATCTGAAGTGCTTAAACTTCTTGTGCAGTAGAACTTCAGAAGCTCTTTCTCACTGAGTACTCACGCAGTTATGCTCCTGCGCTCGCGTAGTACTTGATACAGCTCCATGGTGCGCGAGATCTGCGCAAGGAGAATTCTGGGCGTCTCTCTCTTCCAGGGTCACGCAAGAACTCTATGAGGAGACATTTTGCTTAGTATATATATGGGCTCGTTGTGTTCTTCACGCGGCTACGTTACGGCTTGATCTCTGCGAGAGCTTCGCGACCATAATTTCTGAGGCTTTTAATCCGTGAGATCTTCACAATGGCTTTACAGCTCTCCTCTTGACTGCGCATCTTATCTGTGTGAGGACAACTTCCACTGCATCTTTAGCTTCACAAGGGGGCTCCTCAACTCTACAAAATGATTCTTTTAACACTCTGATGCCTTGCACTTGCTGCTATTGCAGCTTCCTCCATTCTTAGCTAACTTTTTCCATCTACTAGGCTTTTGGTCAATGATGACCAGCAATTGAATCACCATTGTGAGCACTACCACGGTGTTCCATTAGACTTTGGCTCCGCTGTCATCTTTACATATATTCTCTCTCTTCTTTAGGCCAATAAGTATGGATTTTGTATTAAGCTGCACAGATTATTGCTAACTACAAAATAAACTTAAAACATGATTATTAGTGAGCTTCAAGGTCGAGCAAAGGCTAGGTTAAGAGGTGAAAAGTGGTACTTTTCAATGAATAAAAATAGCCAGACCCCAGCTAAATTGGTGAACGAGTCCACCCCTAGAGGTGGAATATGTGAAGTTAAGGTGTAAAGTGAATTGGAAAGGGAGGTAGACAATCTGAGTTTAAAGTTTGACAAATTGATGAATGTGATGCAGTCTAGGATGGCTGCATAAGTGGAAGAGGCATGTCTGATTTGCCAATCTCCCACACATTCACTTCAAGATTTTCCATCAGTTAACCAATTCCCTGATTTAGTTATGGAGCATGCCAATGCTGTCTAAGCATATGGGCAACAACCTGTTGGGTACACATGGAGAAACCACCCAAATTTGAGGTGGAGACATCCAACAACAGCAATTGGCAGCTCCATATAGACCCCAACACCAATTTAACCAAGGTTATCCACCAAGGTAGAATTTTTAGTTGCTTGCCCCATAGCCTAATCAATTGGTCTTGCCCCCACAACAACCCAGATCCTCTTCCTTTGAAGAGCAAATGCTGACATCTATGCAAAATTTGGGGAACTTGATCCAAATTGTGAACTCTCATGGGCAAAGCATTAAAAAAATAGAGGACCAGCTGGGTCAAATCTATAATGCTTTGAATAGGAGAGGGGAGGGAAAACTGCCTAGTCAACCCTTGGCCAACCCTAAAGGGCAGTACATGATTAGAGAAGCATCCTCTACCCATGAGGAGGCTAATATAATCACTATCATAAGGAGTGGCAATGTGGTTGACAACTTAGTGGGCAGAGCAGCGGAGGAAGTCATAGAGAGTGAAAATGAAAGAAATGTGATTGTTGAAGAGCCAAAGAAGTCATCCCTTACTATGGAGCAGCAAGGTCAAAATAAAGGGGCTGATGTTGAGCCCCAACAGCAAACAATAAATGAAGAAAAAAGAAAAAAACAAAAATTTGACCATGATGTGGTTAGTCATGCAGCTGTAGCACCAGCAGTCCTATAGCTGCCATTTCCTCATGCACTTGCTAGCCCATCTCTTTGTGATAAAGGGAATGCTCAGATGGAGAAAATGATGGAGACCTTTAATCAGGTCAAGATCAATTTGCCCTTACTTGATGCTATAAAATAGGTCCCTACCTATACTAAATTCTTAAAGGGCCTTTGCACACAGAAAAGAAAGGTAAGGGTGCAGTTGTCCAAAAAGGTTTTTGCTATTAAACATGTTGAGTCAATTCTATCCATTGCCACACCTGAGAAATTATAGGACCCAGGGGTACCTACTATCCCCTGTATAATTGGAAACCATACCATTGGTAGAGCCCTCTTGGACTTAGGGGCGAGTGTGAACCTGCTCCCACATTCTGTGTATGACGATCTAGGTTTGGGAGAGCTAAAATCCATATCAGTTGTGCTCCAATTGGTTGATAGGACTGAGAAGAGACCTGTGGGTGTGGTGGAGGATGTTTTGGTGGGGGTGGACAAGTTCTACTATCCTGCTGATTTCCTTATTTTGGACATGGACCCTTACAAAAGTAAAATCCCAATTCCTATTATCCTTAGAAGGCCATTCTTGGCTACTGTAAATGCTTGCATTCAATGTAGGTCGGGAGTGATGGAGGTGACCTTTAGGAACATGAAGGTCCAATTAACTCTGTACAATGCTACTAGGCAACCTCAGATGGACATTGAGGACTGCTGTGCAATAGATGTACTAGATGGCCTTGTGGAAGAAGAATTATCCAATTTGCTAGATTGGAATAATGTTGCTAAAATTCTAGAAAGTGTTTGGAGTATGGTTGAGGAGGAGGCCCAAGTTCTCATGACAGAAGACAACACCAAAATAGAGTCTTCTGTGGGCCTAGTGCAGCATTCCAGCTGGAAACCTACATTGCTGCCCCTTCCTCAAACCACCAAGGGACCTTTGCTGCCTTTCATTGAAAGTCCCCCTGAGCTGGAGTTGAAACAGCTCCCAGACACATTAAAGTGTGCCTTCTTTGAGCAAAAAAAAAGCTTTCAGTGATTATCTCTTCCTCTCTCACTAGTGAGCAGGAGGAGGAATTATTGAGTGTTCTCAAGAAGCACACAAAGATAATGGGGTGGACAATAGCTAATCTTGGAGGCATTGATGCCTCAGTTTGTATGCAGAGAATTCACTTAGAAGAGGGTGAAAAACCCTCTAGGGAGATACAGAGAAAACTTAATTCTCACATGCAAGAGGTGGTCTTAAAAGAGATAGTAAAATTGTTGGATACAGGGGTGATTTACCCCATTTCAGATTCAGAGTGGTTGTCACCCATCCAAGTGGTACCTAAAAAATTAGGCATCACAGTTATTACTTCTGATTCGGGGGAGTTGATGCCAGCCAGGGAGATAACTGGCTGGAGAGTTTGCATTGATTGCAGGAAATCCAACTCCAAAACTAGGAAAGACCACTTCCCTCTCCCCTTCATTGACCAAATTCTAGATAAGCTGGCTGGGAAGGCAGTTTACTACTTTCTTGATGGATACTCAGGGTATAACCAAATCCCTGTGTATCCTCAAGATCAAGAAAAAACCACTTTCACATATCCCTTTGGCACCTTTGCTTACAGGAGGATGTCCTTTATACTGTGCAATGCCCCAGCCACATTTCAGAGGTGCATGTATACAATTTTTTCTGATATGATTGACAAATTTCTGAAAATTTTCATGGATGATTTCTCAATTTATGGGGACAACTTTAGCCAATGCTTGAGTCACCTTGACCTGATTTTATAAAGATGTGAAGAGACTAATTTGGTCTTAAGCTGGGAAAAGAGCCACTTTATGATAACACAAGGAATTGTTTTAAGCCATGTGGTCTCTCATAGAGGAATAGAGATTGACAAGGCTAAAGTGAACCTAATTTCACACCTGCCCCCACCCAGGATTGTCAAGCAAATCAGATCCTTCTTAAGACATGCTAGATTTTACAGGAGGTTCATTAAGGACTTTAGCAAAATTGTCAAGCAATTGTGCCACCTGCTGTGTCAAGATGTGCCATTTGAATTTTTCTCCTGAGTGCCTTGAGGCCTTTGAAGTTTTAAAAAAGTGCCTTACTACTACTCCTGTAATCCAAGCCCCAAATTACTCACTCCCTTTTGAACTGATGTATGATGCATTAGACTTGGTCATAGTTGTTGTCTTAGGATAGAGAAAAGATAAGCTGCGTGCAGTGATTTATTATGCCAGCAAAATACTAACAAAGGCTCAGCTCAATTATACCACCATTGAGAAGGAGTTGCATGCTGTGGACAAGTTTTGACCCTACTTGCTTAGGTATAAAATTATTGTTTTTACTGATCACTCAACCCTGAAATACTTGTTGGCCAAGAAGGATGTCAAACCAAGGCTGATCAGATGGATCCTCCTATTGCAGGAGTTTGATCTTGAGATCAAAGATAAGAAAGGAGTTGAGAATGTGGTGGCTGACCACCTCTCTAGAATTGTTTTGGAAGAATGTGCAACAGCACCTGTCAATGAATTGTTCCCTGATGAGTAGTTATTTGTTATGCAGTCTAGTGTGCCCTGGTTTGCATATATTGTAAATTTTCTTGTTGTTGGTAGGATCCCCCCTCACTGGTCCAAGATGGATAAAGACCTATTTTTCTCTTAAGTCAAACATTTTCTGTAGGAGGATCCATACCTATATAAGCATTGTGCAGATCAGGTTGTTAGGAGATGTGTGCCTGAAAGTGAGTTCCACAACATTCTTTCTATTTGCCATGAGAAAGCCTGTGGAGGTCACTTTAGTGGCGAAAAAATAGCTGTAAAAGTTTTGCAATGTGGGTTTTATTGTCCCTCTTTGTTCAAAGATGCATACATACATTGCAAAGCCTATGAGAGATTTCAAAGGTTGAGAGGCATTTCTAAGAAAGATTCAATGCCCTTGCAACCCATCCTTGTAGTAAAACTTTTTGACATCTGTGGAATTATTTTTATGGGTCCCTTTCCTCCTTCTATGGGTTTCAACTTCATACTTGTGGCAGTGGACTATGTGTCCAAATGGTGGAAGCCATTGCCACAAGGAAAAATGACCACACAGTTGTCCTTAAATTTTTAAAGGACAATATCTTCTCCAGATTTTGCACTCCCAGAGCTTTCATTAGTGATGGGGGAGTCATTTCTGTAACAGGCCTTTTGAGAAGTTGCTCAAAAAGTCTTCTGTTACACACAGAATTGTAACTCCCTACCACCCACAGACTAGTGGGCAAGTTGAAATTTCTAATAGGGAGGTCAAGCATATCTTGGAGAAGACTATGAGGACAGATAGAAATGATTGGGCACAAAAGTTGAATAATACTTTATGGGCTTATAGAACTACCTATAAGACCCCTATTGGCATGTCCCCATTTAGGCTGGTTTATGGCAAGGCTTGCCACCTACTAGTGGGGTTAGAGCACAGAGCCTATTGGGCTATCAAAACACTGAATGTTGATCTAACTACTGCTGGTTCTCACAGGAAATTGCAAATGTCAAAGCTTGATGAATTGAGAATGGAGGCCTATACAAATGCTAGACTTTATAAGGAGAGATCAAAAGCATTCTTTAATAAGAAGCTAATGAGGAAGGACTTCAATGCTGGTACTAAGGTTTGGCTTTACAACTCTAAATTAAAATTCTTTTCAGGGAAGTTAAAATCCAGATGGGATGAAACTTACACTATCATCCATGCCTCCCCATCTGGAGCTATGGAGATCTTGGATCCTATGTCTGGGAAGATCATGAAAGTGAATGGTCAACGGCTGAAAATTTGTGTAGAAAATTTAGTGCAGCCCCCTAAGACCATTCACCTGCATGAATCCCCCACTGCTTAGTGATCTACAGTTTTGTAAAATGTGTACCATATTTGTTGAATGTGTGTTTTATCTTGTTTAAAAATCTGTCATGTAGTGCTTTTATTGTGTGTTGATTTGCAAGTTTTATCTGCTTTGTTTTGAGTTGTGTGTTGTAATGTGATGTGCATGTGTTATCATCTAAATTTGATGTACCTGGACCTAATGTTGATATGCATGTTCTATTTCTGGTTGAGGTGTTGTCATTGTAAATGTCATGAATCTGATATATTTGAAAATCTTTAACATTCTAAGTTTTTTACTGTGCATATGTTGGTGATGGGCTTACAATTATAATTATAAAATGGATTAAATTTGAGGAAAGTTGGTGCAGATGCAGAATGGATAGGTGCATGTCAGTATTGATGCACTGGCCAATGTGTAACACTAAGAGAAAGGGTAGATTGTTCTTTCTCGCAAGGCTCTATGGCCTTAATTCCACATTCGCGAGCCACTTGAATAAATTGAAGGATTTCTCGCAGAGTTCATATAGGCAAGTTGTTCCTCGTGAGAGCCTCATGAGCAAAAAGACCTCTGAAGCCTGCAATGTTCACTTCCTCACGAGGCTCTGATTCAACTCTGCGAAGTGCCCTCGTGAGACACTTCTATATCTGGCGAAACATTTCTCGGGAGGTGGTATTCGTACTGCGCGAGAGCCTCGTGAGCTAACATTTTGAAGCCTATAATGTTAATTGCCTCGCGAGGCCTTGATATTCTAATTGTATGTTCCTCACGAAGTTTAACAGCTAAGCTGTGCGAGGGATGCAAAACTGCTTCGCCCGCTTTGGCCCAACTTCAGCTCTGCGAATGACCTCGCGAGATGCATAGGGTTTCTAAATCTATCCTCGTGAGGCATCTTTCATTTTCGCGATAGCACTTCTTGCGAGATTGAATGCTTAGTGCACGAGAAATGTGCCCCGCAAGTAGTTGGCAATAGCTGCGTGAGGCACGAGATCACACTATTAAACCCTACAATCTTTTCCATTTCCTCTGTTCTCTCTCTTTGCCCTAACTTCCATTGCACAAGACCGAGCTTCTCTCTCCCTTCTTTCTTCTCTACAGTCTAATCCACTCCAACTCAGCAAATTTCCTCCTACAATTGTGTTCTACATTACCTCCTGGTTAGTTTGAATTCGGTTTGGGGGGATTTGATCCATTGTGCCACAGTTGAAGTGGAACCCTAGCTTTTAGTTGGTAAGATTTTTCACACTCTCATCTGGTTTGATTAGCTACTATTTTAAGTATTAAATAGGGAGGAATTTGGGTGTAATTTCATTTGTGAGGTGTGCATTACATACTCTGAGAGTTTAAAGCCCTAATTTTGAGGAATGTTTATAGTCATGGCCATGGGTTCAAAATTTATTGACACACTGGCTGTCATGCTAAACCCCTCACACAGTGGCAGCCCTGTGGCAACCCAAAAATCTGTAAGGATTGAAGAGGCCTCCACAGTGGAGACCTTTGAGATGCCTTCTCCCACTATTGAGCCCCAAGTGGAGCAACCTAAGGAAAGGGCAGCCCCTGTAAAGAAGGCCAAGGGTGTGGCCTCTGATGCCCAAGCTCAAAAGAAGAAATCTACTCCAAAAAAGAGGGCTAGAGACCACCCACCTGCCAAAAGCCTGAGCAATCCAAGAAAAAGTAGAAAAAGGGCAAGGGTGTAGCCCATGAGGCCTCTGAGGTTGCCCTTGAGGAGGAGGAAGATAATGAGTATCTTAGGGTCCCTTTTGAATTTGTGGCTTCAATTAAGCTTGAGGCAGAGACTATTTTTGACAAGGTTTTCTTTGAGAACCTACCAGAGACAGCCACCTCCATTGAATACTTAACTAAGGCCACTCTGCTACCCCTGTTGAGGACCCCACTGCAGCTAGTCTTCCCTAGACTAGTGTAGTTGTTTTATCAAAATATAAGAGTGATGACTGGGGATGATAGGAACCCAACATTGCTGGTGCTGATAGACAAATTTGAGATGCTATTTAATCAGGCTGCAATAGCTGAGATACTTGGGATACCAACCAAGTACAGCCCAGAGTGTGGCTTGGGCCTCCATTGACAGCAACAATCCCATAAATTGCCAAGGAGTTGATTGGAGGGATCACAGCCTCAGGGGTGTCCATTAGGAAGAGAGATCTGCATCCTAACCTGAGATTGATGGATAGGGTCCTGAGAAAAAATGTTTATTGTTCTGGGCACCAACAGGAGAGGAGATCCCCTATTGCAGATGCCCTCTACTCCTTTCTTTAATGCTACAAAGATTATTTTTGATGCAATGAAGGATATTCATGAGAAGGTGAAGACTGAAAAGAAGCCCCATTAATTGTCCTACTGCAGGCTCATTATAGCCTTGCTGAAGCTAGGGGGATACCAATTTTAAATCGATGGGAAGACCATCGCCTTGGCCCCAGCAAAAGTGGTAAAAAGAAGTGGGGGATTAGTGGAACTCTCATTGAAAAGATGGAGCTGCTAGCTGAAGCAGCTCCCACAATTCAAGAAGCAGCAGCTGCTGCTGCTACTGCTGCCTCTCCCATTACCTCATCATCCATACACACTTCCATTCCCATGCCAGCTCCTACCTCAACCCCACCCTCACAACCCCCCATAGTTCCATCACCTCTACCACAACTAATTTTACCTACCACCTCAGCCATCACTACATCTCCTACATCCACCATACATACTGAGACCATTCCTTTATCCTTACCCATATTTGTATCCTTAACTACATACCCAGCTCACCCTAGCACACTTTTGAACACTACGTATAGAAAAAGAAAAAAATCCAAAGCCTACATAGAGCCCAAACCCACCTACATTTCTCAAACTATCCCTACCCCAGAAACCACAGCCACACCAGACCGTACCCTTGCAATCCCTCACATCTCTCCAGCTACCTCACATCAGCCCACTGCACCCTTTGAACCTGATACCTTTGAACCCTTCGGCCATTCCATTCCTTTTTCCCCTTCCCATGACCCCTTTAAATCTGAGGGGTACTTAGCTATGATGTCCTCTATCATAGGAGAAATCAATTATGAGTTCACCCCTCTCCTAGACTCACCTCACCCTCCCCATTTTACCCCTCTTCCAGATTTCACACAACCAACAAACTTTCATCATGTACCCACCTCCCCATTTCAACCAATCCCAACCATCCAAACCACAACAACTATCACCCCTGACCCCTTACCTCAAATCCTCAACCTATTACTCTCCCTTCAATCCCGAGTATTGGTCAACACCCAAACCCAAACAACCATTGAGGCCAACCTCCAAGCCATGAACTCCACCCTCCAAAACCAGGTCTCCATTCAAAGTAGTTTACAAGCCATCCAATCAACATTATCCAACTTAACCCAACCATCACAACAGTCAACTATCCTTACACCCACCCATTTACCTACTCCAATCCCTTCTCTCCAACCCATAACCTTAGCTGTAGCCTCCCCTATTACTGCACCCATTGAACATTTTCCCATTATCCCTCCAATCACACTTACAAATGCCTCCACCCAAACAGACCATGAACCTGAACCAGAACCCCAACCTCAATTCCCACCTGTAGTAGCAACATCTAATGTTGCCACAGTTGTGGACAACCTAATCCCCACCTCCTCAATTCTAACCCAAACTGACCCTGAGGTAATAGACCTCACTGAGCTTGAACTTCAAGTCCCTCAGCCTTTACCCTCTACATCCCCCCTACCCATGCCATCATCCATCCCATCCTCATTGCTGGCTAGCCCTTCTTCCAATGTTGAGCAGCCTATACTACCTGCCTCTTCTTTTTCCATTCCTCCATACTTAACCCTCCTACATGTCATGCAAAGTAACCCATACCTTAAAAAGGATGTCATTAGAGCCATGGATGACCTCAAAACCTCAATCAGGATGCCCTATAATGTGAAGATAAATCAAATGGAACTAGATCACAGGGTTAAGATGCTTAGAATATCAAAGGACTGGAAATATATGTTGAGGCTATTTGAAGCTCAACAGCATACTACAGCTACAGAGAAAATGAGAGCAGATAGACTCGAGAAAAGATTAGCTGCCTCCAGAGAGATCACAAAGGCCACCCGAGAACTGTATGAAAGTAGAGTTGCACTTGCTGAAAAGAAGGCAGAAATACTCGAAAGGAGAGTTGCTGAAATGACTGCCAGAGAGCCTGCACAAGTAGCTGAAACAACCCCTCTTGCCACTGCCCCTCCAGGACCAAGCTGAGGCACCTGGCAATTATGATGATTAGATTTACACATGTTGTTAATCTTTTTGTAGTTATTTTCCCTTGCATTGTATAAATTCCTGTGTTATAAATGAAAATCCTCTTTGGCTGATTTTGTTTGTTTTGTTTTATCTGTTTGTGTGTGTTTTGTTTGTTGTTGTACTTGCTTTATTTTGATTTTTTATTATCCCAAAATACCCTGCTGCACTTGCACTTTATCTTTGAATCAGTGAGGGCACTGCTCCTCATAGGTTTGGGGGTGGGGCAAAGTTTGCCAATGATGTAGTTACCCTAAGTGTAGCAGAACCAAGGAAGTAAGATAGAAATAGAGCTTAGTCCACCTAAGGAACTTTGAAAATATGGAAATTTAAAATTTTACAGACCTTTAGGCATTAGACACCTTCAAATTTTAACATTTCCATTAGGTGAACACCAAGAAAACTCACTTGTGTCAGCACCTGGTAAACCATTAAAGAGAGAAAAAGGAAAGGGCATGCCTATGAGTTCAATGAAAGACTATACCTAGTGATATTTGGGCCTACATAAATTTTTTCTCTTTGAGGAGTGTCTTAGGGAATTCTTTTTGCTCTAAGAATTGGCTGAGTCAATGTCCCCACTAGAAGTTAGGTATCTCCAAGTTCAAATAGCTGACAGCATCCACGACATTTAGGAAAGGATCAAGGCCTTCTCTTGGACGGTTTGAGCTTTAAAATACCAAACTCAGTAAACTACCCTTGTCCATACACCTTTTGAGCCTTAATTTTTAGTTTTTTTCAAAATACACCTAAATACTTGCACCTAAACCTGTGGACCTGATTCAAACCTACCCCCACTCTAAGAATTCAGAAGGTAAAGGAGAAGAAGTTGAAGATGAACAAGCTAGGGTAAACATTTGGTGAATGAAAAAGAAACACAAAAGGAGGATAACAGTGTAGTAGCTGGGGAGAGGGTGACATTTCAGAAAAATAAAAAGAAAAAGAATAGAAAAATTTATCCAAAAAAAAAAAATTTATAATGAAAAGGGATAAAGAGGAGTTAAGAGAGAATTTCATTGGAAAAAGTAAAAATAAGAGGAGAAGTTGGCCACTTCAAGTCTGAAAAATATCAAAGAAGATGAAATGTGCTGATCTAAAGAAGGTGAAGTCATTAATTACCTCCTTCACCTGCTGATTTCTTAATTTTGCATCCTTTTCACCCTTCCATTCCTTATAACCTACACCCATAAGCCACATTACAACCCAGTCTAAGACCTTGTGATCCTAAGTTGAATGAGCTGTTATGTGGAGATGAGGAGTTGTTTAATCTATGGTCAGAAATAGCCAATGATGCTAGAATTTAGGAGCTTTGCCTATGCTCATGCTTGCAGACCCATTTGGGGACTATAACTGCTCTTGATCTTGTGAGAAAATGAAAACCCTCAAAGTTCTTTGTGAGAGATTGCCCTGGTAAGCATTGGGTTTGATATTGAATACATTGGGCATTGCCTAAACCTAATTTTTGAATTAATAGTGAGCTTAGTACTGACATAAACTTGTTGTTTCTCTTGTTGTAAGCTGATTGGAAATAGTATGCATACGTGTAAGAGTTTTTAATGAGTTAATGGTCTGTGCATATCATTTGTTTAAATTTCTCACATTTCGAAAAGAATCAAAGGTGGATTGATGCTCTGATTTTTGAATACTGATTTGGTAATGTTGCACTTTTGGTAACTGTTTCATTAGGAAGTTTGTGGGTACCTTCACTGAAAACCCTTAGGAGACTTCACTCCTCCACTAGGGATCACCTAGGGGTTTAAAAGGCTTGATGTATGAGCTAAATGCATCCGTGCTCCCCACGAAAGTGGCATTTAGATTTTTAAAATATTTATTTTAATTTTTTCTTTGCTCAGGGATTAGCAAAGATTAGGTTTGGGGGTGTGTTATTCACTTAAAAGTGTCACTTTTCACCTCTTAACCTAGCCTTTGCTGGACCTTGAAGCTGACTAATAACTCTTGTTTAGCTTGTTTTGTAGTTAGTAATAACTTATACAGCTTAATACAAAGTTCATGCCTTTGGTGTCAAGAAAAGAGAGAATCTAAACAAGAGATGATAGCTGAGCCAAGGATTGATGGAACAACATGGTGGTATACACCATGGTACCTATTTTGAATGTCATAATGGACCAGGAAAGTCTAGCAGATATGAGAAGCATAAATGTGAGTGGAGAGGATTGCAACAGCAGCAAATGCATAGCAGTAAAGGAGCAAATGTGTTATCTCACACAGTAGAGATGCTGCCTCACATGGCTAAGCCTATAACAGAGTTACCTCCTGTAGATTTTACATGCAGCACAAGGGAACTCGTGAGGAATTCGCACAACTCAGTGAAGGAACTGCCCCAAAGCAGTCTCTCAGGCAGCAGTCGTGCACTTCAGCTGCAACCAACACTCAATGAGCTTGCGAAACTCTCGTGCACTAAGTCTTTAGAAATCTAGCTCGCGAAGCTCTCGCGAGTAATAAGTTTCATGTCAGCCGTGCACTATCTAGCGAAGTTGATCTGCACAAAGAACAATAACAAACTCACGAAGTTCTCACGTGGTTCAAGAGGAGAGAGAGCTCTAAAAATGTCCTCGCGCAGTTCTCACGCATTTAATAGCTCAACCCTCTATCGAGCGAGCTTTGTTACTCCTTCAACAAGAAGCTTAGTGAGATTTAAAGGCATCTTCACGACACCCTCGCGAGAGAAAATTTTGAAGCTCTGCCGTGCGAGCAAGCCAGCACTGCAAATTCTTCTGCACAAGTGCATTCAAAGCCAAAGCAGTTGTGCGACAATACAAAGTTCACCTGTGCGAGTGAACGACTTTCCAAGACAAATTCTTACCTCGCGAGGACTTTGCAAATTGTGCGAATGGATTAATGAACCAGAGCCAACCCCACGAAGCTCGCGCTCTCCACTTCTCAGTGTCAACTCAAGGACCTTTTGGGAATTTCCCAAGGTCTAGGGCACACATCCCGAGGACCTGATCTCGAGGCACACATCCCAAGGCATCTAAGGGTTGTAATAGTGCCACATCTACCTTAAAAATTAGGGTTCAATCTTTTGTTGGCTAAGGCATTAGGACTAAGTATTTAAGCTATAGATGTAACTTAGAATTATCATCTCTCCTTCAACCTCTGTTTGTGGTGAGCTCAAGCAAACTAGGGTTAGGGTTTGATCACCTCTTTTTCTCATTTTTCTTCTCTCTTAGCCCAGCACTTGCTGGCTAAATCCTTTGTAAACAGTTAGGTCTAGTTTTATTAGTTTTGTAATGGGTCTTGTAACCTTTGGGATTTTGTAAAGAGTTGTTGTGCACAAGGTTGCTGCCTTGAGAAATCTCATTGTAAGTATTTTTATCAATGAAATTTATACTTTAATTGTTCATTCAATCTGTTATTTTTCTATTTGCCCATAGTTTTGTTCAGGCTAAGCATGCATTTAGGATTTGAGCTGAATTGAAAGGCCCATCAAAGCTTGAGCTTGTAGCCCTGGGACCATGGTGGCGGCAGCAATTTACATGTTCCTTCTCAGACCTCTATGGTGTGGATAACCTCTATGGATAGCTTGTGAGTATTTAAGTGGATAGACTATAGCCCTAGGGTGACTCCAAGCTACAGATCTGAGAAGGATTCTTGTCCTCCGTACTTGAGCTTGTAGCCTTATGAGAGGTTGTTGTAAGAACAAGCTCCCCTCTATTTTACTTGACCAATATCAGATGTTAGATCTAATTTCTCTATAGTGATTGCAGACTTGTGAGCTAAGTCATTGCAGGTCCTTTGAAGCAATGACCAACTGCATTTAAGTCTCCAAATAGCCCTTGAACAACTGTGGTCTTCACTAGTTTTTCAAGAACTATTTGCTCCCATGGATGCTTGAGCTTATAGCCTAGCAAACATGGTGTCTGCAATGATATTAATGATCTGATTTGATTCATTGGGTGGAGGATATCTATTGAATAGTCTGTGACCATTTAAGTGGACAGGTTATAGCCTTAAGATTAGTCTACTCCTTTGGGTCATATTGGTTTTCTAACTTAGTCCATGTGGTTTGATTCTCTCTATTGGATAGTTTGTGACCATTTAAGTGGACAGGTTATAGCCTTAAGAGACCAGGTCAAACCATAGGAGCTGAGTTGGATACATCTTCCTTGTAGATGTGCTTGTAGCCATTTGAGGGATTGCTGCAGAGACAGACCAAAGTCTGAGTTACATAGCTGATGTAACCCTAGCTTAACTGCTTACTTCCCATCATTTTATCTTTATTTTTACACACACCATCACCACCTTCTTCATAACCCTTTCTTTAGGATAGGACTGCACTTTATTTATTTTCTTTTAGTGTTAATTTAGTGTAGTTGTGACACCCAACTCTCCTTCTTTAGGATTGTCAGATCTGTAGCCAGTCTTGAGGCCTACTATTATAGCCCATTTTGGGTTCTAGATCAATTTCTTTGTGGGACAAACTCATACTTAATTAACACTTGCTACAATAGCCCTGTATCTTGCAGGTTTGTGATTTGGTTTTGTGCTGTATTCATTCCCTATTTTATTTTATTTTCTTTTGCTTCCTTTATTTTGTCTTTATCATTTTTATAATAAAAAGAAGCAGCAGAAACTTAACCAGCAGGCTCCTCATTCCAACCTACTATCTTCTTCTTCCTCTTTTCCACCTCCATTAGGACTCCATTAGAGCTCTAGCTTCACATGGTTTTGTTTGGTAATTTTTCTCACGCTTTCCACCATAGAACTTGGAGCAAAACAACGAGCAAGGAGAGAGCTAGCAAGGTAAAGTCTTGGTTATGGTTTGTTTCGGAATTTTAGCTTGTAGTCTAGGATTTCTTCTATAGACGCTTACATATTTTGGTAATTTTTCTTCTTTGAAATTTTGGGATGACTATAGACAATATAATACCTGAATATTGGAGGTCATGCATGTGATCTATATGATCATGCAAGGTCATCCAATGGTCTAGAATGGTCATGTCGGCTAAAGCCAGTCTAGTATAGAAATTTATTAGTTTTTCTTGCATTTTTTAGCTTGAAAATTTATTCTTGAATCAAATTTTTGAGTAAATATGGGATGGAATATTAGACCTGAGATGTTGGAGGCCATGCATGTGATCTATATGATCATGCAAGGCCATCCAATGGTCTAGATTGGCCCTTGAGGTCAAACTAAGCAATTTCTAAATTTGGCTTGGGTTTTATGAGTTTTTTATAAGATAAAATGGGATTTTTAACTATGAACTTCGAATTTTATGGGATGATATGTTAGACCTGGGATGTTTTAGGCCATGCATGTGATCTACACGGTCATGTAAGGCCATCCAATGGTCTAGATTGGTCCACAAAGGTCAAACCAATCAATTTTTGGAATATGGCTTGGATTTCTTGAGTTTTTCAAGAATAGAAAGGGAATTTTAATTAAAAACTTTGAATATTCTGGAATGGTATAATAGACCAGTGGTATTGGATGTCATGCATGTGATCTACATGATCATGCAAGGCCATCCAATTGTCTAGATTGACCAAATGGGTTAAAACTTAGAAAACTTGAATTTTCTTTAGATTTTCTTCGAAGATTTGTGAAATAAATAGGATTTTTGGTTTAAAACTTTGAAATTTTTAAATAAATGTTGGACCAGTGACCTGGGATGCCATGCATGTGATCTACGTGATCATGCAAGGCCATCCAATGGTCATGATGTGGTCAACCATGATCACTATACACTCATGTTTAGAAATGTTGAACTCTTGACTTTCTTTGTCTATGCTATGTAAAGTAGATTGAATAATTTTCATGTATGAAAAATGCATGTACTGTAGGTCATAAATTTAGATTTTTGATAACTGGAAATCATCATATTTATCTCGATAGGTCAACTAATGGTTGTAGATGCATTCTTGGCTTTAATGCATAGTATAGTGTAGAATAGTCTTAATCCTTTGCATAGAAATTTTATAGAAATCTCGGCCTGAGATTATACTCTTATTTTGATGAATTGTTCATGTGAGGTCTTAGAAATTAATCATCGCATACTGGTTTTATTCATGACCAAATGAATGGTCATAGATTGCTTGATTGATAAATAGCTTGCATATGATTTAGCATTGAATCCTTGCTTTATTACTTATAGAATTAGAATAGATTTTTGACATGTCTTGGGGCTGGAATATATGATTTATAAGGTTACATCTCAAAAAAATTTAGCCCGACTATTAGTTTGATAAGTGCCCAATCGGATGGTCACGATTAATTGTCTCATTAGTTTGCTCGATTTGCTTGAAATGTTAGGTAAAATGCTTGAATGGCTTATGCGATTTTGATCGTTGAACTAATTCTTTGTTAACTATAAATGAATTAGTCAATCATAGAATGATATGATAGACCTCCAAAAATTTGATCATGGAATATGAATGGTGATAGATGCATGGATAGGAATAGATTGGATATATAGGCTTTATGTCACTAACTTTAATCCGGACCACTAGATGGTCTTTAGAACATAGTTTGACCATTTTGATGGATTGATGGTTCGATGTTATTCTCAGTTTTGGAAACTCATGACCAACGTCGATTATGAATGATCAACAGTGATCAATGACTTACCGATGAAACCCCAAAATTTGGTCACTTAGACTATAAAAAGTATGGCGATTATAACTTGAAAACTCGATCGAATGGGTTGTAAGAATTGTGATTTTTGTAAAAATGATATCCAAAAATAAAATGGTATTTGAAAAATGTAATCGTGTCCAGAATTTTAGGCTCGATCGGATGACTCTCCAAGCCCAATTCGAAACCTTTAGATAAATTGATGTCTGACGAATAGAGTAGCACTGGCAAGCAATTAGTCCTATCTAAATAGATAGAATGAACTTGAAAGAGGCCCCAATGAACCTGGGATTAAATTAGGAATGTCCCGGATTGAGATCCAAAAAGTGTGGCATTGGATGGACCACTAGGTGGACCCCATCGAAAGCCCAAGTCTGTAAGCTTTGCAGCACACGGCAATTTGTTCTAAGAACAATGAGAAAATTAAATGGAAATAAAATCCAATTTTTTTTTGAAAAATTCCAATAAATAATTTTACGGGTTCCCGATTCCCGGTTAAAACCCGAACTCCTTATGGTTTGAAAGTTACGGCACCCGAAGCATAAGGCAACGAAACTGCCCTATTGGACCTGAAATTAGAACCTTGAAAAGCTGTGGTTTCCATGCCCGAAACCTTTTCAAAAAAATCTAGAATAAATTAAGAATAGACCCTAACTTGTCTTGAAGGCTTGAGTTCGATCAGAATTGTCGGCGAGAAAATTGGAAAAAATGTAACGCAGACTTGAGGAACATGGCACCCAGCTAGAAACCAGACCTGACCCTTGATCGGATGAGTCTGATTACATCCTGATCCTTTGACCTTTGACCCTTTAAATATAAAGGAAAATTTTAGGTAACTCACGGATATTTTCATAAAGCCACAGAGTGCTCAATTTCCCAATTGGCACTAAGAGTTACGGACTAGACACTAAAGCCTAATAAATCTTGGCCAAAATTTTGATAAAATAGGACAGACCACAGTGATCTTTCAACTATGATCAGATATGATTGTATAAGTGCCATCACTTGGGAAATATGCGATTATCATCACTCTTTCACTCAGTTTTTAAAGCACTTGAAAATTCCATCGGAGTCGGAAATGGCAAACGATTTATTGCAGGCAGCCCACCACACTGATGAAATATCTGCAATTTGAAAGAATAAAACCTAGAAATTAGACCTTGACCCGAGACCCGTGACTACTTGGGTAATACCCGATCACATGGTCGCTATGAAACTAACCTATTATAAAACCCATATGATTTTGGTCAGCCAAGTCAACAGACCCGATCTAATATTTTGATGACCCAATAAGGCCCATGCCAAATTCTTAGTAAATAGTATTGGTAAAGTAAATAAGAGCTCTATTAAAAGACCCGGCCCATGACTCGGTAAATCTTAAATAATATTCTATTATATGAGCCCAACACAAAACATTTTTGATAAAGGACCTTAATAGATAAATACAAATATCCTAGACCTTCAAAAGACCCATATAACTAGATTTTGATCTAGTAAAGGTTCAAACCACATAGGGGATAACTCATTGGACCCATTAGACCCATTACTCATTAGACTCATTGGACCCATAACCCATTAGACCCATAACTTATTAGACCCATTGAACCCATAACTCATTGGACCCATTGGACCCATAACTTATTGGACCCATTGGACCTATAACTTATTGGACCAAAGACTCGGGTAAGTCTCTATTAAGAATAGGATGGACCCAAGGCCCATTCCAGGTCTATTCCTGAAATCATAGGATAGGTAAGATAATTGACCCATCAATGAATAGTTAATTAGTTTACTTAACTTGAATAAATAGGATTCTTAGAAACATGCACCTTGATGCCTCAAACATCGTTAGAGACAATTGAGTTTTATCTTTATCAACAACGAAAAACATAAGTACTTATTGGACTTCAAATGGAGGCAACACTTGATATTAGTGTAAACCGACGAGATCCTCCCTTTGGATCAAGTCATATGATTTGAAACTCGGACCTGACTTCTGCTTGAACATGAATGAACATGAGTTTGAACTTGTAGAATACTTAATATAGGATACAAATTCTGATTCTGAATGCATTGCTTGAATCAAATGATTGATTGATAAAAATTAGGGACATGATTAAACATGAGTTTGAACTTGTACTTCTTCTTGTACCGGAACTTGAACTTGAACGCGCTCTTATGAGCATTGTTGGTTAGATTGCTTGTGCATTTATTTGATTAAAAATGTGTGGGTAAAAATATGCCTGCAAAAACAATTCAAAGAGGAGAGTGAAATGGGAAGAAAGAGCACAAAATAACAGCAATCTAAACACAGCCTGCAAGATACAGGGCCTGTTGTAGCAAGTTTTAATAAGTAAGAGTTTGTCCCATAGGGAGTGAATATCTAAAAACCTAAAGGCATATAGTAAACTCTAGATCTGGCTACAGATTAGGCAACTCTAAACCTACACTAGAAAGCAAGGTAAAGAGAGGGTGTTCAGGTGTCACAACTAAAATAAAACTAAAAATAGGAATAAACTACAACTAAAGAAGGGGGTAATGAAGGATGATGATGGAGTGGGAAAATAAAGTAAAAATAATGAGAAGTAGACAGCTGTGGGCTATTCATCTCTGCAACTCAGATCAAGAACTATATCTACAGCAGTCCTTTAGATGGCTACAAGCGCATCTACAAGGTGGAAGAATCTAACTTAACCCAAAGACATGAACTAATCTTAGGGCTGTATTTTGACCACTTGAATGGTCACAAAATATCCCAGAGATTTCATCCAGTCAATGGATTAAATCAGAACAAGAAAACCATTGTAGACACTATGTGTGCAAGGCTACAAGCTCATGTATCCATAATATTAAATAGTCTGTGAAAATCAAATAAGCACAAGAAATCACGGGCTGAATGGGAACTTAGGCACAACTGGTCATTGCTACAAAAAGGCCTGCAATGACCCAACACACAAGTATGCAATCTGTGCAAAATCTCAGGTCTATTCATTGATGATGGGATTGCAAAATAGAGGATGAGTTAGGTTTGCAGTTGTCTCTTACTTGGCTAGTGCAGAGAAAAAGAATCTATCTCAATCTTGTGATTCAAACCAGTCTTAGGGCTATACCCTACCCACTAAAATGGTCACAGGCTATCCTGGAGGTTAGAACAAGAATACTATTGCTGCCATCATGGTTGCAGGGCTACAAGCTCAAGCAACTATAGGTGCATCAATTTCATACTACTCATATTCAAAACATAGAAAAATATAGATTAAAATGGAGCATTAAACTTGACATTTTATTGCCTAAAAATGACTTATAATGATTTGCCCTCAAGGCAACAGTCTATGTAAAATCCCAAAATTGCTCATTATAATATTGCAAAGCTAAAATAAACCTAGCTGCTATACAAAGCTTTAGCCCAGTATTGCTGCTCTAATAAGGAAAGAAGAAAAATAAATTGAAAAAGGAAACTAAAACCCTATCTCTAACCCTAAACAAAACTTTGATCCAGCTATTCTGGATTATTTGAGAAAATAGATTTTAGATATTTATACAATCCATAACAGCATTGGTGTGCATTAGCAAATAAAAAATAACCATGTTTGGAGCTGGTGTCATGACCTATTTGCAGCCAAGTAATTCTTTGGGATGTGTGGGACAGCTAAGCACATTGGGACGTGGGCCCTAGAAGTTGTGGAATCTCAAAAATACCCGTAGACACCCAAATTTGGCCTAAGGCCCGATCGAGACATACTTCGAGAGAGGCGCACCCCCAAGCTTCTGATAGCTTCTCCCATACCCTTAGGAATCTTCCCAAACCCTTAGGAACTTGTCCATACTCTTAGAAATTACCTCCAACCTTTAGAAACCTCTCTAAAACCCGCATTTAACCTTCCCGAGCAATAGTCAGAGAGAGATGTACTAGGGATTCTAGGAACCTCTACTAGAGCTAAATCTTATACCATTGGAAAGTGGAGGTCTCCTGCTTTCCAACAAGCTACAAATCACCCAAATCAGAGTTGTATATCAAAAGTTATGATGATCCAAAGTTTGGGCATAAAATAGGTAGCATTTAAACCTCGCGAGGCATGCATTGAACCACACGAGAACCTCGTGAGGATCCAGGCATACATGGCACATGTATTACATGCACCAAGACATTTTGTTCCAAAAAATGGCTTGGCACATCTAATACTCACACCAAGTATAGGTGGGTCCCCCCACGGGCTCTGGACTTCCAGGTACTATAGTTATGCTTGGCGCATGTAATACATGCGCCCTGCTTAGCTACAGTAACTGATGGTTTTTGCTTGAATTTTACTTTTGATATTTGACTTGTTGACCATCTCAATATTTAGGATGGGTTTCATTAGGACTGTTGCACCCATGTTTACCCGATTTGCAACCCTCTAGTCATTTGAAACCTCACCCGATCATCTACCATTGAACCCATTCTCACACATCTCCGTAACCTTAAAAACTCAAAAAACCTTAGATTTAGGATTACCTAATTGCTAACCCTAATTAGCTTTTAAGTATCCCCTAAACCTCTCTTTTCTTATAAATAGAGAGGCACCCCCCTTGGATTAAAGGCTTGAAAATTTTCCAAGAGAGAAAAGAGTAAGAGATCTATCCCTCCCATGTGTGCACCAAATATCCATATAAATTCCAGAATTCTAATCATCTTAGAAACCAAATCCTTCTTCAAAAACCCTTGAGTTTAGGAGAGCTTCGGCTCTCCCCTCTACTCTTCTACCTTCTTAGCTTTTGCTCTATCCTTGAATTTGTGCCGTTATGCCGTCAAAATCCCGATAATTGTGGGGCACAAATAGGATCATAGTGCCTTCGAGCAAGAGGAAGTGCTCTTTTTATCTTCATTTTCCTTTTCTCTTTGGCCATAAGTAGAGACCACTTTAGAGCGGGTTGATCGGGTGCCTAACACCTTCCTGATCGATAATCGAATCCCCTACCCAAGAACCTTTGGCATAGACCAGTGAATCAGAGTCACATTTTTGGCACTTCGGTGCTTATAAAATTGATCTAGGTTTCCCAGGACACCAAAAGCTTCGGGTGGCGACTCTATATTCTTTTCGAGAGTGCGCATCGTCGCAACGGGATCTTCGAAAATCCCACGGTTGCACAGATGGCAACTCTGCTAGGGAGTAGCTAGTAGACCTTCCCCTTGAAACTTGGCCTTTTTCTTTATTTTTACTAATGTTTGCTTATTTTTCTCTTATTTTTCACTCACCCCTACAATTTTGTCAATTTTTTCATCCCTACTTTTCCTTCATTTTATGTGCCTTAGCCGATCGGCGGGCCTACTTGCGCATTGTCTCTACAATTCCTCTATTTTCCATCATTTACATGCCTTAGCTAATTGACGAACCTACTTGTGCATTGTCTTTATGATTCCTTTACTTTCTGTCATTTATATGTCTTAGCCGATTGACGGTCCTACTTGCGCATTGCTTTACATTTGATCATATCTCATCAGTGGACACCGGCCCGTAGAGGCAGCACAGGACCATCACCCCCCATTTTTGGACTTTAAAGATAACTCCCCTAAAATTTGAAATTAAAACTGAACCAATAGGGGACTTAATTGAATTTTTACGGGAGTAGATTTTCATGGGTTGGGAGTTCTAGGCAAAGATATAAACATCCCGATTCTTAGTACGGCGGTAGCCCCTAGTGGTAATGATCCAGAAAAGAACCACCCACCTAGTATCTGAGAAGGCGCTTGTGCCGGAGGTATATCGAGTGGGTAACCTATCCAGTTATGAAGCCTAAAACCCTTGGGGGAGAGCGTTAGTAGTCCCAAATTGGCCTTATATCCCTAGGTTCGGTGAGGAGAGACTCGGTGCAACTAAGAAATCAGTCCTAGAAAGCATTGCTTCCAGAAAGCCAAAAAAAAAGAGACCATTTTCGGACTGCTGTTCTGCTTCAAAAAATTTTGACCCCACTGTTTGTACCTAGTGCATGTAAAATACGTGCCAAGCAACTTTTCCCCAGGTTTTCTTTGGCACATGTAATATACGTGCCAAGCTTGGAAAGACCCAATTTTCTTTGGCGCATGTAATACACGCACCAAGCTTAGTTTGACCAATTTTGGCCTGGCGCATGTAATAGACAAGCCAGGCCTGACCTGAGCAGTGCAACCTGAGTCTGAGGCCATTTTCACATCCCCAAGTTCCCTGCTTAGTGGTTTAGCACCTTTGATTAGGTCTTGCATTATCCAATACCCAATACGCCCCTGCCGATCAAAAGAGGGTAACCTCTTATCTACTCGCTCTGGGGGATTGGGTTGTTTGCGTTGATTCCTATGCCTTCAATAGATCAAAGGGTTCCCCTTTGATTCTTTCGAACTGCGTCAAGGTCACGCCGCAAGATTTATTTAGGGTACAAATACCACCGAAAATGGGAATTTAAGGGCCCCGGAGTTGTTCATCATTAAAATCTATTCACAAAATTTCAAAAAAATTAAATAAACCAAAATACTCGAAAAAGAAGAAACCATCATAGTGTCGGCACAACGGCATCACATTATCCTCTGTCATCCCGTAGGGGAAGAAGGAGAAAGCTTCACGGGACCCATCCTAGGCACCCATACCCCACCCGTCACCAAGCCATGTCGTGGGCAGTGCATCCGGCATATGCCGATCCTAACTCATCCCCACCACATTCTCTAACTCATTCCCATGCGGAAGAGATGTTCACATCAATCCCCCTCACCCAACCTTCATTTACCGTCACCGGCCCCTTCGGTGCCCCTATCTTCCCGTCCACCACCTCTCAAAATACCCAAAATCCGACAACCCATTCCCCATCATTTTCCAAAAACATGCCCATCCCCCCCCCCCTGGTTCATGCCAAACCAATCACAATTTCCATTCACATCCATTCAAAACCTGACCCAATTCCCTACATTTACCACCATCCCCCATCATTCATCTTCCCAACATATACCCGATCCACCCGCCTTCCCCCATACCATGCCCAGTTTCTCCAATCCACCACATATCCCCTATCTACCCAGGTCATGCCCAATTTTACCGGGGCCATGCCTAGTTTTTCCCACACATCCACTTCACCCATACCCCAGATTCCCTCAAATGAACCATTTCCATCCACCTCCTCTCCAATGGACATGATGGATCAGATGGTCCGGGCTGACACTAATTGGAAAGCCTCCCAAAACATCCCCCCTCATTCTAACCACACATCTTCCATCCCATCCTACACACTCCCAAGTCTTCATGCTTCATTACCTCAAACCCACCAAGGCCCAATAGCCCAAACCCCCATCATCCACACCCACCAAGGGCCAATGGCCCAAACCACCCCCCATCATCCAAACCGACCAAGGCCCAATGGGCCAGATACATCAAGGCCCAATGGGCCAGATCCACCTGGGCCCAATGGCCCAAACCCAACAAAGCCTAATGGGCCAAATTTCCCAAGGCCTTATGGCCCAGACCCCTTCAAGTTCCTTATCCTATACCCAAGCCCAGCAAGGCTAAAACCTTGGGTCCACATACCCATACCCTCCATAATTCCCTCAATATCTCCCTCACACACAAACCTCCCACCCGACCCAAGGCGGGAGCCTGGCACCTATCCTCCATCAACTCCAATTCAGCCATGTCCCTACACCCCAAAGCCATCTCTAAGCCCTTCCCCAAACACAGTGGCCTCATCAGAGCTTAACCCAAAATCCAAACTGCACTCATCCTATCACTCCAAGAACTTTCCTCACCTTCAGTGGTCCCATCAGACACCTATCCATCCCAGCCAGCACCAACAAAAAAATCTCACCCTTACTGCACCATATATAGACCCACAATATGAGGAAGATGAGATCATGAATAGCGGGGCTTACGCTGGGGCATTTGCCAGCATCAATCCTCCACCCATAATCACCAACCCCTCGATAGCATAAAGTGAATCAAGGCCGACCGTTGGAAAAATAGCCCCACTGTCTAAAGAGTCTGAGCAGTTGAAAGAACAATTGGACAAGATCCAGAAGCAGTTATTGAAGATGGGTTGAGCCGAAATCCATGCCACGAATTTTTTAGACTTATGATTATTTGCGGAAGTTCCCTTGGCCCCAAAATTCAAAATTCTGATCTTTGACAAATATAATGGCACGAGCAACCCCATTGCACACCTCAAGTTCTACTGTGGGGGGCATGTGCCAATATGGGGGGGACAAGTGCCTACTTATAAAAGTCTTTCAGAAAAGTCTAACGGGCCTGGCCTTGCGATGGTTCACGTCCCTAGAACCACCCATGATAAAAACATGGAAAGATCTGACACATTTATTTCAAGAATAGTATGTCAACATAGACATTGAACCTCGCAAGTCAAATCTAGCCCGATTAAAGCAGAACTCTAATGAGACCTTCGGCGATTACCTTGGGTGTTGGAGAGCACTGACAACTCAGGTAAGAAACAGAATACTTGACGATGAGCATATTGAGATGATCTCAAAAAATACCTTCTCAGTCATCTCAGACTTCCTTGTTTACTAACAGTAGTTCAGCTTTGCTGATTTGGTGAGGAATGCTAATCGTTGCAAGGACGCTATTAGAGAAGGGCATTTAAGTAAGAATGTTTCCAGCGGGGCTGGCGGGGTCAGGAGATTCTCTGAGCAGAGGAATAATAGAAGAACTAGGACAGATATGTAGAGTCACGAATGCCAGGCCCAACACTAGTATAATCCCATTCCAATTTAATGCTGCACAGCCAGCTCCAGTTAGAAGCGAGCCGATACAGAGAACCGAGAATGGACAGGAAGCACAGATTACCCCGAAAGAAAGAAATGCCTGCTTTGACAGAGTGCTCACACCTTTGGGGCAATCACTAAATGTTTTGTTATCCTTACTAATAGAAAAAGGGTTGGTCACAGTACTCCAACCGCGACCTCCACCAAATCCCATACCAAGGAACTATGACCCCAACACCCATTGCAACTTCCACCAAGGGCCAAGTCACCCTACTGATCGCTGCTTACCATTAAAACACACAATACAGGATCTGATAGAGGCCGATCAAATCATCCCTCTCACACTTTCCCAAGCCAACCAACATGCCAACATTCACTAGGTACCGCTACCCCCGCGCCCACCAGGAGGGGCGGGTCCGAGGCCCACTATCTGCATGGTGGTAGAGGATGATGAAGACTTTGACCCGTCGGATTACATCTGTGACTAGGAAAATTTTGTGGCACCACTGCAAAGAGATTAGGGAGATAGAAGTATTGGGGTGATTGAACTCTTGAATCTGGCTGATTACTTTCCAAGCCCCACACCACAAATAGAACCCTTAGATCTTAGGGCATACTTCCCAACGCTAGCTCCCGTTAACTATGTCCAAATTAACTCTTATCAACCATACGCGGCATCCTCCACTAATTACCCATTAGCTGAATATGTCCCCCATCCACCTCCGGCGCCCATCAATTATCAATGGCCTACCCCCATCACATCACCCCCAATTCAGCCATCCACAATCCTCGCCAACCCCATTTGGCCCACTTCCTCCGCCCTTCCAGAAGTTAACCAGGTATGGCCCACCCATCCACGTCCATCAACACCGATATCTCAAGCACCCCCTGTTACCCCATTCTAGATCACAGGACCAACATACAATCCTCATCAGGTCCCACTCAGTTATGAACAGATAGACATCAATGCCGACAGCAGTAGGGAAAGGATAGTTGATTTCATCACTAGGTCAGGGAGGATCTCCAAGCAACCAGATGCACCAGTATTAATGTCAGCCCAACTAGAGGGAAAGAAGAATACCACTGCGGCAAACCCATTTGAGAAGATGAGCCGAGAGCACATACTTGAAACCCAGCTGTTGGGAAATTTTTGGTGCTGATTATTGTGTAATGATAAAAGCAAAATAAAATCAAAGTAAAACAGAGGGTGGATTCAGCACATCTAAAATATCTTAGACCTGCAAGATACAGGGTCCTTTGTAGCAAGTTTTAATAAGATTTTGTCTCACAGGGAGTAGTGATCTAAACCTAGAAGGTGTATAGTAGACCTCCACATCTGGAAATTCTAAGAAGATAGAGAGCTTTTCAGGTGTCACTAGATCTAATTTATAAAATTAAAATATAAGACTAAATCTAAAAGATTGAGGAAGATGGATGATAAAATAAAATATAAAATGGGGAGAAATAGACAGCTAGGGCCTGGTTTTTATTGCAAACAGATCAAGAGCTGGGGATTTGCAGCAATCCTTCATTTTGCTACAAGCACAAATGCAAGGTATAAGAATCTAATTTAGACCGGTCGTTTGGATTGATCTTAAGGCTATGATCTATCCACTTAAATGGTCACAGATCATCCAATAGATTTCCTCCATCCCGATGGCTTCGATTAGAACAAGATAATCCTTACAGATGCTGTGGATGTAAGGCCGCAGGCACAGGCACCCACAAGCATATCAAACCCAGAGAAATTAGATGGTCATCAAGAGATCTACCGGAAAAGGGCCTGGGCTTGTGCTGAGTGCAAAAATTCGACAATTTATTGCTTTAATCTAATGGGACCACAAGATCTAATGGGACCACAAAATAAACCTAGCTGCTATACAAAGCTTTAGCCTAGCATTACTGTTGTGCTAAGGAAAGAAGAAAAAGAAAATGAGAAGGAAACTAAAACCCTAATCCTAACCCTAAACTAATCTTTGATCCAGCTATTTGGGATAATTTGACAAAACAAATTTAAGATATTTATAAAATCCATAAATGCATTGGTGTGCATTAGCCAATCAAAAATAACCATGTTTGGAGCTAGTGTCATGGCCTATTTGTAGTAAACTAATGCTTTGGGATGTGTGGGACAGCTAAGCACATTGGGACGTGTGCCCTAGAAGCTGTGGAATCCCAAAAATACTCTTGAATGTTGAAGATAGTAGCTGGAACCCGTACCTCGACAAGCTGCAGCATCAGATTTTTCAATTCGAGTAGCTCTTGAGTAGCTGATAGGCTTCAGGTTAATGATCTCAAGCAGCTCTCGAGTAGTTGAAGGCTTCAGCATCATCAGAATTTTATCTCCGTTTAAGTACTCGATAGGATGAATGTGCAGCTCGAGTAGATGGCTGTGCAGCTTATGAACTACTCGAGTGCATAAAAGATGTTCTTTAAGGTGCTCAATAGGTTTAGCTTTCAGGGAACTACTCGAATGGATAAAATAGGGCTTGACAGGTTCACATGTGCAGCTAGATTAGTTGATGAACTGCTCAAGTTGCATTGCTTGCTTTAGCAACCTACTCGAATTCATTAATGAACTGCTCGACAGCTTCACTTGGGCTTTAGCTAGCAGCTCGAGATGATCAAAACAACAGCTCGAGAGGTTCAAGGTAACTACTCGAGGTGGGTTAATTCACAGCAGTGAGCTGCTCGAGAGGCTTAAAGCTTTCTGTTCTCTAGGTTTCCAACTCGAGAGGCTCAATAAACTAGTTGAGTTCAATAAATATAGCTATAGGAGCTGCTCGAGTGCAGCCTTGTAGCATCAGCCAACTACTTGATAGGTTGGAATGGGGCTTTAATCAACTGCTCGAGTGGATCATCTTCAACGCTTTGAATTGCTCGACAGCCGTAAAGGATTCAGGTAAGTGCTCGAGAGGTTGGATGTGCAACTCGACAGGTTTAACTTATGGCTTCTGATCTGTTCGAGTGCCTTAATGGTGCATGTATGCAGCTAGTGAGGCTCCATCTCAGCTGCTTGACAGCAGCTCTTGGGGTAAAATGCAACAGGTCTAATAGCTTCAAATCTGCAGCTTGATGGGTTGCTTCTCCATGCAATTGCAGCTGCTTGAATGGCTGTTTTACAGCATAGAATACTCGAGTGTATGGTGCTAAGGTTGCTGAACTGCTCGAGCCACCATTTGCTACAGCATTGATGTGTTCTGGGCTGCTTGTAAGGAGAATGTTGCAGCTGTCATGTGCCCAACTTATGTTCTATTTAATCTGCTACAGCAGCACTGTACTAAACTTTGGCTCCACTTTTCACCCTCAACAGGCCTTCTAAGACCCTGAAGAATGCTAAATTGCCCCAGTGGTGTGAACCACCATGGTGCATTCATTGTAAAGTCATTAGATCCTCAGCTTAACACGAAATTTTTTCTTCTTGGCTTGAAAATGATGGATTGCAGCATTAAATTATATTTTCTTGTTACCTACACAAACACACTTAAAAGTCATTATTAACTAGCTCAAAGGTCTATTAAAGGCTAGGTTAAGGGGTGAAAAGTGGTATATTTTAGTGCTCAACAAGCACCTTGCGTATAATAGGATTATTGAAATGTCAACTGAGGATTGGATTTAGATAGACCAACAGGGTCATTGATCATTGTCCTGATTGACTAAATAGCGAAGAGTGTTGGACTTTGTTTGCGTAAACATTGGCATATAGAATACAGAATACTGGTTGGTGTTTGGTATTAACACTGAATTAATTAAAAGATACTAATAATTAACCCATAAATTATGAACTTAATGATGAGCACATAATATGTAAATAATATAATTACACATGAAAATTTTAGAAGAATCGTAATAAAACTTGTAAGTTTGTGTTGGATAATATCATAATTGTAAGTCTTTTTCTAGCTTATATTGTTGCAACTAATCAGCAGAATATCATCCATGCTTAGATTGTAAATATCTTTATTTCTTGCTTTAGTAACGAATTGCACTTCATGAACTTCTACTCTTATTATAGATGATTATCTTATTGTTAGATAAGAAATTACTTGTGTTAATTGCACTTAGAATTCTTGATTAGTCTAATCTTGCTTAGTTCTATTTTATCACGACTATTGAAAATCCCACACGCACTTACACCTATGGAATGTTCTTATACTACTTGAACTAAAAATTTATTATAAAAAATAAGACTTTATTGAGCTTCATCGCTTACAGTCGTTTCATGACCCAAAAATTTTAGAGGCCAGTCAGCAGTCACCTAGCCAGAGTTAGAGGAGCTAGATAAGGAAGGATCCTGGAGCGATCATCGAGCTGAAAGTTAAATTCGTTTTTTCTATAGAGCTACCAGCACTTGCACTTTGGTTTTGAAAGGATCTTTTCCTTCTTGCTTTTATTTTAGTCCATTACTTTTGAAAACAATTGTTATAACTTTGTAATTGGACTTGAATGGACATCGACTCACTTAAGGTTTTATTTTGGGGAAAAATCTCTTGCGTTATATTTATGCACTTAATAGAATTTGTTACGATTAAGTGGAAAACCCGAACTTGCCTAATCAGGTTAACAAAAATGGAAAGTTAAATCGATAGTAGTTAACTAATGTTTCCGCAACTACTTTCATAAATAAAATTAATCATTTATGCAATTTAAGCATTTCCCGCGATAGTTATTTTAGAAAAAAAATATGTATAGTAATTTACATGAATTGGGAAATGTCATAGACTCGAAAAGCTTGAATACGAATATGAATATGAGTGGCGTGCTGTCGCGCCCGCCCGCATCACTGAACAGCGCCATTGCCAAGAGACAGCAAGGCTGGGGAGGGGCGTGATAGGATCAAAACCAGGAGCTCCCATAGCAAGCACCGCTCTTTATAAAAAGAAAAAGGAAGAAAAGTTAACCTCTACCAGAAAAAGAATCAGAAAATGACAACATCAAGATACTCACCAATCTCTCGATCTTAGAGCTCATGCTAGCTCTGATGTGATCCTGGCAAGTCAGCTCACACTCAAGTGAGCTGATATGCCAAGGCAAGCGTGCAATCTCACTCACTGATGTATCCTAAAAAGAAGAAAGAAAAATATGTCAATAATTAAAGCCCAACAAAACCAACTAACAAAAGCAAACAAGAAACACTCACCAAATATTGACAACTCGTTGCTAGTTTAGTTGTCGTCTGCTGCTCTGCCTCTCGAGAGTCGGCAATGGAGCAGACAAGCAAGGTAATCAGGGTCTCTTCATGGCAGGCAGAACTACCGATTGCCCCTAGATCCCATGCACAGAGTGTCCAACGCTCCAAAGACACAGGGACCAATCTGGCCACTCTCCATGTTGGCCAATCTCTCTCTCAAAGCAGAGGTAAACTTAGGTCCACTAGAAGGGACTCCACCTAAAGAGACTGCCTCCACCGAGATGGCGATACCATATAGCATACTCTCACGCATCCGTATCATCATGCATGCCCATGACTGGTGTTGCCTGGCCAAGTAATCCTGGAGTGGAGCTCCCATCGTAGTGCTAATACTTGGCTAGAGGGACCCGTCCTCTTCTTCGCGACACTTGCGAGAAGATCTGGAGGGATTCCCTAATGAAACGCTAGCTGCTTCACAACATGGGATACATGAATCCTCACTACCTTCTCAAAGCAGTGAACCCATCTATCCCTTTGGAAATACTGCTGACCAAACTAAACGACAGCCTGATCAACATCCAATCTCGCTACATAAGGTCTCCATATGACTTGTAAAATGAACCTGTTAGTATTATCACATAATAAAAAAACAAAAAAAAATAGACATTGTCTGTGCAGCATAATGGTCCTCAAATAACCCCTAGGCAACCTACAGATCAGAGGATCTACAAATGTCTCCAATGGCCACCTGCCACATTCGCATCCTCAGGAACACATGAACAGTGCCCGCTAGGAATTAGGGGCGTACTAACAGGAAATGATCATACGCCCAGAACTGAAAAAACCAAGCAAATTTATTATAAAAAATATATGTATGAAGTAATAGTAAAAAATATACATCAATAAATGCTTTACTCACCTATAAAAAAGGAACAAAGCCAACAATGGTCCGGGCCCCTCTTGCGCGACGGAACACCTGCTCATAAGATGAGCTAGTGCGACAGCCCCTCTGGCGTAATTGCCAATCTGATCAAGGTCCCGGAGCAAGGTGAGGAAGATCCCCTCACCATCCCTCTCGTTGAAGATGAAAATAATACACTCCTCAAGAAGTGTATGAGGAAGGCCCTCACCTCCCTATCGGCTGCTGGGCCTAGTGCCCTGACAGTGTAACGACCCAAATTTTCGCTTTGAATCATTGACTTTGGAAGAGAATGCTACAAATCAAACCTTTGACCCATGTAATGTGGATTTGGGTCTACCTATTGTGATCGGCGTACGCACCCAAGCACATGACTCAAACCCCAAGACCGTTCATAAGCCCTACCTAAGTCCTTTATTATTTTATTCCCATGGTTAAATAAATAGATAAATTACCTTATCTACGTGAAGGGCCATAGATGTAAGTGTTATGGCTAATCATTGTAGTGTGTAACAACCAATCCAAGCCTTTGATTTTTCTATTTCGTTTGAATATAAATAAACAAATATATATATAATAGAGATATAGATAATACACTTATGGTTGTAGTCTTAATTGAAGGCATCACAGGGCCTCGGTGAGAATGCCAAAACTTTAACCAAGCCCTTCAAACCGTCAACTCTAAGCCACCTTCCCTTCTATTTCTACAAGCTTCCAAAAGTTTGGAGTTTCTTTACTAGGAAGCCCACCCAATGCACAATTGACTTACAATAGAAACCATGGGAGTAGCCCACGTGACTTCCCTTCCTTTGGCTACTTACCCAACTAGCCCTCCTTACCTTCCTTTTCGTTTACACATGCTCCTTCTTAATTTTTGTTTAAAATTGATGTGCTATTATTTTGTTAGAAAATGGGGTAAACACAGATGAAAAGTAGAAGTGGAATGGAATGAAATCAGCACAAAAACAACAATTCTAAACTAAGTCCTGCAAGAATCAAGGCTGTTGTAGCAATTTTTAAAAGTAAGTAAGAGTTTGTCCCACAAAGAGTGATGATCTAAAAACTAGTAGGTCTCTAGATCTGCTACAGATCTGGCAATTCTAGTCAATTCTACGAAAATAGGGAAAGAAAGAGAGTTTTTCGAGTGTAACAATTAAACTAAGCTACAAAATAGAAATAAAATACTGATTTGAAGGAGGATGAAGGTGAATGAAGAAATAAAATATAAAATGGGGAGAAATACACAACTATGGGGCTAGTTTTCATTACAAAATAGATTAAGATAAGGATCTACAGCTGACCTTCACTTGGCTACAAGCACAAGTGCAAGGTAGAAGAATCCAACCTAAGCAAAAGGTTTAAACTTATCTTAAGGCTATGATCTGTCTACTTGAATGGTCACAGAGCATCCTAGAGATTTTATTTAATCCAAAGGCTCAAATTGAAACAAGAAAACCATTGCAGCCACTATGTTTGCAAGGTTGCAAGCTCATGCATCCATAGGATCAAACAATCCACACAGATCTAGTGAGAACCACTAGAAATTACAGATTGAATGGGGATCTAGACTCAGCTGGTCATTGCTTCAAACAACTTGCAATGACCTAGCTCACAAGGTTGCAATCTTTGCACAACTCCAGATCTCTTCACTGAAAATAGATATGAAAATCAGAGCAAGAGTCGGATCTGCTACAATCTTTCACTTGGCTACAAGCTCAAGTGTAAAGAGGAAGAATCTAATTTTACCCTTAGTTATGAATTCGTCCTAAGGTTATGATCTGCCCACTTGAATGGTCACAGATCATCCTGTAGATTTACTCCAGCCATGGGAATAAAGAATGGAACATGAAAATTACTGCAGGCACTATGGTTTCAAGGCTACATGCTCAGGCATCCATAAGTGCATGAGATCTCTAAAATTCTAAAGCAAATGATTAGACAATCACAGATCAAATGAAACTAAAAAAATAGTTTTACATTCATTCACAAAACTTACAATGCTTTGCCCTCAAGCCTACAGTCTGTGCATGAATCCAAGCATCTCCACACTGATTTATAGATACAATTACAATTCAAATCAGCCTTTGGCTGCTACCTAGATCCAATCCAATAGGATGGATTAGGGAGAAAAAAGAGGGGGGAAAAGAGAGAAAAGAAACCTAAAATTAAACCTAAATGAGTCAAGGAAAACTCATATTATTCCTTGCTTCCTTGCTGAAGAATTACAACCAAAAGGCTACTTTTTATAGCTTTGCAATAATCCATGTGCCTTGTCTTTCAGCCAATCAGAGAGGAGAGAGTCCATTCGGTAATGCCCAGCTGAAATAGTTGGATTCCTACCAAGAGTTGCTCCATTTAGTTATGAATTAGTTCATATGTGGACAAGTGTCCCATGTGCATGTTTAGAATTCTCAAATATGCCCCTGCCGACCACTGATAATGGCTAAAAACTGTTAGAACCTGATGGAACTCGAGCTTCTAGAGTTTGAAGAAGTTCTGAAGCAACTCAAGAGGTTGAGGAAGTCTTCGGCAATCTATTCGAGTGGTTCAATGAACCATTCGACAAGATTAGAGGTTCAGCCATGTATAGCTCAACAGGTTGGAGAGCTGAAACTCGAGAGATTTGGAATGGCTTCAGGTGTGCACTACTCGAGAGGTTCATATATCCATTCAACAGGTTGCCTGAAGCAGTGAAGCAAACTCGAGAGGTTCTAATGTGGAGCTCGACAGGTTAACTTTGGGTTCAGGGGACCTCTCGATAGGTTCATTCTAGCACTCTTACACCACTCGACAGGTTCAACATTTAGATATTTTAATCCTTTCGAGTTCAACTCGAGAGGTTGATGAAAGTAGAGCTTTTGAATGTTGTATTTTTGTAGCAGCTCGATAGGTTGGAAACCTGGCTCATAGGTTAAGTTGAAGGAAGAGCTAAACCATTTGAGATCTAGATAGCTGAAGTTCAAATGGTTGCTGAAGCATTGATGAAGCACTCGATAGGCTGCTGCTCAGTTAAACTGCTCGAGCATTCATGCAAGTGCCAAAGCTTCTTGTTGTAGTTTGCATCTTGCTGAAAATGGTGAACAGTCTCTAATGTGCAACAGATGAAGTGTGCAGCTAGTGTGCAACTAGTGTCCAGTTAGTGTGCACACAACTAAAGTTGTTGAACCTGTTTTGCTCTAGCAAATGTCTCTCCCAGCGGTTGCTGATCTATTCTAGTGTGCATACTGCCATATATTACTGAGCCTCTAAGCTACTCAAGTCCACACTACTAAAGCTCTAGTGCAACTGCTCTTGCGTGCAACTGAAGCTTTGGTTGCTCTGATTAATGCTTCTGCTCTAGTATGCACATTAGATATGTACTCATAGCTGAAGCATGGTCTTGTTGTGATTCCTATCTGTTGCAACTCTCCAACAAGTCCAATAGGTATGAAGCTTGACTTCCAATCCTCTCTTCTTGGAACTTTTAGATGAATTCCTGCACTATGGCTGCCATTTATTGCTATCTGCAAAACATATTTAAAAACAATTATTAAACACTCTAGGCCCCAGTAAAGCCTAGGTTAGGAGGTAAAAAGTGGTAATATTCAGTGCCTAACACACCCCCAAACCTACTCTTTGCTAGTCCTCGAGCAAAGGAGAATTAAACCATTATTATATAAAATGAAATGCCACTTTCGTAGGGAGCACGGATCCATTTAGCATATACACCAAACCTTTTAAACCCCTAGGTGATCCCTAGTGGAGGAGTGAAGTCTCCTGAGGGATTTCAGTGAAGGTACCCACAAACTTCTCAATAAAACAATTAATGTTAGTGCAACATGTCAAAATAGAGTTTAACCAAATAAAATTCATTCCACTCATTATTTCAATTTTTTAGAAGAGATTAAAACAGTAAAACAACAGGTTAATACTAAAATTAGGTATTACTTCCTCCATAACCAATCATCTCATATCAAGGGTGTTGTGTGTGAAAATTAGTGAAAAGCTCACCATTAATTCAAGAATTCTATTTGGATAATGCCCTCAACAAACTCAATTTCAGACCCAAGTCTCACTAGGGCTATCACTCAAAATAAAATTGGAAGGTGTATCATTTCACTCCAGCTAAAGAGTAGTTATAATCCTCAAATAGGATTGCAAGCATGAGCATAGGCAGTGCTACTAAGGTCTGAAATCCTTTGACTCTTTTCACCATAGATCAAACAACTCCTCATCTCTACATGACAGCTCAATCCACTTCAGATCAGTAGGGTCTTTTTATTGGGTTGTAATGTGGCTTATGGTTGAGGTTTTAAAAGAATAAAAGGGAGAATAAAGGATTCAAATTGGAGAAATCAACAAGGTGAGGAGGTGATTCATGACTTCACCTTCTTTATTTAAGCACAACTCCATCTTCTTTTTGAATTTTCAAAGCCAAAGTGGCCAGCTTCTTCTCTTCTTTCCAAATTTACCAATGAAATACTTTCTTAACTTCTCTTTCTCTTTTTGTATTATTTTTCTATTTTTCTCTCTTTTTTTATGGGCAAGAATGCCACAGTTCCACAGCTGACACACAACTATCGTCACATGTGCTTTCTTCTTCTTCCACCAAATGTTAAATCACCTCCACCTTCTTCAGCTTTTTCTCTTTTACCTTCTGAAATCTTAGAGTGAGGGTCAGGCTAAATCAAGTCACTGAGGTTTGGGATCAAATTCTCTGGTTTTTTGGTCAAAGAAAGCTTAGATTTTTAAGGCTCAAATGGTGTATATTAAGGGCAGTTCAAGGGGTAAGGATTTTTAGGTTCAAACTGCCCAAATGAAGGCCTTACATCATATCTTTAGTGTCATGAGTTCTGTTGTTGTTCATGTACCAGGTGTTTATTAAAGTGATATGAGATGGCAAAAATTAGAATACAAAGGTGGAGTGAAATGGCTATGAAAACAACAACCTAAAGTACACACAGTGTTAAGTAGTGAAAAATGCCAAGTTTTTACCCCTTAACCTGACCTTTGATGGACCTGTGAGCACACTAAAAAATACTTGTTGAGTATATTTTGTAGATAGCAATAAAAGATAGGAATAGTATAGAAAACCACTAAAAAATGCTACACAAAGAAGTCCATCTCTCAGCACAGTGCAGACTCAGCAATGGCACATAAGAGGGCTGCACACCATTGACCACTTGGGGCATGTGGCAACAGCAGGGCAGAGTTAAGGAAGTGAAAGCAGGCAGAAAGCATTCTATCAAGAGGTTATCTGAAGGCTTTGATAGGAGGTGAGAGCTAAAAATGGAGGAATTCATGCAGATGGAAGGGTTTCGATAGGATCTGAAGACAGAGAAAGGAAGAATTCGTGAGGATTGAGAAGTTTGATGGGATCCAAGAACCTATCGAGCAACTGAAAGAAAGAAAGATATCATCCTATCGAAAGCCTGCCTGAGGTGTAAAGGGAACCTATCGGATGGTTGCCTAAACCTATCGAGATGGAGAAGCTGGAGCTCAGACCTATCGGAAGGTACTTGAACATTTCGACAGGAGTGAGCAATCTTATTGAAATGCTAGCATGTAGAGCTGAACCTGTCGAAAAGCTTTCCCAACCTGTCGAATGCTCCAGACAAAGGGGCAGAGAATGTTGAAGCTTCAAGAGAAGGCTCATCCTATCGGAACCTAACAAAGATATCTGAGAACTTAGCAAAAGGACCAAAAAGCTTCATTTGAACCTGTTAGAAGCTTCCTTAACCTGTCAAAATCGTGTGAAGAACTTCTCAGAAAATAAGTTGTTCACATGCTACAACTTGGTGACCTGCTGCATGCAACCCGAGGCACTTTGGTGACCAACACGACGATCCTGAAGATGCCCTAGGAAACCCTAACCAACCCCACGTGCTCTGACAGAACTCTAACGAACTCAGAGGACTTTCTAGAAGGGAATATTGGCGGGAGAAACGAGAGGGAAAAGCTATATAATGAGATCCCCAATTGTAATTGGGGGAGATTGAAATCTGGAGATTAAGGCTTGCAACAAAATTCTGTTTTCCTTCCTTTAGCTCAAGGATGGTTGGCTAACAACCTCGGAGCAGTAAGGGGTGAGGTCTGATCTGTAATTGGGTAAGGTTGAGAGTGTTATTTGTGGGTCAATTGCTGCACAGACTACAGATCTGAGAGCATTTAATTGTAGAGTGAGTTTTATGCAATGTAAATATTGATTTTATTGTTTTAATTAGATCTATAGTTCCCTTGGTTCATTTGGTGCTCAATCAGATTTGTGTGGAGGAGTTTGTTGATCAGCTCACCCACTTAACTGGTAGACCTCTTGGATACCATTTGATCTCCCTAGATCTGATATCCCTGCAATTGCCTGTGTCTGTGACCTAGTAATTGCAGCATCTGTAGTGGTTTTAATGCACTGATTGAAACCTTTGAGTTGGAGGAAATCTATAGGATGGTCTGTGACTATTGAAGTGGACAAACCATAGCCTTAAGACCAGTTCAATCTCTGGTTTCACTTGGATTCTTCCACCTTAAACCTTTGGGTCGGATGAAGTCTATAGGATGGTATGTGACCATTGAAGTGGATAGATCATAGCCTTTAGATCAGTCAAATTCCTTAGTTTATAGTAGATTCTTCTACTCTACAGCTGTGCTTGTAGCCAGCTGAAGGATTGGTGTGCTTTGAATCCCTTGTAACACGATCAGCTCATCTTAATTGCAGTAAGTCCAAACTCCAAGCTGTTCTTCTCCATTTTTTGTTTTTAATCCCTTCCAATTGTGAGATCTAAACTCCGGACTCGATCCCAGTTAATTCTATATTTTATTTGTAGTTTAGTTTAAGTGAACCCTTTAAAACCTCTCCCCTTTCTTTTACTAACCTAGTATTAAGTAGGGTGTCAGATCTCTTTCAAATATGGAGATTTACCATATTTTAAACTCACCTCCCTGTGGACATTCCCTTACTCTTTTAAAACTTGCTACAATAGGTCCTAAATACTTACAGGTCTGTGTGTGTGATCTACCTTGAATTGAGTGAATTTAAATCCCTTTTTGAATACAAGGCAGTTTACCAACAAGTTTTTGGCACCGCTGTCGGGGAGGTTGTTAAGACCTAAAAAGTACCACTTTTCACCCCTTAACTTAGCCTTTGATTAGACCCTTAGCCATCTAATAAATGTTTGTTAAGCTATTTTTGTAGGTAATAAATAGCAATGCAATAAGGTCATAAATCCTGTTAAGGAGCCCATGATTGGCACCAGAAGTCCCTCAGAAGAATGAGCCATGAATCCAGACCTGAGGTAAGCCTCGCGCAGCTGACAAAGCTCCAGAGGATTCAGAAAAATATGCTTCGCGCAGTCCTCACGAAGTCCCAAGACTTCACAACAACTTCTAGCGCAGTTGAGTGACAGACTAGCTTCAGAATCCTACCTCGCGCAGCTGTCGCGCAGTAGCTGTGGGATGCAAATGTCAAGAGAACCTATCGCACAGTTCAGAAAAGCCTCAAAGCTATCGCGAGGATCCTCGCGAAGTTCCATTAAGATGTGAACTTCTCACGCAGTTCTCGCGCTATTCAGGAAGAAAGCAGCCTCGCGAAGCCAGAGTTATCCTTGCAAAGATTTATTATGAAATGGAATGCTCGCACAGTTCTTGTGCTATTCACAAGTAGCAATCCAACTGTGCGAAGCCCAATCTAGCCAGAGCTTAACTATCTACCTCGCGACTGATCAAAGCATCAAGAAGTTGCAACCCCACGACGTCTGAAGTTTTAATGCAAAATCATCCTCGCGAATTAAGTGCTACCACGCGACACTTCTAGGAATCGATCGCAAATTGGCGAAGCTCTGAACTCTAACTTCCATCATTCGGTAGAGGACATTCTGGGGATTTTCAGTGATTAGGGCACGCACTCCCACACTTAAATCTCCGTGTACACACCCTGAGGCATCCAAGGATCATTAATAGGCTACGTGGCATCGCTAAAATTAGGGTTTCCTAACCCTAATGATCCTTTTTTAGACTTAGACCCCCCGAAAGAGCTCAGACCTTATCACTGATACGTGATCTGAGATCTTCTTCTTTTCTGTTCTTCTATAGTTGTAAGTAGTTTTCCTTTTTCTTTTTCTTCTCTCCATAGCCTAGCACTTGCTGGCCATGCCTATGTATGTTTATTGAGATTAGATTAATGGAATTTGTGATTGGGTGTTGTACTTTTATGGGATTCGTGTGTTTGTGAGCTATTCTGTGTAAGGCTGTTGCCTTGTGATCCGCCATTGCTTTGGCTGTGATTCAAAGCAATGGAGGACTGATTCTAAGGACCCATTCAGATTCAAGTGACCTGTGTGTCAGGGCTATCATGGCCCAATACAGCCTTAGCCCTACCACAGGACCCACTAGATCTAAAATCCCCATGGAAGCCTAAGCTGGTAGCCTTGTCACCATGGTGGTGGCAGTAATATTCTTGTTTTGTTTTGGGCTCTGTGAGGAGGATAGCCTCTGGGATAGTCTGTGACCATTCAAGTGGACAGGTTATAGCCTTAGGGTGAATCCAATCCACCGATCCAAAATGGATCCTTCTTCTCCGAGCCTGAGCTTGTAGCCTGGTAGGAGATTGTACAGAGACAGACTCCCCTATATTAGTATAGACCCGCCATCAGATGTTAGATATGATCTGGTTATGGAGATTGTAGGCTTTTGACTGGACCATTGTAGTCCCACTCAAGCAATGGACAACTAGATCTAAGGTGGCACTCAATCTCTTGCTGGTTCTATGTGTCTGGGCTATCATGGTCCTATACAGCCTTAGCCCCACACATAGAGCTTTAGAGGTTGAGGTTCCCTATGGATTCCTGAGCTTGTAGCCTAGATGAAGTAGTGCCTACAATGATAAACTTGTTTTGACTCATCTTTGGATTGTGGTTCCCCTATGGGATAGTCTGTGACCATTTAAGTGAACAGGTTATAACCTTAAGGGATTGGATCATGGCACAGGGATGAGTTGGATTCTTTCTCCTCTTTGGTGATAATGTAGCCATTGGACAGGATTTCTATAGCAATGGAGACGGATCTGAGTCATAAATTCCAACTGTCTGAACTCAATAGCATACTTCTCACCCTTTTATATTTATTTTCCACACTCCATCCATCTTCTCAATTCTCTCAGAAGTTAATCTATTAGGGCTACCTTAGGATACTTAGAATAAGTGACCCTAAACTCCCCTCCTTTTACGACTGCCAGATCTGTAGTCAGATCTGGAGGGACTACTAGAGATAGCTCCCTTGGAGCCGGAGATCACTTTTCCCTATGGGACAAACTCTTACTTATCAAAACTTGCTACAATGGACCCTGTATCTTACAGGTCTAGGATTTCTCAGTTGTGCTGATTCCATCCTTTGTTTTACTTTGATTTTAAATTACTTTTACCACCAACAAATAAAGTAAGAACATCTGAATTTCACCCAACAGGTTTTTGGCGCCGCTGCTGGGGAAAGTGATCTAATAGTAGCCCCTAGGATATTTGTATTTTTAGTATTCTTTGTAGCTGTGAATAATTGATACTGCTGATGTAATTTTGAATCTTTCTTATAGATCTAGACAGCAGTAGAGAAGGACAGTGGGCTGCATTTGGAGATTAGCTACCTCTGTTTGCAAATTCTCTAACCTTTAAAACTCTGTCTATTTCTCTTACAATTTCCATAGCAGTATTTAGGATAGTTGTAAATTTATGTTTTGTTAAAGTAGCTGTAAATTTGTTAGATAAATTCTTTGAGTCAAGTGCAATGTGCCTGCAAGGAGTAGTCCCTGCTGGTGGTGTGTTTGTATGCTAGGTAGGAGATCTCTTAGTCCTACTTTAGAGCCTTTCAACCTTGAGCTAGAAAGGGGTAGAAGACTTAGAAGGAACAGGCACACCATAGTAGAGCCCCCAATTGAATCTGAGATAGTAGCAATGGGTGAAGAACAACCCAGAACTCTCAAGGAGTTGAATGCTTCAGATGACTATAACTCTCCATTTAGCATTCAATTCCCTGATGTTCAAGGGAACTATGAAATTAAAATTTCTATCATCCAGATGCTGCCCTCTTTCCATGGGCTTAGCAAGGAGGACCCTTACAAGCATACTGACCAATTTTTTGCCTTGTGCACCACATTCAATATCACTAGTTTGGGACCTAAGGCCACTGGACTCAGGCTCTTTCCCTTCTCTCGGAAGGATAGGGCTAGTACCTGGCTGGCCACTCTTCCCAACAATAGCATTGCATCTTGGAAAGACCTACAAACCAAGTTCCTGACAAAGTTCTTCCCTGAGACCAAAACTAGCCAGTTGAGGAAGGAAATTCTTGCTTTTGCCCAATCCCCAACTGAGGATTTTAATCAAGCCTGGGATAGGTTTAAGGAAATGCTCAAACAATGCCCCCACCACAAGATCCCAGACTGGCAGCTTGTACAAAGCTTCTACAATAGGATTGATGAGAAAAATAGAGATATGGCTGATGCCTCTTGTGGTGGAACTGTTAAGTAGTGAAAAATACCATTTTTCACCCCTAAACATGAGCCTTGAAAGACCCTTGAGAAGACTAAATAAGTGCTTTAGTGTGCATTTTACAGCTAACCAATCAGACAGGTCCAAATCCGAAAAGCATCCCAAAAAGATCAAAAAGCTGACAGCTCATGTCAAGTTTAAAGAAGGAGTGAAGAAACAGCCTCAGCAATGGCTAGAGAGGGTCTAAAAGAGCAGACAAAGACCTGAAGCAAGAATGGGAGCCTAGAGTTCAATTCGCAAAGAACTTCTATTATTCGCAAAGAAGAATGGGAGCCTAGAGTTCAATTCGCAAAGAACTTCTACTATTCGCAAAGAAGAATGGGAGCCTAGAGTTCAATTCGCAAAGAACTTCTACTATTCGCAAAGAACCTTGAACTTTGCGAAAAGAAGAAAACACTCCTCGAAAAGAAGATTGAACTTTGCGAACAGAGCTTCAGAAGTCATTGAACTTTACGAAAAGGCCCCTGAACTCTGCGAAAAGGTATTCTGGAGATTCGCAGCTTTAACAAGGGCAATTCAGTAATCTGTTGCACGCGCCCCAATGCATTGAAAAGCCCAGAGACATTCCGAAAGATTCTAAGCATAAAGCGAAGGAATATTCCACCCCACGTGAGCACCTAGAGAGGGAATAACTTGGCGGGAACTTCTAGAAACTCTAGCAAACTTTCAAAATGCATAACAGAATTGATGCCTTTTTCACCTGATTGGCTGAACCAGATCAAGCGATTCGATTGCCAAAATAGATCCGGATCCTCGTGCTCGACTCCTATTGGTTGATACAGATCTATCCAATTGATTGGTTGATACACATCCGAAATGGACTTAGGAAAACTATAAATAGAGCGAACCATTTGCCCAATTTGGGTATCCAGATTTTAGAGTTTTCATCTCTGTTTCCTCATTCGGTCAGGATAGCTTATCCAACCCTGTAATCCCTTCTTGTAGTTTACCTTTGAGAGCCATTGTGAGTGATTTGTACTTCCAAGTTCGGATTCAAGATCAGAAGTCCGAGGGCTCTCTGAGAAGCTCCGTAAGTCCGAGGGCTCTCTAAGAAGCCGTGCTCAGTAATTGTAATTTTGGATTTTAAAAGGTTGTAATTTGTGTCTTCTCCATTGGAGTCATGTCGAGGGTTACGAATGTTCACCTTAGTGCATTAGACTTCTTTAGATTCACTCATCCGCATGCAACTTCCTTAATTCATCACTCCTGCAATTAGCGTTGGTAACCTAATTCTAGCAAGATTTATGATGATGTTCATGTTCGAACTAAAGAATAGGCCACTGAATGGCGATCCGTGACCATTTAAGTGGATGATCACGCCCATAAGTCTAAACCTATTCCTTAATTCGGATTTATTTCTCTTACATCCGGTAGCGGTAGCGATGAAGATTGAATCGCCTGTTGAACTACAGATTCTCCATTAAAATTCAGAGGCTAAAGTACATGAAGCTATTATTTCTGCATTTGTCTTATTTTAAACATCTCCCCAACTCGGATCTGGATCATGTAGTTAGTTCTTTTCTTTATTTGCTTATAGTTAAACGTGAAAAATTCAACCTCCCAT
This sequence comes from Chloranthus sessilifolius, assembly GCA_021018995.1. Lineage (NCBI taxonomy): Eukaryota > Viridiplantae > Streptophyta > Magnoliopsida > Chloranthales > Chloranthaceae > Chloranthus > Chloranthus sessilifolius. Next base: position 42,916,721 of record CM037591.1, on the reverse strand, counting down.
CTTATGTGCTTTGTAGATAGGATCAGAGGCCAGATCTGGTAGCTCAGATCTGGAGGTTTATCTTAAATTTTAAATCAATTCCCTATGGACGATCTTTTACTCACTTACATTTAAAACTTGCTACAATTGGCCCTGATCTTGCAGGCCAGTGTTAGCCCCAATGTGCTGATATCCCTTTCATAAGTTAACATCCATATAACCTAGCATTCTTTAATTCTTTAATTTTTGATTCATAATGCACACAATTATGGCACACTTGGAGCAACAACAAGTTTTTGGCGCCGTTGCCGGGGAATAGATTTTAAAATTGGTAGACCTAAGTTTTTCTATTTTGTAGATTTGATTTTTATTTTAATTTTTGCTTTAAACCTGCACTTTGCATTCCAAGTGCTTGATTAAATGTCTACAGCAGTTTTGTATAGAAAACCTGTTTTACTGCAGCAGAATTTTTATTTTTTTTATTTTTCTGAGTTTTTATTCTTTGCCTTCTAGTTATTTGAATAAATGCTGCTGCCACTCTTTTGTCTTTTTGTCAAATTTGGGCAGTTGCTCCAAGTTTTTCTTTTTATTTTTCTTTTTGTTTTTGTCAATACTTGAATAAGGTACTGCTGCAGTTTTTGGATGTTTGCAGATCTGGAGCAGCCGTCCAACAAGGAGCATCTGGACCAAAGCTGGAGCAGATCTGCTTGAGTTTGCATCCCCTTCTCCTTTGTATTCATTTTCTATTTTTAAATTCTTGAGAACCAGCAATTACTTGCGGTTTAATGTTTGTTTTGATTATAATTTCATTGCCTTTTTAGGCATCTTTTTATTTTTTTTTACAAAACCAAATACAAAATAAAAGAAGCTGAAAACACAAATAGAAAATCTCTGAGTTGTTTCTCATTATTTTCAGCAGTAGTAAATAAGGGCTCTTGTTGAGCCCGGGCTGATCCAAAACAAGTAAAAAAAAATAATAATAATAAAAAAATAGAAAATTATAAAAACAATATAGATATCTTCCGGATGGGCTGTTTTTCTCCATTTGCATCCACTTTTCCCATCTGGACCTGCTGAGATCATTTTTTTTTTTTAGGAATCATGTAGGATAATGAGTAGTGAATCATAGGCTGTTTTGAATATTCAATGGACCCACTAATTTTATTTTCCTTCGAGATTTCTTCATCATAAAGGGGTCTCAGCTGTGTGTGAACCCTGTTTTTAATATGTGCTCCCATGCTTCATTATTTTTTTTTTTTCATACACATCATCAACAAAGGGGTCAATCTTATGAATCTTGCTTTTCACTGTATTCCTGCTAATCATTTTTATAATCACTTAGATTCATAAGTATCTCAGGCTTTTGGGTTTGTTTCTTTGGGTTTGAATCCTCACATGCAAGAAGTGGTAATGAAGGAAGTTGTCAAGCTGCTAGATGCTGGGGTCATTTACCCCATTTCAGATTCTGCTTGGGTAGCACCCACACAGGTGGTGCCTAAGAAATCTGGCATCACTGTTGTAGCAGCTGAATCTGGTAAACTTATGTCCACCAGACAAACAACTGGATGGAGGGTCTGCATAGACTACAGAAAATTAAATACCATGACAAGGAAAGACCATTTCCCCCTCCCCTTCATTGACCAAATCCTTGATAAGCTTGCAGGCAAAGCTTACTACTGCTTCCTTGATGGGTACCGTTACAACCAGATCCTCAGGTACCCAAGGACCAAGAAAAGACCACCTTCACCGCCTTTGGCACTTTTGCCTATAGGAGGATGCCCTTTGGTCTTTGCAATGCCCTGCTACTTTTCAAAGATGCATGTATGCCATCTTTCCGACATGATTGATCAATTCATGGAGATCTTCATGGATGACTTTTCAATTTATGGAGACTTTTTCCCAATGCTTACACCTCCTCAAGTTGGTGTTGCAAAGATGTAAAGAAACCAATTTGGTTCTAAGTCGAAAGAGTCATTTTATGGTCACCCAAGGCATTGTCCTAGGACATGTGGTCTCCCATAAAGGCATAGAGGTGGACCAAGCAAAATTGATCTAATTGCACATTTGCCTCCTCCGTATAAGCAAATCAAGTTTCTTAGGGCATGCAGGATTTTATAGGAGGTTCATCAAAGATTTCTCAAATTTCCAAGCCACTCATGTCATTCTTGTGTCAAGATGTTCCTTTTGTGTTTACTAATGAATGCATGACAACCTTTGAGGTCCTTAAGAAATGTCGATTTCAGCTCCATCTTGCGATCCCTGACTATTGGTTCCCTTTGAGCTGATGTGAGATGCATCAGTCTATGCCCTAGGTGCTGTCCTAGGGCAGGGGAAGGATAAGCTTCCCCATGACATAGCTTATGCCTGCAGAACCATGATAGATGCCCAGCTCAACTACACAACAAGCGAGAAAGAGCTGCTGGCCATTGTGTTTGCATTGGAAAAATTCGGGCCTTATGTTTTAGGTTCACAATTGTGGTGTTTATCGACCACTCGCCTAAAGTACCTTCCTAAGAAGGATACCAAGCCCAGATTAATCGGTGGATCCTCCTATTACGTGAGTTTGATCTACAGATTAAGGATAAGAAAGGAGTGGAGAATGTGGTGATCACTTATCCGAATTCTCAATCCGAGGATGATAGCTTACCCATTAATGAATCATTTCGATGAGCAACTTTTGCCATCAATACCCATCCTTGGTTTGCAAACATAGTCAACTTCTTGGCTATTGGATGATTCCTCAACATTGGAATAGAATGGATAAAGATCTTTTCTTCTCACAAGTTAAACATTTCATTTGGGAAGATCCTTATCTATTCAAGAATTGTGCGAACCAAGTAATCGTAAAGTGTGTCCTGGACCATGAATTCTCGGCATATTGTCAATGTGTCATGAACAGCTGTGGAGGCCATTTCGGTGGCAATAAACAAATTGCAAAAATTCTGCAGTGTGATTTCTATTGGCCCACAATCTTTAAAGATGCCTTACAAAGATCAGAAATCTTGCTAGAACCGCCAAAAATCGGCAAGATTTCCAAAAGAAACTCAATGCCCTCGCAGCCAATCCTGTAGTTGAGTTGTTTGATGTTTGGGGCATAGATTTTATGGGCCCTTTCCCTTCTAATGGAAACAATTTCATCTTGGTAGTGTGGATTATGTCTCCAAGTGGATTGAGGCCATAGCTACCAAATCCAATGATCACAAAGTGGTTTTAAGATTCCTCAAAGACCACATTTTTCCAGATTTGATTCCCCAGAGCCATCATTAGTGATGGGGAAAACACTTTTACATGTGCTTTGACTCTCTATTAAAAAGTACTCATCACTCACAGAGTAGCCACTCCCTATCATCCACAAACCGGATGGTGGAGATTTCAAATAGAGAGATCAAACACATTTTGGAAAAAAGCAGAAGAAGGATAGAAAGGACTGGTCCTTTAAGCTTAATGATGCTTTGTGGGCATACAGAATCGCCTACAAGACTCCTATAGGATGTCCTTCAGATCGGTTTATGGCAAGGCATGCCATCTACCAAGAGAATTAGAATATAAGGCCTTGTGGGAAATCAAAACTTTTAATATGGATCTAATCGCTGTGGTAACCACAGAAGCTTCAACTCACCGAATCGAAGAACCGAGGATGGATGCCTACACTAGCTCCAGATTGTACAAAGAAAAGGTCAAATCATTCCATGATAGGAGCCTTATGAGAAGAGAGTTCATACCGGGGTCCAAGGTATGGTTATTCAACTCTAAACTTAAATTCTTTCCGGCAAATTGAGATCCGGATGGGAAGGGCCATACATGTCATCAAGGCCACCCTCGGGAGCTGTGGATATTTTCAGATCCCAAGGATGGAAGAATACTCAAGGTAAATGGTCGAGGCTCAAACCATGCATTGAAAACACCCAGAGCCCTTGTTGCCCACCTATCATCATGAATCTCCAAAATCGATGGTAGAAAAGTGTATAATATGTTTGTACAACATTGTTGTTTTTCGATTTTCTTTGCTTTACATCTATTTTTCTTGCACGCATAGTGTAAATACACTTCAAAGTTCAAATCGCAAAGTAAAAAGTACTTTTCGAAAAGTTCAAAGTTCTATTCGAATTGATTATGGAGCTGTAATGAACTACTCGAAAAGAACCATGTTCTGTTCGAATAGTTAAAATTTCCTTTTCGAATAGAAAATCTGGGAGAAGTCCTTTGCGAAAAAGATCTTCTGGAGCACAAATTCTTTTTTGTATCGACACTTTTCTTTTTCTTTTTAACTTTGTATTCCCTTACCTTGCTTTTTACTGTTTCTCTTTTATTAGCATTAGTTTCCTTTCATTTGCATAGTAATCCTTCTATTTGTTAGATTTTATTTAGCAGTTCTAGCATTGTTTTGTTGATTTTTCTTGCATTTGTATATCATGTTTTCCATTTCCTTGCTCATATCTTCAGTTTTACATTTTTATTTTTTCTGCTGCATATAGTTTAGATTTTTTACATTTCTTAGTTTTTCTTTCTTCTTTTACCTTGCCCTAGTCTCTCCTTGTCTAGAACATTGAGGACAATGTTCATCTTAGGTTTGGGGTATGGAAAATGTGTCCCCCATGGGATAATTAGCATAAGGGCATCACAATCACCAAAGTAATCAGGAAATGAATCAATTTACTTAAGAATCATGACAATGTTGAAATTTTAAAATTTTCTTTGCAAGAATTTAGACATTCTAAACCCTACAATATTCCACATTTCCATGATGTTAACACCAGGAAAATACACTTGTATTAGCACATAGCAAGTCCACAGGAAGAGAAAAAGGTAAAGATATACTTGAAAGCTCAAGGAAAGAACATAACCGGAGAATTGAGCCTATATGTTTTACATCTCATGAAGAGTGACCGAGGCAACCCTTTTCCGATTCAAAGGATCTGGCCGAGGCATTAGATCCACTAGAAATTAGGAAACTCCAAATCAAAACAAGCAACAGATTCATGAAATCGAGGAAAAGATCAAGGCCTTCTTTGGGCGACTTGAGCTTAACAGAACCAACCAAGAAAGATCTGCCCTTGTTTGTACCCCAATTGAGCTATAAATCCTACAATGCTTCATCAAAACACCCATTTTTCTTGCACCTGAACCAATGGAACCAATTCAGCCTTCCCTCACCTTGAGAATTCAGGAGTTAAAGGAGAAAGAAGTAAAGATGGAACATTTCTGGGCAAATATCAAAATAAATGAAGAAAAACCTCAAAAATGGGCAAGATATGGTGACCGAGAAAGTAAAAGAGAAACAATGTGAAAAAGAAGCAAGCAAAAAAAGGCAAAAAGGGGAACTTTATGTTGAAAATTCAAGATCAAAGGAAGAAGAACTGAGTACTTTGAACACGAGAATCTCAAAAGAAGCTAAACTCAAGAAGGTGGAGTCATGAACCACCTCCTTCAATTCCTGATTTCTCAAAAATCCAAACACCTGTTCAACCTTCCTATCCCTAAAACCTCACTCCATGAGCCATACAACAAACCCAAAAAGTCCTTGTGATCCAAAGTTGAGTGAACTGTCATGTGGAGATAAGCGCTTCAATCTATGGTGAGGAGATGTCAAGGATGCCAAAGACCGAGAATCATGCCTATGCTCATGCTTACAAATCCATTTGGGAGATGTAATCGCTCTTGAGCTTGAGTGAAAATGAACCCTTCAACAAAAATCTTGATGAGAGTACACCTAAGTGTTTGGGTTGGAACTTGAGCACATTAAGTATGACTTATAACCTAATTTTTATTCAAATGATGAACATCACACACATTTGCATGATTTCTATGGCTGCTCACAGATTAGAAAGAGTGAAACATTCATAAGGTTTATAAATGTTGAAATCCCTTGCAAACAATAAACCTAAATTTCTGTTAAACATTGATTCAAGAGTAACTAATTTTGATCTTTGATTGCTCATGGGATGACGGCACTAATGCCAAGTCCCATGGAGAAGTTTAGGGTACCTTCACTGAAAACCCTCAGGAGACTTCACTCCTCCTCTAGGGATCACCTAGGGGTTTAAAAGGCTTGTTGCATATGCTAAATGCACCTGTGCTTCCTACAAAAGTGGCTCTTTATTTTGCTTTTACGTTTCTTTGCTCAGGGACTAGCAAAGCTTAGGTTTGGGGGTGTGTTAAGTAGTGAAAAATACCATTTTTCACCCCTAAACATGAGCCTTGAAAGACCCTTGAGAAGACTAAATAAGTGCTTTAGTGTGCATTTTACAGCTAACCAATCAGACAGGTCCAAATCCGAAAAGCACCCCAAAAAGATCAAAAAGCTGACAGCTCATGTCAAGTTTAAAGAAGGAGTGAAGAAACAGCCTCAGCAATGGCTAGAGAGGGTCTAAAAGAGCAGACAAAGACCTGAAGCAAGAATGGGAGCCTAGAGTTCAATTCGCAAAGAACTTCTACTATTCGCAAAGAAGAATGGGAGCCTAGAGTTCAATTCGCAAAGAACTTCTACTATTCTCAAAGAAGAATGGGAGCCTAGAGTTCAATTCGCAAAGAACTTCTACTATTCGCAAAGAACCTTGAACTTTGCGAAAAGAAGAAAACACTCCTCGAAAAGAAGATTGAACTTTAACAGGAGCTTGAAGTCATTGAACTTTACGAAAAGGCCCCTGAACTCTGCGAAAAGGTATTCTGGAGATTCGCAGCTTTAACAAGGGCAATTCAGTAATCTGCTGCATGCACCCCAATGCATTGAAAAGCCCAGAGACATTCCGGAAGATTCTAAGCATAAAGCGAAGGAATATTCCACCCCACGTGAGCACCTAGAGAGGGAATAACTTGGCGGGAACTTCTAGAAACTCTAGCAAACTTTCAAAATGCATAACAGAATTGATGCCTTTTTCACCGATTGGTGAACCAGATCAAGCGATTACTGATTGGCCAAAATAGATCTGGATCCTCGTGCTCGACTCCTATTGGTTGATACAGATCTATCCAATTCTGATTGGTTGATACACATCTGAGCTGGACTTAGGGAAAACTATAAATAGACGAACCATTTGCCCAATTTGGGTATCCAGATTTTAGAGTTTTCATCTCTGTTTCCCTCATTCCGATCAGATAGCTTATCTGAACCCCCTGTAATCCCTTCTTGTAGTTTACCTTTGAGAGCCATTGTGAGTGGTTTGTGCTTCCAAGTTCGGATTCAAGATCAGAAGTCCGAGGGCTCTCGAGAAGCTCGATCAGAAGTCCGAGGGCTCTCTAAGAAGCCGTGCTCTGTAATTATAATTTTGGATTTTAAAAGGTTGTAATTTGTGTCTTCTCCATTGGAGTCATGTCGAGGGTTACGAATGTTCACCTTAGTGCATTAGACTTCTTTAGATTCACTCATCCGCATGCAACTTCCTTAATTCATCACAATTAGCGTTGGTAACCTAATTCTAGCGATTTACTGATGATGTTCATGTTACGAACTAAAGAATAGGCCACATAGCGACAGATCTGTGACCATTTAAGTGGAGATCACGCCCATAAGTCTAAACCTATTCCTTAATTCGATTTATTTCTCTTACATCATCTTTGGTAGCCGATGAAGATTGAATCTTTCTGCTGAACTACAGATTCTCCATTAAAATTCAGAGGCTAAAGTACATGAAGCTATTATTTCTGCATTTGTCTTATTTTAAACATCTCCCCAACTCGGATCTGGATCATGTAGTTAGTTCTTTTCTTTATTTGCTTATAGTTAAACGTGACAAATTCAACCTCTCATCTTATGTGCTTTGTAGATAGGATCAGAGGCCAGATCTGGTAGCTCAGATCTGGAGGTTTATCTTAAATTTTAAATCAATTCCCTGTGGACGATCTTTTACTCACTTACATTTAAAACTTGCTACAATTGGCCCTGATCTTGCAGGCCAGTGTTAGCCCCAATGTGCTGATATCCCTTTTATAAGTTAACATCCATATAACCTAGCATTCTTTAATTCTTTAATTTTTGATTCATAATGCACACAATTATGGCACACTTGGAGCAACAACAGGAACCTACATGCACAAGACTGCTGATGAGGCATGGGAATTGTTTGAAGTAATCAGTGAAAATGCTTTGCAAAAGCTATCCCTGGCAAGAACTAGTTAGGAGTCTTTGTCAAAAGTGGAGCCTGCTGCATTGTCAAGAGGAAAAGTTTATGAGGTGTCTGGGAACAATGATCTACAGCTGCAGATGGCAAACCTCTCTTTGAAGTTTGACAAATTACTGACTGTGATGCAACCCAGAAGGGCTGCTCAAGTGGTGGAGGCATGTCTGATGTGCCAGTCCCCACAGCACACAGTAGAGGAATGTCCATCTGTAGGGCAATATCCTGAATTAGTATTGGAACATGCTGCTGCTGCGCAATCTTTTGGCCAGCAACAATCTGGTGGCTATAACAGACAGCCATATGGATACCAGTACCAAAATACTAGTTACCAATGGAGAGACCACCCAAATCTGAGGTGGAGGCAAGACAATTATATGCAGCCCCAGCAAATGTTAGCCTTACCCCAAAGGCCACAGCAGCAGTTCAATCAGGGATATGCCCCTTGGTCTAATTTCCAACACCAGCAGCAGCCCCATCAGCAATAAAATCAATTGGTCTTACCCCCATCTCAACCCAGAAATACTTCTCTCGAGGACCAGGTCTTGACCTCACTACAAAACCTGGGGTCCATGGCTCAGACTGTGAATTCTCATGGTCAGAGCATAAAGATGGAAGAGCAGATTGGCCAGCTAGCGAATGCCTTAGCTAAAAGAGAGGAGGGGAGGTTGCCCAGTCAGCCAGTGGTTAATCCCATGGGCCAATTTTTGATTGGTGAAGGATTCTCAAACCTTGAGGGGCAGGGGGATCTTTCATTGAATTGATTCATAGAACTGTGTATTGTGTATGTTATGTATTTTAGTATGGTTCAGTTTTTTTTTTCTGTTTATAGGAATTTCTAGTGATCTTGTCAGAGTCTGAATGTATATGACTTGAAAATTCTTCTGCCTGCTTTGGTTCTTATTCCCTTTGAATTTTTGATTGTGATTGAACAAATGATGGTGGTACTGTTTTGATAATGCGAATGCTGTTTGAATTTGATGTTTTGATTAAATGCATTTTGAGTAATTGCATGATTAATTGTTGGGAAAGCATGGAGAGTCCTGTTTAGAATGACTAAGGGTTTCCCTGAAAAAGAGAATGTGAGAGAATCCACCCACAAAACAAAGGAAAATGACAGATTAATGGGTGTGTGATCCTTGTCACTGTTTTAGCTGTCGCGAGGTTCTGAAAAATAGGCGTGGTTTCTTCTCGCGCAGTTCATAAGATGTTATCCTGCTAAGCTGTCGCGAGATTCAACATAATTGTGTGGACTCTCTCGCGCGATCCAAATGAAAGTCCAATCTCGCAACCCACTCCTGCCCATCAAGCGAGCAGACATTTTCGAAGCGCGCCAAGCCTCGCGATTTATATAATCCAACCTCGCGCTGCTTTCCTTTTCTATTTTCTCTTCTCCAGCCAGCGAAACCCTAGCTCTTACTCCCATTAATCTCTCTCCTCCAGCATCCATTTTACAGTCCATCATTCACCTTCTAATTCTGAAGATTTTCTTCTACATCCTCCATCACCAGTTGCCCTCTGATAGGAGCTCTTGCGGTCTTTCGTGCATCAGATTGAACAGAACCCTAAGTTTTAGGGTAAGACTCAGCTCTCAACCTTTGCTTTTCATTTTTCAAACTATACATTCACAGAGGAGAAGTTCAATGGCCCCTAAGGGCGCACCTGTGAAAAGAGCAAGGGATAAGGCTCCCGTGGAGCCCACTCCCAAGAAGGCCAAGTCCTCAACGGCTCCGTAAAAAGGGAAAGAAATGGTTCAGGAAGCGGCTGAACTAACACCTGATTACTCTACACCCTCTGAGCTCCTGACTCCCATTCCCTTGGAGCCTGAAGCTATTTTTGACCTATCTTTCTTTGAAACAGAACCTCTGTCAGCCCCTGCCATTGACTTCATCCGCAAGGCTGGATTGACCCCCCTGCTGCAAGCTATCCCTACATTAGCCTACCCTAGACTAGTGCAACTCTTTTACCAACACATTAGGGCTAGACCAGACCACCGTTGGCAGCCAGGCCTCCTTGTGTTAGTTGACAATTTTGAAATGTTACTCAGCCCTGAGTTGATTGCTGAAGTAATGGGCATCCCTGCTATCTTTAACCCCAACTGTGGATATGGCCCCCCTGTGTGTGCCCCCATTAATACCATTGCACAGGCCCTTACCAGAGGATTGAAGGCCACCGGGGATTCCATCAGGAGAAGAGACCTGGACCCTAAACTTCTGCTCATTGATCAAGTTCTGCGAAAGAACATTTATTGTGTCGGCCATCAGCAGGAGAGGAGGACCCCAATTGCTAATGTTGTTTATTCCTTTTCACTGGGGCACGGTTTTCATGCTGTAAGGTTGATTTTTGAGGCCATGAAGGATGTAATGGTGAAGCTAGGGCAGAAAAAGAAACCCTACACTCTCCCCTATGCAAAACTCATTACCAAATTACTTTTGAGGGGAGGGTACAAGATACCAGTAGGGGAGTTAACCATTGACCTCACCCCTACAACTTTTGCAAAAAGGCAATGGGGGATCAGTAGGAGTCTAATGGATCCCCAAAAGAAGAAGAAGAAGGCTGAGGCCCAGGTTGCTACAGAGCATGGAGAGGGGACTGCGGTTGCTAAAGCTCCTGCTCTAAAAAAGGTGGCTAAAGCTCCTGCTCCCAAGAAGGTGGTGCAAGCTCTTGTCGCTACTGATTCTGCAGCAAGACCTCCATCCACCACACCTGTCCCTCCATCAGTTTCTTTACCTATTCCATCTTTCCCTTTTCCTCTTTTGTTTCCCTTATCCGTACCCACTCTAGATTTCCCTGTGATTGATTCCTGGGAGGAAAACATTGACCCCCATGACAACCCTTTACCTTCACCTACATTACCTCAGTACACACCTCCAATTCCCCCATCATCTGAATTGAACCCTGACAGCCCTCCCCTGATATCCTACATTAAAAAGAAAACCTCTCACACAACCCCTGCTATATCCTTACCTAAACCAACCACCCCTATCATTCCCACAGAAACCCCACACATTGACCCAGCCACCATCCCAGCCATCCCTACTTCACCTCCACTTACAGACCTTTATTTTAACCTCGCCACTACTTCCGGATATCAGGCCTTCATGACTACATTGCTTGACACCATGCCAACCCATGATATCCCTCTCCCAGATTCCCGACTTCCTTCCCCACATCACTCACCAGAACCTCCATCTCCTCCTCCTACAACCTTCCATCATGCCCCTACTTCCCCTTTCCAACCTGTTCCCTCTTCTTCTCATACTCCACCCCAACCACACTCAGACACACTTACCCATATCCTTTCCCTAATACATGACTTTTAAACCCAACTATCAACCATAACACATACCCAAGACCAAATGCAGACTTACATCACCACCATCAAATTCACCCTTCAAACATTGACAAAACCACCCATCTCTGCACAAACACCTCCTACACCACAAATCCAGTCCCCTTCCACCTCTGACTCCACAGTGCAACTAGATTTTCCCCCCATTGACTTAACTACACCCTCCAAGACACCATACCCCACCACTCCTTCCCCACTCTACCTATCCTCCCCCCACTCATTTTACCCCCACCACAATTTACCAACCAATCAACCCAAACAGACCCCATTCCTTTCCCATCCACATTCTCCATCCACCCACACACACTTTTGGCCCCACCATTACCATTCAAACCCTTCACCATTCCATTTTACTCTTACCCACCACCACCCACCTTCAGTGACCCCACCTCATTTTCTTTTCCACCCATGCCCTCCATTCCACCTCTCATATTACCTCCTCCCAGATTCTCTGACAACTCGACTCAAACGGACCCAGAACTTTTTATCCAGCCCCCACATGTGGATGTCCTCCCTGCCACTTTACCCCCATAGGACCAATCACCTTCTACTTCTTCCACTCCCTTTCTACCTATCCTACCAAGACATTCCTATTACACCCCTCCTTACTTCACCGTCCTCCATGCCATGAGGGACAATGCCTACATCAAGAGGGATGTTCTCAGGGGAATGACCCAACTTAGACAATCCATTGAGTACCCTTTACTGTAGAAATTGAGTGACCTGAAGCTTGCTCACAGGCAGAAGCTGAGAGATATTTCAAAGGGGTGGGAGACAATTTTGGAGACCCTCAATGACACAAAGGCTGACGCAACTTACTATAAACTGAATGCGGAGATGGAGAAAGCCAATGCCCAGTGGGAGAAAACAAGAGCCCGGATATATGAAAAGAAACTTAACAATGCTCAGGAGATCCACAAGCTCACTAAGGGGCTTTCTGATGCCAAACTCCTTTATGCTGAGAAGCAGATTGAAATTTTGCAAAAAAGGATTGCATCGCTGTTAGGCAAACCAATTCAGGCCACCCCTCTTGCTACCGAACCCCCTAAGGCCCCACCTTCCACACACCTCGGGCCATCTTCTTCCATTCCCCCTGCTCCTCCATCTACATCTCCTCCTCCTCCACCTCCTACTCAAGTACCTCCACCACCTCCTCCTCCAGTGCCTCCCCTGCTAAATCTCCTGCACCCAAGAGAAAAAGGGATGCTCCCAAGAAACCTTCTCCCTCCAAAAGAGCCACTACTGCCCAAAAAGGGAAAAAGCCTGCACTGCCATCCCCACCCCCAAAGGCCACCAGAGCTTCTGCTCAGGATGACCCCCATGGTCGGTTGCTTTCCAAAGATGAACGCAGGCAGGCTGCTGCAGCCCTTGGATTGGACCCCACTGCTATCTTTCCCTCTGATTCTGATTCTGACTCTGCACCACCTACGGATCCACGTGCTAAGAGTCCTGTTGCTCCTGCTGAGCAAACTTATCCTCAGAGAAGGAAAGTTATAGCTAAGAGGACTACTCACTCAACTGCCTCTATCAAAATTGGAAAAGAACAATCTTGATCGAGGAGGCACCACCTTGAACCGAAAGAAGATAAAGGCAAGAGCCCGGTTGTCCCTCCTGCGCCAGACAAAGCAAAATCTCCTCTTATTCCCCCTCAGACTCAACAAGGGCAAGGCTCAAAAGGGAAGGGCCCAAAAGGGAAGAGTCCCAAAGGAAATAGTCCTATCAAATCACTTGAGCAAACCAAAGACAAATCCCCAGTGACCCCTCCTGCACCAAAGGCACCCAAAATGAGGGTCGAGGGCACCAAAAGCTCCAACCATGCCCAAAACTGCCGCCCAAAAGAAGGAAGAGAGGAAAAGAAAGAAAAAAGAGGAAGAGGCTCCCCTTCGAGAGCAGGCCAAGAAAATGGGTTGGGACTGGTTTTGATTCAGGCTCCGATTAGCTTGTACCTAGGATTTTTCTGTTTCTGCATTTTCTTTTTCTCCTGTTGTTTTTCATTTTGTACATTTCTCTCTTATAATAGATCTTCTTCTTTTGTCATTACTATTTGTCTTTGTCTTGTGTCTGTTTTGCTCCATGTTATTTCCTTTTATTTTGCCATAAATAAATCTGCTGCACACCAACCTTTGAATCAGTGGGGACACTGCTCTTCATAGGTTTGGAGGTGTGTTAGGCAGATCCTACCAATGGAATAGTTAACCTAAGTGCAGTAGAATCATGTGAGTAAGATGGAAATGGGTCATGTTCACTGGACAATCAGAAAAATAATGAAATTCAAAATTATTTCCAGACTTTAGGCATTACAGACTTTTAAAATTTCACATTTCCATGATGAGATCACCAAGGAAACTCACTTGTATCAGCACTTAGTGAATCATTAGAGAGAGCTAAAGGTAAGGGCATACTTAAGAATTCAAAGGAAGACCATAACTAGTGAGATTTGGGCCTATATAAATTTTTTTTCTTTGAGGAGTGACTAAGGCAATTTCTTCTAGCTCTAAGGGCTGGCTGAGTCACTGTGCTCACTAGAAGTTTGGCAACTCCAAATTGAAACAACTGACAGCACTCATGAGACTTAGGAAAGGATCAAGGCCTTCTCTTGGATAGTTTGAGCCTAAATAGACCAACCTTAAGCAACTGCCCTTGTCCATACCCCCTTTGAGCCTTAAATCCTAAATTTCTTCAAAAATACACCTGAGTACTTGCACTTGAACCTATGTATCTGATTTAACCTTACCCTCACTCTGAGAATTCAGAAGGTAAAGGAACAAGAGTTGAAGATGGACTAGCTATGGTCAACATTAGGTGAGTAAAGAAGAAGTACCTCAAATTAAAAGCAAGATGGCGAGAAAATGGTGGCATTTCGAAAAAGCAAAAACAAAATAAAAAGAAGAAAAATGCATAAAAAAGAAACAAAAATAAAAATGAAGAGGAGTAAGAGAGGAGTTAAGAGGAAACTTTCATTGGGAAAATCGAAATCAAGAAGAGAAACTGATCACTTCAAATCTGAAAACCTTAAAGAAGATAAAAGGAGTTGAATTAAAGAAGGTGAAGTCATGAATCACCTCCTTCACCTATTGATTTCTCAATTTTGCACCCCTTTGCAACCTTCCATTCTTTTTAACCCCACTCCATAAGCCACATTACAGCCCAGTTAAAGCCCTTGTGATCCAAAGTTGAGTAAGCTATCATGTGGAGATAAAGAGTTATCCAATCTATGGGGAGGATCTGTCAATGATGCCAGCACTCAAGATCTATGCCTATGCTCATGCTTACAGACCCATTTGGGGGATGTAACTGCTCTTGAGCTTGAGAGAAAATGAAACCCTCAACAGTTCTTTATGAGAGTATGCCCTGGAGAGTTTTGGGTCTGATCTTGAATGCATTAGGTGTGACCTATAACCTAATTTTTGATCCAGTGATGAGCTCAATGTTGACACACCTGTGTAGTGTCTCTGGTGTAAACTGATTGGAAATGTTGTGCTTTCATGAGAAACTTATACTGCTTAAATTTCTATGCAGACAAGGTGTTTGAATTTCTTATATTTTTTTACTGATTCAAGGGTGACCTAACTCTGTTTCTTGACTTCTCACTTGATAATAATGCACTTTTGTTAACTATCTCATTGAGAAGTTTGTGGGTGTCTTCACTGAAAACCCTCATGAGACTTCACTCCTCCACTAGGGATCACCTAGGGGTTTAAAAGGCTTGGTACATATGCTAAATGTATCCGTGCTCCCTACGAAAGTGGCATTTAATTTCTGTAGTTGATTTAATGTAGCTTTGCTAAGGGACTACCAAAGATTAGGTTTGGGGGTGTGTTAAGACTTGAAAAGTACCACTTTTCACCCCTTAACTTAGCCTTTGATTAGACCCTTAGCCATCTAATAAATGTTTGTTAAGCTATTTTTGTAGGTAATAAATAGCAGTACAATAAGGCCATAAATCCTGTTATGGAGCCCATGATTGGCACCAGAAGTCCCTCAGAAGAATGAGCCATGAATCAAGACCTGAGGTAAGCCTCGCGCAGTTGACAAAGCTTCAGAGGATTCAGAAAAATATGCTTCACGCAGTTCTCGCAAAGTTCCAAGACTTCACAATAACTTCTCGCGCAGTTGAGTGACAGACTAGCTTCAGAATCCTACCTGCAAATTGTCGCGCAAGAGCTGTGGATGTAAATGTCAAGAGAACACATGATCAAAAGCCTCAAAGCTATCACGAGGATCCTTGCGAAGTTCCATTAAGAAGTGAACTTCTCGCGTAGTTCTCGCGCTGTTCAGAAAAAAAGCAGCCTCGCGAAGCCAGAGTTATCCTCGCGAAGATTTATTGTGAAATGGAATGCTCGCATAGTTCTCGCGCTATTCACAAGTAGCAATCCAACTGCGAAGCCCAATCCAGCGAGAGCTTAACTATCTACCTCGCGACTGGTCAAAGCATCAAGAAGCTGCAACCTTGGACGTCTGAAGTTTTAATGCAAACTCATCCTCGCGAAGTTAGCGCTACCACGTGACAAGTCTGGGAATCGACTACAACCTGGCGAAGCTCTGAACTCCAACTTCCATCATTCTGTAGAGGACATTCTAGGGATTTCCAGTGATTAGGGCACGCACTCCCACACTCAAATCTCTGTGTACATGCCCCGAGGCATCCAAGGATCATTAATAGGCCATGTGGTATCACTAAAATTAGGGTTTCCTAACCCTAATGCGCCGCCACACCCACTGCTATATAAACCTAAGCCTGGTTTAGGTTTAGAGAGGAACCTTTCTTAGACTTAGACCCCCCCGGAAGAGCTCAGACCTTATCACTGATACATGATTTGAGATCTTCTTCTTTTCTGTTCTTCTGTAGTTGTAAGTAGTTTTCCTTTTTCTCTTTCTTCTCTCCATGGCCCAGCACTTGCTGGACATGCCTATGTATGTTTATTGAGATTAGATTCATGGAATTTGTGATTGGGTGTTGTACTTTTATGGGATTCGTGTGTTTGTGAGCTGTTCAGTGCAAGGCTGCTGCCTTGTGATCCGCCATTACTTTTGCTGTGATTCAAAGCAATGGAGGACTGATTCTAAGGACCCATTCAGATCTAAGTGACTTGTGTGTCTGGCCTATCATGGTTCGATATAGCCTTAGCCACACCACAAGACTCACTAGATTTGAAATCCCCATGGAAGCCTGAGCTGGTAGCCTTGTGACCATGGTGGTGGCAGCAATATTCTTATTTTGTTTTGGGCTCCGTGAGGAGGATAGCCTCTGGGATAGTCTGTGACCATTCAAGTGGACAGGTTATAGCCTTAGGGTGAATCCAATCCGCCGATCCAAAATGGATCCTTCTTCTCCGAGCCTGAGCTTGTAGCCTGGTAGGAGATTGTACAGAGACAGACTCCCCTATATTAGTATAGACCCGCCATCAGATGTTAGATCTGATTTGGTTATAGAGATTGTAGGCTTGTGACTGAACCATTGTAGTCCCACTTAAGCAATGGACAGCTAGATCTAAGGTGGCACTCAATCTCTTGCTGGTTCTATGTGTCTGGGCTATCATGGTCCTATACAGCCTTAGCCCCACACATAGAGCTTTAGAGGTTGAGGTTCCCTATGGATTCCTGAGCTTGTAGCCTGGATGAAGTAGTGCCTACAATGATAAACTTATTTTGACCCATCTTTGGATTGTGGTTCCCCTACGGGATAGTCTGTGACCATTTAAGTGAACAGGTTATAACCTTAAGGGATTGGATCATGGCACAGGGATGTGTTAGATTCTTTCTCCTCTTTGGTGATAATGTAGCCATTGGACAGGATTTCTATAACAACAGACCTGGATCTGAGTCATAAATTCCAGCAGATCTGAACTCAATAGCATACTTCTCACCCTTTTATATTTATTTTCCCACACTCCATCAATCTTCTAAACCCTTTCTATAGTTAATTCATTAGGCTACCTTAGGATACTTAGAATAAGTGACCCTAAACTCCCCTCCTTTTTGGACTGCCAGATCTGTAGTCAGATCTGGAGGGACTGCTAGAGATGGCTCCCTTGGAGCCATAGATCACTTTGCCCTGTGGGACAAACTCTTACTTATCAAAACTTGCTACAATGGACCCTGTATCTTGCAGGTCTAGGATTTCTCAGTTGTGCTGATTCCATCCCCTGTTTTACTTTGATTTTAAATTGCTTTTACCACCAACAAATAAAGTAAGCACATCTGGATTTCACCCAACAGAGGTGTGCTTTTAAAATGGTAGATCTAAGTTTGTTTTAGTTTAGATCATAGATCTGTGATAGTTTGTTTGATTTTTCACTTACTGTGTTTGTAAGTCTTGTTGTTTTCTAGTTCTTTTTATCATTTCATCAGATCTGGAGTTGTTGCTAAGGAAGAACATTGTGCTAGAGGCTCCTCTTGAGTTTGCTTCCCTCTACCCCTGTTAATTTGTCAGATCTATTGATTTTGTTTTAGATTCATTGGTCATTTATTTTTGTTTCAGATTATTGTGTTTGAAGATTTGCTCTGCAGTAAGATTGTGAGTGGTGTATGTTTCCAAGGAGAAATATGAATCCTTAGATTGTTCCATTAAATCCTGAGGTTGAAAGAATTCTCAGATCTTGACAAATCTCACCCACATCTGTTGTAGCTGAATCTGCCGAAATGGGTGAGCAACAGTAGCCTAGAACTCTAAAGGAATTTAATGCACCAGGTGTTTACAATTCCCCCTACTGCATTTAATTCCCTGCTGCTCAAGGAAATTATGAAATTAAGTCTTCCATAATCCAGATGGTACCCTCATTCCATGGCCTAACCAAAGAGGATCCATACAAGCACATTGATGAATTCTTAGGACTGTGCACCACTTTCAATATCATAGGTTTGGGGGAGGAGGCAACCAGGATGAGACTCTTTCCTTTTTCATTGAAGGATAGAGCCAGGACCTGGTTATCCATGCTTCCCCCCAACAGTATTCAGTCCTAGAGTGATCTTCAATGTCAATTTTTGGCCAAAATTTTCCCCATGTCCAAGACAAGCCAGTTGAGGAAGGGCATTATCTCATTTGCTCAAGATCCAACTAAGGATTTTCACCAATCTTGGGAGAGATTCAAAGAACTCCTGAAGAAATGTTCCCATCATCAAATCCCTAAATGGCAACTTGTCCAAAGTTTCTATCAAGGGATTGACTCTAAAAGCAGGGATGTGGTTGATGCCTCTTGTGGTGGTACTTACCTCCACAAAACTGCTGAGGAGGCCTGGGAGTTGTTTGATATCATTAGTGAGAACTCCATGCAAAGGGAGACTATCTAGGGATTTAGATCCTCCTATAATGGTGAAGGAGAATACTACCAGAGGGAAGATGTATGAGGTAAATGTGCATAGTGATTTGGAGAAGAAAGTGGACAGTTTGACATTGAGATTTAATAAGCTCATGGGAATAATGCAGTCACCCGTGGCTGCTAGAGTGGAGGAGGCATGTACTATATGTCAGTCCCCCACTCACTCCCTTGAGGAATGCCCCTCAACTGTCAAATTTCCAGATTTTGTTCTAGAGCATGTGGCTGCCACCCAGTCCTATGGGCAACAACCTGCTGCTGGATACCAATGGAGAAACCACCCCAACTTGAGGTGGAGATAAGATGCCTACCCAAACCAGCAATAGCAGCCACAGCAGCCCATGCCCTACAAAAATGCTCAACCCTACCACCAAAGTTTTGTTCCCAAGCCTCATTACCAGCAGCCCATGACCCAGCCTGTGCAGCAACCTGCACCCCCTCCAGCTATGAGATTACCTTCTTTCAAGGAACAAGTTCTAGCCTCATTGTAAAATTTAGGTCCCTTATCTCAAACTGTGCACTCTCACAGCTAAAGCATTAAAAAGATAGAAGACCATCTTGGTCAGTTGTCTAATGCTTTGACTAAGAGAGAGGAAGAGACGCTGCCTAGCCAACCATTGGATAACCCAAGGAGACAGTTTGTAGTGGGTGAAGTTTCCTCCACTCATGAGGAAGCTAAATCTGTTATTACATTGAGAAGTGGAAGGCTGGTGGATAATCAAGTGGGTTGTGAGCCTGTGAGAAATTTGGAAAAAGAAAAAGAAGCAGTTTTCGAAAGGACACAATAAGAGCCACCAATGGTGGACAACCAGGAACAACCTAGTTTGAATAAGAAAGAGAATGAGGATTCTCAAGAAAATAAAAAATTTAAAAAGAAAGATGCCCTGTTGGCTAAGGCTGCAAATGAGGGAGTAGTCCCACATTTGCCATTTCCCAAGGCATTGCAAGCACCTTCCCCTTTCGACAAAGGGCAAGGTAAAATAAAGGAAATGATGGAAACTTTTAAGCAAGTGAAGATCAACTTGCCTTTACTTGATGCAATCAAGCAAATTCCAGCCTATGCCAAGTTCTTGAAAGCCCTATGCACCCATAAAAGATAGTCTAGGATACACTTATCCAAGAAGGTCTTTTTAACAGAAAAGGTGAAGCAAATATTGACTATAGCCACCCCAACCAAACTCCAAGATCCTGGAGTCCCCACTATCCCTTGCATCATTGGGGATCATACCATTGAAAAGGCCTTGTTAGATTTGGGAGCTAGTGTTAACCTGCTTCCATATTCAATATTTGAGAAGCTGGGATTAGGAGAGTTGAAGCCCACACCTGTGGTCTTACAACTAGCTGATAGATCTGAAAGGAAGCCTGTGGGGATCATTGAAGATGTTTTGGTTGGGGTTGACAAATTCTTTTATCCTGCTGATTTTCTGGTGCTGGACATGGAACCAAGCAAGTGTGTTGCTTCCATACCTGTAATATTAGGAAGGCCCTTTTTGGCCACAGCTAATGCTTGTATACAATGTAGGTCAGGAGTCATGGAAGTATCCTTTGGTAACATGAAGGTCAAATTGAATGTGTACAATACAGCCAATCAACCCCATCTCGATGAGGACTATTTTTTCATCGATGTGATAGATGAGGTTGTGCAAGAAAATTTGAATATGCTGCTGCATGATAATGAGTGGTTTAATGTTTTTGAGGAAGTCTGAAAGGAAACAGAGGAAGAGAAGGCCTCCACCTCTGAGATTGAGCATATGAAAATTGTATCTTCTGAAACAGAGTCAGCAAAGCATCACCCATGGAGGCCTGCTTTGTTGCCTCTTCCACCACCCTCTAAGGCATCCCTATTGCCTTCCCTCATCAGTCCCCCAGATGTAGAGTTAAAACAGCTCCCAAAATCTTTGAAATATGCCTTTTTAGGAGACAATAACAAATTGCCAGTGATAATTTCTTCTTCCCTCACCCTTGAGCAGGAAAAAGAACTACTTTGTGTACTAAAAAGGCATAAGAGGGTAATAGGATGGACCATTGCAGACTTAAGGGGGATCAATCCTGCTGTGTGCATGCATAAAATTCATCTTGAGGAAGGCTCTAAGCCTTCTAGAGAGATGCAAAGGAAACTCAACCCACACATGTAGGAAGTTGTGATGAAGGAGGTAGTCAAACTCCTCGATGCTGGGATAATTTACCCTATCTGGATTCTCAATGGGTGGCACCTACCCAGGTAGTACCCAAGAAATCCGGAATCACAGTAATGGAAGCAGACTCAGGTGAGCTGATTCTAACTAGACAGACCACTAGTTGGAGGGTATGCATAGATTATCGAAAGCTCAATGAGAAAACCATCAAGGATCACTTCCCATTGCCCTTCATAGATCAGCTCTTGGACAAGTTGGCAGGCAAGGCCTATTACTATTTTCTTGATGGATAATCAGGGTACAACCAGATCCCTGTCTACCCCCAAAACCAAGAAAAAATCACATTCACTTGTCCATTTGCAACCTTTGCATACAGAAGGATGCCATTTGGGTGTGTAATACACCTGCCACTTTCCAAAGATGTATGTATGTCATTTTCTCTGACATGATTGACAAGTTTTTGGAGATCTTCATGGATGATTCTCCATTTATGGAGATGATTTTAGCCAATGCCTACACCATCTCAGCTCTGTGCTGCAAAGGTGTGAGGAGACCAACCTAGTTCTGAGTTAGGAAAAGAGTAACTTCATGGTCACTCAAGGCACTATCCTAGGACATGTTGTCTCCCACAGAGGAATAGAGGTTGATTAGGCTAAGATTGAGTTAATTGCACATTTGCCCCCTCCCAAAACTGTCAAACAAGTCAGGTCATTCTTGGGCCATGTTGGGTTCTATAGGAGGCTCATCAAGGACTTCAGTAAAATTTCGAAGCCTCTTTGCCACCTGTTGGGCCAGGAGGTTCCCTTTGAGTTCAATGATGAATGCCTAGCTACTTTTAAACTGTTAAAGACTTGTTTGACTATAGCTCCTATCTTGCAAGCCCCTGATTTTTCTCTGCCATTGTATTTGCTTTGGAAAAATTTAGGTCTTATGTGCTGGGATAAAAAATCATTTTGTTTACTTACCACTCAGCCTTGAAATACCTCTTGTCCAAGAAGGAAGCCAAAGCAAGACTAATCAGATGGATTCTTCTTTTGTAGGAATTCAACTTGGAGATTAAAGACAAGAAGGGAGTTGAGAATGTGGTTGCTGACCATCTGTCAAGGATCCCGAGGCTGAAACAGAGAGCTTGCCCATCAATGACTCTTTCCCAAATGAGCAGCTTTTTACTGTACAGATAAGTATGCCCTGGTTTGCCAATATAGTAAACTACCTTGCTGTGGGAAGGATCCCTCCACATTAGAATAAGGATGATAGAAGTCTGTTCTTCTCACAGATTCGATATTACATGTGGGAGGATCCTTACCTTTTTAAGCATTGCGCAGATCAGGTGATAAGACATTGTGTACCTGAAACCGAGCTCAAAAACATTCTAACCATGTGCCATGAACAGGCCTGTGGGGGCCACTTCAGTGGTGACAAGACTGTGGCAAAGGTGCTTCAAAGTGGTTTCTATTGGCCTACTCTGTTCAAAGATGCTCAGCATCATTGTAAAGCTTGTCTTTGATGCAAGCAAATGGGAAGCATTACAAAGAGAAACTCCATGCCTTTGCAACCTATACTTGTTGTCGAATTGTTTGACATTTGGGGAATTGATTTTATGGGACCTTTCCCCCCCTCCTATGGATATAATTTTATCCTTGTAGCTGTAGACTACGTGTTCAAACGGGTAGAGGCCATAGCTACAAGAACAAATGACCACAAGGTTGTCATTAAATTTCTAAAAGACAACATCTTCTTAAGGTTTGGCATCCCCAAAGCTATTATTAGTGATGGGGGAAGCCACTTCTATAATAAACCTTTTGATAAGCTGATGAAAAAATACTCTGTGACCCACAGAGTAGCCACTCCCTACCACCCACAAACCAGTGGGCAAGTAGGGATTTCCAACAGGGAAAGCAAACACATTCTAGACAAGACTATGAGAACTTATAGGAGGGACTGGTCCATAAAATTGATAGATGCCTTATGGGATTATAGGACTGCCTATAAAACCCCCATAGGTATGTCCCCATTTAGACTAGTTTATGGCAAGGCATGTCACTTGCCTGTTGAGTTGGAACACAAAGCATACTGGGCTATTAGAGTACTAAATTCTGACTTCAACTCTGCTGATATACACAGGAAACTCCAGTTATCTGAGCTCGATGAGTTGCGATTAGAAGCATATGCAAGTGCCCGGATTTACAAGGAGAAGACCAAAGCCTTCCATGACAGACACTTGCTATGGAAATAATTCAAGACAAATGACAAGGTATGGATGCTCAACTCTAGATTGAAATTCTTTCCAGGAGAGTTGCAGTCCAGATGGGATGGGTCTTTCATAGTTGTACATGTTTCTCTATCCGGGGCTGTAGAAATCATGGACCCTAGAGATGGTAGGACCATGAAAGTCAATGGTCAAAGACTAAAAATTTGTGTTGAAAAAATTCATGAGCCTGAGGAGACCAGTGATCTTCAGGACCCTCTAGTTTAATACCTGATTTTATTGTGTATCATATGTATCATATTTCTTTCTGTCTTGATAGTTTGTTCATGTACAATAAAATTGCCATGCTAGAGGTAGGTTGTCATCTTGATATTGCTTGCAGTTCAGGGATCATGGGAGCATGTTTATAAGGTCAATAAATCAAATGATAGCATAGCACTGAAATGCAAAGTTATTAGGCTTTTGGGACCTTTCGATAGGTTACTTGCACCTTTCGTGAGGTCAGTCGATGATTTCAATAGGATATTTGAGGTTTTTGATAGGCACTGAGACTGTTCGATAGATGAAATCAACTCTTCGATAGGATCAAGAGGGACAGAAAGAAGGTTTCGATAGGTTCTGGATACCTATTTGGAACCTATCGATATGATGGATCACCCACCATAAACCCATCGAAAGGATGATTCCACCTATCGGAATCTCATCAAATCATTCCATTTGAAAGCTTTATTCGCTATGACTTTGATAAGATGCCTTGACCTATCGGAATCGCTCATCTCATCCTATCGAAATCGTCTTTCATTCTCTATAACCTTTCGTTAGGACAGTCTCTTCCATTCGACACCTACTGCAAACCCTAGCTCCCTCGTCCTCATTTTCCCTTCTTACTATCAGAGCACATTTTCATCCTTATCCACAAATCGGGGTCTCAGCATTCATTGCGCATACTTCCTTGACTTAACTACCACTCCTAACAATAGCCCATCATTGTTGAGAACTAGAAAATACCTTTCTCCACCCTTTAACCTAGGCCTTGATAGACCCTTGAGAGAACTAAATAAGTGTTTTAAGTGCTTGTATTACAGCTAACAAGAAAGACAGGCTTAACCATGAAAGCAACTTAAAAGTGCCAAAAAGATGATAATCCATGTCGATCCAAAGGAAGAAAGAGAAGGGACAACCTCACTAGTTGTTAAAAGGCCTGAACTGAAGAGGCAAAGACCTGGTCTCAACCCAGAAAAGAAATGTGGAACAATTCGAATAGAAAAATGCACTACAGAGTGCTTTTCGAAAGGAATCTGAACTTTTCGAAAAGAAACTGAACTCTGCGAAAAGAACTAAAAGCTCCAGGCTTAGTTTTTGAAGAGCACCTGAACTCTTCGAAAGGATGATTGACCTTTTCGAAAAGAAGAGAACTCCTTTCGAACAGAACCTGAACGTTGCGAAAAGAGCTTCAAGAGTCACAGTACCTTGCGAAAAGTCCCCTAAACTATGCGAAATGATATTCTGGAGATTCCCAGCTTTTGCAAGGGTAATTCAGTAATCTTTTTTATGTGTCCCAATGCATTTAAAAACCTAGGGGCATTTCAGAAGATTCTAAGCATGAAGCGAAGGCATATTCCACCCCATGTGAGCACCCAGAGATGAAATAACTTGGCGGGAACTTCTAGATGCTCTGACAGATTTTCAAAATGCATAACAGAATTGATGCTTATGTCGCCTGATTGGCTGAACCAGATCGAGCAATTCTGATTGGCCAGAACAGATCTGGATCCTTGTGCTCGACTACCATTGGTTGATACAGATCTGAGCACTTTTGATTGGTTGATATGCATCTGAGCTAGACTTGGGGAAAACTATAAATAGATGAACCATTTGCCCAATTTGGGCCTCCAAATTTTGAGTTTCATTCCTATTCCCCCATTTCCAAATCAGATAGTTTGTCTGAAATCCCTGTAATAGCCTCACTTTTACTTGCAATTGAGAGCTGTGAGATACTTCTGTAATTCAAAAGAGAGTAGTATTCAAGACTACAAATCTGAGAGCTGTTTAAGCTGTGCTCTGTAATTGTAATGGTGAATTTGAAAAGGTTGTTGTAAACCATACATTCTCAATTGGACTCATGTTAAGGGTTCCCTCTGATCTCCTTATTGCATTAGACTCCTTTAGATTTACTATTTTTCATGCAATTTCCCTTGATTCATTAATCCTGTGGGAATTAGTGTTTGTAACCTAATCTCTCACAGCATTTGTAGTGATGTTTCTTGTTCTAAATTAAGGGTTTAGATTAAAGACTTTTGGATGGTCTGTGGCCATTAAAGTGGACAGACCATAGCCATAAGCCTAAATCTAATCCTTGAGTTAGATTTATTTCTCTTACATCTGTGCTTGTAGCCAGATGAAGATTGGATCATTTCTCATTTGATCTGCAGTCATTCTCATTGTGTTTCAAGGACCAAATCAAAGTTAGATATTATTTCTCCATTTTTATGAGTTTACCTCAAAATTCCCCCAACTCAGATCTGGATCATTTAGTTTAACTTTTACTTTTATCATTTAGTTAATGTGACAAATTCAACCTCCCATCTTATGTGCTTTATAGATAGGATAAGGGGCCAGATCTGGTAGCTCAGATCTGGAGGTTTATCTTACATTTTAAACAAATTCTCTGTGGACGATCTTATACTCCTTTACATTTAAAACTTGCTACAATTGACCCTGATCTTGCAGGCTAATTCACTTCTCTCTGTGCTGATATTTCTTTGCCCTTTTTTATATTCCAGAATCAGTATAACTTAGCAATTGCAAATTTGTTTTCAAAACACAAATAAATCATGCACACTTAGAGGTAACAACAAGTTTTTGGCGCCGTTGCCGGGGAATTTGTTTTAAAATAGATAGACCTAAGTTTTCATTTTTATTTTTTATATCAGTACTAAACTATTCTTCCGTTTATATCTATGTAGTTCTTCATATCTATTTTTTGAAGGAGGGAAACTATTTAAAAAGGAATTCTGAAGGTTTGCTGTGAATAATCTGATTTTTTTTTGTTCTGTGTTGTATGTTTGGTAGGAGGACTCTCAGCCCTGAGATTGTCCCTCTGAATTTAGAAGTTGAAAGGCTATTACGAACCAGACAAACAACACAGAATTCTGCTATTATGGGTGAAGAACCTCGACTTTTGAGGGATTACTTTGCACCTGGTGCTGATAATTCTCCCTTTTGCATTCAATTTCCTACTGTTGAAGGAAATTATGAGATCAAATCATCGACTATCCAAATGCTTCCTTCCTTCCATGGGTTGAGTAAGGAAGATCCATACAAACATGTGGATGAATTCTTGGCTCTTTGCACCACATTCAACATAGCTGGACTTGGTCCAGAGGCAACCAAGCTTAGGGTCTTTCCTTTTTCATTAAAGGACAAAGCTAGAGCATGGTTGTCTATGTTAGCACCAAATAGTATCACTTCTAGGAATGATTTGCAGTGCCAATTTTTAGCCAAATACTTCCCAATGTCTAAAACAAGCCAATTGAGACAAAGTATCATTTCCTTTTCACAAAACTCAACTGAAACTTTCCATGAAGCATGGGAAAGATTTAAGGAACTTTTAAGGCAATGTCCTCATCATCAAATTCCCAGATGGTAGCTGGTTCAAAGCTTCTATCAAGGAATTGATCAAAAAGGCAAAAATATGGTGGATGCCCCCTGTGGAGGCACTTACTTGCAAAAAACAGTTGAGGAGGTTTGGGACTTATTTGAAGTAATTGGTGAAAACTCAACTCAACAGGAATCTCTGTCAAAAGATATTGAAAATCCTGCTAGGTTGAACAATCAGCAAACCACCAAAGGAAAGATTTATGAGGTGAATGAGTTGGAAAGAAAGATGGACAATTTAACCACAAAGTTTGATAGATTTATGGACTCACTTAAAAACCCAATGGTTGCAAGAGTAGAGGAGGCATGTCTGATATGCCAGTCCCCTACTCATTCAATTGACCAATGTCCTGCTGCACCACAGTTCCCAGATCTAGTGGTGGAACAAGCTCATGCTGCCCAATCATTTGGACAGATGCAGTCAAATGAATATCCATGGAGAGGGCACCCCAATTTAAGGTGGAGTCAGGGGAATTATCAATCACAACAGCAGCAGCAACCAAAGAACCAAATGCCTTTCAAAACTGCACAACCTTATCAGCAGAATTTTTATGCCAAGCCAAATTTTCAGCAGCCCATTCCACAACAACTGGCAAAGAATCGCTCAGTTCAAATCCTTCTAGGTCCCTTCTTTGAAGATCAAGTCCTAAATTCACTCGAATTTAGGATCTTTAACATCGTGTGAACTTTCACAGTCAGAGCATAAAGAAGATTGAAGAAACATTGGGTCAGCTTTCAAATACTTTGGCCAAAAGAGAGGAAGGAAAGTTACCCAGCCAACCTTTGAACAATCCCAAAGGACAGTTCATGGTTGGAGAAGCTTCTATTTCACATGAAGAGGTAAAATTTGTCACAACTTTGAGAAGTGGAAGAATTATAAATAACAAAGTGGGTACTGAAGAAGAAAAAAATGAGGAAAATGATAAAGATAATGTTAGCAATAATGGGTGAAAAAAAAATCAAACAAATGAAAAATAAAAAAATCAAAAAGATTCTGATAATGCTTCTAAAGCTGTAGATGAAGGACTAGTTCCTCATTTACCATTTCCTCATGCAATGAAATCTGTATCCCCTTTTGATAAAGGGAACACAAAAATAGATGAAATGATGGAGACTTTCAAGCAAGTTAAGATAAATCTACCTTTGCTTGAGGCAATCAAACAAATTCCAGCATATGCAAAATTGTTGAAAGATGTTTGCACTCGCAAAAGACAGTCTAGGATATAGTTATCTAAGAAGGTCTTTGCTGTGGAAAGAGTTAATCAGGTGTTGTCTATTGCCACACCTCCTAAACTTCAAGATCCTGGAATCCCCACAATCCCTTGCATTATTGGGGAACATACCATTGAAAAGGCTTTATTAGATTTGGGTGCTAGTGTCAACCTACTTCCATATTCTGTATATGAGAAACTAGGTTTGGGAGAATTAAAACCCACTCATGTGGTGTTACAACTAGCAGACAGATCTGAAAGAAAGCCAGTTGGGATGATTGAAGATGTATTGGTGGGAGTAGATAAATTTTTCTATCCTGCTGATTTCCTAGTTTTGGACATGGAACCTACCAAAAGCAAAACTTCCATCCCTGTCATTTTGGGAAGACCATTCCTGGCTACAGCAAATGCTTGCATTCAATGCAGGTCTGGTATTATGGAAGTCTCTTTTGGAAACATGAAGGTAAAATTAAATGTTTATAATGCAGTCACACAGCCTCAATTCAGCTCTGAGGAATGTTTTCATGTTGATCTATTGGATGAACTGGTAGAAGGGACTTTACAACAGTTTCTGCAGTGTGAAGATTTCACCACAGATTCTAAAGATGCTTGGGGAAATTCCGAGGAAGAAACAGTTTGTACCTCAAAGTCTGAGGAAGTAAATGTTGTGCAAGGAACTCATAATCAATCAGCAAGTTTCTCTTCTTGGAAACCTGCTACTCTTCCCCTTCCACAAACAGCTAAGGTACCTTTGTTACCTTCTTTTCTCAGCCCACCTAATTTAGAATTGAAACAGTTGCCAGAAAATCTGAAATATGTATTTTTAGGAGATCATAAATCATTGCCTGCGATTATTTCTTCCTCCCTCCCAAAGGAGCAGGAGGAAGAGCTGTTGATTGTTTTGAAACAACATAGAAGGGCAATTGGCTGGACTATTGCTGATTTGGGAGGAATCAGTCCAACTGTTTGCATGCATAAAATCCATTTGGAAGAAGATGCAAAGCCTTCTAGGGAAATGTAAAGGAGGCTGAACCCTCATATGCAAGAAGTGGTCATGAAAGAGGTTGTTAAGTTGTTGGATGCAGGGGTCATGTACCCCATTTCAGATTCAGCTTGGGTGGCACCTACACAGGTGGTACCTAAGAAATCTGGGATCACTGTTGTAACCTCAGATTCTGGTGAGCTTATGTCAACCAGACAAACAACTGGGTGGAGGGGAGATGATTACGTAAAATTAAATTCAATGACCAGAAAAGACCATTTCCCTCTCCCATTCATTGATCAGATTTTAGATAAACTAGCAGGAAAAGCTTATTACTGTTATCTTGATGGTTACTCTGGTTACAACCAGAGTCCTGTGTACCCACAAGATCAGGAAAAGACCACATTCACTTGCCATTTTGGCACTTTTGCCTATAGGAGAATGCCTTTTGGTCTTTGTAATGCTCCTGCTACCTTTCAAAGATGCATGTACTCCATTTTCTCTGATATGATTGACCAATTTATGGAGATTTTTATGGATGATTTTTCAATCTACGGAGACAGTTTTTCCCAGTGTTTACATCATCTCAAATTGGTGTTACAGAGATGTGAAGAAACCAATCTAGTTTTGAGCTGGGAGAAGAGCCATTTCATGGTCACCCAAGGCATTTTCCTTGGCCATGTTGTTTCCCACAAGGGCATTGAGGTGGACAGAGCAAAAATTGATTTAATTGCACATTTACCACCTCCCAAAACTGTTAAATAGATCGGAAATTTTCTGGGACATGCTGGATTTTACAGAAGGTTCATTAAGAACTTCAGTAAAATAACCAAGCCTCTTTGTCATTTATTATGCCAAAATGTCCCTTTTGTTTTCAATAATGAATGCATGAAGGCATTTGAATTCTTAAAAAACTGTTTGATTTCAGCTCCAATATTGCAGTCTCCAGATTATTCACTACCTTTTGAACTAATGTGTGACGCATCAGATTATGCTTTGGGAGCTGTCCTTGGACAGAGAAAGGATAAGCTGCCTCATGTCATAGGTTATGCCAGTAGATCAATGATTGATGCACAGCTCAATTACACAACAACTGAGAAGGAGCTGCTGGTAATTGTTTTTGCTTTAGAGAAATTCAGGTCATATGTCTTGGGTTCACAAATAGTGGTGTTCACTGACCACTCTTCCTTGAAATACCTTCTGTCTAAGAAGGACACCAAACCAAGATTAATCAGGTGAATCCTCCTATTACAGGAATTTGATTTACAGATCAAAGATAAAAAGGGTGTGGAGAATGTGGTGGCTGATCACCTATCTAGAATTTTAACTGCTGAGATTGATAGGCTGCCTATCAATGAATCTTTCCCTGATGAGCAACTTTTTGCTATTAGTATACACACCCCTTGGTTTGCAAACATAGTCAACTTTTTGGCTACTGGAAAAATTCCTCAACATTGGAATAAAATGGATAAAGATCTTTTCTTCTCCAAGGTTAAACATTTCATCTGGGAAGATCCTTATCTGTTTAAGAGTTGTGCAGACCAAATAATAAGAAGATGTGTCCCTGACCAAAAATTTCATAGAATACTTTCTATGTGTCATGAACAGGCCTATGGAGGTCATTTTAGTGGAAATAAAACCGTAAAGGTTTTGCAAAGGTGGATTTTATTGGCCTACACTTTTCAAAGATGCTCAGAAGGTAAGTCTTGCCAGAATCGCGAAATTGGGCAAGATTTCAAGAGAAACTCAATGCCTTTCTGACCTATTTTGGTAGTTGAATTGTTTGATGTTTGGGGGATAGACTTCATGGGTCCCTTTCCTCCTTCCAATGGGTGTAATTTCATTTTAGTAGCTGTGGATTATGTATCCAAATGGGTTGAAGCCACAGCCACTAAAACCAATGATCACAGAGTGGTTCTTAAATTTTTAAAGGATCACATTTTTTCCAAGTTTGGTTTTCCCAGAGCTATTATCAGTGATGGGGGAAGCCATTTTTGTAATAAACATTTTGAAACTTTATTAAAAAAATACTCTGTGACTCATAGAGTAGCTACTCCATATCATCCACAAACCAGTGGACAAGTGGAGATTTCCAATAGAGAAATCAAACATATACTGGAAAAGACTGTGAAGAAGGACAGAAAGGATTGGTCCTTTAAGCTGAATGATGCATTATGGGCATATAGGATAGCCTATAAAACCCCAATTGGCATGTCCCCATTCAGGTTGGTCTATGGCAAAGCATGCCATTTACCAGTGGAGTTAGAATATAAAGCCTTTTGAGCCATTAAAACATTGAACATGGATCTGATTACTGCTGGTAATCACAGGAAATTGCAACTTGCTGAGTTGGAGGAGCTGAGAATGGATGCATACACAAATTCCAGATCTTACAAAGAGAAAGTCAAAGCCTTCCATGATAAAAATTTGTTGAGAAAAGAGTTCACAGCTGGCTCTAAGGTATGGTTATTTAACTCAAAACTTAAGTTTTTTCCTGGAAAGCTGAGATCCAGATGGGAAGGGCCGTATCGTCATTCATGCGGCTCATACGATTGACATTTTAGATCAAGTAATGGAAGAATCTTGAAAGTAAATGGTCGAGGCTCAAACCATGCATTGAAAATACCAGAGCCTGTCGCCCATCTATCATCAAGAGCCTCCCCAAATCTGATGGTATACAACTGTACAATATGTTTTTATTCCATAGTTTTTGCTTAGTTTTCTTTTTCTCTATTTTTATTCATGTTTGTTCTCTTTTCACAAGGTCTAAATATGTGAAAAGTTAAGTCGCAAAGTAAAAATTGTCTTTTCACAGAGTTCAATTTACTTTTCGAAAAGAATCTGGATTTGTAATGAACTGCTCGAAAGCAAGGATTTGCTTTTCAAATAGTTGTTTCTGAAGCCATTTTCTTTTCGAAAAGTTATTTCTGAAGCCATTTTCTTTTCGAAAAGTTGTTTCTGAAGCTATTAGCTTTACGAATGGTACTGATGCCATTCTCAGTTGTAAAAAGGTCTGTTTTGGAACTTTTTAAAAACTTAAAAAGGACTTTGCGAAATTAACTTTGAGCATAGTTAAACCCTTTCGAAGTAAGGGTTTCATATTCGAAAGCTTTCTGAGAACGTCCTGTTCCACAGAAACCCTATTTCTTTCTTTCCTCGCATGATTTTAGAATTCAGCCACACTTTTCTTCACCTTTGTTTGATCATTTGAGCTTTCAGAGAAGCATTTTAGCTTCTGGTCTGGTGGATCTCAGCAAGCAAGCAATACGTTCAACCCAAACCCTAGATTTCAGTATTTTTCTGCGCATTTCCTCTGTTTATCATTTGCAAAGTTTGATTGTGTGTCAACATTTGTTGTGGGCATTTTTATACACAACTTTAGAATGGGGAAAGCGGAAAAATCACTGGCTGCCATGTTCCCAAAATCCTCTGCTAAGAAAATTAGCAAACCTACCCCAAAAGGAAAAACCAAAACTTCAGCCAAAAGAAAACTATCAATGGATAGAGCGGATAGGATTGAGAAAGGGAAGAAAGTTAGACATGAGGAACCAATCCCTGCAGCTGCTAGTCCTGAGCCTGAGCTTCCTCCTCTGCCTATGCATTTAGTACTGCCAAATCCATTCATTGAAGCTCGGAAGCTAATTCCTGAGCTTATTATGGACGAAACTTTTTTCGTTAACAAACCGGACTGTCAGCTATCTTTAAGATACATGAGGGATGCCTCACTAAGCAATATCCTTACCCCTCTGCCAGAGAAAATTTATCCGCGAATGGTGAAATTATGGTACCAAAACCTGGTAAAAGTAACAGAAAAAGATGTTGATGTCTGATAAGTAGTGAAAAATACCATTTTTTACCCCTAAACACGAGCCTTGAAAGACCCTTGAGAGGACTAAATAAGTGCTTTAGTGTTCATATTGCAGCTAACCAAAAAGACAGGTCCAAATCCGAAAACCATCCTAAAATGATCAAAAAGCTGACAACGCATGTCAAACTCAAAGAGGGAGTGAAGAAATAGCCTCAGCAATGGCTAAAAAGGTCCTAAAAGAGCAAGAAAAGACCTGAAGAAGAAGAAGGATCCATTTGCAAAGAAGAATGGAAGCTAAAAGTCAATTCGCAAAGAACTTCTACTATTCGCAAAGAACCTTGAACTTTGCGAAAAGAAGAAAACACTCCTCGAATAGAAGAATGACCTTTGCGAAAAGAAGAAAACACTCTGAAAAGAAGAGAAGTCCTGCGAAAAAGATCTCCGAAGCCAAAATGCTTTGCGAAAAGATCTCCACGAAGCCAAAATGCTTGCGAAAAGATCTCAAGCCAAAATGCTTTGAAGAGAGCTTCGAGCCAAACTACTTTGCGAAAAAGCCCTTAAACTATGCGAATAAATGGCATTCGGGATTTGCACCGTCCAAGGGTATTTCAGAAACTTTGCACGCGCTAATGCGTTTTAAAACCCAAGGACATTCCGGAAGATTCTCGAGCACAACCAAAGGCATATTCCACCCCATGTGAACACCCAAAGATGAAATTACTTGGGAACTTCTAGAAGCTCAAACAGATTTTTGAATTACATAACGAATTGATGCCTCTGTTTCTGATTGGTGAACCGGATCAAGCATTTCGATTGGCGTAATGATCCGGATCCGGTGCTCGACTCCTATTGGTTGATACAGATCTATCCAATTCGATTGGTTGATACACATCTGAGGCTTAGGGAAAACTATAAATAGGCGAACCATTTGCCCAATTTGGGTATCGATTTTAGAGTTTTCATCTCTGCTTTCCTCATTCGGTCGGATAGCTTATCCGAACCCTGTAATCCCTTCTTGTAGTTTACCTTTGAGAGCCATTGTGAGGATTTGTACTTCCAAGTTCGGATTCAAGATCAGAATCTGAGGGCTCTTCGAGAAGCTCATCAGAAGTCCGAGGGCTCTCTAAGAAGCCGTGCTCTGTAATTGTAACGTTGGATTTTAAAAGGTTCTTTGTAATTTGTGTCTTCTCCATTGGAGTCATGTCGAGGTTCCGAATGATCACCTTAGTGCATTAGACTTCTTTAGATTCACTTATCCGCATCCAACTTCCCTTAATTCATCATCCTATGCGAATTAGCGTTGGTAACCTAATTCAAGCGATTCTGATGATGTTCATGTTTACGAACTAAAGAATAGGCCTGACTAGTGATGGATCCGTGACCATTTAAGCGATGATCACAACCATAAGTCTAAACCTATTCCTTAATTCGGATTTATTTCTCTTACATACATCTTTGGTAGCAGATGAAGATTGAATCTGCTTTCTGTTGAACTACAGATTCTCCATTAAAATTCAGAGGCTAAAGTACATGAAGCTATTATTTCTGCATTTGTCTTATTTTAAACATCTCCCCAACTCGGATCTGGATCATGTAGATAGTTCTTTTCTTTATTTGCTTATAGTTAAATGTGACACAATCCAACACTCTCTTTTATCTATTCTTTTTAGATAATTATAGAGCCAGATCTGGTAGCACAGATCTGGAGGTTTATCTCTCAGTTTAGACAAACTTCTCTGTGGACGATCTTGAAATACTTACTTTTAAAACTTGCTACAATTGGCCCTGATCTTGCAGGCCAGTGTTAGCCCCAATGTGCTGATATCCCTTTCATAAGTTAACATCCATATAACCTAGCATTCTTTAATTCTTTAATTTTTGATTCATAATGCACACAATTATGGCACACTTGGAGCGACAACAATGTCCCTACTCTTGTTATCTTTCTTGATGATTGTGATTTAACTGTCACATATGAAGACATTGGGAATGCTTTGGAGATACCTTTTCAATTTGATCCTTCTGGTCCATTGGCTGCACCAGAAGCAGCCTCCTTCAGAGAAATGGCTGCACATTTAACCCAAGGGATCGTTGGCACTGGACAGTCCATAATGAGGAGAGACCTAGCACCTCAATTTTTATTAATGGATTCAATTTTGAGGGGAAGTTTTTATGTCACCGGGCACAGCCAAGAAAGGAGGACACCAATTTTAGAGGCTCTCTTTCACTTTTCTAAGGGGTGGTTTTTCAATGCCCCTATGTTAATTTTTGAAGCCATGGCTGATATTAGTGCCAAGTTGAAAAAATGAAATTATGGAATCCCATTTGGTAGATTGATCACCCTACTAAGAGCTAAGTTTGACATTGATGATCGGGAGCCATTTGAAGTCATAGCCCTCATACTTTGGGACAAGCCAAGCAATCTTTGAAAAGATCGAGAGAGGAAGGTGAGCTGCACTAGAATTGCTCGAACTCATCAGGCTGGTAATGAACTCGCCTCTGACTCCCTTAGAATAGGCTTTGCCAGACCCTGAGGTGACCAGCTCTTTAGCTGCACCCATTCTTGAAGAAGTTGTCCTTCCCATGGTAACC
Source organism: Chloranthus sessilifolius (assembly GCA_021018995.1). Lineage (NCBI taxonomy): Eukaryota > Viridiplantae > Streptophyta > Magnoliopsida > Chloranthales > Chloranthaceae > Chloranthus > Chloranthus sessilifolius. The sequence continues at coordinate 42,881,366 of CM037591.1, read as the reverse complement.
AGCTCTTCAGCTGCACCAATTCTTGAAGAAGCTGGCCTTTTACCCTCCTCACCTAGTCCAACTCCTACCACTTCACCTATCCCAGTTGTCCCATCTCCCATACCCACCATTATCCCAATTGCAGATTCCCCCTCTACATCAACCACTCCAACCATACTCACACCACCAATTTCTCCCACCAATGCCCAAGATTTGGCCACAGATTTTATTGCACAATCTCCTTGCACTCCTCTGCTCCAAAGCCTCTCATGTTCACCTACTCCTTCAGTCCACACACCTGAAGTATCCCATACCCCTGAACCTGAGCCTTTCACTACAGAGGCCTATTCCTCATTAATGGGGTCTATTTTTGAAAACGTTGGGCTTGAACCTGTCCCTATACCTGACCCTCCTCATTTCACTCACTTGCCTACTTCTCCCTTTACAGCCATTTCTCCCATTGCACCTCCACCATCCTCTTCAGTTTTACCAGTCCCTGCTATGCATACCGCCCCCACACCTGAATCTATTAGCCAAATACTTACCTTCCTCCAATCCATCCAAGCCCAACTACAGATCAACATGTAAAGCCACATGACCAATGACCTTCTCCAAACCTTAGCCTCCACATCCCACAACTACCCTTACCTGTACTTGTTGATGACCATGCTACCCAAACTGAACCTGAGGTAGTATTGGTTGATCTGCCCACCCTCACCACTACTGCCCATGCTACCCAAACTGAACCTGAAGTACCTCTGGTTGAGTCCCCTTCACCACTCCTCACTTTCTCTGATCAAGCCAATCAGACCGACCCTGAAGTCATCCTTCTGGACACTTCTTCTCCCACTCCCACAGCTGGGATACCTTTGGTCCCCTACCATTCCATTCCCCTTCCCAGATTTGCCACCCTCAGAAGGGCCATGGAAGAAAATCCATATATCTGTAGAGATGTCCTCAAGGGGTTAGCTGATTTGCAAGCTTATATTAGAACCCCTTATGAAAACCAGATGCGAAAATTGGAGTTATTCATGAAATTTGAGAGAGAGAAAATGAAGGACCTGCTGGGTCAAACTTTTCAGATGGTTAGGAGTGAGTAGCACAAGGTGACCATATTGCAAGCACAACTTGACCGGGAAAAACTGAGGACTACTAGACTTGCAAAGTACATTGGCCTCACCAAAAAGATCAAATCAGAGGAATACACTGAGCTGCAAAACACAATCCAGGAGAAGGCTAAATCAAGTTCAGACTCCAATCATCGATTCTAGTTCGACTGACTGCTTGACTCTAGTTCTGATCCCATTGAACCAACTTATGATACAGATTTTGACCCCAGTTATTAGATCCCACTGTACTTATCTGTGTTATAAGTTTGTAATATAAAATTCTGGTTCTTCTTGTGTAATTACTGTGCATTTCTGTTCTTTCTTCTTGTCATTATAATTTTTATTTTATTTTTTTATTGCCTCTTTTCTTTGCTTTGGACCAGTGCGGACCCTGCTCCCCTTAGGTTTGGGGGTGTGGCAGAAATGTCAATAATTGAGTTAACATCAATACAGCTTATGATCAGTGGAATTTTTGGAAGTATACTCACACCTGCTGTTTTGAAAAATGAAGAAGTTAAAAAAAACTTTTTGAAATTTATTTCTAGTGTAATTCTAATACTTTCATGAAGTGAATGCCAGAAAATTTCCAAAAGAAAATTGATATTTTAGTAAACCTGAAAAGAGAGAAAACAGTGATGATATACCTCAGGAATTTGAGAGAAAACCACACCCAGTGAGGTTTGGGCCTGAAATGTATTCTTTGGAGGTATGAATTGGCAATTTGTTGAACACCTTGCTTTCAATAGAAGTTACACATATCCAAATTGAAATGATTTGACAGCAATCGTGATATTAAAGACATGATGTAAGGCCTCCTTTTGGACAGTTTGAACCTTACAAAGCCCCACCTTTTGAAACTGCCCTTGATACACACCATTTGAGCTTTACAAATCTAAGATTTCTTTGAAACCTCATCAAATAACCTCATCAACTTCATTTAGCCTAACCCTCACTCTGAGAAGTCAGAAGGTAAAGGGAAGGAAGCTGAAGAAAGGAGAATTGAGTAACAGTTTGACAAAAGAAGAAGAATAATAATTGAAGGCAATGATGTATCAGCAGAAGAAATGGGGCATTCCAGTCAATACTACTTTGAAAAAAAAAAAAAAAAAAAAAAAAGAAGAAGAAGTAGGGAAGGCATTTCATTAGAAGTTTGAAAAAGAAAGAGAAAAAGATGGCCACTTTGGCTCTGGAAATTCAAAGAAAAAGATGAAAATATGCTGAATTAAAGAAGGTGTGTTTATCACCTCCTTACCTTGACTGACTTCTCAATTTTGAACTCCATTCCACCCCTGTATTCTTGATAAATTTCACTCATAAGCCACATGACAACCCAAGTAAAGTCCTTACTGATCAATGATGGATTGAGCTGTCACATGGAGATAAGGATTTGTGTAATCTATGGTGAAAAGAGCAGTGAATTCAGATTTCAAAAGCAATGCCTGTGCTCATGCTTACAGTCCTATTTGTGGGCTGTAACTGCTCTTGAGCCGTGTGAAATAGGACAACCCTCTTACTTACACATTGAGTGAAAACCTGGTGAGAGTTGGGTTTGAAATCGACTTATTTGGGGTAACATCAAAGCTGGATTCTCAATTAGAAGGCAAGTTGTTCATTAATTTTTCTTATAAACAACTTTTTGACACAAATTGACTGAATGGTAAAAGGAATTACAGTAGAATTTTAGTTTTGAACTGATGTTTTCTTGAAAATCTTCTTACAGCATGACTGATGCAAATGTGAATAATCAGATTGGATGAAAGTTTGCTTTTGTAATCGCATTGATCTTAACTGATTGATTGGCGAAGTTTGTGGGTACCTTCACTGAAAACCCTCAGGAGACTTCACTCCTCCCCTAGGGATCACCTAGGGGTTTAAAAGGCTTGTTGTATATGCTAAATGCAACTGTGTTCCCTACAAAAGTGGCTTTTTATTCTGTTTTTTTTAATTTTAACTTTGCTAAGGGACTAGCAAAGCTTAGGTTTGGGGGTGTGTTGAGAACCAGAAAATACCTTTCTCCACCCTTTAACCTAGGCCTTGATAAACCCTTGAGAGAACTAAATAAGTGTTTTAAGTGCTTGTGTTACAGCTAACAAGAAAGACAGGCTTAACCATGAAAGCAGCTTAAAAGTGCCAAAAAGATGATAATCCATGTTGATCCAAAGGAAGAAAGAGAAGGGACAACCTCACTAGCTGTTAAAAGGCCTGAACTGAAGAGGCAAAGACCTGGTCTCAACCCAGAAAAGAAATGTGGAGCAATTCGAACAGAAAAATGCACTACAGAGTGCTTTTCGAAAGGAATCTGAACTTTTCGAAAAGAACCTGAACTCTGCGAAAATAACTAAAAGCTCCAGGCTTAGTTTTCGAAGAGCACCTGAACTCTTCGAAAGGATGATTGACCTTTTCGAAAAGAAGAGAACTCCTTTCAATGTAACTAACGCGTTGCGAAAAGAGCTTCAAGAGTCACAGTACCTTGCGAAAAGTCCCCTAAACTATGCGAAATGGTATTCTAGAGATTCCCAGCTTTTGCAAGGGTAATTCAGTAATCTTTTTCACGCGTCCCAATGCATTTAAAAACCTAGGAGCATTCCAGAAGATTCTAAGCATGAAGCGAAGGCATATTCCACCCCATGTGAGTGCCCAGAGATGAAATAACTTGGCGGGAACTTCTAAAAGCTCTAACAGATTTTCAAAATGCATAACAGAATTGATGCTTATGTCGCCTGATTGGCTGAACCAGATCGAGCAATTCTGATTGGCCAGAACAAATCTGGATCCTTATGCTCAACTACCATTGGTTGATACAGATCTGAGCACTTCTGATTGGTCGATACGCATCTGAGCTAGACTTGGGGAAAACTATGAATAGATGAACCATTTGCCCAATTTGGGCATCCAGATTTTGAGTTTCATTCCTATTCCCCCATTTCCAAATCAGATAGTTTGTCTAAAATCCCTGTAATAGCCTCACTTTTACTTGCAATTGAGAGCTGTGAGATACTTCTGTAATTCAAAAGAGAGTTGTATTCAAGACTACAAATCTGAGAGCTGTTTAAGCTGTGCTCTGTAATTGTAATGGTGAATTTGAAAAGGTTGCTGTAAACCATACATTCTCAATTGGACTCATGTTAAGGGTTCCCTCTGATCTCCTTATTGCATTAGACTCCTTTAGATTTACTATTTTTCATGCAATTTCCCTTGATTAATTAATCCTGTGGGAATTAGTGTTTGTAACCTAATCTCTCACAGCATTTGTAGTGATGTTTCTTGTTCTAAATTAAGGGTTTAGATTAAAGTCTATTGGATGGTCTGTGGCCATTAAAGTGGACAGACCATAGCCATAAGCCTAAATCTAATCCTTGAGTTAGATTTATTTCTCTTACATCTGTGCTTGTAGCCAGATGAAGATTGGATCATTTCTCATTTGATCTGCAGTCATTCTTATTGTGTTTCAAGGACCAAATCAAAGTTAGATATTATTTCTCCATTTTTATGAGTTTACCTCAAAATTCCCCCAACTCAGATCTGGATCATTTAGTTTAACTTTTACTTTTATCATTCAGTTAATGTGACAAATTCAACCTCCCATCTTATGTGCTTTATAAATAGGATAAGAGGTCAGATCTGGTAGCTCAGATCTGGAGGTTTATCTTATATTTTAAACAAATTCTCTGTGGACGATCTTTTACTCCTTTACATTTAAATCTTGCTACAATTGACCCTGATCTTGCAGGCTAATTCACTTCTCTCTGTGCTGATATTTCTTTGCCCTTTTTTATATTCCAGAATCAGTATAACTTAGCAATTGCAAATTTGTTTTCAAAACACAAATAAATCATGCACACTTACAGGTAACAACAATCATGCAGTCCGCGCTCTATTTTCCACATAGCAACCACCGCTCCATTTATTCCCACTTTCATTTTCAGCCTGGAAGAATGCGAAAAATTTATTGTTCTGATTCATATTCCAACACCCATGCACCTTAAATATCAGCCTCGTCAAGCCCTTTCACATCCATTTCCCCCCTGACCTGTGCAATCCTTCCATCCCACACTCATGGCCGACGACAAACCTCAAGACTTGCCGACCAAGTTCTACCCAGTTTGGCCACCACCGCCACCACTGGTCGAGCCTGATCCTCTACAATTTCTCTGGGATCAATACTAAGAGGTGCAGAGAATCCTGGCCAAGGAGGAAAAGAAAAAGGACAAAAGAAAGAAGAAGAAGCAGAAGACCGAGCCACCACCTCCTCCACCCCCTCCCCCACCTGCTCAGCTCCCATCTCCTTGATTTTTCAATTCGCCCCCCCCTAGCTTGCTATTCCTCTTCCACCGTAAGCAGGGTGAGGATATCCCTGTGCCAAGGGGACGATGAATTTTGAGTGACAACGGATTTTTTTATTCTGTAGAGATTATTCTCAGCTTTGTCTTGTGTTATTTTAATGAAATATCTTTTTGATGTCATCTGTGCTTGTATGCTTTCAATTTTTGTTTCTCTTTCATTTCTAATATTATGTCTTACCTGTTTCCTTACTACCATGCTCCCAACAGTGAGGACATTGTTTAGTTTAAGTTTGGGGGTGTGGCAGGTGTGCCAATGAAACGAGTTAATGCTAATGCAGCTATGTTGAAAAAAAAAATTGATTTCCCACCTAATATTTTTGGAAAAAGAGGAAATTAAAAACTTTTTAAAACTCAAATAAGCTGTAGTCTAACAGTCTTCATGAAGTAAATGTCAACAAGTTTTAAAAAAATTTTGATGTGTAGTAAACCTGAAATGAGAAAATACTGTGAGGATGCCCCCAAGAAAATTTTGATGGTAGGCCATGTTAAGTAGTGAAAAATACCATTTTTCACCCCTAAACATGAGCCTTGAAAGACCCTTGAGAAGACTAAATAAGTGCTTTAGTGTTCATATTGCAGCTAACCAAAAAGACAGGTCCAAATCCGAAAACCATCTTAAAATGATCAAAAAGCCGACAACGCATGTCAAACTCAAAGAGGGAGTGAAGAAATAGCCTCAGCAATGGCTAAAAAGGTCCTAAAAGAGCAAGAAAAGACCTGAAAAGAAGAAGGATCCATTCGCAAAGAAGATTGGAAGCTAAAGCTCAATTCGCAAAGAATCTCTTCAATTCGCAAAGAACCTTGAACTTTGCGAAAAGAAGAAAACACTCCTCGAATAGAAGATTTACCTCTGCGAAAAGAAGAGAAGTCCTCTGCGAAAAGAACTTCTGCTTTGCGAAAAGAACTTATGCTTGCGAAAAGAACTGGAGCCAACCTACTTTAAAAGACCCTTAAACTCGCGAAATGGCATCTGGGATTTACCACTTTGAAGGGCATTTCAGAACTCACGCGCCCCATTGTAATTAAAAGCCCAAAGACATTCCGGAAGATTCCAAGCACAAACCATAGGCTTATTCCGACCCAGGTGAAAACCCAAAGATGAAATCACTTGGAACTTCTAGAAGCTCAAACAAACTTTTGAATTCCCATAACGAATTGATGCTTCTAACGCTGAGAACCAGATCGAGCATTTTCATTGGCGTAACAGATCCGGATCCCCATGCTCAACACCATTGGGCAATACAGATCCGAGCACTTCGATTGGTCAATTCAAATTGTCTGGATATAGGGAAAGCTAGAAATAGAGAAGACATTTGGCCAATTGAGGCATCCAGACTTTAGAGTTTTCAACTCTGTTTCCTTCCTACGATAGATAGTCTATCTGCACTTTGTAATTTCTTCCTCTGTTTTTGCTTTTGAGAGTTCCGAGAGTGCTTTTGTAACTCCAAAGAGATCGGATTCAAGATCGCTAGTCCGAGGGCTTTCTAAAGCCGTGCTCAGAATTGTAAGATTGAATTTAAAAGGTTGTCAGAATGTGTTTCTCCATTGGATTCATGTCAAGGGTTCTTATTGATCACCTTAGTGCATTAGACTCCTTTAGATTCACTACTTTGCATGCAATTTCCTTGATTCATTACCTGTGAATTAGCGTTGGTAACCTAGTTACGACACTTGCGATGATGTTCATGTTACGAATTGAGAATAGGTCAACAACTATTGGATGATCTGTGACCATTTAAGTGGACAGATCATAACCATAAGTTTAAACCCTTCCTTAATTGATTTATTTCTCTTACATCCGTTGTAGCCGATGAAGATTGAATCAACTCGTTAGTTGCAGATTCTCCATTAAAATTCAAAGGCGAAATCACGAGAAAGTTATTATTTCTCCATTTGATTTATTTTAATCACTTCCCAACTTGAATCTGGATCGATTAGTTAGTTCTTTTCTTTATTTGCTTTTAGTTAAACGTGACAAAAAACCCAACACTCTCTTTTTATCTCGCTTTCTAGATAATTATAGAGCGATCCGGTAGCAGACCGGAGGTCTATCTCATATTTCGGACAAATTCTCCGTGGACGATCTTTAATATACTCACTTTTAAAACTTACTACAATTGGCCTGATCTTGCAGGCTATTGTTAGCCCTCAATGTGCTGATATCTCTTTCATAATTTAAAATTATGTAACTTATTATTCAATAATTCGTTCTCAAAATACACATAAAGATGGGACATGTGGAGTTACAACAAGTTTTTCCCGCCGTTTCCGGGGAATTTGTGCTAAAATAGATAAGACCTATGGTTATTTTCATTTATTTATCAGACATTTATTAATTTCATTGTTATTTATGCAAATACGGTACCGTATGAAGGAAAGGAAAGCACGTAATTCAACAGTTTCTTGTACCAAATTCCTCTCTCGAGTTGTATGTTTGGCGGAGAGAACCTCAATCTCGAGATTCTCCCGTTAAATTCGTGGTTGAAAGACTCCTAAGAAACCGGCATACATCAGGACATCTGCTGAAATGGGCGAAGACTAGAGATTGTTAAGAGACTACTTTGCCCCTGGTGCTTATAATTCCCCATTTTGCATTCAATTTCCCACAGTGGAGGGAAATTATGAAATTAAGTCCTCCACCATCCAAATGTTGCCTTCATTCCATGGATTGAGTAAGGAAGACCCTTACAAACACATTGATGAATTTGCTTTATGCACAACATTTAACATATAGGACTTGGTCGAGGCAACCAAGCTTAGGCTCTTTCCTTTTCATTAAAGGACAAAGCTAGAGCATGGTTATCTATGTTAGCACCAAAGATCACATCATGGAATGATTTACAATGTCAATTTTTGTAAATATTTCCCAATGACTAAAACCAGCCAACCGAGACAAAGCATCATCTCTTTTCCCAAAACTCAATGAAACTTTCCATGAAGCATGGGAAAGGTTTAAAGAATCATAAGACAATGCCCTCACCATCAAATTCCTAAATGGGGTTCAAAGCTTCTATCAAGGAACCGATCAAGGGCAAGAACATGGTGGATGCCTCTTGTGGAGGTACCTACTTGCAAAAGCGATTGAAGAGGTTTGGGACCTCTTTGAGGTGATTGGAGAAAATTCAACCCAAGCAGAATCTACGTCAAGGGACACCGAGAATCCAGCTAGGATGAATAATCCCCAATTCACAAGAGGGAAAGTTTATGAAGTCAATGAGGAAAGGAAAGTGGATAATTTGACCACAAAATTTGATAGGTCGATGGACTCATTTAAAGCTCCAAATGGGTCAAGAGTAGAGGAGGCATGTCCGATATGCCACCCCCACTCATTCCATTGATCAATGTCCTTACGCATCACAATTTCCGGAACTCATGATGGAACAAGCTCATGCAATTATCTTATGGATGATGCAATCGAATGACTACCCATGGAGATCTCATCCTAATCTCGTGGAATCGTGGAAATTACCAAACAACGGCGTGTTAAAAATCAATTACCTTTCAAACACCTTTCACCATATCAATGAGAATTTTATAATAAATCAAATTTAACCTAACAACAAGCCATGCAAAGATCAAGACCAGCCCCGCCTCCTAGATCCTCGACCTTTGAAGAGCGGTGTCTTGAGCTCACTTCAAAATCTTGAACTCTCTTAGACTGTGAACCTTCACAGAGCATTAAAAAATTGAAGAAACGGCCAACTCTCAAATTCATTGGCTAAGAGAAGAGGGTAACTACCCACCAACCCGTGGAACAATCCTAAGGGACAGTTCATGGTTGGAGAATCCTCAAATGGCCATGAGGAAATCAAAGCATGACTACTTTGAGAAGTGGAAGAATAATAAAAACACAAAGGGTAGTGAAGAGGAAAAAGATGAAGAACAAGCAGAACAACTTTGAATAACAATATGGTCGTTGATTTACATCAGAAAATTCAAAAAATGAAAACAGAAAAATAACAAAATTGTTGAAAAAGATGAGAAGGAGAAATTTGTTCCTCATCTCCCATTTCCCCATGCAATGAAGTCAGTTTCTCCTTTTGACAAAGGAAACACAAAATTGAGGAAATGATGGAGACATTCAAGCAAGTTAAAATTAATCTACCTCTCGCTTGATGCAATCAAACAGTCCTCGCTATGCAAAATTTCTCAAAGAGGTATGCACTCACAAAGGCAATCTAGGATACATTTATCCAAGAAGGCCTTTTGTGGAGAGAATCAACCAAGTGCTATCAATTGCAACACCACCTAAGATGCAAGACCACGGAATCCCCACAATCCCTGCATCATTGGGGAGCACACCATTGAGAAAGCCTTGCTAGATCTGGGTGCTAGTGTCAACCGCTTCCCTATTCGCCTATGAGAAGCTAGGTTTGGGAGAATTGAAACCCACTCAAGTGGTGTTACAAATGAATGACAGATCTGAAAGGAAACCTATGGGGTTGATTGAAGATGTTTTGGTAGGAGACAAGTTTTTCTACCTGCTGACTTTTTGGTGTTGGACATGGAACCAACCAAAAGTACCATCCCCACATTCGGGAAGACCATTCTGCTACATAATGCATGCATTCAATGCAGTGTCCTGCATCGTGGAGGTGTCGTTTGGAAATATGAAAGTTAAATTGAATGTGTATAATGTCATTACTCAACCTCAATTCTCAGAGGAATGTTTCCATGTTGACATCATTGATGAGTGGTGTGGAGGAGTCTTTACAAACATTTCTCGCAAGGTAAAGACTCCACCACGAATTTAAAAATGATTGGGAATCCACTTGAGAAAGAAGGAAAAGGAGATCAAATTCAAAGGAGTCTGCTTGTGCAAGGCACTCACCAACAGCCATCAAGTTCTCTCTCTTGGAGACCTGCTCCTCTCCTCTTCCACAAGTTACCAAGGTACCTTTGTCGCCCTCTTTTCTCTCCCACAATTGGAACTCAAACAGCTCCCCAAAAATCTGAAATATGTGTTTTGGGAGATCATCAAACACTACACTGTGATTATTTCTTCCTCCCTTACAAAGGAGCAAGAAGAGGAGTTGTTGGTAGTTCTAAAACAAGACAAGAAAGCAATTTGGACCATTGCTGATTTAGGAGGAATAAACCCAATGTATGCATGCATAAGATTCACACGGAAGAGGATGCCAAGCCTTCTAGAGAAATGCAAAGAAGGTTGAATCCTCACATGCAAGAAGTGGTAATGAAGGAAGTTGTCAAGCTGCTAGATCTTTGGGGTCATTTACCCCATTTCAGATTCTCGCTTGGTAGCACCCACTGTGTGGTGCCTAAGAAACTGCATCATCTGTAGCAAATTAACTGGTAAACTTATGTCCACCGGACAAACAACGGATGGAGGGTCGCATAGACTACAGAAAATTAAATACCATGACAAGGAAAGACCATTTCCTCCCCTTCATTGACCAAATCCTTGATAAACTTGCAGTGCAAAGCTTACTATCGCTTCCTTGATGGGTACTCTGGTTACAACCAGATCCTGTGGTACCCAGACCAAGAAAAGACCACCTTCACCGCCTTTGGCACTTTTGCCTATAGGAGGATGCCCTTTGGTCTTTGCAATGCCCTTGCTACTTTTCAAAGATGCATGTATGCCATCTTTTCGACATGATTGATCGTTCATGGAGATCTTCATGGATGACTTTTCAATTTATGGAGACTTTTTCCCAATGCTTACACCACCTCAAGTTGGTGTTGCAAAGATGTGAAGAAACCAATTTGGTTCTAAGTCGAAAAGAGTCATTTTATGGTCACCCAAGGCATTGTCCTAGGACATGTGGTCTCCCATAAAGGCATAGAGGTGGACCAAGCAAAATTGATCTAATTGCACATTTGCCTCCTCCCGTAATTAAGCAAATCAAGTTTCTTAGGGCATGCAGGATTTTATAGGAGGTTCATCAAAGATTTCAAGAAATTTCCAAGCCCCTCTGTCATTTACTGTGTCAAGATGTTACTTTTGTGTTTACTAATGAATGCATGACAGCCTTTGAGGTCCTTCAGAAACGTCTGATTTCAGCTCCCATCTTGCAGTCCCCGACTATTCGGTGCCCTTTGAGTGATGTGTGATGCATCGACTATGCCCTAGGAGCTGTCCTAGGGCGTAGAAAGGATAAGCTTCCCATGTCATAGCTTATGCCAGAGATCCATGATAGATGCCCAGCTCAACTACACAACAAGCGAGAAAGAGCTGGCCATTGTGTTTGCATTGGAAAAATTCAGGTCTTATGTTTTAGGTTCACAAATTGTGGTGTTTATCGACCACTCGCCTAAAGTACCTTGCCTAAGAAGGATACCAAGCCAGATTAATCGGATGGATCCTCCTATTACGGAGTTTGATCTGATTAAGGATAAGAAAGGAGTGGAGAATGTGGTGGCGATCACTTATCCGTAATTCTCAATCCGAGGATGATAGCTTACCCATTAATGAATCATTTCGATGAGCAACTTTTTGCCATCAATACCCACCCTTGGTTTGCAAACATAGTCAACTTCTTGGCTCTGGATGATTCCTCAACGTTGGAATCGAATGGATAAAGATCTTTCTTCTCACAAGTTAAAAATTTCATTTGGGAAGATCCTTATCTATTCAAGAATTGTGCGTACCAAGTGATCGTAAAGTGTGTCCCGGACCATGAATTCTCCGGCATATTGTCAATGTGTCATGAACAGCTGTGGAGGCCATTTCGGTGCAATAAAACAATTGCAAAATTCTGCATGTGGTTTCTATTGGCCCACAATCTTTAAAGATGCCTTACAAGATCAGAATCTTGCCGAATCGCCAAAAATCGGGCAAGATTTAAAGAAACTCAATGCCCCACCAATCTCGGTAGTTGAGTTGTTTGATGTTTGGGGCATAGATTTTATGGGCCCTTTCCCTTCTAATGGAAATAATTTCATCTTGGTAGTATGGACTATGTCTCCAAGTGGATTGAGGCCATAGCTCAAATCCAATGATCACAAAGTGGTTTTAAGATTCCTCAAAGACCACATTTTTCCAGTTTGGATTCCCAGAGCCATCATCGGTGATGGGGAGCCACTTTTACCTTGCGCTTTGACTCTCTATTAAAAAGTACTCATCACTCACAGAGTAGCCACTCCCTATCATCCACAAACCAAAGGGCGGTGGAGATTTCAAATAGAGAGATCAAACACATTTTGGAAAAACTGTGAAGAAGGATGAAAGGATTGGTCCTTGCTTAATGATGCTTTGTGGGCATACTGAATCGCCTACAAAACTCCAATTGGAATGTCTCTTTAGATGGTCTATGGCAAAGCATGTCATTTGCCAAGAGAGTTAGAATACAAAGCTTCGGGCTATTAAAACATTTAATATGGATCTAACTGGTAATCACAGGAAACTTCAACTCACGAATTGGAAGTGTCATTTGCGGATGGATGCTTATACAAGCTCCAGATTGTATAAGGAGAAAGTCAAATCATTTCATGATAGGAGTTTAATGAGAAAAGAGTTCATACCGGGGTCCAAGGTATGGTTATTCAACTCTAAACTTAAATTCTTTCCTGGCAAATTGAGATCCAGATGGGAAGGGCCATACACTGTCATCAAGGCTGCCCCCTCAGGAGTTGTGGATATCCGTGATCCCAATGACGGAAGAGTCATTAAGGTAAATGGTCAGAGGCTCAAGCCATGCATTGACAACATTCGTGAGCTGTACGCCCATCCGCATCACGAATCTCCAAAAATCTGATGGTAGAAAATTGTATATTATGTTTGTACAACATAGTTTTTACTGAATTTCTCTGTTTCTGTTTCTTTTCCCTTTTCGCATAGTTTAATTACACTTAAAGTTCAAATCGCAAAGCAAAAATTACTTTTCGCAAAGTCCAAAGTCTATTCGAAAAGATTCTGGAGCTGCAATGAACTGCTCGAAAACAAAGATGTTCTTTTCGAATAGTTGATTATGATAACATTTCCTTTTCGAATAGACGGTTCTGAAGCTAAGTCCTTTGCGAAATAATCTTTCTGAAGCTATCTACTTGTCGAAAGGCACTTTGGCCATTCGAAGTAATAAGAAGGGCTCTTTTGGAACTTTTCGAAAACTTAAAGGTGCTTTGCGATTTTAGCTTCAAGTATATTTAGTCGTTTTGAAGTTAGCGTTGTATTTGCAAACACTCTCTGCAGAGCGACGCTCCACTAAAACCCTAGCTCACTCTCTTCTCACACGAGCTCCACAAGGATATCAGCCGTTTTGTTCCTAATTGTTTGAGCGTTTCCATTTTTCAGAGATCAAAGTCAGACTGTCAGTTGGGCGATCTTTACAAACAAAGCGACTCAGTTCAAGCACAAACCCTAGATCGCGGTATTTTTCTATCCATTCTCGCCAATTTTTTTAGAAAAATCTAACTGTGTTAGCGGTGTTTGGAGCATTTTTCCTCCACAATTAAGTATGGGAAAAACTGAAAAATCCTTAGCTGCCATGTTCCCCAAATCATCAGTCAAGAAGGCAACCAAATCGACCCCAAAAGCCAAAGGCAAAGCAAAAACGTCTGCAAAGAGAAAGCTTTCAATGGACAAGGCAGATAGGGTTGAAAAAGGAAAGAAAATACGCCATGAGGAGCCTACCCCTGCTGCCTCAAGCCCTGAGTCACTGCCCGATTACCCATTCACTTAGTTTTGCCTAACCCCTTCATTGATACCCAGAAGCTCATACCTGAGCTATTGGTGGATGAAACTTTTTTCTCCTCCAAACATGATTGCCTACCATCCCTAAGATACCTCAGGGAAGCTTCTCTCAGCACTATCCTCACCCCATTACCAGAAAAAACTTATCCAAGGATGATAAAACTGTGGTATCAAAACCTCACAAAGGTCATCAAGATGTGCAAGAGCGTACAACCTTAGTCATTTTCATAGATAACTGTGACCTAACTGTGACAGCTGAGGACATAGGGCATGCTCTGGGGATACCTTTTCAATTCAACCCCGATGGACCTTTGGCGGCTCCTGAAGCAGCCTCTTTCAGAAACATGGCTGCCCATTTAACACAAGGCATGGTGGGTTCTGGGCAATCAATAATGAGAAGAGATCTGCCCCCGCAATATCTGCTAATGGATTCCATACTCCGAGGGAGCTTTTATGTAACTGGGCATACCCAAGAGAGGCGAACTCCTATCCTCGAAGCCCTCTTTCACTTTTCTAAGGGGCAATTTTTCAATGCCCCCATGCTCATCCTGGAAGCAATGGCTGATGTGAGTGCCAAGGTAAAGAAGAAACAGAAAATTGCTGGCCTCCCCTTTGGAAGACTAATTTCAGCCCTCTTAGGAGCCAAGTTTGACATTAATAGGGAAGAGCCCTTTGAGGTACTCACTCCTCACAACTTTGGCAAGAAAGCCTGGACCACAAGTCAGGCCATGTTAAGAAGAATGAGGGAAGTAGGAGAACCAACCCATGCCCCCGCCTGCACTGCCCGCCTATTGCTGCCTCCTGAACCCATAGCACTTTGAGCGAGCTAGTTCTCTGCCGAGCATGACAGAGAACCAAGCCTCGAAAGTGTGGGTGGGCATGCTGAAGTGGAAATTGGTGGAGCCTCAACCAGCCCCCGAGCCTCTCCCACCTCTACCAACATAAGCCCAACTCCTTGTGGTGACCAGCTCTTTAGCCGCACCACTTGTGCACTTAGTCCACATACCCTGAGGTAGCCACTCTTGTGCACCTCCCATGACCCACAGATGGCTGGTTCCCTATTCCTCCACACCTCCCCATCCCATTGGTTCATCATCCACACCTTCCATCATTCCTATTTTGGACACCCCTACCACACCAACCACCCCTACTATCCCAACACCACCCATCTCCCCAACAATAACTGTGTCCTAGAGGAATTAGCCACCCCAATCCTTGCTCCATCCCCTTCCACCCCTATGCTCCAACGCCTCACACTCCCACACCCCTTCAAAGACATACACCGAGGTATCCTGACCTCAACCCCAACCTTTCCCCACAGAGCTTATTCACCCCTATTTGACACCATGGAGCTAGATCCTACACCTATCCTGCTCCTCCCCCTTTCACCCATTTCCCCACCTCCCTTTCACACCCATTACCCCCATCCCTCCACCTCACTAATCCCAATCCCCTCTAGGCTAATCTCCCCACACCGCTCCCTACACCCACATCCTCACCTACCTCCAAAATATCCAAGCCCGGCTCCAAACAAATGCGACAATCGATGCACATTGAGCTCATCCAATGTTAATCGCCCCATTACCACCTACCCCATTACCCCTCGCTCTCCATTTTGCCTCACAGCAACCCAAACAGCAGAACCTAAGTCCTAGTGCTTCCCTCCACTACCACCCAAAGGCTAACCAAATGCACTTCTTCACCACCCCTCTGCTTTCGACTTAGCCATTCAAATGACCCCCTCACCTCTCTAACCGCCCCACCCCCTCCCAGTGGACCCCCTTTAGTCCCCTACCACTCCATCCCCTCCCTAGATATGCCACCTCTCCCAAAGCCATGATAGAAAATCCCTACATCCGTAGGGATGCGTATGGGCTGATTTGGAGGCCTACATCCGAACCCCTTATGAGGCCAAAATCAAGAAATTAGAGCATTTCATGCAATTTGAGAGAGAGAAGATGAGGGATCTGGTGGGACGAACATTCCAATTGGTCAAGGCTGAGCAGCACAAGGTGGCTATGCTCCAAGCTCAGTTAGCTCAAGAAGAAGAAAACCACCAGACCAAACACCTTGGCCTCACCGGAAAGATCAAGTCAAGAGTACATGAACTCCGAACTCCATTCTGAGAAACCAAAATCCGATTCTGATTCCAACAGATTCTAGTTCGGATTCAGCGGTGACTCTAGTTCGAGCCCATAGAACCCATCTATGATCTCGACTTTGATCCTAGTTATTAAAAGTCCGCATCTCATCGTGGTCTCAAATACAATGTATAAATCTTTTGTTTTTTGTATCATTCGGTCCAATTCTGTCATTTGTTTTCTTTCTTATTCCATTTTTCTCTGTTAATTGTTCTGTTTTCTGTTATTTTGCAATTTTTTCTGTTATAGCTGTGCTCCCTACTTGTAAAACAAACAAAATAAACCCCTCACCCTTACTCCCTTTCCTCTTTTCTTTTTATTTTCAGAAAATTTCGGTTCATACAATTTGCTTTCGTAATTCTCCATGCTATTATTTTTTCTGTTGTTTTCCCTAATAAGCGTGACTATGCCACCACCTTTGAACCGGTGAGGACACGCTCCTCATAGGTTTGGGGTGTGTGATGTGTCTGCCAAGGAATAGTTAACCTAAGGACAATGTAATCACCTAAGTAATCGAAATGAATTATTTTACTTAAGAATCATGACAATGTGGAAATTTTAAAATTTTCTTTGCAAGAATTTAGACATTCTAAACCTTGCGATATTCTACATTTCCATGATGATTACACCATAAAAAACATACCGGTATCAAGACATAGTAAGTCAAAAGGAAGAGAAAAGGTAAAGATATACTTAAAAGCTCAAGGAAAAACCATAACCAAAGGAGAATTGAGCCCATATATTTTCCATCTCGTTGAAGAGTGACTGAGGCAATTTTTTCTCGATTCAAAGGATTGGTGAGGCATTAGATCCACTAGAAGTTAGGAAACTCCAAATTAAAACAAGTAACAAGACTCATGAAATCGAGGAAAAGATCAAGGCCTTCTTTGGACAAATTGAACCTACAGTAACCAACCAAGAAAAATCTGCCCTCGTTTGTACCCCATTTGAGCTATAAATCCTACAATTCTTCATCAAAATACCCAAAAGTACTTTTTGAACCTATGGAACTAATTCAGCCTTCCTCACTCGAGAATTCGGGAGGTAAAGGAGAAAGAAGCGAAGATGGACCATTTCGGGCAACATCAAGAAAAAGAAGAGAAAATACCTCAAAAACAGTAAATATGGTGATCGAGAAAGAAGAGACAAACAATGTGAAAAAGTTGCAAGCAAAAAGGCAAAAAGGGACCTTATAATGCAAGATCAAAGAAAGAACGATCCTTTGTGAATGTGAGAATCTAAAAGAAGAAGAAAGAAGCTAAACTCAAAAGGAGGAGTCATGAACCATCTCACGCACTTCCCGAGTTCTCAAATTCAAACCTCTGCTCAAATTGCCTTTCCTTGAAACTTCACTCCATAAGCCATACAAACAAACCTAGATTAAAAGCCCTTGTGATCCAAAGTTGAGTGAGCTGTCATGTGGAGATGAGAAGTGACCCAATCTATGGTGAGGAGATGTCAATGATGCCATTGCCTAAGAATCATGCCTATGCTCATGCTTACAGATCCATTTGGGAGATGTAACTGCTCTTGAGCTTGAGTGAAAATGAACCCCTCAACAAAAACAACGATGAGAGTATACCCCGGTGAGTGTTTGGGTTGGAACTTGAGCACCTTAAGTATGACTTATAACCTAATTTTTATCCATAGGATGAGCTTCCGGCACATTTGTATGATTTTCTATGATGCTCACAGATTGGAAATATTGAAACATTCATGAGGTTTATAAATGTTTAAATTCTGCAAACAATAATCAAATTGCTTTCATCATTGATTCAAGAGTAACTAACCCCGCTCCTTGATTGCTCATTTGATAATATTGCACTGATGTTAAGCTGTTTCATGGAGAAGTTTGTGGGTACCTTCATGAAAACCCTCGAGACTTCACCTCCTCTAGGGATCACCTAGGGTTTAAAAGGCTTGTTGCATATGCTAAATGCACCTGTGCTTCCTACAAAAGTGGCTCTTTATTTTGCTTTTACGTTTCTTTGCTCAGGGACTAGCAAAGCTTAGGTTTGGGGGTGTGTTAAGTAGTGAAAAATACCATTTTTCACCCCTAAACATGAGCCTTGAAAGACCCTTGAGAAGACTAAATAAGTGCTTTAGTGTTCATATTGCAGCTAACCAAAAAGACAGGTCCAAATCCGAAAACCATCTTAAAATGATCAAAAAGCCGACAACGCATGTCAAACTCAAAGAGGGAGTGAAGAAATAGCCTCAGCAATGGCTAAAAAGGTCCTAAAAGAGCAAGAAAAGACCCGAAGAAGAAGGATCCATTCGCAAAGAAGAATGGAAGCTAAAGCTCAATTCGCAAAGAATCTCTTCAATTCGCAAAGAACCTTGAACTTTGCGAAAAGAAGAAAACACTCCTCGAATAGAAGATTTACCTCTGCGAAAAGAAGAGAAGTCCTCTGCGAAAAGAACTTCTGCTTTGCAAAAAGAACTTCTGCTTTGCGAAAAGAACTTATGCTTTGCGAAAAGAACTTCTGGAGCCAACCTACTTTGCGAAAAGACCCTTAAACTCTGCGAAATGGCATACCGAGATTCTACCACTTTGAAGGGCATTTCAAGAACTCGCGACGCGCTTCAATGTAATTAAAAGCCCAAAGACATTCGGAAGAGTCCAAGCATAAACCAAAGGCATATTTCGCCCCACGTGAAAACCCAGAGATGAAATCACTTGGCGGGAACTTCTAGAAGCGCAAACAAACTTTTGAATTCCCATAACAGAATTGATGCTTCTAACTTTGATTGGTGAACCAGATCGAGCATTTTCATTGGCGAAACAGATCTGGATCCCGTGCTCAACAGACCATTGGGCAATCTGATCCGAGCACTTCGATTGGTCAATTCACCTTGTCTTGGATAGAGGAAAGCTATAAATTGAGAAGACATTTGCCCAATTGGGGCATCCAGATTTTGAGTTTTCATCTCTGCTTCTCCTTCCTACGGATAGTCTATCTGCCCCTTGTAATTTCTTCCTCTGCTTTGCTTTTGAGAGTTCCGAGAGTGCTTTTGTAACTCCAAAGAGATCGGATTCAAGATCGCTAGTCCGAGGGCTTTCTAAAGCCGTGCTCAGAATTGTAAGATTGAATTTAAAGGTTCTTGTCAAACGTGTTTTCTCCATTGGATTCATGTCAAGGGTTCTTATTGATCACCTTAGTGCATTAGACTCCTTTAGATTCACTACTTTGCATGCAATTTCCTTGATTCATTACCCTATGCAATTAGCGTTGGTAACCTAGTTCGACAAAGACTTGCGTGATGTTCATGTTCAATTGAGAATAGGTCAACAACTATTGGATGATCCGTGACCATTTAAGTGGATGATCATAACCATAAGTTTAAACCCTTCCTTAATTCAGATTTATTTCTCTTACATCTGTCTTTGGTAGCGGATGAAGATTGAATCAACTTCTGTTTAGTTGCGATTCTCCATTAAAATTCAAAGGCGAAATCACGAAAGTTATTATTTCTCCATTTGATTTATTTTAATCACTTCCCCAACTTGAATCGGATCGGCTTAGTTAGTTCTTTTCTTTATTTGCTTTTAGTTAAACGTGACAAAAAAACCCAACACTCTCTTTTTATCTGCTTTCTAGATAATTATAGAGCCAGATCTGGTAGCACAGATCTGGAGGTCTATCTCATATTTCAGACAAATTCTCTGTGGACGATCTTTAATATACTCACTTTTAAAACTTACTACAATTGGCCCTGATCTTGCAGGCTATTGTTAGCCCTCAATGTGCTGATATCTCTTTCATAATTTAAAATTATGTAACTTATTATTCATTAATTCGTTCTCAAAATACACATAAAAAAGGCACATGTGGAGTTACAACAGGCCATACCCAGCGAGATTTGGGCCTTAAAAAAAAAAATTCTTTGAAGAGTGTCTTGACAATTTTTTCTGCTCTAAGGACTTATTGGATCTAGTTTCGATCACTAGAAGTTAGGCAAATCTAAGTTGAAACAACTTGACAGCATTCATGACATTGAGGACATGAAGTAAGGTCATCCCTTGGACAGTTTAAGCTTAAAATGTCCCACCTTTGAACCGCCCTTGATACACACCATTTGAGCCATAAAAACCCCAGTTTTCTTTGATGAAAACCAAAAAATTTGAACCTAAAATCTTTTGACCTGTTTCAGTTCACCCTCAATCTGAGAAATCAGGAAAAATGAGAAGTGAGGTTAGAGGAGCAAGGTTCGATGATTGGTTGAAAAAGAAGGAAGCACATTTGGTGGTATTGTGGCATTCCTGGCCATAAAAAGAGAAATGGAGAAAAGTACAAAAAAAAATACAAAAAATAAAAATATATACAAAAAAAGGGGAAAAAAAAAAAATCAAACAAAAAGAATGAGAAGGAGAAGTCATTTCATTTGATATTTTGAAAAAGAAGATTAGAAACTTATCACTTCAAATCTGAAAATTCAAGAAGCAGATGAAATTGTGCTGAGATGAAGAAGGCTGAGTTACAAATCACCTCCTTACCTTTACTGATTTCTCAATTTGAATCCTTTTTACCCCTTTATTCTTTAGTAAATTTCACCCATAAGCCACATTACAACCCAATAAAAAGACCTTACTGATCTAAAATGGATTGAGCTGTCATGTGGAGATGATTTGTTTGATCTATGGTGCAAAGAATTAGAAAATTTTAGAAATTAAAGCCTATTTGAGGGCTGTAATTGCTCTTGAGCTGTGTGAAATGATGCACCCTTCTATTTTTATTATTAGTGAACAGCCCTGGTGAGACTTGGGTCTAAAATCCAATTTGATGGGGGTAGTATCAAAATAAAATTCTTAAGTGAATGGTGAGCTCTGCATAAATTTTTAGGAGAAAGGCCTTGACATGAACTGATTGATGATAAAGGAATTACAGCAGAATTTCATGTTTTGAACTGGTGATTTTTATGCTGAAAATCTTTTAAAATTGAAGGTACATGGTGTGGAACTTAAGTTTTAACTGATTTTATTGGAGAAGTTTGTGGGTACCTTCACTAAAAACCCTCAAGAGACTTCACTCCTCCACTAGGGATCACCTAGGGGTTTAAAAGGCTTGATGCATATGCTAAATGCATTCGCGATCCCTAAGAAAGTGGCATTTTAATTTTCTTTGTTTTTCCTTCGCTCAGGGACTAGCAAAGCTTAGGTTTGGGGGTGTGTTAAGTAGTGAAAAATGCCAAGTTTTCACCCATTAACCCGACCTTTGATGAACCTGTGAGCACACTAAAAAATACCTGTTGAGTCTATTTTGTAGATAGCAATAAAACAAAGGAATAGTGCAGAAAACCACTCAAAAATGTTGCACAAAGAAGTCCATCTCTCGGCACAGTGCAGACCCAGCAATGACACATAAAAGGGCTACACACCATTGGCCACTTGGGGCATGTGGCAACAGCAGGGCAGAGTTAAGAAAGTGAAAGCAGGCAGAAAACATCCTATCGAGAGGTTATATGAAGACTTCGATAGGAGCTGAGGGCTAAAAATGGAGGAATTCATGCAGATGAAAGCGTTTCGATATGATCTAAAGACAGAGAAAGGAAGAATTCATGAGGATTGAGAAGTTCGATAGGATCCAAGAACCTATCGAGCAGCTGAAAGAAGGAAAGATATCATCCTATCGAAAGCCTACCTGAGGTGTAAAGGGAACCTATCGGATGGTTACCTAAACCTATCGAGATGGAGAAGCTGGAGCTCAGACCTATCAAAAGGTAATTGAACATTTCGACAGGAGTGAGAGCAATCCTATCGAAATGTTGGCATGCAGAGATGAACCTTTCGAAAAGCTTTCCCAACCTGTCGAATGCTCCAGACAAAGGGGCAGAGAATGCTGAAGCTTCAAGAGAAGGCTCATCCTATCGAAACCTATCAAAGAGATCTGAGAACCTAGCAAAAGGACCAAAAAGCTCCATTTGAACCTGTCGGAAGCTTCCTCAACCTGTCAAAATCATGTGAAGAACTTCTCAGAAAATAGGTTGTTCACACGCTGTAACTTGGTGACCTGTTGCACGCAATCCAAGGCACTTTGGTGACCAGCACGACGACCTTGAAGATGCCCTAGGAAACCCTAACCAACCCCACGTGCTCTGACAAAACTCTAACGGACTCCGAGGACCTTCTAGAAGGGAATATTGGCGGGAGAAATGAGAGGGAAAAGCTATATAATGAGATCCCCAATTGTAATTGGGAGAGATCGAAATCTGGGGATTAGGGCTTGCAACAAAATTCTGTTTTCCCTCCTTTAGCTCAAGGATGGTTGGCTAACTCCCTCCGAGCAGCAAGGGGTGATGTCTGATCTGTAATTGGGTAAGGTTGAGAGTGTCATTTGTGGTCAATTGCTGCACAGACTACAGATCTGAGAGCATTTCATTGTAGAGTGAGTTTTATGTAATGTAAATGTTGATTTTATTATTTTAATTAGATCTATAGTTCCCTTAGTTTCATTTGGTGCTCAATCGGATTTGTGTAGAGGAGTTTGCTTATCAGCTCACCCACTTAACTGGTAGACCTCTTAGATACCATTTGATCTCCCTAGATCTGATATCCCTGTAATTGCCTGTGTCTGTGACCTGGTAATTGCAGCATCTGTAGTGGTTTTAATGCTCTAATTGAAACCTTTGAGTTAGAGGAAATCGATAAGATGGTCTGTGACTATTGAAGTGGACAGACCATAGCCTTAAGATCAGTTTAATCTCTGGTTTTACTTGGATTCTTCCACCTTAAACCTTTGGGTCGGATGTAGTCTAAAGGATGGTCTGTGACCATTGAAGTGGACAGATCATAGCCTTAAGATCAGTCAAATCCCTTGATTTATAGTAGATTCTTCTACTCTGCAGTTGTGCTTGTAGCCAGCTGAAGGATTGGTGTGCATTGAATCCCCTGTAACACGATTAGCTCAACCAAATTGCAGTAAGTCCAAAATCCAAGCTGTTATTCTCCATTTTCTATTTTTAATCCCTTCCAATTGTGAGATCTAAACTCTGGACTCGATCCCAGTTAATTCTGCATTTTATTTGTAGTTTAGTTTAAGTGACAACCCTTTAAAACCTCTCCCCTTTCTTTTACTAACCTAGTATTAGGTATGGTGCCAGATCTCTTTCAGATTTGGAGATTTACCATATTTTGAACTCACCTCCTTGTGGACATTCCTTTACTTACTCTTTTAAAACTTGCTACAACAGGCCCTGAATACTTACAGGTTCGTGTGTGTGATCTGCCTTGAATTGAGTGAATTTAAACCCCTTTTTGAATGCAAGGCAGTTTACCAACACACAGCCTATAAGATACAGGGCTATTGTAGCAAGTTTTAAGTAAGAGTTTGTCCCACAGAGAAATTAATCTAGAACCCAAAATGGGCTATAATAGTAGGCCTCAAGATCTGGCTACAGATCTGACAATCCTAGAGAAAGGGAGTTGGGTGTCACAACTATACTAAATTAACACTAAAAGAAGAAAAATAAAGTGCAGCCCTATCCTAAAGAAAGGGTTATAAAGAAGGTGGTGATGGTGTGTGTAAAAATAAAGATAAAATTGATTGAAAGTAGGCAATTAAGCTAAAGTTAGTTCAGTTATGTAACTCAGATTTAGGGCTGTCTCTGCAGCAAATCCCTCAGATGGCTACAAGCACATCTGCAAAGAAGAAGTATCCAACTCAACCCTTATGGTCTGACCTGATCTCTTAAGGCTATAACTTGTCCACTTAAATGGTCACAGACTATCAAATAGAGAGGATCAAACCACATGAACTAAGTCAGAAAATTAATCTGATCCAAATGAGTAGATTGATCTTAAGGCTATAACCTTTCCACTTAAATGGTCACAGACTATCCAATAGATGTCCTCCACCCCATGGCTCATATCAGAACATGAAAACCATTGCAAACACCATGTTTGTCAGGCTAAAAGCTCAAGCATCCATGGGAGCAAATAGTTCTTGAAAAACTAGTGGAAACCACAGTTGTTCAAGGGCTATTTAGAGACTTAAAAGCAGCTGATCATTGCTAAAAAAAGCTTGCAATGACTCAGCTCACAAGTCTACAATCACCACAGAGAAATCAGATCTAACATCTGATATTGGTCAAGTAAAATAGAGGGGAGCCTGTTCTTGCAACAACCTCTCACAAGGCTACAAGCTCAAGTGCAGAGGAGAAGAATCCTTCTCAGATCTGTGGCTTGGAATCACCCTAGGGCTATAGTTTGTCTACGTAAATGGTCACAGGCTATCCACAGAGGTTATCCTCACCACAGGGGTCTGAGAAGGAATATGTAAACTGTTGCTGTCACCATGGTCCTAGGGCTACATGCTCAAGCTTCCATGGGCCTTTCAATCTGCTCAAATCCTAAATGCATGCTATAGCCTGAACAAAACTACGAGCAAATAGGAAAAAAATAGACTGAATGAACATTTAAAGTATAAATTCTATTGATCAAAATTACCTACAACGTAATTTCTCAAGGTAGTAGCCTTGTGCACAACAGCTCTTCACAAAATCCCAAAGATTACAGGACCCATTACAAAAATAAATAAAACTACACCTAATTTCTTATAGAGGATTTAGCCAGTAAGTGCTGGGCTAAGAGAGAAGAAATATGGGAGAAAGAAATAATCAAACCCTAATCCTAGCCTTCTCGAGCTCACCACAGACAAAGGTTGAAGGAGAGATAAAGATTCTAAGTTACAAATGCAGCTTATATACTCAGTCCTTAATGCCTTGGATCAGAGAAGAGTAAATCCTAATTTTTCTAACAGATGTGGCATTGTTACAATCCTTAGATGCCTTGGGATGTGTGCCTCGAGATAAGGGCCTCGGGATGTGTGCCCTAGACCTAGGGAAATCCTAAAATGGTCCCTGGAGTTAAGACTGAGAAGTGGAGAGCCCGAGCTTCGTGAGGCTACCTTCTGCATATAAAATCTTTCGCACAATTTGCAGAGTCCTTGCGGGGTAAGATTTTGGCTTGGGAGGCCCCTGGTTCGCGCAGCAGATCTTCAAATGGTCGCGCAGCTACTTTGCACTGCAATGCTATCCAAAGGATGAGTTGCACTGCTTGGCTTGCTTGTGCAGTAGGTCTTCAGAAGTTTTCTTTCGCCAGGTACTCATGCAGTAGATCTCCGCTCTCACTCAGCTATTTGTCAGATGACTACCACAACTTGCTAGGTAGAGGGAGTAGCTTTGAAGCGCGTGAGAGCTGCACGAGGGAATTTTTTGGTGGCTCTCTCCTCCTTAACCACGCGAGGACTTCGCGAGATTCCTGTCGTTCTTTGTGCATATTGGCCTCTTGAGATTGTGCGCGCATCTAATATAAGCCTTGATCCTGGTGAGAACTTCACGAGCTGGAATTCTAAAGGGTTAGTGCGCGATTGCATCACCAGCTCTCTTGTGCTGCACATTTTAGCTGCGCGAGATAACTTCTGCTATAGCTTTAGCCACGCGAGGCAGCACCTCAACTGTGCGAGATAGCTCATTTACTCTTCTGCTGCTATGTAGCATCTACTGTTTCAGCTCTCTCCACTCACACCTATGCTTCTCTCATCTGCTAGACTTTCTTGGTTCATTATGACATGCAAAACAGTCACCATGGTGTGTACCACCATGATGTTCCATCAATCTCTGGCTCAGCTGTCATCCTTGGCTTGAATTCTCTCTTCTTGGCACCAAATGCATGAACTTTGTGTTAAACTGCACAAGTTATTACTAATCTACAAAACAAGCTAAACAAGGGTTATTAGTCAGCTTCAAGGTCCAGCAAAGGCTAGGTTAAGAGGTGAAAAGTAGTACTTTTCAGTGAATAACATCTGTCAAGCTGCTTCAACTTGGAAGCACAACTTTTAGTGAAAAAGAATAGGTTCAATCAGTCCTTAGAGCAGAAAAAATTGCCAAAACACTCTTCAAAGAATTGTTTTACAAGCCCAATTCTCACTGGATATGGTCTTCCATTAAATTTCAGGGGTAAATCCTTACATTTTTCTCTCTTTTCTGGTTCACTAAGCACCAATTATGGAAGATTTCTTAACATTTTCTTCATGAGAATGTTAGATTTACAACAAATTTCAGTTTTAAAAAGTTTTTAATTTCCTCTTTTTACAAAAATCAAGTGGGAATTCACTTTATTTGAAAATTTTTAATCCAACACTGTTGCACTAGCATTAACTATTTCATTGGCACATCCTGCCATATCCCCAAACCTAAGATGAACATTGTCCTCAATGTTTGTATAGTGAGTAGCTAGGGGCAGCAGGGTTTGTAGCAGTAAAGAATGAACTATATGCAGAAAAGAAAGAAACTCAAAACTGAATTTATTGATAGAAAAAATAGAATGAATGTTATACAAATGGAAGAAACAAAAGCACGGTCCTACAAAAACAGAAAATCAGACACAAAAATAGCAAAACAAAGTCAAAAACGGTATTCAAACTAGGAAAAAAAAATAGAAAACACAAATATTCTAAGAAAGAAAACAAAAAAATAGTAAAGAAACACAAAAAACAACATGCTTAAATCTGAATCTGCAGTAAGGTACCCCTATGTCTTGTCCTTCTGCACCTCTTTTTGGTTCAAAAACAACTAGGCTGTCTACCAACTTCTTCAGGAGTTGAAGAAGATTCACCCATCATGTGTAGTCCCTTTGGACTATTCATTGGTTGACTGGGAAGTCTGCCCTCTTCCCTTTTAGTCTGAGCATTGGAGAGTTGACCAAGCTAGTCCTCAATCTTTTTTATGCTCTGGCTGTGGTAATGCATAGTTTGTGCTAAGGAGCTGAGGTTCTATAATGAGGACAGAACCTGCTCCTCAAAGGAGGGAGTCCTAGATTGGGGTGCTTGTGCAGACATATGATTTTTCTAGGCCATTGGCTGTTGAGACTGATGGTTGGGGAAGAAATTGTGTTGGTACTACTAAGGTCTATGGGGCATTGGAAGCTGTTGCTGTTGGGGTTGATGAAAATTTTCTTGATTCCACCTCAAATTGAGGTGGTTTCTCCAAGGGTACCCAGTAGGCTACTACTGCTGTCCATAGGACTGAGCTGCATTGCCATACTCCATGACAAAGGCAGGATAAAGACCAGCAGAGGGATAGTCCTGAATAGATTGAATTGGGGATTGGCATATTAGACACGCCTCCTGCACATGTGCAGCTATTGGGGGCTGCAATACACTCACCAACTTACTAAACTGATGAGCCAAATTGTCTACCTTCCTCTCCAGGTCATTGGAAACATTCGGTTCATACAACTTTCCTTTAGGAATGGGGTCTAGTACCATTTTAGCTAGAGTCTCAATGTCATTGCAGGACAAAGACTCTTGTTGTATGGCATTTTCACTCATTACATCAAAAAGCTCCCAAGCCTCATCAGCTGTCTTATGGAGATAAGTACCCCCACATGAGGCATCCACCATATCCCTGCTCTTGGGATCAATTCCTTGGTAGAAGCTTTGGACAAGCTGCTACTCAGGAATTTGGTGGTGGGGAGATTGCTTCAACAATTCCTTAAACCTCTCCCATGCCTGATAAAAATCCTCAGTTGAGAATTGAGCAAAGGAAATGATGCTCTTCCTCAACTGACTGGTTTTGCTCATGGGAAAAAATTTAGCCAAGAATTGGCATTGGAGATCATTCCAGAATTGTATGATGTTGGCTGGGAGCATGGAGAGCCAAGTTCTGGCTCTGTCCTTTAGTGAAAAAGGAAAGAGCCTTAATTTGGTGGCTTCTTCTCCCAAGCCAACAATATTGAATGTGGTGCAAAGAGCAAGGAAGTAATCAATATGTTAATAGGGATCCTCCTTGCTTAGCCCATGAAATGAAGGCAATATTTGGATGATTGATGATTTGATCTTATAATTTCCTTGAATAGCAGGAAATTGAATGTAGAAAGGAGATGTATATGCCCCTGGAGCATTGAATTCCTTCAAGGTTCTTTGTTGCTCACCCATCACAAATGGCTCACAATTAACAACAGGTGTGTGGGGGGTATGCTTAGGTCTAAGACGGCTCTCAAATTCAAGATCTAAAGGGACAAGCTCGGGGTTGAGGGATCTTCTACCAAGCATACACACAGCAGAATAGATTTGTAGCAAACACAAAAATGAAGAAAAAATTACAGCAAAACTAAAAACAAAATAAACACAGTAAAACTGTTGGATTTAAAGAATTTCAAAAATGAAAATAGACACAAAGGAGAAGGAAATGCAAACTAAGGCAGATCTGCTCCAGCTGCAATCCATTTGATCCTCTTTTGGCTACTGCTCTAGATCTGCAAAATCTCAAATGTTGCAGCAGTAATTTATTCAAACAATTGAAATGCAATATACAAATCTACTTCTAAACAATAGAAAATTTTCAGATCTAAATAAGAAAAACTCAGATCTACTAATTAGATCAAACCTCCCCAGCAATGGCACCAAAAACTTGTTTAAAATTGATGTGCTATTATTTTTTAAGAAAATGTGGTAAACACAGATGAAAAGTAAAAGTGGAATGGAATGAAATCAGCACAAAAACAACAATTCTATACTAAGTCCTACAAGAATCAGGGCTGTTGTAGCAAGTTTTAAAAGTAAGTAAGAGTTTGTCCCATAGAGAGTGATGATCTAAAAACTAGTAGGTCTCCAGATCTGCTACAGATCTAGCAATTCTAGCCTATTCTACGAAAACAGGGAAAGAAAGAGAGCTTTTCGGGTGTAACAATTAAACTAGATCTAAGCTACAAAAAAGAAATAAAATACAGATTTAAAGGAGGATGAAGGTGAATGATGAAATAAAATATAAAATGGAGAGATATAGACAGCTATGGGGCTGGTTTTCATTGCGAAATAGATTAAGATAAGGATCTACAACTGACCTTCACTTGGCTACAAGCACAAGTACAAGGTAGAAGAATCCAACCTAAGCTAAAGGTTTAAACTGATCTTAAAGCTATGATTTGTCCACTTGAATAGTGACAGAGCATCCTAGAGATTTTATTTAATCCAAAGGCTCAAATTGAAATAAGAAAACCATTACAACTACTATGTTTGTAAGGCTACAAGCTCATGCATCCATAGGATCAAACAATCCACATAGATCTAGTGAGAACCACTAGAAAATACAAATTGAATGGGGATCTAGACTCAACTGGTCATTGCTTCAAACAGCTTGGAATGACCTAGCTCACAAGGCAACAATCTCTGCACAACTCCAGATCTCTTCACTGAAAATAGATCTAAAAATCGGAACAAGAGTCGAATCTACTACAGTCTTTCACTTGGCTACAAGCTCAAGTGCAAAGAGGAAGAATCCAATTTCATCCTCAGTTCTGAATTAGTCCTAAGGCTATGATCTGTCCACTTCAATGGTCACAGATCATCCTATAGATTTACTCCAGCCATGGGGATAAAGAATGGAACATGAAAATTACTGCAGACACTATGGTTGCAAGGCTACAAGCTCAGGCAACCATAGGTGCATCAGATCTCTAAAATTCTAAAGTAAATGATTAGACAAATCACAGATCAAATGAAACTAAAAAAATAGCTTTACATTGATTCATAAAACTTATAATGCTTGGTCGTCAAGCCTACAGTCTATGCATGAATCCAAGCATCTCCACACTGATTTACAGATCCAATTACATTTCAAATCAGCCTTTGGCTGCTACCTAGATTTAATCCAATAGGCTAGATTAGGGAGAGAAAAGAGGGGGGAACAAGAGGGAAAAGAAACCTAAAATTAAACCTAAATGAGTCAAGAAAACTTAGATTTTTCCTTGCTTCCTTACTGAAGAATTACAGCCAAAAGGCTGCTTTTTATAGCTTTGCATTGATCCATGTGCCTTGTGTTTTTGCCAATCAGAGAGGAGAGAGTCCTTTCGGTAATGCCCAGCTGAAATGGTTGGATTCCCGCCAAGAGTTGCTCCATTTAGTTATGAATCAGTTCATATGTGGACAAGTGTCCCATGTGCATATTTAGAATTCTCAAATATGCCTTTGCCGACCACTGATAATGGCTAAAAATAGTTAGAACCCGAGCTTCAGAGTTTGAAGAAGTTTTGAAGAAACTAGAGAGGTTGAGGAAGGCTTCAGCAATCTATTCGAGTGGTTCAATGAACCATTCGACAAGATGAGAGGTTTAGCCATGTATAGCTCGACAGGTTGGAGAGCTGAAACTCGAGACGTTTGGAATGGCTTCAAGTGTGCACTACTCTGGAGGTTCGTACATCCATTCGATAGGTTGGCTGAAGCAGTGAAGCAAACTCGAGAGGTTCTTATGTGGACCTTGACAGGTTGACTTTGAGTGCAGGGGACCTCTTGACAGGTTCATTCTAGCACTCTTACACCACTCGACAGGTTCAACATTTAGCTATCTTAATCCTCTCAAGTTCAACTCGAGAGGTTGCTGAAAGTAGAGCTTTTGAATGTTGTATTTCTGTAGCAGCTTGATTGGTTGGATACCTGGTTGACAGGTTAAGCTGAAGGAAGAGTTGAACCATTCGAGATCTAGATGGCTGAAGTTCAAACACTTGCTGAAGCATTGATGAAGCACTCGATAGGCTGCTGCTCCCTTAAACTGCTCGAGCATCCATGCAAGTGCCAAAGCTTCTTGTTGTAGTTTGCAGGTTGCTGAAAATGATGAATAGTCTCTAATGTGCAACTGATGAAGTGTGTAGCTAGTGTGCACACAGCTAAAGGTGCCGAACCTATTTTGCTCTAGCAAATGTCTCTCCTAGCAGTTGCTAATCTATTCTAGCATGCACACTGCCATATATTACTGAGCCTCTGAGCTACTCAAGTCCACACTACTGAAGCTCTAGGGCAGCTGCTCTTGTCTGCAGCTGAAGCTGAGGCTGGCTCTGAATAATGCATCTGCTCTAGTGTGTACATTAGATGTGTGCTCATAGCTGAAGCATGGTCTTGTTGTGATTCCTATTTGCTGCACCTCTCAAACAAGTCCAATAGGTATGAAGCTTGACTCCCAATCCTCTCTTCTTGGCACTTTTAGATGGATTCCTGCACTATGGCTGCCATTTATTACTAGCTACAAAACATATTTAAAAATAATTATTAAACACTCTAGACCCCATTAAAGCCTAGGTTAGGAGGTAAAAAGTGGCAATATTCAGTGCCTAACATTAATATAAGTTGAAACTAAATTCTCCACCACCTAACAGACCACATAAATCTCAGTCGTCCATTAAAATTTTTTATGTATAAAAGCTCCATTCGTTTAACCTAACCTGTAGTAGTCACTCAATTTTTCAAAACCTACGGCTTTCTACCGACTCTTCTCAATTTCTTAAACGTGAGGGCACTTAGCACTCTTGATCTTACACTGCTCCGGTTCTCTCTAGTCATCTCCTCATCTTCATGAAACTTCAAGCAACAACGGATCCACAGCCATCTTTTCAAAGCACGACTCTATAATTGCCTTGTGAACTTGGTACCTATCTCTCCCAGGCAACCGTCCCCTTTTATTCACCATTAAATCCGAGTCAAGTACAACAATGACCAAATCAGCCAAAGGGGTCCCCATTACAAGCCACACCATCACCACCTCCAAGCACCACTCTAAGTTATTTATCAAACTGCAACATTCACCTATTGCAACAGATTCAAAGGTAGTAAGGTGTGTGTCTTCTTCTGCTCTATTTTTAAGTTCCTTCCTCATAATCTCGTTAATGGTTTATTAAGCAAGCTTTTATGGTCAAAACTCAGTCCTAGCTGAACATAATATTTTATAAGGAGTTCTTGTTTAAACGTCTAATACTTGTTCTATGTTGTGGCACTCATCGGTAATTGTTGTGCTTTTATCGTGGTTAAATACGAAAAAGTGGGGACAACACTCTTGGAATCTAATCTCGTTGACATTTCCTTTGATGAAAAATTTATTTTGCGTCAATAATTTTCCTTTGCGACGTTAAGACCCAAGGTAGGGGGAATTTAATTACTTATTCTTTATTTGATTTATTTGATTTATTAGTAGTGCATGAACATGAAATTAAATTTTGATTCGTCATTGTTTGGTTCGACCCACATATTTATCTAGCATATATGAATAAAAATTTCATTGATTGTTATTCCTTGCTTAATAATTTGCTTAAAAAGGTAAATTAATTATACATGTACAAACACATGAATATTAATTTTGTTTATGATGATTTATTATGTTGCCCATTTTAAGACATGTATGTAAATAGACACAAAACAGATTTACGACAAGATAGGTCAAGGATAATAATTATATGTACAAAAAAAATGAGGTAAGTGATCATCCTTCATGTGTGAGTTTCGATTTTAATAGAATCACATCATGTCATGTCATGACACAGACCAAAGACGAGTCACCTCAATGAGTAGGGTTTACGGCTAATTATGAAAATTGTCCATGGTCAACGATGGACAAGATACACATCGGTATAAATATTACTTTAGCTTGGCACCTAATATGTGCAAAAATTACTTTAAATTAGTATTTAAGTCATGTAAGAACTACAACACATGTGTCGCTGGGACTAGTCTACTACTCACGGATATGTTTAGTGAAATATGATAGAACTCAAATTTTATAATAAATAGAATATATGTAGAATTTTAGACACATAGTTTTGTCATGTCTTATGATATATCTATCTCTAAATTATTGTCACATTAATTGGATAAATTTTGTGCATGCTACTTTATTAAATGTTTCAAGTCATGGAGGGTAATTAACTCCTCCCTACTAAGCACCATAGAAATTTTTGCTTACCCCAACACTTTTGTGTCATAGATCCTCATATCTTCGATTTCTCAGAGGACAAGGTACTCGAAG
Source organism: Chloranthus sessilifolius (assembly GCA_021018995.1). NCBI lineage: Eukaryota > Viridiplantae > Streptophyta > Magnoliopsida > Chloranthales > Chloranthaceae > Chloranthus > Chloranthus sessilifolius. Next base: position 42,848,353 of record CM037591.1, on the reverse strand, counting down.
AGGAGGACCCAGATTGTCTACCATAGGAAGAGGAAGATCACCTGGAAGATTTTTATCTGTAGGTTAATTACTTGAATTTCAGGGGATTTTTGGGATGATAAATACATGGTGCTTTTATTATTTTGTTTCACTTTATATTTTGATGAGTGACACTTAGGCCACAAGACTATAAATGCATGGTTAATTTAAAATATTTGAGAATTTATTTGAATAATTTATTAAATGGTTTTAAATTTTATAGTCAGTTGATTTTAAGCTTAGTTGAAAATTAATATCAATATTATTACCTTTTATTAGCACATAATCTATTTTTGCAGGTATCTCTTAAAGAAAAAAAATTGCTTGTGTTTTCTCAAATAATTTTACCATCATATTAGGATTAAACCATTGCATGTTTATGACACAAATTTTAATGGCACAGATTTTCCTATAGAAATTTAGGTCATTATAGTTGGTATCAACACAATGTCGTTAGGTTTTTATTGGGACTTGGGTAGATTTGTTAAGTTGTTTGTTCTGATTTTATAATTTTATGTGAATAGGCCATAATGCCTCCTCGTACGAGACCTATTACTAACCTAATAAATGACGATGGGGTAGTGTCTGACTCCAATGTTGTTCCCATTGGTGGTAAAGAAAGCAATTAGAGAATGCAACAATACATGGAAACTATCGCAAATGCCATGGCACAACAGACTATGTTGCTAGCAGCTCGTCAACAGCCTATAAGTTTTCAAGAGTTCAGGAGGATGAAATCTCCTAGTTTTTATGGTACGCTTGATAAAGCAACTACCGAAGGTTGGGTCAATCAGATTGAGAAAATTTTGTGTGTAATGACTTGCACGGAAGATGAAAAGGTTAGATGGGTTGCATTTCTGTTAGAAGGGGAAGTCGATCCTTGGTGGAAGTCAACTCTGAGAATCAGGGATGAAACCCGAGCAAACACTCTGTGGACATGGACTAATATTTTATAGAAGTTTAACGGAAAATATTTTTCCAGCATCTATTCAAGAACAGTGGGAGATAAATTTTATTGCTCTCAAGCAAGGAAAGATGATGGTGTCAAAGTATGAGTCTGAGGTTTCAAGACTCTCGCATTATGCCCCTCTTCACGCAGCCATAGAATTCATGAAGATAAAGAAATTCGAACACGGTTTGACGTTGGCATTCTAGGAGAGGATCTCATTATTTAATTTGAGAACATATGCTGATGTAATAGAGAAAGCCTTAATTGCCGAACGCGACCTCGAGAAGATGTATAAAAGGAGAGAGTTGCATAACACAAAATGAAATTCTAGTCTAGCGCAACCTATTAACGTTGATCGTGGGAGTAGGAGATCAAGATTTTTCACACCTGAACATTTTTGCGAAGTGCAGCAAACTGTTTCAATACAGACATCTTCAATACCCTCTAGGCATGTACACACTTTGCAGACAGCACGATCTTCAGTACCTATGGCACAAAAGGGTTTGATACCACTTTTCAGTATATCTATGCACCATGCCCTATTTGCAACAGAAGGCACAAGCCGAACGAGTGTCGAAAAGTAAATGGTACATGCTACCAAAGTGGAGAAAAAGGTCACATAATTAGAGACTGCCCACAAAAAGAGCCTGAGAAGTCGACACCAGCCACTTCATAGAGGACATCTCGCCCTACTGTTCAGGGTCGCACATACGCAGTTGATCATTTGTAAATAAAACCTTGCAAGTGCACAAGTTCTAAGTACTGGGCGAATAGAAGGATGTTGACCCACTGGGACTTGCCATTTATCTTTTCTAATCTTTGTCCTATCCTAATATAATTTCTATAAATAAGTTTCCTAAATTAATCAAACTAAAAAGAAAACCTCAACAGTTTTGGATTAAGATATGAAAGGTAGTCTGGGATCTCTCTTGGATGTCAGATTCGTGAATATTAAATTTCTATTTCTTTCTTATTTTGAATCCCAGGTACTCTCGCTCTAGGGTACAAGCTCTACAGCTTCGTATATGAATTAGATAAAATCTAAACATCAAGGCATTATTGTACGTAACCAACTAAATCTACGCTACAAGCCCTAGTTCGTCGGTGAATATCCTATCGAATCTAATCCTAATCCTTACAAGGCCATTAGAATTAAACTAAACAAGATTAAACCTTTACTATCGTTCTCTTGGTACAACCGAAACGTCAAACATGCAATCGTACTAGTATGCAAAATTCAAAACGGAAAAAGAAATAAAACTCTATTAACACTTATCTTAAATTTACAAAAGATCCCAGCCTAGAAATGTTTAGCCTCACATCGATCGAATGATCTTCATCATTGTTGAATCGATCCTCTCTTAATGATTACAATCAATCTCACACTTTTCCAAAACTGAACTTAACCTAAACTAAGAACTCTCATGGCACAAACTCTCTAGAAAAGTTCTGCCGAAAGGGATCCCTTAAATCTAACCCTAGGGTCCTTATTTATAGATGTATAAGGCCCTAATCAAATATTACACGACAAGTAACCTAAGAAATCCCTTCAAATCTGCTCGGGAAGAAGAATTCGAAAGGACTTCTCCATTCCAGAAGAAACACAGCTTGAAGACCTATATTTTCGCATGAAAACAACATCTCGACCGATCAAGAATGAAACTCGACCAATCAGACTTCATATTCCTCCAGGTCACACCCAGTCTCTTTTATCCTTAATTCTTGACCATTCGAGCTGCTCTCGACCGGTCACAACTTATGTTCTCTTCTTTGGGCAGGCTACAGATTTGCTCGGACAGATTCAGCCTTCGACGAGTCAAGATTATATGTATAATTCATTCATTCTGCTCTGATCCATCTCGACTGGTCGAATTGAACTCGACCAATCCAATTTTCTATTTCTGAAGTTGTTTTACATTCGACCGGTCAAAAATGCTATTTCAACCAGTCCAATCTGCCTTGCTCTTCTTATTTTCTTTCTTTCTTTGACAGATCTTTTTTGAGTGCTCTCGACTAGGAGAATTCAATCTCGACCGATCAAAATGACCATTTTGTGATTTCTCCCCTTGATTCTTCTCGGATTGCTTGCCAATGCTTTGTGTTCTTCTTACTTTGCTCCTTTAACCATATTTGCGTAGTATAACATGAACTAAGAACACCCATTAGTAGTTAAGTGAGGGCTACCAAGCTCGAGATTTGGGCATAAATTATACGATTTTGGAGACCAATCACAACCCCAAACCTCAACTTTGCTAGTCCTCGAGTACAGGCAAAAATTAAAAACATAACCCAAAAGCAAAAACTAAAACTAATCTAATAATGTACAAGCTAATCTATAAAAGTAAAACCACTTTCGTATGGAGCACAATTGCATTTAGCGTATGCAACAAGCCTTTAAACCCCTACATGGTTCCTAGTGGAGGAGTTATGTCTCTTGAAGGTTTACAGTGAAGGTACGCACAAACTTCCAAAACAATTTTTGAAACCATCGGCGAAATGAGTTTTCAAAATTGGGTTTCATATCATATATACTTTTAAAAATAAAAAACTAGTAGTCGTTTCAGCATGCAAATTTTCATTCTCAAATACTAATGTCATGTTGATTCTACTATTGCTTAGTCATACTAACCCAATGCTCTGATCCTTCGATAAATCTTTCATTCATGCTTAGAGTGATGTGTGTGCTTACCAACACTCAAATCTTTCCATCGCGAGATTAATCCAAACAAGGAATAGTCGGATCCCATGTCTCGACTCAATTCTCACCTTAGGTATACACTCAAAACAGATTCGCTCCGATGAATGGTTCACTTTTTCACACACATGTGAGAGAGAATTACAATAAAAATAAAAAAGTCTCACACTATATAAGAAACACGGTGTATCGAAGAATTAAAAAGAAATCTCATAGTGAAAGATGTTTGTTTCCTAAGCACATCATACCAAGCCCCATAGACATTGCACTATTACTCTCCAGAAGGCATTTACCAATCAGGATTGGATCAAGAAGGTCTTTTTCTGGGTTGTAACGGGACTCAGGTAAACGTTAACCAAGGAAGGGAAGTTGGGGATTAAATTTCTCTGAGAAATTATAAAAAAGAACAACTTTAATTTTTCCAATTTTCTACTCTTTCTTTTTCAAACTTCTAGAAATTTTCTCTCTACTTTTTCTCTCAGCTTTCTCTTCTTTCTACTCCTTTTCTTTTGAAATTACCTCACATTTTTCATTTTCATTTTCAACCTTTTCTCTTCTCTTTTTTTCTCTCCCTATTCACATACTTTTCTACCATATGTTCCCAGTAAACACCACTCTCCACTTACTCTCTTCCCATTTACTCTCATCCCTCGTTCCCAATTTCTCAGAGATTGAAGGGTAAAGCTTTAATTTTCTGAAATGGTGTCGGGGTATGGTTAACATGGCTTATCAAGAAATATATTAAGGCAAAATATTTCAATCAAGCTCAAAAATGGTACTAAAAGGTAAATCTGTATGAGGTGGGGCATTTTAGGCACAAGCGAGCAAAGGACGACATTCAATCATTTCCTTTCAAGGTGGTAAGTATGTCTATTTGTTTCGAGTTAAAGAGCAATGTATTCTAGTACAATGATATCAAACACTACAAAGTAAACAAACCAAGATAAAATGTATGAGATTTAAATAAGTAGGGACGAATTCAAAGATACTCTAAGTTTATATGCACTCATCAAAATGGGAAAATAGATCTAAAGCTCATCAGGCTTAGTCTCTCCTAGGATCCTAAGATTCAAAATTCAAACTAATCCTTTGAATTCCAGACCTAAGAATATAGTAATAGCGCAAAAAATTTTCCAAGCATGAAATTCCTAAACAACAATAATCCTAACATGGCATTATTATTTTCATATTAGAATTTTCATCCATTGGCAAGTACAGTTGGAAAACTACGACAATATAAACAAATGATGGTGTAAAAACTGAAACAAAACTGTGATTTTGAAGGTGTACTAAACAATGGTCCTAAAAGATGCAGAAATTTTGAAACATAAACCACACAATAAGCACAAACACCCCCAAACTTGAATGGTGCAATTCTTTCATTGCATAAAATAGTAGGTAAGAAAATAGTGAAAGGGCATTCAGTTAAAACCTACATACAAATCAAACTCATTAAATCTAATGAAAACAAGATAAAAATCCTAAATTAATAATGTACAAGGGCCTTGGGATGCATCCCAAGAAGTGTTACGGATGAGTCGGTAGCTCGGCAAGATCACGGGTTCCGTTAAAGCGTTGGGTCGAGGTCATCGAGGATGATACACTCGGCCCCAATAAGTTGTTCTATTTGAACCACTGGTTTCAACAGTTGCCCATTGACATTCAACACTCTATTATCACGAGGATCAAGGATCGTGACCATGCCAAAAGGGGAAACATTAATGACAATATACGAGCCATCCCATCAAGATCATAGCTTTCTCGAAAACAGGTGTAGCTTTGAGTTGAAAAGCCACACATGCTGCCCCAGTCTTAAGGTTTTTCTCATAATGTGCTTGTCGTGAAAAACCTTTCTCTTTGCCTTGTATAACTCGGCATTCTCATATGCCTCATTTCCCAACTCATCAAGTTCATCGGGCTAGAGACAGCAGTGTGCGCCAGCCATATCCATATCAAAATTAAACATTTTTATAGCCCAATAGGCTCGATGCTCCAACTCGATGGGCAAATGACAACCCTTCCCTAAGACCAACAGATAGGGAGACATCCCAATTGGAGTTTTATATGCATTACAGTAAGCCCAAAGAGCATTGTTTAGGCGCAAAGATCAATCCTTACAGTCGGGTCGAGCCTTCTTCTCAAGTATCCATTAGATTTCCGGGTTTGAAAACTCCACCTAACCACTCGTTTGTGGGTGGTAGGCTGTAGCAACATGATGGATTTTTGAGCAAGCTCTAAAAGTGATGGTTACAAAACTGGCTACCACCACCACTAATAATGGTCTGCGGAGTCCCAAACTGGGAGAAAATGTTATCCTTGAAGAATTTGACCACAACCTTATGGTAATTTGTCTTAGTAGCGAGGGCTTCAACCCATTTGGAGACATAATCAATAACTACCAAGATCTATAAATGTAGACACCCAAATTTGGCCCAGGGCACGATCGACACGTACTTCAAGAAGGGCATACTCCTGAGCTTCCGAAAGCATGTTCCAAACCCTTAGCATGTTTTGAACCCTTAGCATATTCCGAGCCCTTAGAATGACCCTCGTAGAACCCTCAAAAGACCAAAACAGACCCACAAGACCCATAGTTGAATCCCTTGACCCCCAATGGGCCTGCCCCAAGTGAAAATTACAAGCCTACTTTATTTCTACCCAGAAATGTGCCTTGCATACATATTATGTACGCAAAGCCATTTTCCCCATAAATGGCTTCAGGCTTCAGCTGCGGGCTCTAGACTTCCCTGTTTTCTCAGGAAGCACTGTTCCTAAGGCTAGCGTACATAATATGTACGCAAGGCTTAAAATATTAATTTTTAGGAATAATGTCAGAGATTCATCTTTGGGATTTGACTTTTTGACCACCCTAAAGTTTGGGGTGGGTTTCTTTAAGACCCTAGTACCCTTACTAGCCTAAACTATACCTTTTGCCATTTACAACACCACCCTATTATCTACTATTAAACCCAAGTTCCCACCTATCCAAGTTTCCAAAACCCTAGAAAGCCTTAGATTAGGGATACCTAATTACTAAGCCCACTTAGCCCTTAAGTGTCCCTCTAATCCACTCAAACTCTATAACTAGAGAGCCACCCCCCTTGATTAGGACCTTGAAAAAATTTCTACAAGTGACAAAGCTCTAGAGAATTTCCTCCCCCTTTTGAAGCATTAGTCCACTAAAATTCCAGAACTTGAATTCCTCCTTTACACCTCATTTTCCATCATCAATCCCTTAGTTTTAGGAAGAACAAGACCATAGCCTATCTCTCCTACCTCCTAACTCCTAAGCCTTAGAATCCAACACCCATCCCTCAACCCATTTGCTATCGGAAGGTCATCAGAAGCGCACTCACGTGAAGGTCCATTGCAGTGCTACAAGGGCCCTAGAGCTCTGGCTCTCCCCTCTATTCCTCTACCTTCTTTTGCTTTCCCTCTATCCTAGAATTGAGTCGTTACGCCACTCAAATTTCATCGGGTTCGAAGAGCTCAATAGGATCTGAGTGCCTTTGGGCAAGGGGGAGTGCCACTTGTTTTCATTTTTATTTTTGTTATAATTAGCCATAGTAGATAGCGCTTACGAGCTGGCCGATCGGGTGCTTAACACCTTCCCGATTGATAACGGAAGCCCCCACCCAAGAGCCTTTGGCATTAACCAATGATACGGAGTCATATTTCACACATCAGTGCATATAATATTGATTTTGGATATCCCGGGACACCAAAAGTTCTGGGTGGCGACTCCATTTTTCTTATGAGTGCATCGTCACGACGGACTCGCGAGAGGCCACGATTGCCCAGATGGCAACTCCACTGGGGATAGCTTCTACTTGAAGTTGGCCACATAGTTTGTTCTTAGCTTGTTTTTGTCTTTTTACTAACATTTTTATCTCTTTTTACCTTTTTTTTGTACTTACCCCTACGATTCCGTCATTTACCACCTTAGCCGTTTAGCGGGTTACTTGATAACTTCGCTACGATTCCGTCATTTCCCACCCCAGTCATGTGGCAGGTTACATAATAATTTAGCTTCATTTTTCATCATTTTACCACCTTATCCATTTGGCGGGTTACTTGATAACTTAGCTTCATTTTCTGTCATTTTACCACCTTAGCCGTTTAGTGGGCTATCATATTTCATCAATGGACGCTGACCCGTAGAGGCGGCATGGGACTCTCACCACCCATTTTTTGACTTAAGCAAACTCCCTTAAAATTGAACTTTAAAAGTGAACCACGGGACATAATTAAATCGTTCTTGCAGGTAGCTTTTACAAAAGGGGAGAATTTTTAGGCAGCGATATACCCGTCCCGGTTCCAAGTAGAGCAACAGCCGTAGTGGTGATGATCTCGAAAAGGACCACCCCATCTTGTATCTGAGGAGGCGTTCGCACCGGAGGTAGTTGGGTGGGTGATCAAACTTTTTACTTAGCCTTTACACCTTGGGGAGTGCATTAGTGGAATCGCACTAGCCTTGTATCCCTAGGTATGGAAAGGAGGGACCTAGTAAAACAAAGAAAAGCAGTCCCCAGAAGCATCGCTTCCAGAAAAGCCAAAATAGAAGCCCAACTCGGGTTTACTGTTGCTGGAGAAAAAATATATAGTTATTTAAATCTGCCTTGCCTACATATTGCATACCCTAGGCTAAAATCCCCAGAATTTAGCCTTTCATACATATTACATACACTAAGCTAAAAATTCTCAAATTTTGCCTTGCGTACATAATTTATACGCAAAGCCAAAATTTTATTATTTGAAGCCTTGCGTACATAATATGCACACTTAGCTTATTCTAGCTGAGCAGCAAAAATTTAGGACCTTTTTTAACCATTCTCGAATCCCCCACTTAATGGTTTTTCAAGACGCTTGATAACTTGACACCTAAAACACCCTTGCCGGTCAAGAGAGGTCACCCTCTTATTGACTCTTGCAAGGGATCGGGTTGTCACATGGATTTTCGTGCCTTTACATAGATCAAAGGATTTCCTTTGATTCTTCAAAACGGCATCGGGATCCTGCCATGGGAGGCATTAGGGGTGTGAACGCCACCCGAAATGGGAGTTCCAAGGCCCCAAAGAGCATCACCAGAATCAAAGAAAAGGGAAGTTGAAATTATTTTTTTCAAAATTCATCCAAAAATCTCAAAATATATATATATATGAAAAAACCCAAAAAAGAGAACCCGTGGTGCCGCGACAACGGCATCTCCAAACCCGCCATCGTCCCATAGATGAAGAAAGGTCTTTGGGTCATATCCGAGAAATTCGTACCCAACCTATCGTCAAACATTGTCTTCGGCGGTTGATCCGACTTATGCCGACCCAGATTCATCCCCACCACCTTCCCCATCACATTCCCACATGGAGGAGATACCCATCTTCGATCCCCCCTCCAAATCTCGATATAATGTCATCGGACCGTTCAGTGCACCCATTTTTCCATCTACCACCACTCAAAATCCACCCCTTTTTCCCCCACCACCACTCAAAATCCACCCCATTTTCCCTCCACTTTCGATCAAACCATGCCCAATTTTCCCTCATCCATCGAAACCATGCCAAACTTTCCCTCCAAATCCAATCAAAATACACCCCATTTTCTCCCATCAACCCAAACCATGCCCCATTTTCCCTCCACTTCTAATCAAAGCATGCCCAATTTTTCCCCATCCACATAAGTCATGCCCACTTTTCCCCATGCACCCCCCCTCATCAAAAGGGCCATCCATATCCATCCCCGTAGCCAATCCCACGACCATGATGGAGGATATGGTTAGGGCTTACACTGCCTGGAAGGCCTCCCAAAGCCTTCCTCATCCATTCCAAATACCTCCAAATCCATAACAAACCCTTAAAATTCTGCACACCCCATTTACCCAAAATGCCAATCAACCACCCATAATCCATACCACCCAAGGCCCCTCTCATCAACCATGGGGCCATCCGAGTAGGCCTCAAAGGCCTAATACCCAATCCCAAGCCCATTTAGGCCCAAACCCGATGGTGACATTTTCAAACCCTCCATCATTCCCCCAATTTCCCATATACACCTACACCCAACAAGCTCCCATTCCCCCTCAAATGGCAAACCCCTCTCATCTAATCCCCCAATCCGACCTAAACCATACCCATCCACACCCATCATACCTGACCCAACAAGGGAACCCAACCCAGACCATCAATCACCCCTATGCCACACATCCTTTCACCATCCAACCCAATCCCCAAGGTACCCTTCACCCACAATGATCCTACTCAACACCCATTCAAAATCCACAATTCACCCATCCCCTTCCTCCCCTTGCCAATCATCCAACCTTCCCCCATGTACAATGGCCTCATCCAACCCCCATATAGAACATACAAAATCCCCTGCCACCATTTACTGATGCGGGTCATTTGTATGAGGAGGACGAAGCTCCAAATAGTGAAACCTATATGGGGGCATTTGCCAATTTCAATCCCCACCCCCACTCACCAATCAACAGGCAGCCTAGAGTGAGTAGAGGCAGCCTGCTGAAGGACTTGCCCCAATCGCATTGTCCAAAGAAATAGAGTTGTTGAAAGAACAAATGGACAAGATCTAAAAATAGCTGATGAAGTTGGGGGGAGCTGAGATTCACGCTACCGATTTCTCGAATTTATGCCTATTCACCGAGGTGCCTTTGCCACCTAAATTTAAAGTGCCTATGTTCGACAAATATAATGGCACTGACAACCCAATTTCCTACTTAAAATCATACTGTGGAGACATATGCCAGTATGGCGGAGATGAACGATTCCTCATCAAAGTGTTCAAAAAGAGTCACATGGGACTCCCGCTAAGATGGCTCACTTCTCTTGAGCCATCCATGATAAAAACTTGGAAAGACCTCACTCACCTATTCTAAGAGCAATATGTCTATAACATCGACATAGAGCCGCACAAGTCAGACCTAGCCTGGTTGAGATAAAAACTCGATGAAACGTTTAATGAATACCTCGGGAGATGGAGAGCCTTGGCAGCCTAAGTAAGAAACCAAATACCCGAAGATGAACAAATTGAGATGATCTCCAAAAGCACTCTTCCAGTCATCTCAGATTTTTTAGTATACCAGCAGCAAGCCAATTTTGCTGACCTGGTGAGAAATGCTAACCACTGTGGGGATGCAGTAAGAGAGGGTGGTTTAAATAGAACGGTAACCAGTGTGGTCGACAAGTTTCCTGAGCACAGGACTGAGAGAAGAACAGGGGCAGAGGTTCAAACTATAATGACCACATAGCCCAACACTAGCATAGTACCTTTTTGGTTCGCGACAGCACAACTAGTACCAACAAATCAGGCTCCAAGGTAGAACAATGTCCCCTAGGGGCAGGACACCACTAAGTAGAGAAAGGCCCTCCTTAACACAGTATTCATGCCATTGGGGCAGTCCCTGAGTATCTTATTGCCCTTACTAATCGAAAAAGGCTTGGTCACTCGGCTTCAACCGTGACCCCTGCCAAATACAATCCCAAGATATTATGACCCCAATACACACTGCAGTTTTCACCAGGAACCGGGGAATCCTACTGATCGTTGCTTTCCTTTGAAGCAGGCGATAGAGGATTTGATAGAGGCGGGAAAGATCATCCTTCCAGCACCTCCCTAGGCAAACGCCTATACCAATATACTGCAGGCACCATTACCACCGCATCCACCAGGGAGAATGGGCCCAAGGGCCACCATGATGGAGAGAGACACGGGTGAATTTAGCCCCTCCAAATACATTACCGAAGGAGAACGCCTCACATTGCCCAGAAAAGAGGATCAAGAAAAAGAGGCAGTAGGAGTGGTTGAACCCCTTGTGTTAGCCGATTATTTTCCAAGCCCAACACCCCAGGTGGTGCCTTAAATCTCCTTTAGATTTAAGGCTATACCTCCCAGAGCCCACGCCTGTATTTAGTCCAGTTGGACCCCACCTCTGCAAAACCAATCAAATCTGGCTTCGACCCCCGTCAATTATATGATGCCCAAATTTACCTTGCCTTCTGAGTCAGCTCCCATCAACCACATTTGGCCCCATTTTTCCACACCATCATCAACCCATCTACCTTCACCTCCTGCACTAAATCAATACAGCTGGCCTAGTACTGTCGCACTACCACCAGCATATTCACCTCCAACACCAATCTAATACAGTTGGCCCAATTTTGTGACATCATTAGTCCAGCCGCCTCTTGTACCAGTCATCAACATTTGGCCCAGCATTGCCACACCAGCTGTTGGGATATTTTAGATGTTTTCTATTATTATTATTAGGAAATATAATGGTCAAAATTAATCAAAGTAAAGGGGGGTGGAAAGACATGAAAACAACACTCTAAAAATACCACAGTCCTGCAAGATCCAGGGCCTGTTATAGCAAGTTTTAAAAGTAAGAGTTTGTCCCACAGGGAGTGGTGATCTGAAATCTCAAGGGTTGTATAGTAACTCCATATCTGGCTACAAATCTGGCAACTCTAAACCTAAGCTAGAAAGCAAGGTAAAGAGAGGAAGTTTAGGTGTCACAAAAATAAAAAAATTAAAACTAAAAATAGGAAATAAAAACTACAGCTAAAGAAAGGAGGAAACAGAAGTATGATGATGGAAAGAGGAAATAAAGTGAAAACAGGGAGAACTAGAAAGCTAAGATTAAATCAGCACTGCAACTTAGTGTTAGAACAGGTTATGCAGCAGTCCTTTAGATGGCTACAAGCACACCTACAAGGTAGAATAATCTAACCCAACACAAAGGTTTGAACTTATCTTAGGGTTATAATCTGTCCACTTGAATGGCCACAAACTATCCTCTAGGACTTCATCCAATCAAAGGGTAAAATCAGAACATTAACCTAATCTAAAGGAATGGATCGATCTTAGGGCTATAATCTATCCACTTGAATGGTCAAAGACTATCCTGAAGGATTTCCTCCATTCAATGAATTAGATCAGAACATTAACACCATTACAGACACTATGTTTGCAAGGCTACAAGCTCATGCATCCATTGGAGCAAGCATACCTTGAGAATCAAGTGGAAACCACAAGAGATCCCAGGTAGAATGGGGACTTAGACTCAGCTGGTCATTGCTACAAAAGGCCTGTAATGACTCAGCTCACAAGTCTACAATCTCTACAGAATCTCGGATCTAAACACTAATGATGGTGATGCAAATTAGAGTAGAGTTTGGCTCTGCAATAATCTCTCACTAGGCTACAAGCTCAAGTGCAAAGAAGAAGAATCCATCTCAGATTTGACTTAGACCAGCCTTAGGGCTATAATCTGTCCACTTGAATGGTCACAAACTATCCTCAGAGGTTATCTTCCTCACAGATGATGAGATAGAACAAGAAAACTACTACTGCCACCATGGGTTGCAGGGCTACAAGCTCAGGCAACCATGGGAGCATCAAACCCATAAAAATCCATGAAAAACACAGAGAAATACAAATTTAATTAAGCTATAAAAATGGAATTTCATTGCATAAAATAGAACTTACAATGTTTGCCCTCAAGGCAGCAGTCTATGCAAACCCCAAAATAGCTCACTCTATTTGAGCAAAACCCATTGCAAAACTAAAATAAACTACCTGCTACAAAGAACTTAGCCCAACATTGCTACTGAGCTAAGGAAGAAGAAAGGGGAAAATAAAGAAAGGAAACTAAACCCTAAAAAGCTAAAACCCTAAAAATGATCTCAGGCTAATCCTGGATGTTTTTACAAGACAGCATAATATTCTATTTATAAGCAATCCCTGGAAACCCTAATGTGCAGTGGCCAATAAAAAATGAGGATGCTTGGAGTTGGTGTCGTGGCTTCATTGTGGCCCTTGGATTGCCTTGAGATGTGTGGGAGAGCTGGGCACCTCGAGAGGTGTGCCCTAGAAGTTGGGAAATACCCAAGCAGTCCCTATGTATGGACTGAGATGTGGGGATCCTGCGGTTCACACTGCTGAATATGTTTGATTTCTGCATCTCGCGCAGTTGAATTGTATTTCTCGAGAATCTTTTTGTGTGAACAAAGCAGCTCATGAGGATGAATTGGCGTGAACAAAGCAACTCGCGAGGATGAATCTCCAGGTGTGTATTCTCGCTTGGCTGTCGTGAGGCTGGATTTTGCAGATAAAGGTTACTCACATGGCTCACATTTAGGCATGCGAGGATCAAAGATAGGGAACTCTCTCGCTGGGCTCCTCTCCAGGCTCGCGAAGTTCAAAATCCCACAGCCTAAAGGCTCACGAGGCTCAAATGAGTTGCACGAGGTCTTAGCAAGCTATTTTAATGCATTAGGCCTTAGCTTCGTGAGATCCTCTATCCATGGCTGCTGGTGTGCACTAACTGCTGCAGCAGTCTTCTATGCCTGGGTCCACCTTCCTTCCATCTGTTGGACTTCTGGGGTCCCTTTAGGCAATCAAAATGGTCACTTGTTTATGGGCCACCATGGTGTATTCTTTGTAAACCCATCAGCTCCACATCTTGACTTGAATTTCCATTTTCTTGGCTTGAAAATGAAGGATTGCAGCAGTAATCTCTTACTTTGTTGTTATCTATAAAACACACTTAAAAACCATTATTAGTTAGCTCAGATGTCCATCGAAGGCCATGTTAAGGGGTGAAAAGTGGTACTTTTCAGAGCTTATCACCAGCCCCACCAGTTCAATCATATTCGGCATCTCCATCCGTCCCATTTCAAATTCTTAGACCAACATATGATCCCCATCAGGTCCCACTCAACTACAACCAGACGGATGCCAATGCGGGTGGCAGCAGGGAAGGGCAGTTGAGTTCATGACCTAGTCAAGCAGAATCTCCAAACAGCCTGAGATACCAGCAGCAGCCCAATCAGAAGAGAGAGGAGAACCTGCAGCGGTGCATCCTGTGGAGAGAATGAGCCGGGAGTAAGCCTTGGAAACCCAATTGAGAAGAACTCCAACACATATCACCATTTGGGACTTGCTAATGAAGTTTCCACCACACTTTAAAGCTTTAATGATGGCCCTAAAAGACGCCCATGTCTTTGATAAGGTCTCCCCAAATGAAGTGGGGCAAAAGATTGGGCAAGTGTTGGCTCCCAATGCTATCTCATTTTCTGATGCCGATCTTCCAATTGAAGGAAGGAACCACTCCAGATCCCTCAATATCGGAGTCGAAATCGGGAACTTAGTAATATCGCTTGTGTTTGTAGACAATGGTTCAACATTGAATGTATGCCCACTATGGACTACGACCAAGATAGGAGTCGATCTACAAAACACACTTAAAAACCATTATTAGCTTGCTCAGAGGTCCATCAAAGGTCAGGTTAAGGGGTGAAAAGTGATACTTTTCAGAGCTTATCACACCCCCAAACCTAATCTTTGCTAGTCCTCGAGCAAAGTGAAATTAAAAGCATTTATTCAAAATAGAAAATTCCACTTTCGTAGGGAGCACGGATGCATTTAGCATATGCACCAAGCCTTTTAAACCTTTAGGTGATCTCTAGTGGAAGAATGAAGTCTCCTGAGGGTAGTGAAGATACCCACAAATTTCACCAATAAAATAGTTAAATGTAGTGCAATCAATGACAAAATAGAGTTTAATGAATAAAGCTTCATTCCACACCCTTTCTTTAAAATTCAGAGGAAATTACAGCAATAATGCAAACAAATTAAAACTCAAAATCAACATGTATATGCATCACCACCATTCAATTCACATCAGAAACACATTGTGCACAAATCAGTAATAAGTTTACTAGAAATTCAAAAATCAAGTGTGGATACAACCCCAATGAAGTTAAACTTCAGACCCAATTCTCACTAGGGTTATCTCTCAACAATGAAAATCCAAGCGTGTTCACATTCTTATCAGCTCAAGATCAGTCACAGACCCCAAATGGGCCTGCAAGCATGAGCATATGCATTGCATCTAAGTTTAGACATCCTCAATTATTTTCACCCTAGACTAGACAACTCCTCATCTCCATATGACAACTCATTTCACTTTGGATCAACAAGGTCTTTTCAATGGGTTGTAATGTGGCTTATGGGTGAGGTATATAAAGAATGAATGGGGTAGAATGGATCAAAATTGTGAGAAATCAGCAAGGTAAGGAGGTGCTTCTTGACTTCACATCCTTCAATTCAACTCAACTTCATCTTCCTTGATAATTTTCAGATTCAAAGTGGCCAACTTCTTCTCAACTTTTCAATTTTTAGATGGAGTATTTTTATATTTTTACTTTTTTGTATGAAATACCACACATACATCACTGCTACACTGTTGTTTTTAGACTGCTTCTCTTCCACTTCCACCAAATGTTGGACCCAGCTCACCTATCTTTAACTACTCCTTTACCTTCTGAATTCTCAGAGTGAGGGTCAGGCTGAATCAAGTCATGAGGTTAAGGTACAAGTACTTCGGTGTTCGTCAAAGAAAAAATAGGATTTAGAGGCTCAAAGAGTGTAAGCAAAAAGGGCAGTTTTAATGGGTAGGAAATTTTAAGCTCAAACTATCCAAATGAAGGCCTTACATCATCTCCTTAGTGTCATGAGTGTTGTCTATCAGTTTTGATTTGGAGGTGCCTAACTTTCAGTGAAAAGTGCTGAGTCAATTAGTCCTTAGAGCAGAAAAAAAATGCCAAAAAAAAAAACTCTTCAAAAGAAAATTGATAGACCCAAATCTCACTAGGTATGATCTTCAATTTAATCCTTGAGGTATTATTTCACCTTCTTCTCTCCTCTTAGGTTCACTAAGTACTAATTGAAAAAGAATTTTGATGTTAGCTTCATGGTGGAGCTAATTTTTCAAAGATTTTCAGTTTTAAAATTTCTGTAAAATTTTAAATTTCCTCTCTACATGATTAGGTGAGAATTGACTTTATTTATCTCAATTAAACCAACATTTTCTGCACTAAAGTTAACTATTCTATTGGCCTACCTACCCTGCCATACCCCCAAACCTAAGTTAAACAGTGTCCTACTGTTTCATACAAAATGTATAGGGATAGCAGGGTTTAAAATAGAAAAACGTACTAAACTACAACAGAAAACTAAGTGAAAACTAAGCAAAAATATGCAGAAAATTAACCTACAAAGGGGAAAAAGAGAATATGCACAAGATGACTACTAAGAAAATAAAACAGCTACACAAACTCCTAGAAACAACAACTATAAAGTGTAGAAATTATACTAAAAACAGCTGGTATATACAAAACATTCACTAAATAAACTAAACACCTAAAACATTAAAATCCTAAAACAAATTCCTAAACATGATCTGAGTATGAATCTAAATTGGTGGCATAGAATTTTCAGGATTAAAAACACACATTAAAAAACAGGATTCATACAAAGTCAGATCACACATCGCCATATATATATACAAAACAGTCCAGATGGGGGTGTATGAATGATAGAATTTTGAATACCCCATCTGGAACTCAGCTAAACTGGAATAAATTGCAATATAAAATTGAAAGGCCATACCTTTGCATTTGCAACAAACCTAAATTCTTTCATTCAATAGTTGACAGTTGCATTAGAGGTATATGGAGCAGCTCCAGCTCCATAGCAGGTGGATAAACAAGAACAAGCTGAGGGAAGGAACAGTAGGGCAGGTGTCCACATGGTATGTATACTAGCCCTACTGAGCAACCTGAAATGAGTACATTTTCAGCACATAGGTGGGGGTCTCCTCAGTCCATAATTCAAAAAATTTCAGCACACACCAGCCCTTTCCAGCAATGAGGGCAAGGTGTATTCCACTATCTCTCATTAATGCCAGCAACTGTCACAAAGTCCTAATTTCCTCCATCAAAGCCTTCTCCTTGTGGAAAGGAGGAGTACCTTAATTGCATGAGGAAATGGGCTTCACATGGTAAAAAAAAAAAATTTATTTTATTTTTTTATTTTTATACTTTTTATTTCAGTTGGGACTCAACTACAGCCCCGGTTTATTCAACTTCTCTCCTTATGCACAATCTCTTGGCATCTAAAATGTCTTGGTCCACCACTTCTTTCCCATTCCTTGGGGCATTGACAGCTCTAGTTTCTTCATGACTCGAAGAAACATCAACAATCAAGTGTGCGCCTCTTGGGTTGTTAACTGTTAGCATTTGATAAATGACCAAGCTGGTCCTTAATTTTCCTAATGCTCTGTGTGTGGGAATCCACAATTTGTGTAACGGAGCTGACGTTTTGCAATGAAGATAAAACCTGCTCCTCAAAGGAGGGGGCTCTAGGTTGAGGTGGGGCTACAACTAACTGACCTGGCTGGGAGGACCGATGAGAAAATTGTTGTGCATGACCATGGTCGCACTGCCGGTTAGAATTGCAGGGCAAGGCCTGCTGCTACTGGGTATGAGGTGAATCAACTTGTCTGCACCGCAGGTTTGGGTGGTTCCTCCAAGTGTACCCACCAGGCTGCTGTCCATATATTTAGATCGCATTGGCTTGCTCATTTAAAAATTCATGGAATGGACCAGCAGAGGGACAATGAAGATGGGAGTGTGTGGGTGAGTGGCATATGGTGCATGCTTTTGTAACCTATGCAGCCATGTGGGGCTGCAACACACTTAAAACTTTATCAAACTTTTTCGACAATGTGTCCACTTTTCTCTCTAGGTCATTATAAACATTCACTTCATACAATTTTACAGAAGACGTGGGTTCTTTTGTACCCCTAACAGCTAACTCAATGTCAAATCATGACAGATCCCCCTGCTAGAGAGAATTTTCACTTATAACTTCGAACAGATCCCATGCCTCTACATCATCTTGCTAAGGTATGTGCCACCACTTGATGCATTTGTCATAGCTCTACTTCTG
Organism: Chloranthus sessilifolius; assembly: GCA_021018995.1. Lineage (NCBI taxonomy): Eukaryota > Viridiplantae > Streptophyta > Magnoliopsida > Chloranthales > Chloranthaceae > Chloranthus > Chloranthus sessilifolius. Next base: position 42,829,883 of record CM037591.1, on the reverse strand, counting down.
GCATCAATCCCCTAGTAGAAGCTTTGTACAAGCTACCACCTGGGGATATGATGGTGTGGACATTGCCTCAACAACTCCTTAAGTCTATCCCCCATGCCTCATGCATTTCTTCAGTTGGGGTGAGCAAAAGAGATTATGCTCTTCCTCAATTGACTTGTTTTTCCGATTGGACAAAATTTAGCCAAAAATTGGCATTAAAGGTCATTCCAAGACTGTATGTTGTTTGTCGGGAGCAAGGTGAGCCAAGTGCGGGCCTTATCCTTTAGTGAAAAAGGAAAGAGCCTCGATTTGGAGGCTTCCTCTCCCAATCAAGCAATATTAAAGGTCGTCCATAGAGAAAGAAATAGCTCTATATGCTGATAAGGGTCTTCCTTGCTCAGCCCATGAAAACTTGGTAACATTTGGACGGTTAAGGCTTTGATTTCATAATTACCCACTGCATTAGGGAGTTGAATGCAAGAGGGGGATGTGTATGCCCCTGGTACATTGTACTGCCTAAGGGGTTTAGGCTGCTCTCCCATCTCAGTTGTTACTCAGTTATCAACAGGGGTGTGTGTTGTTGAACTAAAGCTCAGGACTCTCAATCTCAGGATTTAAAGCTTCCAATTTAGGATTGAGAGACCTCCTTCCTTACATACAACACACACACACAGCAGAACTAGGGTAGATCACAGCAAAAGAGATTTAAAAATACTAAAAACTAAACACTAATGCTGAAGTTTAAGACTGAAGGAATGAAAAGATAGCATAAATGAACCGAAAATAGGTGAGATAAAGATGCAAACTGATGCAGGAATGCTCCAGCTGCAACTAAACTCTCCTATCTGCTACTATCCCAAGGCTGCAAAAATCAAAAACATCAGCAAGAAATTATTCAAACACTACACATACAAAAATAGAAAATAAATGCAAACTTAAGAGAATATAGCTAAAATTTATTCACACATTCCTAAGACACCAAAAAGTCTAGAAATAGAAAATAAGAGAAAGAATGCAAAAAGAATCACAGAAAAAACTACAGCTATAAATTCTACAAACAACACTAAGACATAAAACACCTAAAACAACAAAGAAAGAGAAAGAGCAAAAATTAGACACAACATACAGCGCAGGTAATTTATTCAAACACTACATCTACAAAGAATAAAAACTAAACTTTGATTACTATACTTAGATCAAAACTCCCCGGCAATGATGCCAAAAACTTGTTGGGATATTTTAGATGTTTGCTATTATTTTTATTATTATTATTAGGAAATATAGTGGTAAAAATTAATCAAAGTAAAGGGAGATGGAAAGACATGAAAACAACCCTCTAAAAATACCACAGTCCTGCAAGATGCAGGGCCCGTTGTAGCAAGTTTTAAAAGTAAGTAAGAGTTTGTCTCACAGGGAGTGATGATCTGAAACCTCAAGGGTTGTATAGTAACTCCAGATCTGGCCACTCTAAACCTAAGCTAGAAAGCAAGGTAAAGAGAGGAAGTTTAGGTGTCACAAAAATAAAGTAAACTAAAACTAAAAACAGGAAATAAAAACTATAGCTAAAGAAATGAGGAAACATAAGTATGATGATGGAATGAGGAAATAAAGTGAAAACAGGGAGAAGTAGACAGCAAGGATTAAATCAGCACTGCAACTCAGTGTTAGAACAGGATCAGTAGCAGTCCTTTAAATGGTTACAAGCACATCTGCAAGGTAGAAGAATCTAACCTGTGCGACCATGGATCATCTTGAACCCGTCACGGCGATGCGCTCGCTACGAATGAAATGTAGAGTTTCCACCCGGAGCTTTTAGTGACCCGGGAAACCTTCAAATCGATATTTTGAGCACCGAAGTGCTAAATATGACTCTGATTTACCGGTCTTTGCCAAAGGCTCTTGGGTAGGGACTTCGGTTATCGATCGGGAAGGGTTTAGGCACCCAATCAACCCGCACGTAACGGTCTCTATCTATGGCCAAAAATAAAAATAAAAGGGTGGAGTTTCCCCTTGCCCGAAGGCAATACGGTCCTATCAAGCTTTGAGCCAAACCGAAATTTCGGCGGCGTAACAGCTTGAATCCTTGGACGGAGGAGACACCAAGAAGGTAGAGGAAGAGAGGGGTGAGCCGGAGCTCACGGGCCCTTGTTGCACCGTGGAAGTCCTTCGCTTTGGCGTGCCTCCGATGGCTTAAATGGTGTGAAAATGGGTTCTAATGCTAGGATTCAATAAAATAGGAAGTGTAGGGTGAGGCCAAAGGCTAGACTTTTGCTAAAAGGAGTGATCTAATGGTGGAAATGGATTGAAAAAGATGAACTAAGCTTGCTGGAATTCTGAAAAATAAATGGCATTTTCTCTCACTAGGGTTCTCTCTTAAGAGCTCTCTAATCTTTCACCAAAAAATCCAACCCTTTGGGAAGAGGGGGGCCTCTCTATTTATAGAGAAGAGGTGGGTTAGGGGCTTACTTAAGAGCTAATTGGTTTAGCAATTAGGTAATCCCCCATCTAAGGTTTTCTAGGTTTCAAGGTCCTAGGGTTTTGGGAAATTGATTTTAATGGCGGATGATGGGGTGAGACCATGGGTGACTTAAGGGTTGCCAATAAGCTCAAAGGGGGTGCAACCAACCTCAAGACACCCACCTTAACCAAGGGGATGGTCAAAGGGTCAAACTAGATGGAGGAATTTTGAGCATTTGATGACAGACTGCGTTGTTGGCCATCTATGCTGGGCGTATATATTATATACGCCCGGCCAAATTTGGCCCAAAAATGCCAGGCGTATATAATATATACGCCTGACCAATCTGAGGCCAAATTGGCTGGGCGTATGTAATACATACACCTGAGCAAAAGTTATCATTTTATGTGAAACTTCAAATAGTCATAACTTTTGAACCACTACTCCAAATTAGGTGATCTTTAGCTCATTGGAAAGCTGGATAAGTTCTCTTTCCAATGGTATGTGGCTCATTCTTAGCAGTAGTCTATATAAAAAGTTATAGCTCTCCTCCCTTCAAATGCTCAGAAGGGTTTAAATTGAGTCTGGGTAGGGATCCTAGGGTTTAGGGGTGATCTCTAAGGGTTGGGGGAATGGTTCTAATGGGTTTTAGGTGATTCCTAAATGTCTAGATAAGTTCCTAAGGGTTCAACGGTGCCATCGGAAGTACAGGGGTACATCTCTCCTAAAGTACAGATTGATTGGGCCTTAGGCCGAATTTGGGTGTCTACATAACCCAACCCAAAGGTATGAACTGATCTTAGGGCTATAATCAGTCAACTTAAATGGTTATAGACTATCCTCAAGGACTTCATCCAATCAAAGGGTTAGATCAAAACATTAACCTAATCCAAAGGAATGGATTGATCTTAGGGCTATAATCTGTCTAGTTGAATGGTCATAGACTATCCTCAGGGATTTCCTCCATTCAATGAATTAGATCAGAACATGAACACCATTACAGACACTATGTTTGTAAGGGTACAAGCTCAGGCATCCATAGGAGTAAAAAAACCTTGAGAATTAAGTGGAAACCACAAGAGATCCCAGGCTGAATGGGGACTTAGACTCAATTGGTCATTGCTACAAAAAGCCTGCAATGACTCAACTCACAAGTCTGTAATCTCTACAAAGTCTTATATCTAAACACTGATGATGGTGATGCAAAATAGAGTAGAGTCTAGCTCTGCAACAATCTCTCACTAGGCTACAAGCTCAAGTGCAGAGAAGAAGAATCCATCTCAGATCTATGACTCAAACCTGTCCACTTGAATGATCACAGACTATCCTTGGAGGTTATCTTCCTCACAGATGATGAGATAGAACAAGAAAACTGCTACTGCCACCATGGGTTGCAGGGCTACAAGCTCAGGCAACCATGGGAGCATCAAACCCATAAAAATCTATAAAAAACACAGAGAAATATAGATTTTAATTAAGCTATAAAAATGGCATTTCATTATATAAAATAGAACTTACAATGTTTACCCTCAAGGCAGCAGCCTATGCAAACCCTAAAATAGCTCACTCTATTTGAACAAAACCCATTGCAAAACTAAAATAAACTATCTTCTAGAAAGAACTTAGCCCAACATTACTGCTGAGCTAAGGAAGAAGAAAGGGGAAAATAAAGAAAGGAAATGAAACCCTAAAAAGCTAAAACCCTAAAAATGATCTCAGGCTAATCCTGAATGTTTTTACAAGACAACATAATGTTCTATTTATAAGAAATCCCTGAAAACCCTAATGTGCAGTGGACATTAAGAAATGAGGATGCTTAGAGTTGGTGTCGTGGTTCATTGTGGCCCTTAGATTGCCTCGGGATGTGTGGGACAGCTGGGCACCTCGGGAGGTGTGCCCTAGAAGTTGGGAAATACTCAAATAGTTCCTATGTATGGACTAAGAAGTGGGGATCCCGCGGTTCGTGCAACTGAATATGTTTAACTTTTGCATCTCGCATAGTTGAATTGCAGTTCGTGAGGATCTTTTGGCATGAACAAAGCAGCTCGCAGGGATGAATTTGCATTAATAAAGCAACTCGCGAGGATGAATCTCCAGGTGTGTATTCTCGATAGGTTCTTGCTTGGCTGTCGCGAGGCTAGATTTTGCAGATAAAGGCAGCTCACATGGATCACATTCCGGCTCGCGAGGATCAAAGATAGGGAACTCTCTTGCTGGGCTCCTCTCCATGCTCGTGAAGTTCAAAATCCTGCAGCCTAAAGGCTCGCGAGGCTCAAATGAGTTGCACAAGGTCTTAGCGAGCTGTTTTAATGCAGCAGGCCTTAGCTTTGTGAGATCCTCTATGCATGGCTGCTATTGTGCACTGACTACTGCAGCAGTCTTCTGGGCCTCGATCCACCTTCCTTCCATATGTTGGACTTCTAGGGTCCCTTTAGGCAATCAAAATGGTCACTTTTTGTGGGCCACCATGGTGTATTCTTTGTATACCCATCAGCTCCACATATTGACTTGAATTTCCATCTTCTTGGCTTGAAAATGAAGGATTGCAGTAGTAATCTCTTATTTTACTATTTATCTACAAAACACACTTAAAAATCATTATTAGCTTGCTCAGAGGTCCATCAAAGGCCAGGTTAAGGGGTGAAAAGTGGTACTTTTTAGAGCTTATCACTAGCCTCACCAGTTCAATCATATTTGGCATCTCCATCCGTCCCATTTCAAATTCTCGAACCAACATATGATCCCCATCAGGTCCCACTCAACTACAACCAGACGGATGCCCATGTGGGCGTCAATAGGGAAGGGCAGTTGAGTTCATAACCCAGTCGGGTAGAATCTCCAAATAGCCTGAGGTACCAGCATCAGCCCAACCATAAGAGAGAAGAGAACCTGCAGCGGTGCATCCTATGGAGAGAATGAGCTGAGAGTATGCCTTGGAAACCCAATTGAGAAGAACTCCAACACATATCACCATTTGGGACTTGCTGATGATTACTCCACCACACTTTAAAGCTTTAATGGTGACCCTAAAAGACTCCCATGTCTCTGATAAGGTATCCCCAAATGAAGTGGGGAAAAAGATTAGGCAAGTGTTAGCTCCCAATGCTATCTCATTTTCCAATGCCGATCTTCCAATTGAAGGAAGGACCCACTCCAGATCCCTCAATATTAGAGTTGAAATTGGGAATTTAGTAATATCGCTTGTGTTAGTAGACAATGGTTCAACATTGAATGTATGCCCACTACGGACTATGACCAAGATAGGAGTCGATCCATCTAGGTTCTAACCAGCCAGGACAAGAGCCCGAGGGTTCGATAATACGAGGAGGGAAGTGATAGGAGAAGTCGATCTTTAGCTCACCATTGGGCTAATGACCTTCTCAATCCCGTTCCAAGTCATGGACATTAACTCCTCCTTCAACCTATTGCTAGGGCGCCCATAGTTGCATGAAATTGGGGTAGTACCCTCCACCCTACATCAATAGCTAAAGTTTATCTTAGATGAGAAAGTCATATACATCTTGGGAGAAGGGCGAGAAGAAAGAGAGACAATGGCCCATAGCATGGCACATCTCAAGATGTTGGATGTATCGCACACAATTGAAGACACAAAGCTTCATAGTTTTCAATATGATGTGTTAACGGCAGTGGCACCAGAATCCCTCGAAAAGGTCATCAAAAAAATCAGAGGAGGAATGATTACGCCAATGGAAATGCTCCAGAAGTTGGGCTACCAGAAAGGGACAAGGTTAAACCCTCGCCTATAAGGCAGGAGAGACCATGTCAGAGCCAAGGCGGACAATGAGTCAAATTCGGCTTAAGCTACAATCCTGCCGAAGAAGAAGTCAAGGAGGCCAAGGAGAAGGCCCGAACCATTGTCGTGGCCAAATCTAGGGGGATAGACCTAGAAGATGAACCCTGATCGTGACCTCACATCCGAAGCAAATTCATGAGTGCAGGGGTCATAAAAATTGATTAAAAATGGGCAACACAGGTGAGCTCGAATAAATCGCTGGCCATCCACGAGACCAACCCCAAAATCATTCCCCCAAAAATCAAAATCGACTTTGTCTCCCTATCCCTATTTAAGGAGGAGGTACCCCAGCCAATACAACCACTTGCTCTATCCCACCCCAAGCTCGTGTTAACATTTAGGGACTAGGGTCTTGGACAAACCAATAGTAAATATGATGGAGGCTGACACACAAAAAGCCGTCTCAATCAGCCTCCTCCACTAGACCAAGTAAAGGTGCGGTGCCTCAAGTGAGGAATTGAGCGTCAATGCCCCTAACTCTGGAAGTATCAAATGGTCGTAAATACTGCATCAGCTTCCCAAAAAAAACAACCTATAAAAAATGATATTAGCCATTGGCAGACAATATCATGTGTGTATAGAGACCCGCCTTACCAAGGGCCCATCTCTGAAGAGATGGAAAACCATAAAAAAATAGGAAAAATACAAAAAACACCAAAAATATTATCTTTTAAAATTCTCGAAAAAGGCAAAGATAATGATGCCTTAATTGAAAAGACCGTCCAACGTGAAATCGACCTCTTTCATATAAAAATACAAGGAGAGATAGGAGTCACGGATCTAGATGAGAGGGTCCTAGCTGAGGAGCTTCTCAATGAGATCCTTGAGCAATATGCCAATTTTTTCGCATGGCCCTACCCCGATTGTTGAAGAGACTGAAGAATTCAATCTAGGTGCCAAGGAGGATCCTAGAATCACTAAAATCAAAATGTCACTATCTCCTAAGGAAAGAAAAGGCATAATTGATTTCCTTCGGTCATACCAAGATATCTTCGCATGGTCATACAAGGACATGCTTGGTCTCGATAGTGATTTGATCGAGTATGAGTTGCCATTGTATCCAGATGCTAAGCCTATCAAGTAAAAGTTAAGCCGTCTCAGGCCAGAGTGGATGTTGAAAGTAAAGGATGGGGTCATAAAGCAGTATAACGCTGGATTCCTCATGGTCTCCAAATACCTATAGTGGTTAGCCAACATCGTGCTAGTGTCGAAGAAAGATGGAAAGGTTCGCATGTGCATAGACTTTAGGAACCTTTATAAAGCAAGCCCAAAAGATGACTTTCCTTTGCCACACATCAAAATCTTGGTCGATAATACTGATAGGCATGGGATGCTCTCATTCATGGACGGATTCTTTGGTTATAATCAGATCAAAATGGCAGAAGCTGACTGAGAAAAGATAGTGTTCACAACCCCATGGGGAACATTCTGCTACCGAGTTATGCCTTTTGGGTTAAAGAATGCTGGGGTAACATATCAAAGGGTAGTGACAGCACTGTTCCATGATATGATGTACCAAGAAATTAAGGTGTATGTCGACGACATGATAGCTAAGTCTCGGGAGAGAGGTGATCATCTGGTGAACCTCCAAAAGTTATTTAAAAGACTGAGGAAATATAGGCTACGTCTAAACCTACAAAAATACGCATTTGACGCCATGTCAGGAAAGCTACTGGGCTTCATCATTGCAGGAGAGGCATCGAGGTTGATCCAATGTTTGAGCTTTTAATCGTACTAAGTCATAACCTATTGCAAGTGCACAATGGAAATTATAGCACTAGTATAGGATTGTTCGCCCGAGGAAGGTGATTATTCTGGTATATTCGTGTTTATTTAAAAACTCATATTTGTCATTTAAGGTCCTAAACTATAGGAGAAATATAAATAAATGAATGGGTTGTTTAAACTAATTTGCAAAAAATAAATCTAAGTCCTCATCCTTCCATATTATGGTCGTCAATCACAATCCTTCAGATCTCGAATATCTACAAAATAAAGTACCGTTACACCGTATCCTAGTCCTCTAGAATTTGGGTGTCAATCAAAAGTTTGAATTCCTTAACACAGATTTAAACTAACTAGCAATCTTCCTAAAATTTGGGTGTCAATCAAACTCAAGAAAATTGAAGATGGAAAAGTAAAACCGTTACACTAATCTGTAAATTCTCAACCAGAGTCGTCAATTCAAATAAAAAACTTTTAGATGTTTACAAAGCAATAAAATGCATAAAAATAAATTTAAACAAGAAAGCAATGAAAAGATCTTTCATCCCTCAATTGCAGGTGTCAATTGCTTCTGAGAAACAACAAATACTCTACTCTAACATCCAGCTCCTGATCACAGGCGTCAATTGCTTTCAAGAAACCTTGGATATCTAAACTATTCTACTCTACTTTTGATCAGAAGAAAACCCAACCTCAAACGCTATTGATGCTGAGAATTCTTTCGATAAAGAATTCCTATGCTGAGCCCTCTTACATTATTCTAATTCCTAATAAAAGAAAACTTCTAAACAAAAGATTCCTAATATAACTCTACTTCTAATCCTAGTTCTTCCCTATTCTGCTTGGTAGATGCATGCACGACTTTTCTCCTTATTTTTAGTAGCAGAGATCTTCTGATTTTTTTTCCAATCTTCTCTGATTCGAAAGTTGTCAGACTTCTAATCCAAGAGATATTCTAATTATGTGCATGGTGGTGTAGACTTAACGTGATCAGCTACATGAGCTATGTTTCATACTTTCATGTGTACGATTGTTCTTCTTTCTATACGATTTCTACTGTTGAACATTTGAGATCTTACTTTTGTTCCTCCAGTCGTAGCTTCTTTCATATGTTTGTGAATCACTATTTATGTTTCTTCTTTTCTTTTTCGCTCATTCAAGATTTACGTTCGTTCGATATTTCCTTTTTCATAGCTAATTGATTGGTCCTTCGTTCGAGTGGATGGTTTCTTCGCACGATCATAATTCTTGCTGCTTTTTGAGTTCATTTTAGTAAAGATTAACACTTCGGCTCTAATCTGCTCATTATTCTAAATATCTACACATAGCATCTCATTAGTAACAAACTAAGGTCTAGCATCACTAAGGGTGGTAAAATGGTATATTATGTGACTGATCACCCAATCAAAGTCAAAGCTATCATCAAAATTCCACCACCATCTACTGAGAAATAGGTTAGAGGCTTCCTGGGCAGAATATAGTACATTAGTCGATTCATTGCACAACTCACTCCCTTATGCACGCTGATTTTCAAGTTACTGAGAAAGGATTCACCCGTGGAGTGGAATAATGAATGCCAAGTAGCATTTGATAAGATCAAAAGCTATCTCCTCAACCCACCAAGTTTGGAACTACAGGTCCCTGGGAGGCCACTCCTAATGTATCTCTCAATGAAGAAATTCTCGATGGGATGTGTCCTAAGGTAGCACGATGAAACAAGAAGAAGAGAGCATAGAGAGCATGCCATATACTATCTGAGTAAAAAGTTTACTAATTATGAGACGCACTATTCTCATCTACAGCAAGCTTATCTAGCTCTCGTATGGGCTACATCATCATTACTTGTTATCTTAGGCAGTTCTCCTCTTGGCTCGAATGGATCTCTTAAAGTACTTATTAGAAAAACCGGCTCTCACTGGCCGAACTACATGTCGACAACTTCTGTTATATGAATTTGATAGCACGTATGTCACACAGAAGTCAATCAAAGGACATGCACTTGTAAATTATCTCGCTGAGAATCCCTTACCTGACTACGAGCCTTTAAGAATTGAATTTCCTGATGAAGACATCTTGTTCATGACAGAGGATGATACAGAAGAGATATAGGAGTCCTGGGTAATGCACTTCGACCGGGCGTCAAATGTCGAAGGTCAAGGAGTTGACGCTAATCTAATCTCTCCAAAGGGATCCCACATACCAATTTCCATCAAGCTCAATTTCCCATGCACCAATAATATGGCCAAGTACGAAGCCTGTGTAGCCGGCCTACAAGCAGCTCTCGACCTGAACATAACTCACCTCTGGGTGTTTGGTGACTCACAGCTGATCATATGCCAAACAAATGAAGACTGAAAAATGAAAGATGAAAAGTTGATCCCATACCATGAACTTCTCGAGGATTTGATAGCATGCTTCGATGATGTTACGTTCTCCTATGTACCGTGAGCAAGAAATTATTTTGCCGATGCGCTGGCCACGTTGGCATAAATGGTCAAATTTTCATATGGCATTAAGATGAAGCCAATCATGATCAGACAAAGAAATGAGTCAGCCTTCTGCCTCCGGATCGAGGGATCCAAAAAGACAGATGATGACCCTCCATGGTTCTCAGTTATCAAAAATTTCCTCGAAACTAAAGCTTTTCCTGAAGGTACGTCTGTTGGTTTACTTCAGATATTGTTATGTTATTGGTGAGAAAACAGTGGTGAATAAAAATAAATCAAAAGTGAAGAAAAAGAAATTAGTTAAAAACAGCAAATCTGAAATACACCGCCTGCAAGATACAAGGCTATTGTAGCAAGTTTTGAGTAAGTAAGAGTTTGTCCCACAGAGAAATTGATCTAGAACCAAAATGGGTTATGTTAGTAGGCCTTCAGATCTGGCTACAGATCTAACAATCCTAGAGAAAGGGAGTTGGGTGTCACAACTACACTAAATTAACACTAAAAGAAGAGAAATGAAGTACAGTCCTATCCTAAAGAAAGGGCTATGAAGAAGGTGGTGATGGTGTGTGTTAAAATAAAGATAAAATGATAGGAAGTAGGTAATTAAGCTAAGGTTAACTCTTATGGTTTAACCTGGTCTCTTAAGGCTATAACATGTCCACTTCAACAGTCACAGGCTATCCAATAGAGTGGATCAAACCACATGAATTAAATCAGAAAATCAATCTGATCTAATGGAATAGACTGATCTTAAGGCTATAACCTGTCCACTTAAATAGTCACAGATTATCCAATAGATGTCCTCCACACAATGCATCAAATCAGAACATTAACATCATTGCAGACACCATGTTTATCAAGCTACAAGCTCAGGCATCCATGGGAGCAAATAGTTCTTGAAAAACCAATGGAAACCACAGTAGTTCAAAAGTTATTTGGGGACTTAAATGCAGCTGGTCATTGCTGTAAAAGGCTAACAATGAATCAACTCACAAGTCTGCAATCTCTACAGATAAATCAGATCTAACATCTGATATTGGTTAAGGAAAACAAAGGGGAGCGTGTTCCTATAACAACCTCTCACAAGGCTATAAGCTCAAGTGCGGAGGAGAAGAATCCTTCTTAGATCTGTGGCTTGGAATCACCTTAGGGCTATAGTTAGTTTACTTAAATGGTCATAGGCTATCCACACCATAGAGGACTTAGCTGGAATATGTAAATTACTACTGGCACCATGGTCCCAGGGCTACAAGCTCTAGCTCCCATGGGTATTTCAAATCAGCTAAAATCCTAAATGCATGGCATAGATTGAATAAAACTATGGGCAAATAGAAAAAAAACAAATTGAATACACATTAAAATAGACATTCATTGATTAAACCATTACTTACAATGAGATGTCCTCAAGGTAGCAGCCTTGTGCATAATAGCTCATCAACTACTCCCAATATTCCCAAGACTCATTACAGAGAACTTAGCTAGCAAGTGCTGGATTAAGGAAGAAGAAAAAAAATTGAAAAAGCGGTGATCAAACCCTAACCCTAGTCTTCTCGAGCTCACAGCTGACTTAGGTTGAAGGAGAAATATTTTTCTAAGTTACATTTACAGCTTATATACTCAGTCCATAATGCCTTAGCTAAGAGAAGATTAAACCCTAATTTTCCAGTAGATGTGGCTTTATTACAACCCTTGGATGCCTTAGGATGTGTGCATCGAGATCAAGGCCTCGAGATGTGTACTCTGGACCTAGAGAAATCCCCAAAAGGTCCCTGGACATGAAATGAGAAGTGGAGAGCCCGAGCTTCGCAGGGCTGACTCTAGTTCATTAATTCAGTCGCGTAAATAGCAGAGTGTTCACGAGGTCAGACTTGGCTTGGAAGGTTTATCACTCGCACAAAAGGCCTTTAATTGGTCGTGTATCTGCTTTGGCTTTTAATGCACTCGCGAGGAAGAGTTTGCATTGCTTTGGCTCTGCTCGCGTAGTAGAGCTTCAGGTGCTTCTTATCATGAGGGTCTCGCATGGAATACTTTCAATCTTGCTCGGCTCCTTGTGAATTGGGTAGCACAGCTCACGCAGAAGGCTTTAGGATTTTATGCGTGCCAGAGCTCTGCGAGGGAATTTTTGGAGCTCTCTCTTCTCTTGAACTATGCGAGAGCTGTGTGAGCTTTCTTGAATTCTTTAATGCAAATTGATCTTGCACGACTGCGTGCGTGACTATGTGGGGCTTAATCCTTACGAGGGCATTTCGAGTTAGATTTTTGAAGGTTGAAGGGCGCGAGAACTTCACGAAGTCTTTGAGTGTTGAGAGCATAAGAAGTGTGCGACTGCTGCGTGAAGTAACTCACTGAGACCACTCTTTCACTGAGTGCGCGAGTTCCTCGCGAGTTCCTTTGTGCTGCATATATCAGCTGTGTGAGGAGACTTTGCTGCAGACTTAAACAGTGCGAGGCACACTTGTGACTACGCGAGAAAACACACTTCTGCTTCTCTGCTGCATGCAGCTGCTGCTGTTGCACATTTCTCCACTCACATTCATACTTCTCTCATCTACTGGACTTCTTTGGTCCACCTTGACAATTAACTAGTCCCCATGGTGTGTACCACTATGATGTTCCATCAATCCTTGGTTCAACAGTCCTCTCTGGCTTTAATTCTTTCTCTTTTGGGCACCAAAGGCATGCACTTTGTATTAAGCTGCACAATTATTACTAACTACAAAACAAGCTAAACAAAGAGTTATTAGTCAGCTTCAAGGTGTAGTAAGGCTAGGTTAAGAGGTGAAAAGTGATACTTTTCAGTGAATAATAACATCTAAAACAGATAGGCAGACCATCCAACGTTTTGCGAAAAATTACATCATCTGTGGTGAGTGCCTCTACAAGCGATCATATAATAATATCTTACTTCGATGCCTAACTAAAAATGAGGCAGCTAACATCATAAAAGAGATCCATGGGGGAGTATGCGGGGCCCGCATCAATGGGCGCATGCTCGCCAAAAAGATCCCATGGCAAGGATATTTTTTTACTATAATGGAAATTGACTGTTGCAAGCACGCTCAAAAGTGCTACGAATGTCAAGAACACTCCAGTCTGATACATGCTCCAGCCATAGATCTACACAACATAACCTCTCCATGGCCATTCGCCACATGGGGCCTCTACATCATTGGAAAGGTAAATCCAAAAGCTTCTAATGGGCATTAGTTCATCCTCATCGCCATTGAGTACTTCACCAAATGGGTAGAGGCAGCGTCGTACACAAACATTACGGCTAGTCATGTTGAGAAGTTTATCAAGAACAACATTGTATATCAATTCGACATAGCCCAAAGACATCATCATAGATAATGGCACCAACTTTCAAAACAAGTGTATTAGAGCCTTATACGAGCAGTACAAGATTAAACATCACTATTCGTCACCATATCGGCCACAAACCAATAGAGTCATAGAAGCAGCCAACAAGAGAGTCATCTGCATCCTCGAGAAGATGGTTGTTACTTGCTGAGATTGGAGTGAAAAGTTACCTTTCACACTATGGGCCTATCAAACATCGATCTGTACCGCTACAGGGGCAACACTATTCTCCCTTGTGTATGGAACTGAGGTCGTGCTACCAGTTGAAGTTGCAGTACCTGCACTCTTCATCCTCATTGAATTCAATCTACTGATAGCCGAAAGAGAGAGGTCCCCCTTTAAACAGCTGAGCCTGATCGATGAAAAAAGACTCCTAGCCTTATGTCACACCGAGGCCTATCAAAGAGTTATCACACATGCTTACAATAAGCGTGTTTACACTCGAGATGTGAAAGTTGGTGACCCTGTACTCAAGAAAATCTTCCCTTCTCTCCACGCTGATCCGAGAGGAAAATTCAAGTCCAACTGGGAAGGACCTTACGTCATCCGAGAAGTACTCCCTAGATATGTGCTCCGCCTCACCACAATGGACGGAGAGCATTTTCTTGAGCCCATCAATGCTGCATACGTGTGATGATTCTACTCCTAGTCTCTCGCGGCGAGGAAAGTATTGATGAAAATGGATGTGACTGCTTAAGGACCCCATAAAAGAGGCCATCATTTTAAAGCTAAGTACCCAAACAGCGTCCCTGAATGCTCACACCATTTGCTACACCCGTTGAGCCATTAGACTTTCTTTCATAAACCCCTCCCCAGAAAAAGAAGAAAGAAAAAGTGTATATACCAAAAAAAAAAAAGAGTTACCATTAAAATCCCTAAAAAATCAGAAAAGCATAATCCCAAAAAGAGAATATCTAAAAAAAAGCAAAAGAATAAAAAATAGAAAAGAAAAGAGATAGAAAATTATGGGGCATGTATAGTAAAAATCCCCCAAGGAAGAAGGGTATTATGGTAACTGGAACCCAATCAAGGAAACCTTTGAACCCGAGAATACCTTCAAAATTCCTAGCCTATCCCTTTCAACCCATGGTCACGATTCATCCCGAAAGAAAGCCCTCTCCAAGGTCTACAAGCAGTCACAGTATCTATTAAGTCAGCACAAGCCAAGCTGAGAGACAACAGAAGAACTCCATCGAGCCAGTTATGACGGAATCAACATCCATGTCGTGGTCTTTGAAATTGAAAAAGAAAAAGAAAAAGAAAATATACAAGCTCAAAGTAAAATGGACGTGGTGAAATCCCGAAAGGGCGTTACGGGTAAAAAGAGCGAGCTTGTGCGGACTAGGTGAAAACTTGAAAAGGCGCCTGGTGTAAAAATACAAAAACCCATGAATGTAGTGAAAACCCGAAAGGGCACTACGAGTTAAAAAAGAGAGGGTGATAACAGGCATAGCGAATACCCATCTTCAGTGTTGTGAGTAGAAAAGCTAAAAAGAGAGAAGAAAAAGAAAGAAAAATCATCAGTGACTCCTTTGATTACATTTTCGAGCTATTCAGTCTTCAATCGGGCCACTCATGTCAGCTCAAATTGGGTCCTGATCAATCTCTCCGTCAAACGCATGACCCAAGGTAAGGATAAAAGGGTTAGTTCAATCCAAAGGGGTAGACATTCCGACCTTAGTAAAAATGTTGAACCTCACTCAAGTCTGATCGCATGAACGAGTTCGACAATGCTCAAAATGGAATCCATTACTTCATCTTGTTGTTAAGGCATCAAACAAAAAAAAAGGAGAAGAAAAGAAAGAAAGAAAAAAATTTGACAAAATCCAAAAATATACACTCCTTTTTATGTCCATGTACATATTTACAGCATCGTAGTTTCATCTCAAAGAAGAGGGAGAAAAAGGAAAAACCAAAAAAAATCCAAAAAATATAAGTTTTGAAGAAAGAAAAAATAAAAAGATATAGGTTAGAGTTTGCTTATTCTATTAACTAAGATGCACATTTGTTATCTGTATAAATAAAAAAGGGACTGACATTTTCTTGAGAATGTGCAGGAACATCAAATGGCCCAAAGCTTGGAATCTAGCAACCTCTCGAGCTGCTAAAATATTCCATGCCAACAACTTTGGATGAATCAGATGAAACATCTCATCACTAACCTATGACTCAAAAAAATAAAAAAGAAAGAGAAAAAAAATCATTTTAAAAAAGAAAAAAAATATATTTGTGTTTTCATTGTACTTTTTAACGCACAGCTACGCACATGCGTGGTTCAATGCGGTAAAAGGTCAATATTTTTTCGGTAATGCAGTTGTGCTAAATTAATGTCATAAAACCTAAGGTTCGCCTTAGATCTTTGGATCCTACTTCAAAGTAGGAGCGATAGTGTCAATCTCGGGCAAATAGTCAATGTTTTGATCGGTTGGATTCCACCGCTAAATGAGATTATATATTGAACAACTATGTTCCTGCATAGATGTAGAAATGATATTTTACCTTGATTATTCTCTGGCACAGGCTTAAAACCTACATGGTATCCCTGTAAAGTATTCGTCATGTGTCTAGGTATCCGTTAGATGGTCGTTGTTCTTGTAAATGGTACCTGGACAGGATCTGTGTCGAGACTTCCATTGCCTTGTTGTGTATTGCCCCTAATGGGTTCATGTTTTTGCATAGTTGATCTATTTATAAGATTGTCATCAAAAGTGGCACACACTCTCAAAATGCATTGTGACATTAATATTCGCTCTGCTCGGGTAGTTGTACTAGATTATCTTCGGGATCGATGGGTTCGCCCAAAAATCTCAAAACCTACCTCGCATAGGGGCACTCATGGCCGATCAAATGGGGGGCAATCAATGCCTCATGAGATTGGACACAAAGTGTTGGATCTTCGCGTCATTGCTTTACACCAATATTTAAGTATGGGTCGATCACCCTCTCGCTCATAGGACAACCTTGTTCTAAATTAATCTCAAACATCATGCATCTTCAATTATACCATCACGGTTATGCCCAGTCATGCCGCTAAGCAGTTGGAGACTGATAGTATTGAGGAACGGACATTTTCCCAACACATTGGGCTTCCGCTACTCTCTGTTTAATCTTTCTTTTACTTTTTTAATGTTTAAGGTTTGCTTTGAATATAGCGGACCCGTTATCGTTTGCCTTGGGCCTCTTCGGACGTATCTTTATTTGGCATATGATCATTAGTGATTGAAAACCAAAGAGGGGCATCTGTAGACACTCAAATTTGGCTCAAGGCATGACTGACACGTACTTCAAGAGGAGCATACTCCCTAGCTTCCGAAAGCATGTTCCAATCCCTTAGCATGTTCCTAACCCTTAGCATATTTCGAACCCTTAGAATGACCCCCCTAGGACACTTGAAAGGCCCAAACAGGCCCATAAAACCTATAGTTGAATCCCTTGACCCCCAATGGGCTTGCCCCAAGTGAAAAATATAAGATTGCTTTATTTCTACACAGAAGTGTGCCTTGTGTACATATTATGTACGCAAGGCCATTTTCCCCATAAATGGGCCTTGCATACATAATATGTACGCAAGGCCAAAAATTGACTTCAAGCTTCAGCTGCGGGCTCTAGACTTCCCTGTTTTCTTAGGAAGCACTATTCATAAGCCTAGCGTACATAATATGTTTGCAAGGATTAAAATATTATTTTTTGGGAAAAATGTCTGAGACTCATCTTTGGGGTATGACTTTTTGACCACCCCAAAGTTTGGGGTGGGTTTCTTTAGGACCCTAGTACCCTTACTAGCCTAAACTATAACCATTTTGCCATTTAGAACACCACCCTATCATCTACCATTAAACCTAAGTTCCCACCTATCTAAGCTTACAAAATCCTAGAAAACCATAGATTAGGGAATACCTAATTACTAAACCCACTTAACCCTTAAGTGTCCCTCTAATCCAGTCAAACTCTATAAATAGAGAGCCACCCCCCCCCCCTTGATTAGGACCTTGAAAAAATATCTAAAAGAGAGAAAGCTCTACAGAATTTCCTCCCCTTCTTCAAGCATTAGTCGACTAAAATTCCAGAACTTAGATTCCTCCTTTATACCCCATATTCCATCATCAATCCCTTAGTTTTAGGAATAAACAGGGCCTTAATCTATCTCTCCTGCCTCCTAACTCCTAAGCCTTAGAGTCAAAGACCCATCCCTCAACCCATTTGCTATCGAAAGCTTACTGGAAGCGCACTCACGCGAAGGTCCACAGCGATGCTACAAGGGCCCGAGAGCTCTAGCGCTCCCCTCTATTCCTCTACCTTCTTTTGCTTTCCCTCTATCCTAGAATTGAGCCGTTATGCCGCCCAAATTTCATCGGGTACGAAGGGCTCAATAGGATCGAAGTTCCTTCAGGCAAGGGGGAGTGCCGCTCATTTTTATTTTTATTTTTTTTATAATCGACCATAGTAGAGACTACTTCCTAGTTGGTCGATCGGGTGCCTAACACCTTCCCGACTGACAACCGAAGCCCTTACCCAAGAGCCTTTGGTGTTGACCGGTGATACGGGGTCATATTTAGAACTTCAGTGAATGTAATATTGATTTTGGGTATACCGAGACACCAAACGCTTCAGGTGACGACTCCATTTTTCTTATGAGTGCATCGTCGCGATGAACTCATGAGAGCCCATGGTTGCACAACAAATTACCACAAGATCGTGGAAATGGTCCCATAAAATCGATGCCCCAGACATCGAATAGCTCCACCACTAAGAAAGACCATTCTAAGTGATCCTCTGGATTTGATAAATTCTGGTAAGACCTTGACTTCACTGTACCTGCTGGGTTTAAATCATGCAAATTTAACAAATACAATGGTACAAGGAACCCGAAACACCACTTGGCTGTGTTCTATAAGTACTACCACCGATCTGAACCAATCATGGGCTCCTGATCCACTCCTTTCAGAGATCGCTAGAAAGAGAAGCCCTTGACTGGTTCGCTCTCTGCCTCTAACAGAAATTAAGACCTTTGAAGACTTAACCGATAGATTCCTAGACCAATACCAACACCTAACTCAAGAAGAGATCAGTCTCGCAGAGTTGATGCACATAAGATAAGAAGACGACGAGGACTTCACGACATTTGCCAACCGCTGGAGAAGGCTCAATGCCTGAACTGGGAATCAAATAAAATAACGCGATGTGATGGAAATCATGATCAGCAACACCCTTGAACCCCTCCGGAGTGCTCTTCATCCTCAGTGACTACCCCAACTTCATTGTCCTTTATCAGCGTGCTACACGCATTCAACATTACATAAAGGACATGAGCCTTAACGTTTCCAGTCTGACATCTGAAGAACCCTCCTCCAAAAACCCTAGAGCAAAAATTCCAAACGAGACTCTAAACCCCGAACAAATCAACACAAACCAAGATCAACACCCTTACCAACCATTATACAGCAACCAATACACACACCCGCATTATGATCAAAATGAACTTCCTGACATTGCGCAAACTAACGTCACCTACTACAACCCGTTGTTTCAACAAACTCCATCAAGCCCTCAACCCGTATATGATAATGTACACTATTTCACTCCTGCCCCATTCCACCCGGCTAGCCTGATCCAAAGGATTGAACCCCCTTTGGAGCACGTCCATACCATTCACTCACAACCAACTAACCCTGTCGCACGCGCCAATAAATGCGAAATCACCTTTCTCCCTGAACCAGTCCCCAAGATCACTAAGGCCCAACCTATCACCGAATTCACCCCTAAACTAACTCAACCCATCACAAAAATTAACACACTTACCCCCGAATGAACTCGACCTACCTTTGAACTCGATAACTTACCCACCAATGAGTCAACCACTGCGTTCCCAGATCTTACACCTAAACCAACCTTACTACCAATACCTGGACATAATTACATATTGGTTCCAGAAGAAATTCTCAAACTAATCTATCCATATACTATAACACCATTCAAACTTAAACTGATCACGTACCAGTGAAATCTTCTTAGTCCGCAACGTTTGTTCTTTCTTATCTAAAATTTGGATCAGTTCTTTCGGCAATGTGAGGTCCTCTTGGATTTTGACTGGCAGATAGCCCAAGACGTGTGTCGGATCTCGCATGTACTTCCGCAACATTGATACGTGTAATATGTTGTGGATGCTTGACAGCTACAACGGTAAGGTGATTCGATAACCTACTTCACCAACTTGGCCTAAAATTTCAAAAGGTCTAATGTAACATGGGTTGAACTTTCCACATCATCTGAATCGCATGACGCCCTTAGTTGGTGAGATCTTGATGCAGGCGTGGTCCCACACTGAAAGTAAATGAGTGTTAGTATCATATGCAGGTGACTAAAATAACATAAGCAATTTCAATCGAGTTCACCTAGAATTTGGCATTGGTTCTTTTCAGATCAGCATAACTTTTCTGCCTACTCTGGCCGACTTTTAATCTCTCACGAATGAGTCAAACGACATCATTGGTGCTCTTAATCAGTTCTGGGCCCAACAGTACACGCTCTCCAACTTATTCTTAGTTGCTAGGAGACTTACACTGACGACAGTAAAGTGTCTCAAAAGGGGCCATTTCGATGCTTACCTGGTAGCTATTATTGTATGCGAATTCAATCAAGGGCAAGTGTTTATCCCATAGTCATGGGATGTCTAGATACAGGCCCTTAGCATGTCTTCAATCACTTGATTCACCCTTTTGGTTTACCCATCGGTTTGTGGGTGGAATATCGAGCTGAACTCTAGATTCGAGCCCATTCCCTCTTGAAAATGTTTCCAAAATTATGACATATACAGCGGGTCGCTATTTGACTCAATGCTTACAGGTATAGCATGTAATCAAACTATCTCTTTAAGGTATAATTTTGTGAGCTTCTCTGCCGTATATCAGGAAATGAGTAGACTTGGTTAATCGATCCACGATTACCCAAATGGCATTGTAACCTTTCTGCATTCTCGGCAGCCCGAGTATGAAGTCCATGGAGATGTTCTCCCATTTCCATTCAGGGATTTGCAATGGTTGCAATAGACCTGAAGGATGGCAATGGTCAACCTTCACTTGCTGGCACACTAAACATTTTGCTACATATTCAGTGACTTCTCTCTTTAACCCTTTCCACCAGTAATTTTTCTTGAGGTCATGATACATTTTAGTGCTCCCTGGTTGTATAGCATACTTTGACTTGTGTGCCTCATCCAATATCTCATGTCGTAGATCGGTGTCGGCTGGTATGCACAGTCTGCCCCTGAACACTAACGATCAGTCCTCCCTGATGGAGAAATCGAGTCATTTTCCCTCAACTGTTTCCTGTCTGATGGCCATAAGTTCAACATCAGTCAATTGCATTTCACGAAACTTGTCATAAAGTGTTAATCGAATGGTAATGTTGGCCATTAAGGCTCCAGATTATGTCACATCGAATGTTGTGTCAGTTAGTGCCAAGTCCTCTAGTAGATGCCATCTTTGAATCCTTGTGACAAGGTGTGACAAGAGAGAAAATTACTTTCAGCTAAGGGCATTTGCCACCATGTTGGCCTTGCCTAGATGGTACTGAATGGAATAGTCATAATCTTTAATAAACTCCATCCATCTCCTCTGTCTCAGATTCAGGTCCTTTTGAGTAGAGAGATATTTGAGGCTCTTGTGATCGATGAATATTTCCAAGGCTTCACCGTAAAGGTAGTGCCTCCATATCTTCAAGGCAAAAATAATTGCTGCCAACTCGAGATCGTGAATGAGGTCATTCCTTTCATGGTCCTTCAATTGCGGTGAACCATATGCGATGACTTTATCATTCTGGTTCAATACACAGCCCAATCCACTATGGGATGCGTCATTAAATACTACAAATCCTCCATTGCCTGATGGTATGGCGAGCACTGGTGCGAAGGTTAATCTTCTCTTGAGCTCCTGAAAGCTCTGTTCACACACCTCGATCGGCTCAAATTTGATTTTCTTCTTGGTGAGTTGTGTGAGTGGTCCGAAAATCATGGGGAAACCTTGCATGAATCTCTGGTAGTATTTAGCTAATCCTAGGAAGCTACAGATTTTTCTCACAGTTTTCGGCTGCTCCCACTTCACGACGGCCTCTATCTTGGCTGGGTCCACTACTATGCCTATTTGTTAAACGACATGCCCCAGAAAACTCACTTGCTCTAGACAAAACTCAAACTTGCTTAGCTTCGCATAGAGTTGGTGATCTCTGAGTGTTTGGAGAGCTAAGCGTAAATGACGCTCGTTTTCTTCTTTCGTCTTTAAGTAGATAAGAATATCATCCACAAAGACCTCTACACACTGATGCCGATAAGGTTTGAAAACCCTATTCATCAAGTCCATGAAAGATGCTAAAGCATTTGTCATCCCAAATAGCATCACTAGGAATTCATAGTGGCCATACCTTATGCGGAAGGCTGTTTTAGGTATATCCTCAGCTTTCACCCTCAACTGGTGATAACCAGACCTCAAGTCTATTTTGGAGAAGAACTTCTCTCCCTATAATTGATCGAAGAGATCATCGATTCTCAGGAGTGGGTAGCAGTTCTTTATAGTGAGTTGTTCAACTGTCGATAGTCGATGCAGAGTTGCATGGATCTGTCCTTTTTTACAAATAGCACTAGTGCTCCCCATGGTGAAACACTTAGCCTGATGAACCCCTTATCGAGAAGTTCTTTCAACCACTCCTTGAGTTCCTTCGACTCTGCTGGTGCCATATGATATGGCGCTTTTGACACAAGTTTTGGCTCGGAGCTAAGTCCACTGCGAACTCGACTTCTCGGTCTGGTGGTAAACCTGATAACTCTTCTAAAAACACCTCAGGAAAGTCACACACTATAGGAATCTCAATAAGGTTAGCTTTTTCCTCCTTCTCTTCTTGTAAAAATGCCAAATAGCCACTACATCCCTTGTTTAGTAGCCGTTTGGCTCGGATGGCAGATATTAACAGTGCGACTCATGGTTGGTTGCCGTAGAATTTAACTGACCTACCTTTCTTGGGGCAGAGTGTGACCTGCCTTTCTTGTCATAGAATTTGAATGACCTGCCTTTCTTGGGGCGGAGTGTGACTATCTTCCTAAGGCAATCTAGATTAGCTTGTTGGGTGGATAGTCAGTCCATGCCCAGGATTACGTCGAATCCCTACAGAGAAAAATCATATCCGCTCTCATCTCATGCTCTTCGATGGCGATGACGACTGATCAACACACCGTGTCTATGCTCACTGAGCTCCCGGTTGGAACTAACACTAATAGAATGAATTCTAATAGTTTGGGAGTGATGCTCAGTTCTGTCGTGAATTGAGGTGTTACAAAAGAGTGGGTAGACCCTGGGTCTATCAACACTCGTGCTTTATGAAAATAGAAGTCGCTCTTCTAGTACTTGTTGATGGTGCCTAGGTTTCATGTATATATATATTTAATTAGATGTGCATGCACGACTGTCACGGTATTAAAGAGCAACAATCTCAAGAATTATTTTATTTATGCACCTTCTTCATCTAAAATAAAAATTTAAACTAAAAATCCACAAGAATCATACCTTGGATTACATCGTTGCTAGTTTGGGCACCCTGAGCCGTAACAGCGTATGCCCAGCCTTGTACTATAGGCCACGAAGACCTTTGAGGAGGTGCCTTCACCATTGCGTCCACCTTCATATCTGGGCATTATTTAATCTGATGCCCCATTTTTCGGCATCTAAAGCACGCTCTCGTGTTTCTTAGACACTCTTCGGTTTTATGCGACTTTTTGCATGTCAAACACGCCTCTTTCAGTACTGAAGAGGCGACATGAGAGGTATGTTGAACCCTTGGCACTCCCGTGGTTGTATCGTTTGGGGTGCAGAATGATCTTGTAATAATAGGAGTGGGTGGCTTCGAAGATGTCGTTTGGATAGTGTGGGAGGGTGGTGGCATCAATAGTCTTGGCCTTTTACTGGCCTGTTCCGGGTGATGTGTTTTGGTTCTACTTCTGCTTTGGTTCTGTTCCTCCCTCCTTTTATACGTATTTTTGACATCCCTCTCCGCAATGAGGGCCAATCTTACTACTCACTCATATGTCATTGCCTCAAACAAGGATATCCTCTCCTTAATGACCAGTTTTAGACCAAGCTCAAACTTTTGTCTTCATCAACTCCATGACCACTAGCAATGGTGCGAATCTAGATCGCCTGGTGAACTTGGCTTCATATTCGTGCACGATCATTTGTTCTTTTTTCAAGGCATAAAAGTTTATCTCCATTTGACGTTCAGGTGCAGTAAAGTACTTTTCGTTGAACACCTTGGTAAATTCTGCCCACGTCCACGGTGTCCCCAGCGCTCGTGTTCTCTCGATGGATTTCCACCATGGATCTGCCTCCCCCTCGAGTTGGAATGATGCCCAACTCACTTTTTCCTCCTCCATGCACCTGATTCTTTGTAGGAATTTTTCGATCTGATTTAGCGATTGTTCTTCCTCCATCGGATCAGTCTGCCCATAGAAGCTAGGAGGCCTCATCCTCCTGAACTCCTGGAAGCCCGACGGTTGACGTCTTTCCGTAAACATCACCACAGCATTTTCCATGGCCTCCAAAAATTGTTGGTTGTTCTCACCTACTAGAGCATTTCCAGTGTTGTTTCCTGCCTCAGATGCATTGTTATTGTTTCTTATAGGGTTCGCGTTTGATCCCGTCGCCAATCCCCCACCATTTGTGGTATCTCTAGTATTTATGATCCTTGGTCTTCTTCGTCGTGGAGGCATTCTGACCTATCATGACCACAGAAATGTTCAGTGGAGGACATAATTGTCGTTGTTTCACACTTAAGCCATAACTCTAGCTCCCTATGAGAACTACAACCTAGGCTTTGATACCAACTATGACGGCGCGAATTTCCTTACCCAAAAATCCATGCTGTCAGATCATAGAGCACAATTTGATTTATAGTGTCTTAATGATATTATGGTGCCTGAAATCAGTGCGACAACTCAATCTTTGCCAACTAAGGTAAGTGAGAAGGTCGGGCCATCGATGTTCATTAATTCCAAGTAAGCGTGGAAGCAAAGTGGAATACTACACTTGGCCTTAGAGTCTAAGGGTCTTTCTATCATTTGAGCTTAAACAAAAACTGTACAAACACCGGTGACAGTCGACCATCACCTAAACAGTGGTTTAAGTTATACAAAACATATATACAAGAATTTACTCGACAAAAAGAAACTATACCATGTCTTCCACAACGGTGTCCGCACTATCTCAAGAAAAGAAAATCTTCAAGAGTAGAACTCTTCAGGAGGCAGCTCCTCGTCCTCCTCTGGGTTATAGTTAGGGTCTGCTAATAATTCAGGATCAATCTCAGGGTCTAAACTCGAGTCTACACCTGTAACCATGTTGTATAGTCAAAAGGGATTAGCTACAGTCCAAGCTCAATTGAGAAAATATCATTGCTAATGTATGTTTGATTCTAAAAGACATGGATCCAATGGCCAGATTCAATATCATTGCTTGAAAAAGTATGACTTCGAATAGGAATGACATTTTAAGCTAAAGTGCAATAACTGAAAGACATCAAAAATGAACTTTTAATGAGATTCAATACTATGGAGTTAAAATTGGAGGTTTTAAGTAAAACTCTTCATCTTAATGCATGACATTAAATTTATCTTAAATAATCTCCTACGCAGATATAGCATTAGGAGCCAAAGTATTTACCAGTGGGAATCCCCAACTAACAACTGTCGTTCAATGAACATTTTCGAGATGTCCGTGGTGGACCGAAAATAAATAGAACCATGTTGGTTCACAAGCAAATGCATGGATATCCTGCCGTGCTGGTCACGGATATCCAGCTGTGTCGGTCGTCGATAACCCACTGCGTCAGTAGGGGATTTGTTCGTATGAACCATAAAACATCACACATGTTAATACTAAATCATTGTCAAAATACATAGCTTCCAACAGATTAGCGAAGGGTTCCAAATTCAGAGGCATATCGTCATATTCAAGATTTACATTTATAACGAGGATTTATATCCATGACAAAATTCACGTTCAAAATTTTTGTATTCATGATCAGCATGCACACATATGCTTGAACTCATAAAACGATTCAAATTCAAAGCTTTAAATAGTGAATCACACATTTAGACAAAATCATTGCAAGTACGTTGAATTTCACCATTGAATTCGTAATTCAAGATCAAGGTACCAGTGGCGATGAATTTTCCCTACCTCAATGCCGGTAATACGTTTAACAGAGTGCAAGGAAATCTTATGGAACCTTTGTCGATGATCTCCCGTGCTTGACTTAACTCATAATAAACTCGTAATCAAGTGACATCTGTGAAGTCACCATGTACAGTAAGGTCCTCATACACCTCTTAGGTCAAGGGTTGAAGGGCACGAGTGCAGGTAAACTCGTCCTGGCGATGTTAGAAGGTCGCCCGGGCTGCCCCTTCAGATTTCAAGTGGCACACAAGTCGCTTGGGCGACTTTTACCCGAGCAATTTGGCTTGTGGAACTCACTCGGGCAGGTTCACTTACCTTTTAAAATTTTCACCTTGAAAATAACTCGCCCCGGCGAGCTCAGAATGTCGACCAAGCTGGTTCTTTAGAAATCACTTGGCTCTCAAGGTCGCCCAGGCGATTTTCACCCGAGTTATTTTGCCTGGAAAACTTGCCAAGGCGAGTTCTCCAAATGCGCATTCCTTTATGTTCTAAAGTTGCTTCGCCCCGAAGAGTTCCTAGTAGTCTGGCGAGTCTAATAACTTCAAAACTCGGTCCTCTTATCCTTCACGTCTGAAAATCCCCAAAATTCCCTGAAACTTTTGCATGTGATCAAGATTCACATCCAATTAAGCCCACATTCACTAAATTTTCATTCGAATAGTAATTTCACCTACGGTTTTCATGCAACGTTTTTCGACTATCGATTATCAAAATTTTCAATCTTCGTGTTCCTCACGCTTCTGATCGTTGAACCCTTTGCATGTGATCTAAATATCAATGATTTACATTTCTAATTCCTATAACTCAATTCTCTCACAACCGGTTTGCGATACGTACCTTCTCGCATGCGGATTGTATGATCGACTTACAAGAGGTTTTCGTGTGATGCTTTGTATACGTCTGGCGATTCGGTCTCCGATCCTGATGGAGTCACAGCGATTTATTTAACCAAAATCTCCTGATAGCACAATATCTGGAACAAATTCCAATAGTTGGGTTTCAAGAGTGATCTGAGAAGGGTCATAGGTTATTTTTCTTTTTCTCAATGAGCTCATGCATGGCTCTATGCGTGAGAAGGTGGCTGTTATGTTAAGGGTGGTTGCTTCAGAGTATGGCCTATACACTCAAGAGTTGTGTATAGCCATTAGGTGATGATTTTGTGTTGGCTGCAATACAGAGGTCGGTGTTGGCTCTTAGGGTCTTAAGGTCAGATCCTTGTGAGATCCCATTTAACTCAAATATGATGCATGTCGGGTTCCAATACTTGGGCTATTTCCAATGTACATCCAGCACAAAAATGCAAGTGTAAGGGTCTATTAAACATACCTTTGACTCCCATTTGGACTGGCTAATTGAACTATTCACGGCATACAACACGTGATGCACGTCACACTCGATTTCGAGTATCAACGCAATGCACAAAGGTTCGGACATCTCGGGTTGTTACAGATACTGTTATATGAAACTTCTTTCTAGATTATGTGATTTTTGAATTCAAGATCTCTCAAATTCTGTTTTGATATGGAAAAATGCCTTTGAACTTTTATGACAGCCTGGAATTCCTTACCTAAAATTGGTGCCATCAGATTGTAGAACACAATCTAATTACAGAGTTTTCTTTGGTATCAGAGTACTTTGATACCTTTGTGACACCTCGACCCCTAATTAGATAATTGGAAAGATCAGGCTATCAAACATTCAGTAAGTTTACTTGAGTGAGGAAGCAAACGATAATTTATACCCACTGCATCATGGCAAAAAGATTTCCATCATTCTATAGTATAACAAAACTATACAGACCACCAGTGACGGCCGATCGTCACCTAAACAGTGGTTTAAAACTATACAAAACTATACAAAACTATACAAAGATTTAATCCAAAAGACTGTACCAAGTATCAAAAGTACACTGTCCACACTATATCCAATATCTAGAGGAGCTAATCAAGGGAAAAACTTCTCGGGCAACTCTTCCTCCTCTTCAGGAATATAGTCCGAATCCTCTTCAAGTTCTGGATCTAATTCCGGTTCTGCACCTGTAGCTGTGACGTATAGTCAAGGGATGAGCTATAGTCCAAGCTCAGTAGGGAGAAAAATAATGCTAAATCAGATTTTTATCACACTGATTCATAGAACTGATACATAGATTTGAAAACTATTCGAAATTCACAGTCTTATCAAATACATATGCAGGCATTTAACTGAAAACATATTTCTAAAACATGTCGTATCATGATACAGAAGATGCATGGAACAAATGCATATCCGATCCAGGAATCATTACAGAGTACAACATGCCAAGGAAACAGAGTACATCGAAGAACAGGCGTATCAGCGAGTAAAGCACACAAAGCACGTAATATCATCGGAACTCAAAGCATTAGTGTGAGTATCCCATAGTGGGAACAGAGCATCCCATAGCGGGAACAGGGTATCATCCCCGGGGAGTCCACCCCTCTCTTGGAGATTCCACTCCCCTCTACACTAATTTGGCATCAGAATGTCACATACAGATATCATGTCAAAGCATCCCGTAGCGGGAACATGGTCTTAACCCCGGGGACTCCACCCCTCTCTTGGAGACTCCACTCCCCTCTACACTAATTTGGCATCAGAATGTCACATACAGATATCATGTCAAAGCATCTCGTAGCGAGAACAGGGTCTCAACACCGGGGACTCCACCCCTCTTGGAGACTCCACTCCTCTTTGCGCATGATCTCAAAGTCAAACAGATCACATATATCATAGGACATAAATTAGATCGGAGCTCGGAATTCTGAATTTAACGACTGAAGGTATCAATATGCCAAGTGCAAGATGTTATGAACATATGCAAAATTCAAATTCCTGGTCATTCAATGGTTTCAAGTAGACATGTGCAATGCAATGCTAAATCACAAGTTTTTTTAATGACCATGTCAATAACCATGATTCGTGGAAAAATAAGATCAGGCATTGAGATTTTCCCTACCTTAACATCAGAGTCGTGCAGAGATAATTGGGTGAATTGAGGCAGAGATCCTATCTATGGTCTCCAGTATTTACCCTAGATCATACAATGTTCATACATGAAATATCAGTGATGAGAATTGATCTGAGACAGGTCCTTTCAGCTTACAACAGATCATAGTTTACACATTCAAAATAGGGGATCATGCTGCAGCGAGCTCTATAGAAGACATCGGACTCGCTGCAGTGAGGGGTTCAGGAGGTACCTCATTGCAGCGAGGTTTCAGGGCCGCTATAGCAAGTTGTTGAGAACTCGCAACCCTTTTTATTCTTTCTTCTAAATTCAGATTCATGCTTTCTTCACACAATCTCATCCTACGCATCGAATCTAATCCAGTTTCATGCTGCAAGACAAAATCATGAACCTTTTACCATCGAATCTTGCGCATGCAACAATTTCCATGCAAAGATTTCACAGATTGGCAAACGAAAACATCAATGCTACTGTTCCCAATGCTTCCGATTTCCAAAATCTTTGTATGCGAGTCAATCCCACATGATTCTATGCTTAAAGTTTTAAAACGGAGATGTGCACGATAAGGTAAAGGCATTTACCTCCATAGATTTTGTGCATGCACGACCTACGACCTTCAGTGTCAGGAATTATCAATGGTTAAGCATTCTACCGTTCGATTGGATCGATCTTGGAAATTCAAAAATTGAGACCGCATTGCGATGGTCAGAACAATGGGGTTCTTCTTGAAATGTGATTGCTCGGAGCAGAAATTTGGTAAGTTGTCTTCAAAAGATTGAAGAAAGGAGGTGGATTTTTTTCTTTCACTCGGCTCCCTTTCAACCAATTTTCTCAAGTAAAATGCATGCTATTCATGTGATAATTGTTACTTATATCAAGAGTACCGTTCTTGTGTGAAGCTGGTACACCCAACACGATGTACAGGCCTTAGTTTTGAAATAAAACAAAAAGTGAGGTCTAGTGCTCACTACATGTTTTAAAACCATGACCTCTTGGCTACTAGCCAAGCCCCATACCAGCAATGCTCTCACATAGCCTGTGTATTAATCACACAATCTAATGTACATATTTTATAGTGGAGATACACGTTTTATCCTGTTACCTATAATGACTAGTTTGAAAGTCTGAGGAGCAGATTGTACCTGGTATCGTACACGTGTACTCACCCAGTGCATTCGGGTTTGAAATTTCTAGGGTGTTACAACTTTAGTCATTGAATGCATTGTTTGATAAAATATATGTTAGTATTTGAACATTTCCTACTAAGCTTAGACTGTTAGGTCACTCCAACACCTTGTGTCACAAGTGTAGACATTGATCAGGATCCTGAACTAGAGAACGATCCTGATTACATACCAGAAGAAGAACTTCCGCCTAAAGATTTCTACCCATAGATTATTGATTTGGACTCGATATATTTGGACTTTTGCACATTTGGGCTTGGTACATTTTAGTGAGTGTTTGTATTGTAATTGAATCAATATATTTTGTACACTACTGTTTGAGTAACGTACGGCCGTCACCGGTGGTTTATTTCAGTTTTTGGTTTGATGTTCAACATGATATGGAATCTTGTTTACAAGCCATATGCGATATCTATTTGATTGTGTGGATGTACCAAGTACCTGACGACTCGATGTTCCCAGAAATCCGTGTGGGAAAGTCAGGTCATCATAAGAATAGTTCTAGGATAGCCCCAAAATCCAGAAAGTCCTGCATCAGATGATTCAGTATATAATCACAATCTTGAGAATCACATGAAAGCATAGTGGACCCTAGCACTATCTTAAGGAAGAAAAGTAGCTAGAAGGACTCCAATAATTTATCCAAGACTTGTAGCTACAAGAACGTCATGCATGACGCATAAAGCATACTGACGTCAGCAATGAAGACTTCGTCTACTAAAGCCATGTGACGAAGTTTATCAAGATCAAATCTTATCTATTTCAAATCTTTGCTTTTACGAACCTTATCCTTTATCAAATTAAAATCTATAAAGTTTGAAGTCTGAGGGTCTATATATTGCAATGTGCTTCAACCTAAGAAGGAGAGTTTTGTAAGAGTTTTCCCATTTTTCTCTTTGTAATAAGAGTCTTTTTCTTTTGTTATTGTGTTGTGCTACGCCTCTGTAAATGGTATCAGAGCCTTGTAAATAACATTACTACGACAGTATCATTGTAAGTATTTTATTACTTATGGTTATAATTTGTTAAATCTTCTTTTATCTCTCCTTTTATATTTCTATATTTATGGTTCTTTTCCTTTCTTCATAATAAATAAATAAAAAATAAAAAATAAAATAAAATAAGTCCTGGTTAATTCTTATCCTGGTTAACTGGTATAAGACCCATATGCATATAGTATTCTAAAGCCTGTATTCCCTAAGATCAAACTATATTTCAACAGTTATAATCTTGCCAAAAATCTGTTTTAGGCAACAGCAATACTATAAGAGGTTTTAAGAACCATTACTAGTTAAACATGACAGGAACATCTGGACAAGGATTAGAACTTTACTTAAACTGTATTAGTTCTTGGATAAATGAGGATAGTAATAATTTTAGACATTGTTTTCATATAGATAAAGCTTCAGAAAATAATCTTAGTATCATTAGTGAAGCCATAAATAGTCTACTCGATATTGTGTCAACATGGCTAAAAAAGGTCTATAAGAAACAAGATGATCTAGAGGTTCAATTAAATGCCATCCATATAGACCTAATACAGGTTAAAGATCAAATTCCTACACTAGTAAGTTTGGTTAATCTAGATTTAAAAGATGACACAAAATCTATTATAGAAAGTCTACTCACCAAATTAGACCAACTAAAATTAGACATACCCAATCAAAATGATGAAGATTAATCAAACCCAAGATTATTCAATGGGTCTGATGATATTCTCGCTCTTGAAAACCCCATTCAAGATGATTATAATTATCAAGAATATATAAACATTAAAGAAGTTCTTGATTATTGGAAACAATTATATATGGACCAAACTCTTCCAAGTGAAGACAGAAATCACATTGTAGCCCAAATTAGAGATGTTTCATTACAACATGAAGCCCTCTTAGCTTATTTCCATAATCATTTCAAGAAATTGAGAATTCTGATCAAGATTTTGATAACCTCGTCACAATTTTTAATTCTGAAAATGACTCTAAAACATCTTCAACTTCTAGTGGGTCACAACCAACCCTGGCTCCACAAAAAAGGAAAAGCGAAACACCTTTAAAGGAATTTGAAAATTTGGAACAATATTTACAAACACTTAATCTTGAAGAACAAGATGAATTAATACCAATGAAGCCTCTACATCTGAATCAAAAGATGATCCAACACCTATCCACACTAGGCGAGATGATTTATACAAACAATTTGTGGCTCAACGAGGGATATATCTAGATCTTACGAATATCCCTAATAAAAATCAAGAAAAAATCCTTGATGATTGGGCACAATCTATGTCTATCGTCATCACCAACCACAAAGCAACTTGAACAAAAGAATATTTTCTTGAATATATTGCTGCCACTCAACAAGGAGATGCCTTGCAATGGCTATAACAATGGGAAAAATCAGAAGAATGTATAAATAAAAAAACAAAACTTTTACCAAACTTTCATAGCCTAGATGACATACCAAAAAATTTTATAATAATCATCAAAGAACACCTTTGTGGTTATACTAGCGAACAAAACTTGCAAGAAGATTTTGTTTTCATATTATCAAAAATAGAATTATGTTAATATATGCCAATTCCAGGATTATGTTACAATATTCAAAAAATATTACTATCAATTAGATCCACCAATCCATATTTCATGGCTAGAGCAATTTTTTAATAAATTACCATCACCATGGGATGAATTGTTAATACAAAATTATCCTGACTTTTTATCCAAGTTATCTAAACCAGATACGGCTTACGCATTACCTTCGTACTACGATTAATGGCAGATCGGTGTTTAGAAATAAAAGCCAAAAAATAGGTAAAGAATCATATTACTGATTCTAAATTTGGCCAAAAATATTATGAAAAAATTCTACAAGAAAATTGGAAGATTGGGTGTAATCCCCTACAAACCAAAAAATCTTACAAAAAGAAATGATTCTGATGGAAACCCTAGAAGAAAAGAAAGAAACTCTTCAAAAATAAAAAGTATGTAAGAAAACAAATTAAACATACTTCTCAAAGTAACACTTCACAAAGCAAAAAGAAGTGTGGATGTTTTATCTATAATGAAGAAGGTCATTATGCTCCCCAATGCCCAAAAAAGAGAAAAAGTGCTAAAAAAATGATTAAATAATTAGCCGAAAAAAATTTTGAATTCTCTTTTGGAGAAGAATTATCAAACGATGATACAACTATCATCTATGAATTAGAAATAGATACAAATTCTGATGAAGAAGATGTAATCTTCATGATGAACATCTTTGAAACGCCAGATGAAGAACATCAAACAATTACACTAAAAGAGGTAATTGGAAAAGAAATAACTTTCTCTAAACAACAACTCAATGAACTAGAAAAAAGAACAAATGAGATAAGTAATGAAGATATATATAAACTTTCTTCTTTCGATAAAATATTTTCTAAACGAATCTTTGAAGCATTCATATGTAACACAACTATCAAAAGTACTTCAGATTTAACAGCAGAAATAACTTTGTTTGATAAATAGAAAAATCTCAGATGGAAAAAAGAAAATCCTAAAATCAAATTAATCCATATTTGTATAATTGGATTATTTCAACAAGGAATAGACATTCCTATCCCAGACAAAAGACTGATGAACCCCATACAATCATTAATAGGAGGAATTCAATCAAACTTAGTTCATGGAATTGTTTGATTTAATATCAGACCAAATTATTGCATTTCTCTAAATGATCCTAATATTGAAGTGTGACGACCTGACTTTCCTCGCACGGAAATTTGGGAAAGTAGGTTCATCCGGTGTGCGGAAATCAAAGCAGATATCAAATGCAAGTGGAATATAAAACGAATATCATATATATGGCAATAACAGAGATTCAAAGATAACACAGAAAGCAGAAACTAAAACCCAAACCAAAATGACCACCGGTGATGGCCGACCATCACCTAAACGGTGGTATGATTTACATGTAAATAAGAAGTACGGATTTCAATATTCTACAAAACTCACTAACTGTACCGAGTCCAAAATCTAACGAAACCCAAAATTACCTATTCAGCAAAGGGTAAAAATCCTTACGAGGAAGTTCTTCTACCTCCAGTACAAAATCAGGATCCTTCTCAAGTCCAGGGTTTTGATCAAGATCTACACCTGTGACACAAGGTGTCGAGATGAGCCAACAGTCTAAGCTCAGTAGAGAAAAGTTCAATACCAATTCACATCTTGTAATCAATGCATAGATTCAATGACTGAAATTTCAAAGCAGTTTTCATATCAAAACGGAGAGCATATTTTCATATCAAAATCAAAGAGCATTTTCATATCAAATTCGAAGGCATTTTTCATATCGAATGGAATGCATTTTCATATCAAACTCCGATGACTATGATTCATAGGCATTTCATATCAATCGAAATTCGAAGATCTTAAATTCTAAATCACAAGGTCTACAATGAGTTTTCACATATGATATAACCATATCTATTCTGAAATTCACAAGGTTCTGTTAACTTATTCATTTTCTCATTTACATGCAGCTTCTCAATTAATACATGACTTAAATCATAACTTAAGAAACTCCAATGTGAGTATAGCGTTGTTGAGCAGGATTACCGATGGGAATCCCCTCCTAATCGTCGTCGTTCAATGAATAATTTTTTCAGAGTGTACAAATAACCCGCCGTACCAGTCCAAGTCACGGATTCATCGTTGTGCCAGTCTAAATCACGGATTAACTATCGTGTCGGTACAAAGTTTAGGAGATTCATTCATATGAACCTTAAATCAACATGCAGTTCTAATACTTAGTAAGTGTCCTTTGTTCATAACTAATAGCTAAATCATTCAGAATTCAGAGTCCAGAGGGTTAAGAGTTCATATCAGTATTTGATCTAGGAGGATCCGATATTCAGAGTTCATACTCAGTGAATTTCATAAACAGAGTTCAGATTCAGAGTTCGTATTCAGAGTTCATATCAAATTCATATTCAGAGTTTCAGAATTCAAAGTTCTTATTCAGAGTTCATATTCGTAGCTCATATTCAAAGTTCAAAATTTTTAAATTCTTATGCAGAGTTCGAAAGATTCGATACAATTATCACCATTAAAATCAATGTTCAAATTTTCAATGATGCCATTCATTTCGAATTTCTTACGCAGAGTTCAATCAAATGTAAATGTGCATTAAGTTTTCCCGACCTTGGTTCGAATGTCGTGAAGATTCAAAGAGGCGATCTTTATTGATGACCTCAAGCTTAACAAATCCTACATTACGTTCATACACTACGTGTCATAGACTAATGGGTCAAAACAAACCGAAGTTCTTTAGGTTTTACCAAACGAAATTGAAGGCAGCCAAAATTGCACAATTCGCTAAAGCGACTCCCAAAATCACTTGAGCAACCTTCACAATTCTGCATGGCACATATACATCTCGCTCGAGCGAGTTCCACCCAAAAATTTTTGCCTAATTTCATAAGGAAATTCGCTCAAGCGAGTTTTTCACTTGCAATATATTGTTTGAATTTGAAGGGGCCTCGCTCGAGCAACTTCCAATCTCACTCGAGCGAGACAATGCATTCTTATAGTTCCCAAAATCCCAAATTTCTATAGTTCAAAGCCTTACACATCTAATCTAAGCCCGAATTTCAAAAATTAACACACAATCAAAGCTTGCATGCAAAGGATTTTGAAAGTTACCTTCTTAACTCACGCATGTGGAGCCTACGATCATCATAATCGAAGGAATTGATGTCTAAACTCTTCGTTTCTTCGATGATTCGATTACTTCCTCTCGTAGATCTTACGACATCAAACTTCGAAGGTTTCTTACGATGCAGAGCAGAATGAAAGGTTCGTTGAGTTCAAAAGAGGAATTTGAGGAGATCAATGGTTAAGGAAAGAAAAAGGGAGAGAAATGGAGGTTCTCTTCATCCTCTCTCTCGGTTCTCTTTCTCTCAATAGAATTCACGCATGTCTAATTTTGTGTGAGTTGTTTTTCTTTTATACTTATTGGAGGCCGATTCGGTGTTAAGCTGGTACACCGAGGATCAGTGCGGTGACTCTTATCAAAAGGTCAAAAAATGAGTTCTAGAATTAACTCAGCAGGTTTCGATCCCTGGACCTCCTGTTTACAAAACAAGTCCCCAACTATTATGCCATCACGTGGCATGCATAACTATTTACGTAATTATTTATGTGAACCCTTCACACTAAAATGCATATATTTAAACTAAAATGTTTTGAATATTCCAAAGCACATTTCGTATACCTTATCAGGCATGTACACTTAGTCGGGTGTATTCGTGTTCGAAAAATTCAAGACGTTACATCCTCCCCCCTAAAGAAATTTTTGTCCTCGAAAATTCACTACGTATCTTTCGGTGATTAAGAGGACAACGAAAATCCTGTTGGTTTGTTTCAGAAACACAATATCCACACATTAACATCGAACTTATTAATGACCCAAGCTTAATCAACTACATCAACAAGTGATTAGACCATCTACTAGCACAATTCATAAACTAAATTATCAACCAACACCATGACCATTGATGAATGGTACCATTATTCTAACAACTATCCATGGTTAATTATCCATGGTTACCCATAACCATTGTACACCATTACCACAATAAAAATTTTAATCATTAATCTGAACATACTATTGGTAGGCGCTTTTTCTAGGTTCCTTTCGGTCCTCGGAAGAAGTGGCCCAATTCGATCCTGTGGACTCTAGCTAGGTGGCGATAGATTAATAAACTAAGAAATATTAAATCCTAAAATTAAAGAGGTGAATTCTAAATGACGAGTACCTGGGTGATGCGATCGTCAGCTGTAGATATTTATCGACGCTGCAACACGTCACTGATCACGCTTTACGGGGTGTGGGTTAACTCCTTTGCTGAAGGTCAGCCGACCGACTCCAACAGCTGTACTCTATCTAGCCTAGATCTCTAATCCTGCTCTAAGTCTAGTTAGATTCATCTTCTTATCCTACTCTGAGTTTGACTGATTAAGGGTTTCCTAGTACTACTCTACTTCTAGTTGACTGAATTTCTGACTATTACTCTAACTTTAATTATTCTAGTCTCCTAATATTACTCTAATTCTAATTAATTTATTCTCCTAATACTACTCTAACTAGGAAAAACAAAGAGGGTTGTGGCCGGTTATGCTAAGGAGGATCAACCCCGTTCCCGGGTATCCTTTGTAAGCTCCCTTGGGCAAATCGGTCGGCTAAGGTAATTTTTATAAGTATTAAAGATTAAAAATTGGATTTGAATTGAAAATTCAGGATTTAAAGATCAAAATTAAAAATTTTGAAGGTTAAAAATTAAAACTAGAACTGAGGACTATGAAGTAGAAGTAAGAAATCATGAACTAAAACTAGTAATTAAAAACTAAGACTGAAAACCTAACAACTAGAACTAGAAATTAAAAATTAGAACTTAGAAAATTAAGATCTAAGAACTAGAAATTAGGAACTAGAAATTAAAACCTAAGAACTAGAACTAGAAATTAAGAACTAGAAAGATATTACCTGAAGTTAAGTGCTTCTTCCTCCTTCCAGTTCCATAGAGAGAAAAGACTCAAGGTTAGGAGAGGACTGAGCTTGAGAGAGGAGAGATTGCTATTGAAATTGTGTGTTTGGGCATGGTAGGAGGGTCTTTTTATAGGTATAGGGCTAATTCCTCATTTGGGGCCATGTGCACCATTGACGAATTGCGCGCATGGAACTTTGTGTGGAATCAAATTAAGTGCAGGATCCATGACACTTAAATCGGTTTGAGTCGGTCACGGACTCGAGGATGGCTGACTGAACATGTGTCCTAGTTCCAGCGTGCCTGGAACTAATTCCATGCAGGTAGCTTTGTATGGAATCCAATTCTGTACATTGAGGTATGCGGGAGATCGTGGAGTTCGGGCGGTCTTGGGAAATAGAGTTCCAGCCCAGTTCTGAACTGATTTTGCGTGTGATCCCATATGTGGAATCGATTCCATGCGTCAGGGTATGAGTGGAATCGAGAACTTTGGGCGGTGCACAGAAGCCTATGCCCAATCCAAGTAGGACCAATTACGTGCATACTACTTTACGTGTAATTGAATTATGCGCATAGTAGCTTGTGCGTAATTCGGGGACTTTTGGGTCTTGATGGGTCCGAGCTTCTAGATTTATGTTTCAACCCATTTCTCAATCGTACACTACATGTGTGGTGTATAGTTCCTAGGTTGAGGTTTTAAGGTCTTCAGAGAAGGTCAGTCCTTTTTCGAAGATCGTGGGTAAGGTCAAAGGTTGACCAAACATGTTTGTATACTATGAGAGGGCAAAATTAGGGTGTCTACAAATGCCCCTCTTCAGCACATTCTTGTGGAGCAAGGATGTGTCAAAGAAGTAGACACCCCCTTCTTAGAGTGCTTTCTCGTTTCTTTGAGAGATCACAAGTGTGAACTGAGGAGCTGAAATGAAATGCTTAGCTTTCTTATCTATCAGCACAAGCTAGAAAGGAGCATTCGAGGGCCCAGTGGTAGCTGTCCAGAGGTGTATCCTCATCCGTGGGTGCAAGTGGCATCCCATCACATGTCGCGACCTGCTGTAAGTGCCAGTCAAACAAAGGGAAATTGATGTAATCGAGGTACCGGGGGGCATCATACAAATGTCCAAAGACAAGGTCAAGTAACCAGATAATATGATGTAATCTGATGGCGAAGGCTTTCACAAGTTATGTCAGATCGGGTGCGTCATTGCTCACACCAATGGCACGTCAGGGGTCCCTTTCCAGTGGTCATTTGTGATTTCTCAAGATTGAGTATACTCGGTGTTCGGTTTTCCAGGGGAATGAAAGGATGGGATTAGGGTGATGAGAGGTGACAATTTGATAGATAGGAGTTTTGGAAATTTAGGATTTTTAACTTAAGATCAATTCAGTGGTAAAACTTCAGAAAATGTGGCTTCCGAGACGTCGCTGAGTAGATCCATCGGTACGGGATTCGTGGACTCGACTTTTGGTTATCAAGACGACGCTTGATATGTCAGATACTTCGTCTAACCTTCTCACAAATACTAATGATTGTCTCTTATGGGAGGACTAAAGTGATTTGCAAATCAGGAGAGAGACAGGTTTTAAAAACGTTTATCTTAATATTAGCTAACTATAGTTTATAGGGAATATCGACTAAAAAGTAGGGGGGTTAAACTTACCTGATTTTTCTCGCAATGAGGTTGGGCTGCTATTATTTTGTGGTGGTCACGCGATGGGACATCAGAGAGTTTCTTCTCCTCTTTCTCTGCCATGGCGAGGTCCGGTGGTTATTGGCGCGATGGGACATTTAGGTTGAGCTTTGCCTGTGGTTACATGTTTTGGCAGGTTGTGATGGGACTTGGTGATTATACGACAGGATGCGGGTGGCTTCTCCTTCTGGTTCGAGTTGCTTTTGTTTGGTGAGTAAAGTTACACGATGGGACGAGAGTGTCTAGGGGATGGGGTGTCGAGGGGACTCGAGCTTCTCGCGGAAGCATGCGAAATCACACAACCACCAACATCATCCATATCGATGAGCTTTTTCGACTCTTAGGTTGCTGAGGTTTTGTATGTGAAGTTTTCCATATGAACTCAAAGCCTTCTTGTTGGTGTTATTACATTGTCAGGGCGATTTCCAGTGCCACAGTATGCTTGTCATTGCTAGCCTATTTCTTTCTCTGGTGGGGTGTCATGATGGGACTCGGGGGGTGCCTTTTTCTTATTTTGTTTCCCCTGCTTTATTTTCTTTGTTTTATTTATTTTATTTTGTTTTATTTTGTTCATTTTATGTATTTTATTTTATTTTCTATTTATCTTATCTTGTTTTCTTTTTATTTTACTTATTATTTATTTTTTTTTGTTTTATTTTACTTTGGGTTATGCTGGGCTACTTTCGGTGATGGGCCACATTTTGGGCCTTTGTTATTTTGCTTTTGTCATCATGGAAGAAGTGTTTCATGTGTTTGTTTAAGGTTCAAGGTTTGTTTTGTTCTTATGAGTGTGACACTTGTCATGTGGGTATTTGAATTAAGGCTTGATAAATGTGTTGAGTGTTTCAATGTCATTGGATCATTTATTTTGCCATGGATTGTGTTTCTTTAATTGCTTGGATACTGGCTCATCTTATTTTATCATGGATTGTGCTCTTTAAGGGGGGCAAATGTCTTGTGATTATTGATTTATCTAGATTTGTCATGAATTAATGTTCCTAAAGGAGGTAAGTGTCATGTTTTGATTGAAAGGGATGAAGGGTGCTTGTGAATGAGGCACTTGTCATTTTGTGGTGAAGGGGGTATAGGTTATAAATAGGTGCTTAGGTGTTGGGTTTGATTTTGAATTTTGTTATTTTATTTTGGATTTGTAATCAATTCTAACCTTTGAATTTAATGTCTTTCTTTCCTCTTTATTTTATGTCTCGAGTGTTATATCCTAAAGAGGATTGTAATGGAGATTTGTTTTTTGGGAATGAGCGGTATTGGGAATGTGGAGTAGTGCCCAGGGCACCACTCTATTGGGAGAAGAGATGGAAGAGTTAAAGGTGGCAAAAAGAAAACCAAGGAAAAGAGCTTCATTAGATTTCTCATGATCGGTCCCACTTTCTCCTTGGTAGGGCCTATGGATTGACCTTTTGTTAGTCCTCCTTTGGGGGTCCCTAAATTGGCTTTCGATAGGTGTATGCCTCAGATCCTAAATGGCCTTCTATGAGTCACTCTTTCTTCTCTGCAAGCTCGAGGCTCTGTGATGCTACTACTCCATCATGTGACTTGGAAGATTGCATCATAAGCAACATCTCAGGGAGAAAAGGAGGTGAAGATGAGATTTATGTTAGAACTTGCTTAGCTCATGCTTCCTCTTCGGGCGTCTCAATCATCTCTCCCCCTCTTGTGTACTACTGCTCGGGCAGCTTTTCCCGAGTGTTCGTGGGCTTGGGTGGCTTTGAGCGTTTGTCCTAAGTTCAAATTTGTCTTTCATTTTGGATTTGTAAATTCAAAGGGTGTGCCTCTTGTGTAACTTATAATAATTTTGTCATATTTATAAAAGTGAATTTATTTATCATTCTTATGACTGTATTTTAAGTTTCTTAAATTCGAGCTTGATTGGATTTAGTTTGGGGTGGTTTGGTTTAGTCTATTTAATCTTGATTCGGTCTTGGATGTGGTTTGGTTGAGTTTGGTTTGCGTTGGCATGTTCAATGGTTAAGTTCGAAGCGTGTGTAAAAGGGTAAGTGTTGGTTTTTTAGGGCATGGGTACTTGAGTCTGATGCGTTCCTACGGTAGTATGAGTGTATGTGTAAGTTCTGTGTTGTAGGTACTGTTTTATGTATAGCTATAGGTCTATAGTTTCATTTCTGGCCGCTACTAGTTGGTGTATATTTTTTTGTTATACCTGGGGAATTATGCGAAGGGAATAGAGCTCAATTTATTTCTGTGCATATTGCTGTGCGCGGGATTGTGGGTTCAGGAAGGTAATTGCACGCAGTATGGTCCGCGCTTAATCCAATTACGCGCATGGGGTGTTGCGCATGATTAGAAAGTTATTGGGTCACCTGGATGGGTGTCTAAGCGTCTCTTTGGATTTCGGACAACGGCGGAAGCATTGGATTCTGATTCTGCGTAGGGTAAAGTAGGCAGGTTTTGTTTGTTGCCCGCGTGGGTTCACGGACCTCTAATTATGCACCAATTGTCTAGCACTTAATTTGGAATCCGCGTTGCTTAGTTGGTGCGTGATTCAATTCTGCGTTGTGTTTAATGCGCTTAATTAATCGGCGTCAATATAAGTCAAAAATTCTCTCCATTTGCCTCGTGCGTTCTGATTTTTCCTGATTTTCTTGCTTCTCTGCTCTCGGGTGCTCTAGTTTTCGTGCCCTTGCGATATCTCGCAATCCGTCCATCAGATCTCGACGTGGTTTCTTGCGTTCTTCTTCATTTCTCAAGTTCTTTCTTATGAGATGGAGCCTGAGGGTAGTATGACTATCTCGGGATTTGTGGAAATGTTAGATGGTGAGGGTGCTTCAGAGGTTCCTATTGTGGAGAGCGAGGGTGTCCTAGAGATTACTGTTGAGGCCGAGATTTCTACTGGGGCCGAGGATTCTCCTATCGCTGAGGGTGTTGATAATGCTGTTCCGCCTCGGGCTGAGCGTCCGATATGGATCCCACTAGCAGACGCCTTCGCGACGAACCAGGTAGGTGTTCTAAAACAAGAGTCTATTTTCCTAGGTATTTGAGCTATAACGTAGATTACCTAGGATCTGGAGATTTTACGCAAAACCTACATTTGGTCATGAGCTGCGTACGCATTCATGCATCATGCCTATATATAGTTTTAGGTCATGTCTATTTTGTTATGTCGCTTTTCTCATATTTTGCATGCCAATCATAGACTCTTGCCATCATGCTTGTCATGTATTTTCTATGTGCTATTGTCTATTATTATTCATTGCTATTATCATTGCTTGTTAGTTATCGTCGTTATTGTTTTTTTTCATTATCGTCATTACCATGTGTATATTATTTGTTTGCTCTTTTGTTTTATTGTTGACTTATTTTGCTATTACCATCGTGGTTAGTTATCAATTATTTATTATTGTTATTTATTGTTATTATTACCATTATTATTTTATCATTACTCTTATTATCATTATTACCATTATTATCATTATTGTTGTTACCATTATTATTATTTTTATTATTATTATTATTATCATTTTTTTGTTATTATTATAATTATTATATATATAATAATAATAATTATTATTATTATTATTATTATTATTATTTTCATTGTAATTATTATTATTATTATTGTTGTGAGTGTTTTTAATATTATTTACTATTATCACTATCGATGATCAACATCAGTAACCTGTATTATTGTCCATTTTTATTTTTGTGTTAATTCTTATGTAGTTTCGTCTTACATTTTTGTTCTTAGTTTCGTACATTTAGGAGCCCCTCTCCTTGTGCATTAATTCTGTGTGAGCCGAGTCCCATGCATGGTACCGGGCTCTCCCTGCGTTCCAGCAAGCGAGGCTTGCGATTTTTTGTTTTAGGCCAATCCTGGGGCTCGAGCCTTTCCACCCTGGCATTGGTTTAGTCGGGGCTATAGTGGAGAGGTGGAGAGAGGAGTAGCAAGCACTGCTTTTCCCTACGGGGATGATGTTGTTGACCCCAAGGACTAGGCCTGCATTAATGGGGTGAGGTTCAAGGGTGAGCCTGTGACTGGGCAGATGTTGTCTGATTACCAAGTGGTGAGTGTAGAGGGTTTTGGGCTAGAGTTTGCTTCTAGTGGGTCTGGACTAGGGATGATTCAGACCACCTGGTTCTTCGATACCTTTACCACGGGGTTCACTCCCCCGAGACATCATCCGGAGTCCTCGGCAGCATATGAGTAGCAACGCAAGGCCATAGAGGCCTAAGCCCTTGTGCTAGAGGCAGGGGTAGACATGGATCATGTTATCTGGGCCTTCCTGATGCATGGGGCGCGACAGCATTAGCCCATCTTTAGGGGCAGTTGTTTCACCGAGCAAGGGG
Source organism: Chloranthus sessilifolius (assembly GCA_021018995.1). Taxonomy (NCBI): domain Eukaryota; kingdom Viridiplantae; phylum Streptophyta; class Magnoliopsida; order Chloranthales; family Chloranthaceae; genus Chloranthus; species Chloranthus sessilifolius. The sequence goes on along the minus strand of CM037591.1, from coordinate 42,786,185 downwards.
AGTTGCTATCATCAGTGGTTTCATCCCTTTCCTCTAAGTGAGTTTTCAGTTTATAAGTCTTTTAGGGATTGTTGTCTTCTTTTAGGAGTTCTTATTGACATTGGCTTATTTTGCCTTTTTTAGTTTTGGGCGTACGACTATTTCACCTTTCTTCACCCTAGGATTCCTCCAGGAATGACGCCCACGTTTCCACGTATGTACGCGTGGTGGACATTGATGGGAGATCGTTGGAGGAGTACAGACCTCCAGACCATGAGGTGGCTATTTGAGGATATGCACCTCAGTCAGGTGTGTGTCGACTTTGTTTTATTAGTTCTGTTTGTCTTGTGTCTCAGGTTTTACTGAGATATTTCTCATTTGTTTTCTTTTATCACAGGTCATTTGTAGGCTTTATGATGATGGAGAGGGTGCCGACCAGACTGTGATACAATCTGGTCAGGCTCTTTTCAGGCAGGAGTTGTGGGTCCACTGCTTTGAGATGGTGGAGCGAATCCACCTCTCTCGTGTTGCGTGCCAGTTGGGACTCCCCGGAGCTGTGAGTCCCCCCGAAGCTTCACCAACAAGTGGCGAAGAAGAAGACCGGTCCCCCTGACCGCTTTTTTTAGAAGAAGATGCCAGATCAATATTTAGATTTTAGAACTGGGCAGACTGAGGTGACTAGAGCGCGTGATGAAGCAGATGCTCGAGTCTATACGAGATGGTTCGAGGAGCTTCGTGGCTGACTTTTTACCTGATTCCCCTTCTAGGGGAAGAGCTCCTTCAGCATTGGCGGGCCTGATTCCGTTGGAGCATTGAAGGAGAGAGTGGCCAAGCTAGAGCGGGTCAACTAAGCCCAAGAGTTGGAGGCCCTACATCTTGCACAGGAGCAGATGGAGTGCCCCCCATCCTGATGAGGAGTTGTTGCGATTGCTCGTGGCCTCCATAGCCAATGCTAGAGCCGCGAAGGATGGTTGGAGGGGTCAACTAGAGGAGACCCGTCGTATTCTGGTGAGTTTTTATATTTTAATTATATTTGGTTTTACTTGTCTCATTTTAATGGGTTAATATGCTTGTATATTTCTCAGGCGGAGAGAGAGAGCAAAGTGGCTCGCCAGGCGCAACTGATTGAGCTACTTCAGAGCCAGCAGTAGCCTGACCATGAGGTAGAGGCCAGCTTCCGCTCAAAGATCGATAGACTGGTGAGTGTTTGTATTGGTTTTGTTAATCATTAGCGTCGTTGGTTTTATTCTTTCTGAGGTGTTTATCATCTGTTATATTTACAGAGGGCGGAGTTTTCCATTGTTGGGGTATCTGCTCTAGCATTTGCCCCGTCTTTGATAGCGTCCTCGAGTTGAGAGGATCTGGTGATTACTCAACTTCGCGCTGAGTTATAGTGTTGGGTAAGTTTCTTTTCTTGAGTTCTTTTGTTCTGTTTTATTTAATGCTCTTACTAATATTGGGTTGAATATGTTTAGCGTCAGTTTGCTGAGGACCTCCATCTGAGGGAGGCTACAACTGCTTCTTTATGCCCAGAGAGTCGGGTATATGTTGGTTTTGGTTTATTTAGTTATTTATTCTATTGATTGGTTTTATCTTAGGTGTTTTTGTGTTTGTTGTTTGTTCCTTTGTTGTGCAGGTTATCCCTGACTCTGCTACTGAGGCTCCCCTTCAGGACCCTACTCCTCCTCCTACTCAGGTATGTTGAGCTAGTGTAGTTTTTGGATTTTGGTTTTATGGTCATGATGGTATCTGATGCGCTTTCATCTGTGTTGCAGCAGCCTATGTTTGAGATTTTGATTCCACCGATGCTTTCAGTTGATCAGGTGTTAATCAGTGATAAATGCCATTTTTCACCCTTTAACCTGACCTTTAATAGACCTGTGAATAGACTAATAAGTGCATGTTGAGCATGTTTTGTAGATAGCAATGAAAAGCAGTCATAGGGCAGAAATCCACCCAAAAGTGCCCCACAAGAAGGCCCATCTCTCACTACAGCTCTGACCCAACTATGGCACACAAAAACGACTCCACACCAATGCCCACTTGAGACATGCAGCAACATCAAAGCAACACTGAAGAAGGAAAAATAGGCTAAAAACAACCTATCGATAGGTTATTGCAACCTATTGATAAGATCTGAAGGCTAAAGAAGGAAGAAGTCATGGAGATCAGAGTATTTGATAGGATCTGAAACCTATCGGGCAGTTGAAAGCAAGCAAGAAGCATCCTATTGAAAGGTCCCCTGGAGCGTAAAAAGATCCTGTCTAAAGGATCCTGGAACCTATCGCACAAATGCCACTTATCGAACGGTTGTTGCAGCTCAATTGGTGAACCTATCGAAAGCTGATGGAACCTGTCGACAGGAACTAGAAGCAAACCTATAAAAACTCATTGCGCATAGATCAACCTGTCGAAATGAAGTGAGCAGAAGCCAAACCTATCGAAAGGAGCCTCCAACCTATCGAAAGGATCCTGAATCCTAGCAAAAGGAACATAAGGCCTATTTGGAACCTGTCGAAAGCCTCTGTAACCTATCGAAATTGACTGAAGGACTTCTCAGAAAAGCTATTGTGCACACGCTGCAAGTTGGTGACCTGCTGCATGCAATCCAAGGCACTGTAGTGACCGGCATGAAGTCTTTAAAAGTTTGGGAAACCCTAACCAACCCACGTGCTCTCCCCCAACTCTAACTAATTGAAAGAGCCTTCTAGAAGGGGAATAAAAGAGGGAATAATAGGATTATTCTGGAAGCTATAATTGGCGAGAAAAATTGATCTGAGGTAGAGGAGGAAAGCTATAAAAGGAAGGGAAGCTACCAGAAAAAGGGGGGGATCAATTCTGGAGATCAGAGCTTGAATCAAAATTCTCTATTCTTCCTTTTAGCCCAACCATAGTTGGCTAATTTCTTTGGAGCAACAAAGAGGGAGGTTTAGTCTGTAATTGGGGAAAGCTGAGAGTGCTATTGAGGGTTGGATGTTGCATAGACTGTAAATCTGAGGGCATTTCATTGTATGATTAGTTTAATTCAATGTAATGTTGGTTTAACTGTTGTAATTAGATCTATAGTTCCTCTGATTTCATTTGGTGCTTGATCAGCTTTGTGTGAATGGGAATAGCTCACCCACTTAACTGGTAGACATCTTGGATGCCATTTGATCTCCCTAGATTTGATATTCCTGTAATTTCCTGTGTCTGTGGTCTGGCGATTGCAGCATTTATAGTGGTTATAATGTTCTGATGGAAGCATGAGAATGGAGTGAATCTATTGGATGATCTGTGACAATTGAAGTGGACAGATCATCCAATAGACTCCCTTCACTGCAAGAGTTGTACTCTGGATCCATTTCTGCAATTTTGATTGGTTTTTGTAGTTTAGTTTAAAAGTGACAAACCCTTAGACCTCTCCTCTTTCTTTTGCTATTTTAGCATTAGGAAGGATGTCAGATCTACTTTAGAGATGGAGATTTGCCTAATTTTCAGGTTTGTATGTTTGCTTGCCTTGGTGTGTGCAACCAATAGATCCTCTAATTGTGTGATTTTAAACCCCTTTCTGAATACAAGGTAAGTGGCCAACAAGTTTTTGGACCCCCAAACCTAAGCTTTGCTAGTCCCTAAGCAAAGGAAAGAAAGAAAACTAAAATGCCACTTTTGTAGGGAGCACAGATGCATTTAGTATATGCATCAAGCCTTTTAAGCCCCTAGGTGATCCCTAGTGGAGGAGTGAAGCCTCCAAAGGGTTTTCAGTGAAGGTACCCACAAACTTCTCCAATAAAATCAATTAGTACTAGTGCAACATGCTAAAACAGAGTTTAAGTGAGATAAAATAAATTCCACACCAAGTGCATTCAATTCTAGAGGATTTTCAGCAGAAAAATCATCAGTTTAAAACCTGAAATTCTGCTGTAATTCCTTCATCATCAACCAATTCATGTCAAGGCATTAAGCCTGAAAATTGATGCAGAGTTCACCTTTAATTTAAGAATTCTATCTTTGATAATGCCCCAAACAACTAGATTTCAGACCCAAGTCTTACCAGGGCTATTCTCTCACAACAAAATAGAAGGGTGCATCATTTCACACAACTCAAGAGTAGTTACAGCTCTCAAATAGGACTGCAAGCATGTGATAGGCACTGCTCTAATTTCTGAAATTTTCTAATTTTTATTTTTTCACCATAGATCAAACAAATCCTTGTCTCCACATGACAGCTCAATCTATTTCAGATCAGTAAGGTTTTTTTATTGAGTTGTAATATGGCTGATGGGTGAAGTTTACAAAGAATAAAAGGGTAAAAAGGATTCAAATTGAGAAATCAGTAGAAGAAAGGAGGTGATTTGCAACTCAACCTTCTTCATTTCAGCACATCTTCATTTTCTTTTTGAATTTGTAGACTTGAAGTGATCAGGTTCATCAGCTTCTTATCTTCTTGTAGATTTTCAAATGAAGTGACTTCTCTTTTCTTTTATTTTATTTTTATTTTATATTTTATTTTATTTTATTTTATTTTATTTTTACGGGTTGGAATGCCACAACACCACCAAATGTGCTTTCCTCTTACTCAACCAAATTTTAAACCTTGCTCCTCTAACCTCACTTCTCCTTCTATTTCTTGGTTTCTCAGATTGAGGGTGAACTAGAATAGGTCAAAAGGTTTTGGGGTTTCCATTCTTCTAATTTTCTATCAAAGAAAAGCTGAGATTTTAAAGGATCAAATGGTATGTATCAAGGGCAGTTCAAGGTGGGAAAATTTTAGGCTCACACTGTCCAAGGGATGGCCTTACTTCATGTCTTCAATGTCATGAAAGTTGTCAAGCCGTTTTAACTTGGATTTGCCTAACTTCTAGTGAGCAGAACTAGATCCAATCAGTCCATAGAGCAGAAAAATTGCCAAGACACTCTTCAAAGAAAATTTTTCAGGCCCAAATCTCACTGGGTATGGCCTTCCATCAAATTTTTTGGGGGGTATCCTCACAGTTTTCTCTCACTTCAAGTTCACTTAACATCATTTTATGAAAATTCTTGACATTTGCTTCATGAGAAATGTTAAAACTATAGCTCATTTCAGTTTTTAAAAAGTTTTTAATTTCCTCTTGTTAAAAAAAATCAGGTGGGAAATCACTTTATTTTCAAAAACTTTTCCAACATAGCTGCACTAGCATTAACTTATTTCATTGGCACACCTGCCATACCCCCAAACCTAAATCAAACAATGTCCTCACTATTGAGAGAGCACGGGAGCAATGAACAGGGTATATGAAGAACGAATAGAAGAATAAGCACAAAGAAAGACATAACACAGAAAAGAAATTATTATTACATCTAAATTATGTACATGATCCAAAGCAGGAAGAGAAAACAAACAATCCTAAACTATATTTATGTACAAGCATCATCAGGCCAATCATACAAATCTGCCAAAATTTTCAAATCATCCTTGCATAAAGGAACTTTTCTTTTAGGTGGGGACTTCGTAGTGGATAGCTTGCGGGCCTCCTCAGAATGGGAAGCAGAGGTCTTATCTTTCTTGGCAGAAGCAGTAAGAGAATCAGAATCGAAATTAGAGGGGAAAAGGATAGTAGGATCGAGGCCAAGGGCAGTAGCAGCTTTCCTTCTTTCCTCCTTTGTGAGTAAGGTGGAGGAGGTGTCATGTGGGGGTGGGGGCTTGGTGGTTACTACCTCTTCAGACTGGGTAGTAGGTTCCTTCCCTTTACTGCGACCAGAAGCAGAGGAAACAGATCTCTTGGTAGTAACTTTTCTCTTTGTATAAGTCCTCTTAGGGTGTGGGAGGGAAGGTTTAGCTGTAGGAAGATCTTGGGCTAGAGGGGAGGGAACATCTACAGGTGGGGTAGGAGTAGGTTGAGTGGCAGGAGGGTTGGGGGGAGGAGCTGTAGCAAGAGGGGTAGGTTGAAATGGTTGAGAAGTCAATGAAGGAATTCTTCTCTCCAGAATATCTATTTTCTTTGATGCATAAAGCAGGTCTGACTCAGAGAGTTCCTTTGTGGCCTTGAGTATCTCCTGAGCATTGGCTAATTTTTTCTAAAGAAGCTCAACATTCTTTTTCTCAAACTCGACAATGCGAGTCTGAGCCTCAGCCAGAAGTTTGGTGGACTCATAACGAGTCAGGATTTCCTTACACCCCTGAGAGATATCCCGAAGCTGGATTCTTTGCTCCAATTCCATGAAAGCAAGCCGCTCCTCATAGGAGACTTCCAGGGAAGCTCGGAGGGCAGCCATACCACTCAAGATTTGCTGACGGATGCAGGGGTTATCCCTCATTGCATACAGCAGGGTGAGGTAAGGGGGTATGTAGATGGGGGACCTGAGAATAATGGGCAAAGAAGGGGGTGGAGTGGGAGAAGAGGAGGAGATGGAAAAAAACAGTTCCTCACATGGATCAATTTGGGTGAAGACATCTTTGAAGACAGGTGTAGGGAGAGTGGGAGGTTGGGTGGTAGGTGACACAGCAGCTTCAGTGGCTACTATTGGGGGTGAGAAAGGGGTAAAAGATGGGGATGGGATAGGTATGGGGCAAAATGGAGTGGCTACCTCCTCTGACTGGGTAGCAGTTGGCGGGGTGGAACTATGGGTGAAGATGGAGGGGATAAAAGGATAGGTGATTGGATAGGGGAAAGAGGGGAAGTGTGAGGGGGTTGAGGAACTGAAGAGGATGGAGTAAGGGTGAATTAAATGGATTGAAGGCAGGAGCTCATGATGGCTTGGTTGGTGGTGTTGGTGGTCAACTGGGATTGAATGGACTGTAGTAGAGAGAGAATATGTGTGAGGGAATCAAGCATGATGGGGTCGGAAGAAGAGGTGTTGGAATGGGATGGGAAGGGGAGGAGGGTGCATGGTTAAATTGAGAGAGAGTAGGATGGGGGGAGTTTGGAAGTGGAGAGTACTCATGGGCAACATCTTCTACAACGGATGTCATGAGGGCAGTGAACCCACCAGTGGTGAATTGGTCTAATCCCTGGGTAGGTAGAGGGGGGATGTCAGAAATGGGTTGGTCAAAGGGAGGAGAGGAAAGGGTAGGGGTAAACTCTGGTAGGGTTGGAGGTTCAAGGACTTCAGGTTGGAGGTCTTAAGTGGTGGGTGTAGGGATAACTGATCCAAAGGTCGGAGGAGAGGGGTCTGTTGGAAGAGGGACTGATACAAAGGGGAAAAGCATAGTGGGCGGAGGTGTGGGTGATGGTATAGGTAGGGTATGTGAAAAGGTGGATGAGGGTATCTCGGCAGGAAGGTCTGCTGCCATGGTAGTGGGCACCTCCTCAGCCTCCTCCATCTCAGCTGGCTTACTCTTCTTAATCAAGGTTAGGCTGGTGGACCATTCTCTTTTTCCATACACCTTTGTGGTTAACTTCTCCATTGGCTCATTACTCTTGACTATATATTTCCCAGCCTTGAGCAAGCATGTAATGAGCCTGCTAAAAGGCAGCCCACCTCCTTTAGCAAATGCTTGTCTTTTCACCACTTTGTCATTGATGTCCACCATTGTCTCAAAAATCAACTGAGGTGCATTCAAAAATTGCCCTTTGGAACAGTAGTACAAGGCATCTACAACTGGGGGCCTTCTCTCCTGCAGGTGCCCAGTGACATAGACATTTTTCCTCAAAATAGCATCAATGAATCTGAGACTGGGTTGGAGGTCTCTTCTCATCAAGGATTCACCAGATCCCACAATTCCATTCGTGAGCTGTTTAGCCATTTCTTTAAATGTAACCCATTTGGTGCTCCCTCAAATCTAGTGGAGTTAAATTGATGTGGAACTCCTAAACCCATCCCAATATCCTTGTTGTCCACTGCGATTTGCCAATCATCAATCAAAATTTCCAACATAGCCACTTTCTAAGGCACCACCATCTTTTTCAAATTCTGGTACCACAATTTAACCAGTCTAGGGTACACATTCTCCTTCAAGGGTGTAAGTAAGGGTAACAATCCCTCCTTCAGATACAATAGTGTTCCCTGGCACTCCTCAATGTTGGCAAAGTATGCCAGATCAAAATCTGTCTCAGGGACCAGGCTCAAACCATCCACAAATTTGTTAAGAGTGGTTAACACAGCAGGAAGCTCCACCATAGGCTCTATGTCAAGTGTGGGAAAAGGTGCTTCCCCAGTTTGAGCAAATCTCTCCATGGGTATTTCTGCAGTAGGTTCTTGAATTGCTATAGACTTGGCTTTTTTAGCTCTAAGAGCCTTGTTGGGCTTCCCCTCAAGGAGCTTCCTCTTGGTAGGTGGTTTGGTGGTAGGCTTTGACTTCATGGAGGATTTGGGGGTGGAAGCAGCTGGTTGCTGGAAAAGGTCAGCTAGGGTTTCTTCTGAATCATCCATGTTGCTCTAAAAAATTGTTCTCTTAATGCTCACTTACCAATTTAAATTGAAATGTTGAGGTACAAAACTAGGAAAACAATCAAAGGGAGGCAGAGAGACAGCTTACCCAGAACTCCTAAGGTTTTGCAAAAATCGTGATGAACTCTTCCAATTTCACAAAAATCAGGTGCAAAATGCTCCTTAATGGGGGCTAAATGATCTTGAAGAATGACAAACCTAATGGTAAACAGTCCTGAGAGTATTTGGTGGAAAGAGAGCAGCGACAAATGAGGAAGAGAGAGCTAGGGTTTTATAAAAAGTGTTAAATGGGCAAAAGTGACCTACCGATAGGTATATAAAGAGGAAAAAACAATTTCGTCAGGATGCGTTGGATGATTTCGATAGGTCAAAACGTCCTGTCGAACACTATAAAAAAACAGCGTGTAGATGAAATGCTTCGATAGGTTAAAACCTTCCTATCGATAAGTTCATGTAGCGCATGATTTATCCTTTCGATAAGTTCCCGATAAGTATCCAGAACCTATCAAAAACTTCTTTTCGACCTTTTGAACCTATCGAAAAGTTGTTTTCACCTATCAACAAGTCTCAGAGCCTATCGAAATCCTCAAATGACCTATCGAATGGTCCCAAATGCCCATCAAGACTGCATTTTCGTGCAGTGCTCAGCCTCAGCACCTAGCAAACTCTTTTGTTGTGCTTCCATTCAAACTGTTCTCATTATGTACACACTCCCATGGTCCCTGGATTGCCGGCACGATGGACATGATGAATAAAACAGAATAAAATAGAACAAAATAGAACAAGATCAAACTGTAGTACATATGATACATACTGAAATCATGTATACTTTGGAGGGTTCTGAAGATCAATGGTCTCCTCAGGTTCACAGATTTTTTCAACACAAATTTTAAACCTTTGTCCATTGACTTTCATAACCCTACCATCCTTAGGGTCTCTGATTTCTACAGCTCCAGATGGGAAAACATGTAAAACTGTGTAAGGCCCATCCCATCTGGACTGCAATTTGCCTGGAAAGAGTTTCAATCTTGAATTGAATAACCATACCTTGGCACCTATTTTGAATTCTTTTCGCAGCAGGTGCTTGCCATGAAAGGCCTTGGTTTTGTCTTTGTAAATTCGGGCATGTGAACTCAACTCATCAAGCTCAGATAATTACAATTTCTTGTTCACACCAGTAGAAGTTAAGTCAGAATTTAATATTTTAATGGCCCAATATGCTCTATGTTCTAACTCAACAGGCAAGTGACATGCCTTGCCATACACTAGCCTAAATGGGGATATCCCTATGGGGGTCTTATAGGCAGTCCTATAAGCCCACAAGGCATCCGACAGTTTGTGATTAGCTCCTAAAAAGGCATATTTTAAAGATTTTGAGAGTTGCTTTAACTCCAAATCTGGGAGACTGATGAGTGAAGGCAATAGAGGTGCCTTAGAAGGTGGTGGAAGAGGTAGTACAGCAGGAGTCCATGGGTGATGCTTTGCTGGCCTTGCTTCAGAATTTACCATTTCCACTTGCTCAAGCTCAGATGTGGAAGCTTTCTCTTCCACTATTTCATTCCATATTTCTTCAAAAATATTAAAGAAATCATTACCATGTAGCAGCTGAGGCAGAGTTTCTTGCATAAACTCATCTAGCACATCAATGGAAAAATAGTCCTCATTCTCTAAGTGGGGCTAATGAGTTGCATTGTAGACATTCAACTTGACTTTCATCTTACCAAAAGATACTTTTATGACCCCTGATCTACATTGGATGCAAGCATTTGCAGTGGCCAAAAAGGGTCTGCCTAGGATCACGGGGATAGAAGTAGCACACTTGCTCAGCTCCATATCCAGCACCAGAAAATCAGCAGGATAAAAGAATTTGTCAACTCCAACCAAAACATCTTCAATGATCCCCACAGGCTTCCTTTCAGATCTGTCAGCTAGTTGTAAGACCACATGTGTGGGCTTCAACTCTCCTAAGCCCAGCTTCTCATATACTGAATATGGAAGCAAATTCACACTAGCTCCCAGATCTAACAAGGCTTTTTCAATGGTATGATCCCCAATGATGTAGGGGATAGTGGGGACTCCAGGGTCTTGGAGTTTTGTTAGGGTTGTAATAGTAAGTATTTATTGCACTTTTTTCTGTTGAAAAGAACTTCTTGGACAGATGTATCCTTGATTGCCTTTTATGGGTGCAAAGGTCTTTTAAAAACTTGGCATAGGCTAGAGCCTGCTTGATTGCATCAAGTAGAGGTAGGTCGATCTTCACTTGCTTAAAAGTTTTCATCATTTCCTCTATTTTGGCATGCCCTTTATCAAAAGGGGAAGGTGCTTGCATTGCCTTAGAAAATGGTAAATGTGGGACCGTTCCCTCATTTGCAGCCTTAGCCAACTCATCATCTCTTTTTCTATAAGGCATGGGCTGCTGTTGCTAGTTTGGAAAAGTATCTTTTCTCTACCTCAAGTTGGGGTAGTTTCTCCATTGGTAACCAGCAGTAGGCTATTGCCCAAAGGACTGAGTGGCAGCCACATGCTCCATCACTAAATCTGGAAATTGAACAGCTGAGGGGCATTCCTCAAGGGAGTGAGTGGGGGACTGGCATATAACACATGCCTCCTCCACTTTAGCAGTCATGGGTGACTGTGTTGCTCTCATGAGCTTATCAAACTTCTAGGTCAAACTGTCCACTTTCCTTTCCAAATCATTATGCCCACTCACCTCATATATCTTTCCTCTTGTGGTATTTTCTTTCACCATTCTAGGAAAGTTCAAATCTCTTGACAATGTCTCTCTCTGTATGGAGTTCTCACTGATAATGTCAAACAACTCCCAAGCCTCCTCAGCAATTTTGTGGAGGTAAGTACCACCAGAAGAGGCATCTACCATATCTCTGCTTTTAGAATCAATTCCCTAATAGAAACTTTGAACAAGCTGTCATTCAGGGATTTAATGATGAGGGCATTTCTTAAGGAGTTCTTTGAATCTCTCCCATGCTTGGTGAAAGTCCTCGGTTGGATCTTGAGCAAATGAGAAAATGCCCTTCCTCAACTGGCTTGTCTTGGACATGGGGAAAAACTTAGCTAAAAACTGACATTGAAGATCACTCCAGGACTGAATACTGTTGGGTAAAAGCATTAACAACCAGGTCCTGGCTCTATCCTTTAATGAAAAAGGAAAGAGTCTCATCCTGGTTGCTTCCTCCCCTAAACCTACAATATTAAATGTAGTGCACAGTCCTAGAAATTCATCAATGTGCTTATATGGGTCTTCTTTGATCAGGTCATGGAATGAGGGTAGCATTTGGATTATGGAAGACTTGATCTCATAGTTCCCTTGAACAGTAGGGAATTGAATGCAAAAGGGAGAATTGTAAACCCCTGGTGCATTGAATTCCTTAAAGGTTCTAGGTTTTTGTTGCTCACCCATTTCAGTAAATTCAGATGCAGCAGATGTGGGTGAGATTTGTTTAGTCCTAAGGAGTCTTTCAACCTCTAGATTTAATGGAACAATCTGAGGGTTGAGAGTTCTCCTTCCAAACATACACCACTCACACTCTTAATGCACACATAATGCAGAGCCAATTTAACACAACAATCAGGAACAAGCACAATTAACTAATAAATCTACAAATCCACAGATCAGAAAATAAACGGAGTAGAGGGATGCAAACTTTAGCATAGCCTTTAGCAAAATGCTTCTCATTTGCAACAACTTCTGATCTGAAGAAATAATAAAAACTACTACAAAATAGCAAAACTTTCAAAAACAATTAGTGAAAATTTAAACAGTCTATTAAAGATCTACAATCTATACTAAAACAAACTTAGATCTACCAATTTTAAGCACACAAATCCCCGGTAGCGGCGCTAAAAACTTGTTGGGGGATTTGAGTGCGCCAATTATTGTGAATTAAAAGAAAGAAAATAAAATCAAAGTAAAACAGATGATGGATTCAGCACATCTAAAATATCCGAGACCAGTAAGATACAGGGTCCTTTGTAGCAAGTTTTAATAAGTAAGAGTTTGTCCCACAAGGAGTAGTGATCTAAACCTAGAGGGTGTATAGTAGACCTCCAGATCTGGCTACAGATCTGGTAATTCTAAGGAAAAAGAGAGCTTTTCGGGTGTCACTAGATCTAATTCTACAAAACTAAAATAAAACTAAACTTGGCCACAAGCACAAATGCAAGGTATAAGAATCTGATTTAGACCGGTGGTTTGGATTGATCTTAAGGCTATGATCTGTCCACTTAAATGGTCATAGATCATCCAATAGATTTCCTCGATCCCGATGGCTTCAATCAGAATAGGATAATCAATACAGATGTTGTGGATGTAAACAGGCACAGGCTCCCACAGGCATATCAAACCCAGGGAAATCAAATGGTCATCAAGAGATCTATCGGAAAAGGGCCTGGGCTTGTGCCGAGTATAAAAATCCGATCGAGAATCTAATGGGACCACAAGATCTTTAGATTTAATAAAGCTTTAAAACCAACAATTTATTGCTTCAATAAAAAATAACTTACAATAACATTGTTCCCAGATCTATAGTCTGTACATCGATCCACATTTCTTCATGCCAAAATTACAATTACAAACCAGATCTGAGCCGCTACCTAGATCTAATCCAACAGGCTGGATTGGGAGCGAAGGGGAAAGAGAAAAAAGGGGAAAATAAAACCTAAAACTAAATCTAAATGAGCGAAGGAGAACCCAGGCTATTCCTTTGTCCCTACCTTGCTGAAGAAAATAGCAAAATAGATAGGTATTTATAGGTATGCAGTGATCCATGTGCTATGTACAGCTGAGGTGTCTTCATTTCGGCCAAGGAAAATCACATGTGGACTGCGGTCCCATGTGCAAAAATTTGTGCCCAGCTGATGTGTTCTTGCAACTCTTAAAAATGCCCCTGCCGGCCACTGATATTTGCTGATGTAGTTGCTGCAGAAATATAAGTTGCTCGGTCAATAGGTGCTACAGCAGGTTTAATAAATGGAGCATTCGATAGGTACAACTTCAGCATTCGATAGGATAATGGTTTGCTGAAGAACCAGCCGATAGGTTCACTACAACCTTGAAGAACTCGATAGGTTAGATTGCAAAAGGCAATATCCATTCGATAGGTTGGATTGCTGTTGCATTCTTTAAGCATTCGACAAGTTGAGAGGTTGGCCTGCTGCTCTTCGATAGGTTGAGTTTAAATCAAGAACCTATCGATAGGTTCAATTAATGGAGCCTTCGATAGGTGCAATGACTGCGCTACAGCAATCATTCGATAGGTTGAAGGCTTCAAGTACAGTAAAACTCGACAGGAGTTGAAGTTCAAATCGATAGGATGAGTTGTAACCACATGAACCATTCGATAGGAACATCATTGCTGCCTTTAAGGACTACTCGACAGGTTGACAGCTCCATTCGCTAGGTTCAATGCATGAAGTGTAAGTCGACAGGTTGGGTTTCCAGTTGCATGAACCATTCGATAGGTTGAAAGAGTGAAGAGTTTGACAAGTTCAAGCTGCATGTTTGAAGCTTTCGACAGGTTAATAGTCCTTGCTCCATTCGATAGGTAGCTCTAGCTAATGCACCATTCGATAGGTTCAAAACTGATGTATTGAGGGACTGTTCGATAGGTACAAAACTGTAGCATTCTTTAAGCATTCGATAGGTTGAATTGCAACCATTCGATAGGTTGAGCTCCAACATTATGAACCAATCGACAGGTTTATTGAAGAATTCAATATGTTCCATTGCTGTTGAGGAGTTCCTCTGCTGGCATGTTCATAGAGCTGCATTGGTGGAGCTTCTCTTCATTTCAAGCACACTTCAAGCTGCTATTCTGCTCTAAGATCGATCATACCATGGCCCTTCTTGCCTCAGTTCTAATAGATGGTTCCAAGTCCTCTTTTTGGTATTTTTACATAGGAAAACTACATTATTCTATATTTCATCCCTAACTGCAAAATACACTTAAAAACTTTTATTAACCACTCTAGGTACTAACAAAAGTCAGGTTTAAAGGTGTAGAAAGTGGCAAAAATTAGTGCTTAACAGTAGGAACAAAGGAATAGCCTGAGTTCTCCTTAGCTCATTTAGGTTTAGTTTTAGGTTTTATTTTTCCTTTTTCTCTTCCCCCTTCTCTCCCTAATCCAGCATGTTGGATTAGATCAGGTCACTGCCGCTACCTGTTAAGTAGTGAAAAATACCATTTTTTACCCCTAAACATGAGCTTTGAAAGACCCTTGAGAAGACTAAATAAGTGCTTTAGTGTGCATTTTACAGCTAACCAATTAGACAGGTCCAAGTCCGAAAAGCATCCTAAAATGATCAAAAAGCTGACAACTCATGTCAAGCTGAAAGATGGATTGAAGAAACAACCTCAGCAATGGCTAAAAAGGGTCTAAAAGAGCAGACAAAGACCTGAAAAAAAGAGAGAGAGCCATTCGCAAAGAAGAATGGGAGCCTAGAGTCCAATTCGCAAAGAACTTTTACTATTCGCAAAGAACCTTGAACTTTGCGAAAAGAAGAAAACACTCCTCGAATAGAAGATTTACCTGCAAAAGAAGAGAAGTCGCTGCGAAAAGAACTGAAGCCAAAGTCCTGCTAAAAGAACTTCAAGCCAAAGTCCTTGCGAAAAGAACTTACGAAGCCAAAGTCCTGCGAAAAGAACACGAAGCCAAAGTCCTTGCGAAAAGAACTTCGAAGCCAAGACGCTGCGAAAAGAACTAAGCCAAAATGCTTTGCGAAAAGAACTGGAGCCAAACTACTTTGCGAAAAGACCCTTAAACTCGCGAAATGGCATCTTTGGGATTTACAGCCACTTTGAAGGGCATTTCAAGAACTCGCGCGCCCCAATGTAATTAAAAGCCCAAAGACATTCCGGAAGATTCCAAGCACAAACCAAAGGCATATTTCGCCCCACGTGAAAACCCAAAGATGAAATCACTTGGCGGGAACTTCTAGAAGCTCAAACAGACTTTTGAATTCCCATAACAGAATTGATGCTTCTAACGCTTTGATTGGCTAAACCGGATCGAGCAT
This sequence comes from Chloranthus sessilifolius, assembly GCA_021018995.1. Lineage (NCBI taxonomy): Eukaryota > Viridiplantae > Streptophyta > Magnoliopsida > Chloranthales > Chloranthaceae > Chloranthus > Chloranthus sessilifolius. Next base: position 42,770,824 of record CM037591.1, on the reverse strand, counting down.
TTTCATTGGCGAACAGATCTGGATCCCGTGCTCAACGTACCATTGGGCAATCCAGATCCGAGCACTTCGATTGGTCAATTCAGCCTTGTGTAGGATAGAGGAAAGCTATAAATTGAGAAGACATTTGCCCAATTGAGGCATCCAGTTTTAGTTTTCATCTCTGTTTCTCATTCGGCCGGATAGCTTATCCGAACCCTGTAATCCCTTCTTGTAGTTTACCTTTGAGAGCCATTGTGAGTGATTTGTACTTCCAAGTTCGGATTCAAGATCAGAAATCTGAGGCTCTTCAAAAGCTCAGATCAGAAGTCCGAGGGCTCTCTAAGAAGCCGTGCTCGTAATTGTAACGTTGGATTTTAAAAGGTTGTTGTAATTTGTGTCTTCTCCATTGGAGTTATGTCGACGGTTCTGAATGTTCACCTTAGTGCATTAGACTTCTTTAGATTTACTCATCCGCATCCAACTTCCCTTAATTCATCATCCCTGCGAATTAGCGTTGGTAACCTAATTCTAGCGACATTCTGATGATGATGTTCATGTACGAACTAAAGAATAGGCCATGACTAGGCAGCGATGATCTGTGACCATTTAAGTGATGAGATCATGCCCATAAGTCTAAACCTATTCCTTAATTCGATTTATTTCTCTTACATCTATCTGGTAGCAGATGAAGATTGAATCGCCTGTGGAAATCTGATTCTCCATTAAAATTCAGAGGCTAAAATGCATGAAGCTATTATTTCTGCATTTGTCTTATTTTAAACATCTCCCCAACTCGGATCTGGATCATGTAGATAGTTCTTTTCTTTATTTGCTTATAGTTAAATGTGACACAATCCAACACACTCTTTTATCTATTCTTTTTATATAATTATAGAGCCAGATCTGGAGGTTTATCTCTCATTTTAGACAAACTTCTCTGTGGACGATCTTGAAATACTTACTTTTAAAACTTGCTACAATTGGCCCTGATCTTGCAGGCCAGTGTTAGCCCCAATGTGCTGATATCCCTTTCATAAGTTAACATCCATATAACCTAGCATTCTTTAATTCTTTAATTCTTGATTAATAATGCACATAATTATGGCACACTTGGAGCGACAACAAGTTTTTGGCGCCGCTGCCGGGGAAGTTTGTTCTAAAATAGATAGACCTATGTTTATTTTCATTTATTTTAATTTTTGCTTTAAACCTGCACTTTGCATTCCAAGTGCTTGATTAAATGTCTACAGCAGTTTTGTATAGAAAACCTGTTTCTTAGAGAATTTTATTTTATTTTATTTTTTTATATTTTACGAGTTTTATTCTTTGCCTTCTAGTTATTTGAATAAATCTGCGCCACTCTTTTGTCTTTTGTCAAATTTGGGCGTGCTTTGAGTTTTTCTTTTATTTTGTCAATACTTGAATAAGGTAATCACGAGTTTTGGATGTTTGCAGATCTCGAGTACTGCCCAACAAGGAGCATCTGGACCAAAGTCGAGCAGATCCGCTTGAGTTTGCATCCTTCTCCTTTGCATTCATTTTCTATTTTTAAATTCTTGAGAACCAGCAGTTCGTGTTTAATGTTTGTTTTGATTATAATTTACTGCATCTTTTAGGCATGCCGATTTTTTTTTTACAAAACCAAATACAAAATAAAAGAAGTGAAAACACAAATAGAAAATCTGAGTTGTTTCTCATTATTTTCGATAGTAAATAAGGGCTCTTGTTGAGCAGGGCTGATCAAAACAAGTAAAAAAAAAAAAAAATTATAATAAAAAATAGAAAATTATAAAACAATATAGATATCTTGGATGAATGTTTTTCTCCATTTGCATCCACTTTTCCCATCTGGACTCTTGAGATCATTTTTTTTTTAGGAATCATGTAGGATAATGAGTAGTGAATCATAGGCTGTTTTGAATATTCAATGGACCCACTAATTTTATTTTCCTTCGAGATTTCTTCATCATAAAGGGTCTCAAATTTGTGTGTGAACCCTGCTTTTAATATGTGCTCCCATGCTTCATTATTTCTTTTTTCATACACATCATCAACAAAGGGTCAATCTTATGAATCTTGCTTTTCAACGTATTCCTGCTAATCATTTTATAATCACTTAGATTCATAAGTATCTCGTGCTTTTGGGTTTGTTTCTTTGGGCTTAGGATATATCATTTGGCATTAGATTTTCTGTTTAGGAATTTTAGTTTCAAATTCTGTTTTTAGATCGTTGATTTTTTCTTTCTTAGGTTAATGTGTCCTCGTTTCTTGATTTTCGTCATTTTTCGTGAGTATAGTTAGTTTATAACTTTGTTTTCCTATTTTGCATTCACAAATTCAGTTTTGTATCAACACTTTTCTTTTCTTTTCTAACTTTGTATTCATCCCTTACCTTGCTTTTCTTGCTTTCTGTTATTAGCATTAGTTTCCTTTCATTTGCATAGTAATCCTTCTATTTGTTGGATTTTATTTAGCAATTCTAGCATTGTTTTGTTGATTTTCTTGCATTTGTATATCATGTTTTCCTTTTCCTTGCTCATATCTTCGCTTTTACATTTTATTTTTCTGCTTGCATAGTTTAGATTTTTCATTCTTAGTTTTTCTTTCTTCTTTTACCTCCCTAGTCTCTCATTGTCTAGAACATTGAGGACAATGTTCATCTTAGGTTTGGGGATCCAGAGAAAGAAGGAAAAGGAGATCAAATTCAAAGGAGTCTTTGTGCAAGGCACTCCTGTGATCATCAAGTTCTCTCTCTTGGAGACCTGCTCCTCTCCTCTTCCACAAGTTACCAAGGTACCTTTGCCCTCTTTTCTCACAATTGGAACCCAAACAGCTCCCCAAAAATCTGAAATATGTATTTTGGGAGATCATCAAACACTACTGTGATTATTTCTTCCTCCTTACAAAGGAGCAAGAAGAGGAGTCATTGGTAGTTCTAAAGAGACAAGAAAGCAATTTTTGGACCATTGCTGATTTAGGAGGACTAAACCCAATTTGTATGCATGCATTTGTTTCATGCTTTCTTAGTTTACATGCTTCTTAGTTTACATTTTATAATTTTTTCTTTTTCTTTGGTTTCTGTTTTCATAAATTCTACCATTTAGATCTGTAGTGAGTTTGCTATTTTCTTTGTTTTTCCTTACAACAACAAGTGAGGACACGGTTCCTCACGCTTTCCCCCAATTTCCGTGTTGTTACTCACTTATTGGGGAATTAAATGCGAAAGTTACTGCCGCCTCCCACACGCATGCGCCAATGCTACTTAATGACCCACACGATTCTGGGCCATGAGCATTACCAATGCCCCCCATTCAAGTCCCACCCTTTCGGCTTCCCCACCTTACCTATAAATAACCAACCTCTACCAAATTCCCCACATCTTTCCCCACCCTTCCAAAATGGCCGACCAAGCCAATAAGCCACCACACGCTTTTTACCCCATGTGGCTGGACCCACCACCACCGAAGGTGCAGATCCGCTCAGCCCCTCCGGGCGAATTTGAAGAGGTCCTCGCGATTTTGGCCAAAGAAAAGGAGGCCCAACTCCGACCTCCTCGGAAAAAAAAAATCAACCTTCACCACTTCCACCCTCCACCGCCCCCACCCCCTCCCTAAAACACACATCCTATACATCTTTATTTTTTTTTTCTTTTTTTTTATGTAAAATATTTCTAGTTAATAAACTTTACTTTCTCCCATTCTCCATGTCATTTTCTCTTATTTTTTTTCTTCTTATTCTTTGCCTTGTTTCAAATTTTCGGTAAAGTGACCATACCACCTTTGAACGGTGAGGACCCATTCCCCATAGGTTTGGGGTGTGGCGGACAAGTCTGCCTAGGAATAGTTAACATAAGGGCAGAGAATCACCTAAGTAATTAGGAAATGTATTAATTTACTTTAGAATCATGACAACTAGAAAATTTAAAATTCCCTTACCAAATTTAGACATTCTAAACCTATATTCTACATTTCCATGATGATTACACCATAAAAACATACGGTATCAGACGTAGTAAGTCAAAAGGAAGAGAAAAGGTAAAGATATACTTAAAAGCTCAAGGAAAAACCATAACCAATGAGAATTGAGCCCATATATTTTCCATCTCCGTTGAAGAGTGACTGAGGCAATTTTTTCCGATTCAAAGGATTGGTGAGGCATTAGATCCACTAGAAGTTAGGAAACTCCAAATTAAAACAAGTAAGACTCATGAAATCGAGGAAAAGATCAAGGCCTTCTTTGACTTGAACCTATGAGAACCAACCAAGAAAAATCTGCCCTGTTGTACCCCATTTATTTGAGTAAATCCTACAATTCTTCATCAAAATACTCAAAAGTACTTGCACTGAACCTATGGAACTAATTCAGCCTTCCTCACTCGAGAATTGTGGAGGTAAAGGAGGAAGAACTGAAGGTGGACCATTTCGGGGCAACATCAAGAAAATGACGAGAACATACCTCAGAAGCAGGCAATATGGTGACTGAGAAAAGAGGAGGCAAACAATGTGAGAAAGCTGCAAGCAAAAAGGCAAAAGGGACCTTATGTTGAAAAATGCAAGATCAAAGAAAGAACTGATCACCTGGAATGTGAGAATCTCGAAAAGAAGAAGAAAGAAGCTAAACTCAAAAGGTGGAGTCATGAACCATCTCCTGCACTTCACGAGTTCTCAAATTCAAACCTCTCAAATTGCCTTTCCTTGAAACTTCACTCCATAAGCCATACAAACAAACCTAGATTAAAAGCCCTTGTCATCCAAAGTTGAGTGAGCTGTCATGTGGTGATTTGAAGTGACCCAATCTATGGTGAGGAGATGTCAATGATGCCATTGCCTAAGAATCATGCCTATGCTCATGCTTACAGATCCATTTGGGAGATGTAATCGCTCTTGAGCTTGAGTGAAAATGAACCCCTCAACAAAAACACGATGAGAGTATACCCCGTGAGTGTTTGGGTTGGAACTTGAGCACCTTAAGTATGACTTATAACCTAATTTTTATCCATAGGATGAGCTTATCACCGCACATTTGTATGATTTTCTATGATCGTTCACTGATTGGAAATATTGAAACATTCATGAGGTTTATAAATGTTTAAATTCTGCAAACAATAATCAAATTTTTCGTTTCATCATTGATTCAAGAGTAACTAACCTCGCTCCTTGATTGCTCATTTGATAATATTGCCGATGTTAAGCATTTCATGGAGAAGTTTGTGGGTACCTTCTTTGAAAACCCTCAGAGACTTCACTCCTCCTCTAGGGATCACCTAGGGGTTTAAAAGGCTTGTTGCATATGCTAAATGCACTGTGCTTCCTACAAAAGTGGCTCTTTACTTTGTTTTTTATGTTTCTTTGCTCGGACTAGCAAAGCTTAGGTTTGGGGTGTGATAAGTAAAAATACCATTTTCACCCCTAAACATGAGCCTTGAAAGACCCTTGAGAGGACTAAATAAGTGCTTTAGTGTTCATATTGCACTAACCAAAAGACAGGTCCAAATCAAAACCATCCTAAAATGATCAAAAAGTCGACAATGCATGTCAAGCTCAAAGAGGAGTGAAGAAATAGCCTCAAAGAATGGCTAAAAGGTCCTAAAAGAGCAAGAAAAGACACGAAGAAGAAGAAGGATCCATTCGCAAAGAAGAATGGAAGCTAAAAGTCAATTCAAGAAGAACTTCTACTATTCGAAAGAACCTTGAACTTTGCGAAAAGAAGAAAACACTCCTCGAATAGAAGAATGACATTTGCGAAAAGAAGAAAACACTGCTAAAAGAAGAGAAGTCCTTTGAAAAGATCTCCACGAAGCCAAAATGCTTTGCGAAGAGAGCTTACGAGCCAAACTACTTTCTAAAAAGCCCTTAAACTATGCGAAATGGCATTCTGGGATTTGCTCACGAAGGGTATTTCAGAAACTTTGCACGCACCAATGCGTTTTTAAAACCCAAGGACATTCGGAAGATTACGAGCACGAACCAAAGGCATATTCCACCCCATGTGAACACCCAAAGATGAAATTACTTGGCGGGAACTTCTAGAAGCTCAAACAGATTTTTGAATTACATAATGTAAATTGATGCCTCTGTTTCACGATTGGTGAACGGATCAAGCATTTACGATTGGCGAGCAGTCCGGATCACGGTGCTCGACTCCTATTGGTTGATACTGATCTATCCAATTACGATTGGTTGATACACATCCGAGTGGCTTAGGAAAAACTATAAATAGACGAACCATTTGCCCAATTTGGGTATCCAGATTTTAGAGTTTTCATCTCTGCTTTCCCTCATTCGGTCGATAGCTTATCCGAACCCCTGTAATCCTTCTTGTAGTTTACCTTTGAGAGCCATTGTGAGTGATTTGTACTTCCAAGTTCGGATTCAAGATCAGAAGTCCGAGGGCTCTTCGAGAAGCTCGATGTAAGTCCGAGGGCTCTCTAAGAGTGCTCTGTAATTGTAATTTTGGATTTTAAAGGTTGTCTGTAATTTGTGTCTTCTCCATTGGAGTCATGTCGAGGGTTACGAATGTTCACCTTAGTGCATTAGACTTCTTTAGATTCACTCATCCGCATGCAACTTCCCTTAATTCATCACTTACTGCGAATTAGCGTTGGTAACCTAATTCTAGCAAAGATTTACGATGATGTTCATGTTACGAACTAAAGAATAGGCCATGACTAGTAGTGAGATCTGTGACCATTTAAGTGGATGAGATCATGACCATAAGTCTAAACCTATTCCTTAATTCGGATTTATTTCTCTTACATCTGTGCTGGTAGCCAGATGAAGATTGAATCTGCTCTGTTGAACTACAGATTCTCCATTAAAATTCAGAGGCTAAAGTACATGAAGCTATTATTTCTGCATTTGTCTTATTTTAAACACCTCCCCAACTCGGATCTGGATCATGTAGTTAGTTCTTTTCTTTATTTGCTTATAGTTAAATGTGACACAATCCAACACTCTCTTTTATCTATTCTTTTTAGATAATTATAGAGCCAGATCTGGAGGTTTATCTCTCATTTTAGACAAACTTCTCTGTGGACGATCTTGAAATACTTACTTTTAAAACTTGCTACAATTGGCCCTGATCTTGCAGGCCAGTGTTAGCCCCAATGTGCTGATATCCCTTTCATAAGTTAACATCCATATAACCTAGCATTCTTTAATTCTTTAATTCTTGATTAATAATGCACATAATTATGGCACACTTGGAGCGACAACACTACCATAGAGCATCTTTTACAGGAGCGAGCCAGTCTGGTATGCCTTTGTTACTCTTGAACCTCATCGTGTTATACTTGTGTATCCTCTTAGCCTTTGTCCATGTTTTGTGTGTAGGTGCATGAGTTGGAGGAGTCTCGGTTAGAGATGTAGCACGTCATGGCTTGCCAGGTGGTGCCTGAGGTTCCCTCCGACCTCACAGAGCGGCATCTTCAAGAGGTGACCATGGACCTCAGGGTCGAGCGTAGGGCCCGGACGGCAGAGCTGGAGAGTGCTCGTGTCGTAGGTCGTGCTGAGATGCAGTCGATGATAGGTCTTTTACAGCTCGAGCTGGAGAGATGAGGGAGAGTGCGGGGGATGCTCAATCACTTCCCTGGGTCAAGATCGAGGGCTAGTGGCTCACTGGCTAAGATTCATCGTGCGACTGATGAGTGCATGAGGGCTTATGCTCAAGTAGATTCAGCTCTCAGGCCCTTGTTTGCCTTTGACCCTCTACGTTCATAGTCTCGGTGAGTCTCCAGCCAAGCGAGCGAGGGAGGTTCTGTAGTCAGGCCTTCCTCTTCTAGGAGGCCTCGGCCAACTCCCCAGGCTTCAACTGAGGCTTCAGTGGAACAGGCTCCTGATCCTCGAGTCGATGAGGCTGGAGAGAGTTGTGAGCATCCCTTGCAGAGGCAGCAGAGGGTGTAGGGGTATGTCTATATATATATTTTTATTCATTTTGTTCATTTTATATATAGGGGGTATGTCCCCGGTGACAGATGCAAAAAAAATTTTGACATATATGTATAGATGGATTTTTGGTTTAGATGTACCTGGTTTCGCTTCTCCGTACTGTAGCTGCTTGCTTAGGTGTCGTCACCTACTATAGGGACTTGGATGCTCCCTGAGTTGGCCCAATAATAGTTGAAGGTTGCTTCATATCTGAATATGAGGATAGAATCATTAGTAATTTTATTTTCCCCCTTGTTAATTGTCAAGGGGGAGGTATCTCAAACCAGAGATTGGAAACAAAGGGGAAGTATCATTGTATTTTTATTTTTATTTTGTCTACTAATTTTCATTACAAGGGAAGGGAAATAATGCAACAGGGAAAGAAAAGTACTAAAAGAAAATTCTAAAACTAAAAAAATGCCCCAGTATAGGAGAGTGATAGGGTTGGCAATGTAGTATCTTCAGTAATCTTCCTTGAGTGATGACCTTGTTATTCTGAGTCCTTTCTGAGGATAAGTAGTGGCTTTTGATATAACCCTTTTTTGAATGAAAATAATGCCCAAGTGTTGAAATGTAATGGAGCTTTTACAGTATTGTGAGTACTTGGGCCTATGGAGAGCTATGTGTATTTGACGAGTCGGTTTCGAGGAAAAATTCTTTTAAAAGCGTCGAAAGGTTGTTTGTGTATCTTAGTCATGTATCGGGTTTTACCTTTGGAAATGATCATCTTATCCCATAGTCTTATTAGGTCGGGTATGCAGTGGGTAGTGGGTGATTGCATCAGTCATCATTCACAAGTTTTGATTTTATTTTCTAAGGATATCTTAGGAAAGGTTCTGAGTCATTGCCTGAAAGTAAAGGGGTGAAAGGTGGGGGTAAGGCTCAATGATGTTGGGAATAGTTTTCTCGTAAAAACTATAAAAAGAATAGGCCACAGTCTTTTTCTCGGGTGGGATATGGTGCCACGATTAAGCTCTTCGTCATATTTTGGCACCATCAAAGTCTCATATTCTATGGTTAGCAGGAGTTTGTTCTCCTCCCACGACCTTACAACGATATCTAGTAGTGTAGAGGCACCCAGTGAGGCCCTCATGGCCTGCTTATACATTCCTAACATAGTTGTCAAGAAGGTCCTCACAGTTTGCTTATGCTTCCCTATGCTCGTTGACCTGTTCACTCGTCATATTGCTCTCACTCAAGTAAGCTTTTATTATCTCTATTTTGATGTCTTGCTTTTGTCTCTCTCTTGAAGCATGTATATATTTTGAAAGTTGCCTGCTAACACAAGAATAGTCAGTTTTGATTGAACCTAACATCTTCATTTTTATGCTCTAATGGCTTCTCCAATGGCGGGAAAAAAGGGTGAGAATCGGGTGTTACCTTTACTTTTAAAGGGGTTGGGTATTCCACTGGTCCTTTTGATCAAATTTCCTGAGTGACAAGGTGGGTAGTGGGTCAGAAAACTTCAAAGGATATTCTCGAAAATAATGACATACGACTAATGAATGGTTCATGCTGACTATGGGGATGATAGATATAAGTATCTAACTACGAGATATGACGATCACAACGCTAAAGGTAGTATTTTCTCAGGTACATGGCATTTCACGGGTTAGGAAGTTCCTCCCCATACGGTCCTTCCCAGTTTGGCTTCAACTTCCCTTTACGATGGGCATGATTTTCTTCAAGACTAACTCCCCAATCTCAAACATTCACTCAAGGACTTCTTATCGTAAGCCCTGGCCATTCTCCTTTGATATACTTGGGCATGATCGGCTGCCTTTAGGCGAGTTTCATTGAGATGATCTAGCTGGGCGAGCAGAGCAACTATCCTTTCGTCTATGGATAGTTGATCATCAAGTAAGACTCATAGAGATGGCACCTATATATCGTAAGGTAAGACTGCCTCCACCCCGTACGTGAGGAGATAAGGAGTTTGGCCAGTAGTCGTGCGAATAGAGGTCCTATAGGCACAAAGTTCTTTTAGTAATCGCTCAGGCCAGTCAGCTCCATTGCTTATCTCCATTGTTCATTTTAGAATTTAGATCAGTATTTTGTTCGTAGCCTCTACTTGTCCATTTCCTTGTGGATAGAATGGTGACGAGTGGTGTAAATCAATGTCGTATCTCTTGCACCGTTTCTTCATCTTTTCTACGATAAATTGCAGTCCATTGTCTATGACGAACATTCTAGGAACTCCAAACCTAGTGATGATGTTTCAAATAACGAGCGTTGAAGTAGTGATTCTGACATATGACTCATCTTCTGCCCATTTGGTGTAATATTCGGTTGCAGTGAAGATAAACGCATGCTTGTGAGTGTTCCCAACTGTGTTTGTGAATGGTCCAATGATGTCAAAGGACCACATCGAGAACGGTCATAGTGAGGTTATTGGGTTCAGTGCAACTGATTGGGCTATAATGAGTGTGGCGTGTTCTTGACACTGCTTACAACATTAGACCTATAGATGATAATCCCTCATCATCGTCGACCAGTAGTAGCTTTATCGTACGATCTGGTCTGTGTGTCTCTGTCTACCAACGTGGGCGTCACAAGCACTAGCGCGTGGTTCTCGGATGATATATTTCCCTTCAGCCACTGTGACGCATTGTAACAGTACTCCTTTAGTGAAGGCGTCTTTGTATAGTATCTCGCTCAAGATGCAGAATCTAGCGCATCGATTCCTTATGGTCTTCCGTTTGATCTTTGTATCGTAAGGAGGGATGTGTTGGTCAAGGATCAAAATATCAGATTTCCGGTACATATCGTCCATGCCTCCAGGACAATACATACCGGGTATCGGCTGATAAATTAAATGTAACAGTTCGATACATTGAATTTTTTTTTTCCAAAAAATCCTAAAAAATCTAAAAAAATAAATTTAATAATTTCCCATTTATTTTAACTTTTTTTAAATTTTATTTAAGACTTATTTGATGTATATTTCATAATTTTATCAATGCATAACCTAAATTTCATTATACATGACTCATAATTAACATTAAAAGGTATATTGTACATGAAAAACCTACCTTAAAGCCACATTGAATTTCTTTGTGGTTCTTGGCCCTTGTGATCATCATCATCGGTGCATGAGATTTCCCTATAATGTTGGCCATATTGATACCCATGATCATATGTGCTCCCTTGAAACTGAGGCATTAGCGACGAATATGGCTCACTGTAATAGGAAAAGGCTGGTCCTCCAAAAATTTAACCAACGAAGTCATATGGCCTGGGGTATGTTAGTTGAGGCCGATAGTATGGGTTATTGGTTGCGGAATCTTCGATATTTTGCAAATTAAATTTTCTGAAGCTAGAAGTCATATAACCCACATCATCTTGTGAACCTTGTGGTGGTGGTGGTGGTGGTGTTTGGTAAGATTCTGACGCTCCTATTCCTTCATCTTGTGGATCGGGTCATCATCCCATGAGGCAATACCTCCATAAGAATAAGGATCAATATTATCCGCTCAACCACTAGTGCCAGCGTGGGATTCATCACCTCCATCATCACCCCCACTATCACCCCCATCGTCATCATTATGGCTATCGGGCTGCATTTCATCATCAGATCCAACCATCAATCTTCTTTTCCGTCTCGGTGGTTGGAAATCCTGCTCCTCCACTAATCTTTTAGCATTATCCAACCATGCGATGCCCTCAATATCCAACACTGTCTCTTCTCTCTCTTTGATCCACTCATTCAAAGGGTCATCCTCTGTGAATATATAATCCAACTTGATGGGATCAAAACATTCACTATCTGTAAGGTAGAATATGATAGATGAATTAGTATATGCATCATCAATTAGATCAAATAAAAATTGTATGAACTAAGACTTCATATAATTGCTTATCATGATTGGTCCTGTCCATATTTCTGACCCTTAATCGCATGTTGTAGTGGCAATAGACTAACCTTTCCAATCGTTTCATAGTTAGCCTATTCCATGCGAATGAGAGAGAATGTGCTCTAATTCCGCTCACAGTTGGACGAGGAACATGTCTACGATAAAACCCTCATTACAACTCCCTTAGTATTGGGCCATCGCCTCCATAATGCATCCACCAATCAGTGGGTTTATCATACTTGATTTGGGATTGTGCCAACTGGGTCCCAAATGATTCATATCTCTTACAAAACATGTCAATCTACAAAGATGGAATATAATAACTCACATATCAATATAATATTAATATGACATTTGATTTATTAGTCAGAACTCAGAAGGTATGATTACTCACATCTCTGATGGCTTGACCTTGGTCGGCCAACTCAGGGAGCATTCGTTGGATCACATTAAGTAAACCGTTATACACTGCATCGGCCTCACTCATGTCAAAGCGTCGTGTATACTGGAAGGCCAGATTCAAGTAGTGCACTATACATCAAATATGGATAATCTTATCAATATATGAAAATAATGAATAATATAAAAAATAATAAATAAATAAATAAAAATTACTACATTAAGCAGTTTAATATGTTATACCTGCGACATGCAAGTACTGATGGAATTGTGCATCCCACCTCTTATCGATGATCGCCCAATATCGTTTATATTTTAAAGGGCATTTAGTTTTAATAGTCATTTTTACTTTATCCATCAACTCGTAAACATACCCCATGGTTGGTTTCTCATCACCATCTACCAACCTCAACACTTGAACCAACGGGATAGTGACAGCAATCAGGTGGTCAACATCTGTCTCAAACTTAGGATTGTAGATCAGGTTAGCAACTTCATTGCAAGCATGTCTCTTTGCTCGTGTGAGTTCTAACTCATGTTTTATCCATGCTTCAGAGTTGACCATGCTTTTCAGCTCACGCCTATATCTAGCTAAGCTATAGGGCTAGAAACTGTGTTGTAAACCGTGTAATCGCAGGCTGGAGCAGCTTGTTCTTACTGAAGTCTCTCATCAAATTTACCAACTTGTCACTATTGTATAGGTAGAAAGTAATCATTCTTCCCTTCTGAATAGTTGCCTATGCCTTGCTTCTCTTTCCCAAATCTTCAAGAATGAGGTCCACACATTAACTGGCACACGGAGTTCAGTACAAGTGACGTCCCTTCAACATTAGTTGCCTTCCTGTGGCTTTAAAATTGGCGGCATTGTCTGTTATCACCTGCACAACCCAGTGCTCTCCAACATCTTAGTTGAAAGAGGTAATCAATCATCTTTGCGTGTTTAGAAGCATAAACTGATTTTAAAAATACTGCCCCAGCATCGCTGTAGACTAAAAAGTTGATCAAACTCTTTCTTGTGGGACTGGTCCATCCATCGCACATGATTGTGCAACCTCTCTCATCCCATACTTTCTCAAACTCTTCACATAAGCTCCTATCTCCTCGTACTCATCATCTAATAAGTGCCTAGATACCTCGTATGCAGAAAGCTTTTTTACTCTTAGACCAGCTTTTGCACTTGTATCAATCATACTTTTAAAGTATGACGACTCCACAACTTGAGTCGATATGTGATTGTATATCATAAACTTTGCAATCGATTTTCCAAGCCTCTTCCCCCATTTTTTCAGTGAAATTATACTTAATTTACTTGGCTTGGAGCTTTCTATCCGATACATGAATGCATCCATGGGACCTGTAGTACGACTTGTAGTAGACGGCCTAGTCTCCCTCACTGATGCTGACCTACGCAACCCGGCAATCTCCTGATTGTTCTCATCAACATCAACAACATGGGGCCTATGCCTAGATCCACAACCAATAGCAGGCATGGATGGGCCCCTCAAGCCAAATCGAAACCGATAATCGGCTTCTTCTTGATCTCGTCGCTGTCGTGTTTCTCTAGCACTCTCCCTCATCACTCTCGCAGCTACAACATCCTTATCCTCATCTTCAACATCCTCAGGAAACTCTGGATCTCCCGTTCTTATTCTCTCATACATTTCTCTCTCTCGGTCGGTTTCTTCTTTTCTCTTTCCCTTAGCCGCCTATAAACTAGCTCTGACTTGTTCTTTCACTTCTTTGGATACACTGGGACACCCTCTTGTCTCTCCCTTAACATGAGCCAAATGCTCCTTCAACTGTGTGATACCTCCTCCCTATAATTTTTTCTCATAAAGTTTGCATTGTATTCGGAGTCTATCACCATCTATTGGTGTGCTGTATTGCCAGGCTGAATCTGATGATCGTATCATATTTATTTATTTCACTTGCATGAATGAACAAATATTTAAATTATACTTGAAAATAAAATTTATTTGATATTATTATAATTTTTATAAATTTTATATGACATTTGAAAATTTATTTGATATTATTCTTATTTTTACAATATTAGATTATATTTTACCAAATTTATTTGATATTATTCTTATTTTAAAACCTAATTTAAAAATGTTTAGTTTTAAAAACTAATTTAAAACTAAAGTTTAGTTTTTTAAAAAAAGTTTAATTTTAAAAGAAATTTAGTTTTTAAAAAAATTAATAACATAATTTAGTTTTAGGTATTATATAAAAACTTAAATTTTTTTTTAAAACCTTATTTTTAAATGTTTTGTTTTAAAAAAAAGTTTAGTTTTAAAAAAAAGTTTAGTAATTGGGTAACATAATAATTGAGTAACATAATTAGTAACCTAATTAATACTAAAATTGGTTTAGTTTTAAAAAATTAGTAATTAATAATTAGGTTACTAGTTTTAAAAAATAATTAGTAACCTAATGTAGTTTTGTTTTTAAAAAAATTAGTAACATTAGTTTAGTTTTAAAAAATTAGTTTTAATTTTAAAATTAGTTTAGTTTAGTTTAGGGTTTAGTTCTAAAATTAGTTTAGTTTAGTTTTAAAATTAGTTTAGTTTAGTTTTAAAAAATTAGTTTAGTTCTAAAATTAGTTTAGTTTAGTTTAGGGTTTTGTTTTAAAATTAGTTTTAAAATTAGTTTAGCTTAGTTTGAAAATTAGTTTAGTTTAGTTTTAAAAAATTAGTTTTAAAATTAGTTTAGTTTAGTTTTTAAAAATTAGTTTTAAAATTAGTTTAGTTTAGTTTAGGGTTTAGTTTTAAAATTAGTTTTAAAATTAGTTTAATTTAGTTTTATAAAATTAGTTTAGTTTTAAAATTAGTTTAGTTTAGTTTAGGGTTTCGTTTTAAAATTAATTTAGTTTAGTTTTATAAAATTAGTTTTAAAATTAGTTTAGTTTAGTTTTTAAAAATTAGTTTTAAAATTAGTTTAGTTTAGTTTTAAAATTAGTTTTTTAAAAATTAGTAAAATTAGTAAATAAATAAACCTAATTTAGTAAATAAACTTAATTTAATAACACAAAAAAGTAAATAGATCTAGCATATATTAAGATCTAGCACATTTTTTAAGATCTAACACAAAAATATAAATAAACCTAATTTACTAACACAAAAATGTAAATAAATGATATTTTATGATCTAGCATATATTAAGATCTACCATATTTTTTAATAAATCTACCCATAAATATGGTAGATCTACCCATAAAAATGATATATCTACCCTAAAAATACAAGTTATATGATGAAAAATATTACCTTCTCTTAAAATCTGGCGAAAATGTGCGTAAGATCTCATCTTCAGTGATTAAGATCTTGTCTCCGGTGGCTAATAAAGCTTTCTCAAGTTTTGTTTTTACAGGAATGCAGGTGTAGAATGAACCCGCTGGGAGCCTGGGAAAGAAGAAGGGTTGGGGACTAGTTTTGCAAGCGTAAAAAAATAAAGGGAGCAAATGAAACTATTTAGATACTATTTGGGGACTATTTAGATACTATTTGCGAGACAAAAACCCCTAAAAAGGGGCTAAAAATACGTTTACAAAGTTATATGGGGCCCGTCCGAATAATTTGAAATTATCAGACGATAATTTTAAATTATTGGACAATAATTTTAAATTATCGTCCGATAATTTCAAATTATTGAATGATACGAACGATACGAGCGATAAATTGCCCGTATCGTCCGATAATTTGGAACTTTAAAAAAATAATAATAATAATGTTATCGGATGATATATTAAAATTATCGTCCGATAATTTCAATGTATCGTCCGTATCGACCGATATGGGCAATACATTGACTGTATCGGTCGATAATATGCTAATTTTTTAGGGGGTACGATACAATGGCATTGTATCATACCGCCAAGGTTCAAAATCGATACGTATCGGTATCGGACGATATTTTGATCTATGGTGTCAGTGCTTTAGGAAGTTCCATATGTCGAAGTACCATGGTTGTCCATCGTCGGTCGATTACTTCTCAAATCTGAAGGTTGCGACGATGGCTTCTTTCTTCATAGGATCCCTTAACATAGACTGCCCTTCATTCTTAATAGCCTTTGGTCAGGTTGGTAGTTCCATTTTTACTTGCCAGGCGATTTCGTGTGCTGGTGCAATGAATTTCTCGATGAAGAAGGACTTTGTGTTTTATCTGACTGGTATATGTATGACTGAGGCTAACGTGGCGAGAGAGTCTGTCAGCTCATTCTCTAATCTTGGGATATGCATGAAGGAAATTCTCTCGAACTTTTTTATAAGGAACTGAGCTATTTCTAAGTATGTCATCAGTCTTCTTTCTTTAGTCTTTCACTCTCCAATGACTTGTGATATCACAAGTTTGGAGTCGTCGATTGTCTTCAACTGTTTGACGCCTAGCTGCAGTGTTGCTCATAGTTCGGCAATGAAGGCTTCATATTTCGCGACATTGTTGGTGACTGGGAAGTCGAGTTGAAAGGCTTTTGGTATGATAACTCCCTCTGGGCTTAATAGGACTATCCCTATGCCTTTTCCTTTATGATTAAGAGCCCTATCAAAGTATAAGGTTCATGAGGTCTTGTCGGGCTCTTCATTGTGAGTCAAGAGTAAGTCTTCATTTGGGAAGTATGTGCATACTAGCTCATTGCTCTAGAGTGGAAGATTAGCGAGGTAATCGATGATTTCTTATCCTTTGATCGACTTCGGGGTGACGTAGGTGATGTCGAACTCTTGTAGCAGCATATGTCATCGAGCGATCTTCTCGGATGTGGCAAGCTTCTCGAAGATGTACTTCAGAGGGTCCATGCGTGCTAGTACCATTATCTTGTGCGGTCCAAAGTAGTGTCATAGTTTCATTGAAGCCCATACTAGTGTTAGGCAATTCTTCTCTATTCTAGTGTACTTCTATTCATACTCGACCATCGTCCTGCTGAGGTAGTAGATGACCTTCTCCTACTTTCCATCTTCGTCATACTGTCCCAAGATGGCCCCCGTCGCCTTTTCGTTGGCTGAGAAGTAAAAGATTAAGGGCCTTCCGGGGATTGGTGGCGATAGTATTAGAGGGTTGAGGAGGTACTTCTTGATGTAGTCAAAAGCTTGTTGACACTGGTCATCCCATATGTACTCGGCACCTCCTTTGAGTAGTTTGTAGAAAGAGTCATATCTATCTGAGTGTTGGGAGATGAATCTCCTAATAAATTGCAACCTTCTTATCAGGACTTGTAATTCGTTGATGTTGCTGGGAGATGGCATTTCGAGAATGGCTTTGACTTTCACAGAATCGACTTCGATTCCCCGCTTGTTGATTATGAATCCCAGTAGTTTTCCGGAGGTCACTCCGAACACACATTTCTTTCGATTCATCTTTAGTTGATACTTTTTGGATCGTTGTAGCACAAGTCAGAGGGCTTCAACAAGTCTTTCTCATGTTTAAAACTTCACCAGTATGTCGTTGACGTAGACTTCTACACACTTGTGCATCATGTCATGAAGTATAGCCATCATGGTGGGTTAATATGTGGCTCCTGCATTCTTGAAGCTGAAAGGCATGGTGATGTAGCAGTAGGTTCCCCATGGTATAGTGAAGGAAGTCTTCTCTTGGTCAGTTTTTGCTAATCTAATCTGGTTGTATCAGGAGAAACCATCCATGAAGGACAGCATCTCATGTCCGACAGTGTTTTTGACCAGAGTGTCGATGTGTGGTAGCGGGAAGTCATCTTTTGGGCATGCCTGGTTAAGATTCTGGAAGTCGATGAACACCCATACTCTGTCGTCCCTCTTGGAGATAGGTACTATATTTACAACCCACTTAGGGTAGAGGACGACTCAAATGACTTTGGCCTTGTGTAGCTTGTCAACTTCCTCTTTGACTTGTAGCGCTGTCTGCGGGTGCATTCTTCTAAGTTTCTGCTTGACGGGTTTGGCATCGGGTTCTAGGATTAAACAATGTTCTACTAAACTCGGGTCCAAACCAGGCATGTCTTCGTAGAACCATGCGAAAGAGCTGAGGTGATCTCTGAGGACTTGGACAATCTATTATCGTTCCTTTGGGCTGAATGTTGTGCTGATCAAGAGCTTCTTGGGCTTATCCTCAGTGTCAAAGTTGATTTCTTCTATGGGTTCCTCAACGGCTTAAGTATGCTCGTCGAAGCGTTTGATGACCCGTTGGAAGTCCTGTGTCTCCTCAATGGCTGGTCCTTCTTCATCGTCTGTAAGCTCATAAACTGCAAAAATTGCTACACTAGGGGGGTTAGTTTTGCGAGAGGTTACCCTTCCTCGGTGCAATTAATAATTGCGACATCTTCAGTGAGCTGTAGATCGAGGTTGTTCATCCTCCTCTCAAAATCATAGAGTATCTCGTCGGGTAAGATTACTGCTTTGTTGTTTCGTCGGGACGCCCTACTCTTTCGTGAGGGGACAAAAGTAAGGTTGCATCGAGCGGGATCAAGGTACGGTTCTGCAGTGTTGAAAGTGGCTGGAGTCCTTGTGTGGGTGTATCAGTTGGTTCCTCCTTGACTCTATCGATGTAACCCTCACTTGTGCCTTAAGAGAAGAGTCTCCATGTAGGTCGTTGAATGGGCCTGGGATGAAAGGCTCCCCTCTCTTTTTCAAAGTTTTCTAATTTTTTTAGGTTTTATATTTTTAGATTTTTAGGGGTTTTAGGATTTTCTATGTTTTTTTATTTTCGATAATAGGTATGGTACAGGGTGAATTTCCTGGAGAGGAATCGACGGGGGTGCTTCCCTCAACCGAGGAAGTGTGACGGCTATTGGAACCGCTCATGCGAGTCTTCAGATGAAGTGAACTCGTTCTAAATTTGGCATTTTTTTTATAGTCCTCATCTAGCATGATCCTCCTAAAGAG
Organism: Chloranthus sessilifolius; assembly: GCA_021018995.1. NCBI lineage: Eukaryota > Viridiplantae > Streptophyta > Magnoliopsida > Chloranthales > Chloranthaceae > Chloranthus > Chloranthus sessilifolius. The sequence continues at coordinate 42,751,816 of CM037591.1, read as the reverse complement.
CGATGACGGCAGTGGTCCAACTTCTTGTATCACACAGATCACCTCACTCACTGTGTCAGCTAGATACCCTTTTTATTCCTCTTCTTCTGGTGACGGTAACCTTGTTGGTAGCATGGAGGGTTTTTATCTTCGTGGGCTGTGGTTTTGCAATATAAAGTCGCATGCTCTATAGAGAGGTTGGTCTTGATACATGGGGCACAGGCCTCATTGGGAGTATCCCTGATGGAGAGAGAGCTTTGAGTTCCTTGAAGAGTGACATGTTTGGGCCTTCTTCCTTTGGCCAGGGGCTCATCGCGAAGATACATTTTTCACACGACGGGTTGATTTGGAGGATTTTGTAAGTGAAGGGCCAAACACATTCCTCCTCGGGTTCGGTATTAGGGTAGGGAGTAGTTGATTCTGAATCATCTTCACTATCGAACTCTACTTGTGATGCTTCAGGGATTGGGCCTTTTCTCGAAGGGATGTAAAGGTTATATCCAATTTTAGGCTCAAGATACTATAGTATGATGGTGCATGATCTGCAGTGAGACTAATATGGTTGGAGGACGCAGGGGCAATCTAATGGGGATTCCCATCCTCTGGGTAGACGTTTTGGGTTGCTACTATCGGAGTTGGATTCTCCTTGTTGAGGCTCATCTTCCACATGGACAACCTCTTCTTCTTTGGAAGGATCGGGTCTATCCTCTTCTAAGTTCATGTGTTGTACTTCTTAGATTTCGTGGCATGTCAAGATGAAGGCGCATACTTGTTATTCACTGAAAAGTACCATTTTTCACCTCTTAACCTGGCCTTTGATGGACCTTAAAGCCCACTAATAATCAGTTGTTAAGTATGTTTTGCAGTTAGTAAAAAAATGTGCAGCTTAATACAAAATCCTGCCTTTTTGGCCTAAAGAGAGAGAACACAAGCAAAGCTGACAGCTGAACCAAAGCCTAATGGAACACCTTGGTAGTGCTCACCATGGTGACTCACTGTTGCTGATCATCATTGACCTAAAGTCTAGCTGATGACTGAAGCCAGCTGAGAAGGAAGGATGATGCAATAGTAGCAAGTGTAGTGCAGCAGAGTGCCAAGAATTAGACCTCGCAGAGTGAGAAGCCTCCTCGCAAAGCTAAAGTTACAGTGAAAGAAACTCTCGTGAAGATGGGTCACGCAGTCAAGAGGAGAGCTGTAAAGACATCGCAAAGATCTCGTGGTGTGAAACCTTCAAAATTTGTGGTCGCAAAGCTCTCGTGGAGATCAAGCCTCAAAGCAGCCGTGCGAGGAACCCAGCGAGTCCATATGCATAGAGAATAAAAAGTCACCTCGCGGAGTTCTTGTGTGGCCGTGGAAGAGAGAGACGCCTAGAATTCTCCTCGCGTAGATCTCGCGCACTCTGGAGCCTTACAAGTTACTACGCGAGCACAGGAGCCCACCTGCGCGAGTACGTAGCGAGAGAGAGAGCTCCTGAAGCTCTGCTGTGCAAAGGACCCTGGCTCTCTAGATTATCTCCGCGACAGCATTGCGATGCGAAGAAACTATGTCATTCATTAAAGGTTTATTGCATGAATGAGCCATTCCCATCAGCCAAAGGCAACTCCATGAAAGCAAAGCAACTGTGCGAGTAAACTAAAACAGCTGCCAGCCCCGTGAAGTGCAGGCTCTCCACTTCTAAGTTTAACTCAGGGATCTTTTGGGAATTTCTCAAGGCTAGGGCACACTTCTCGAGGTGCAGATTTCAAAGTGCACATCTCGAGGCATTCAAGGGTTGTAACAGTGTCATGTCTACTAGAAAAATTAGGGTTAATCTCTTTAGAGCCAAGGTCGTTTTGATAGAGTATATACGCTATACTTAGAGCTTATTATTATCATCTTTCCTTCATCCTCTGCTGGCTGAGAGCTCTAGTAGGCTAGGGTTAGGGTTTGATCACCTCCTTTTCCTCTTTCTCTTCTTTCTTAGCTCAGCACTTGCTGGCTAATCCCCCTGTAAGCAGCTAGGTCTAGTTTTGTTTCAGTCTTGTAATAGACTTTTGTATACATTGGGATCTTGGATGAGCAGTTGTGTATGGGCTGCAGCCAGGAGACAGTTCATTATAAGTTTTGCTATTATCAATGAACTGCTATTTTAATGCTTAATCAAAGCTATAGATCTTATGGTTTCTTTAGATGTCTATAGGATCCATGTATTTGGGACTAGCCCATTCTGTTTCTAGTAGGTCTATTATTTACCATTTGATTTCCCTTGGTTTGATAAACACATGGAAAGCAATGTTGGATTTGTAGTGAGATCCAGGGAGCTCGGAGGCCTACAAACCATGGTGGTTGCAGCAATTTTTATGTTCTTTCTCAGGCCTCTGTGGGATGGACAGACCAATGGGATATCCTGTGACCATTCAAATGGACAAAGTATAGCCCTAAGGTTGTGTCCATCCACATGTTTGAAAAGGATTCTTCTCCCCTGCACATGAGCTTCTAGAGCCTTGTGAGGAGGTTTGTATAGTAATTGGCTCCCCTCTGTTCTACCTAACTGATATCAGATGTTAGATCTGATCTCCTATAGTAATTGCAGCTTGAGGCTGAGTCATTGCAGGCTATTTGTAGCAATGACCAACTGAGCTAAAGGCCTTCTTCAACCTGTTGTATGGTCCTTTTGTGGGCACTAGTGAGTAGTAAGCCTTAGCAAAGCACTTAAGATCTTATGGGTTGGAATACCTATGGATGTCAGCTAGGTCTGTGCGCAGATCTGGGGAGCTTGTAGCACTGGCATTACATAGTGTTGCAATAGTATTCATCGCTAGAGCTTGTCTAGTGGCTGTGGAAATGATCAGTCCACTTTTCTAGATTAGACTAGCGAATTTCTGGTTTAACTAATGGGATTTGACAGACTCTATCGGATACCCAGTGACCATTATAGTGGACAGAGTATAGCCCTAAGAGCGCCCCAAATGGCATGGGTTAAACTGGGAGATCTTACCTCGTTGAGGATATTAATAGTGTCTCAGTAAGGAGCACTGCAGAGACAGACTAAGTCTGAGTTATATTACTGTATCATTAACTCTAGCTCAACCTGCTTACTTCTCATAATTTTTATATTTTATTTTGGCACACACTACCACCATCTTCTTCTAAACCCTTTTTTAGGATAGGGCTACATTCTATTTCTCTATTTTTAGGATTAATTTAGTGTAGTCGTGACACCCAACTCCCTTTCTTTAGGATTGTCAGATCTGAAGGCCTACTATTATAGCTCATTTTGGGTTCTAGATCAATTTCTCTATGGGACAAACTCTTACTTATTAAAACTTGCTATAATGGACCCTGTATCTTGCAGGACTATGTGTATTTTTAGACTTGCTATTTTGTATTTTTTCAATCCACCTTTGAATTATTTTTAGTAACACATTCTTACCACTATTTTCAAATAAAGTTAGCAGCAAACATCTCAAAATAACTCCAGCAATACTCTACAGGGAGGTTGGTAGGGTTGCAAGATGTAGGGGTATCCCCATGGACATTCCCATCCCTCGGAATCAGGGTCAGGACCGATGTGGCTGGAATCTTCTTGTTGGACTCATTCTCTTCATTGGATGGGCTTTGGAGGGCTTGGTCTAGTTGCTCTGCCAACTCGAGGTCTGGGAGATCTATCCAGTAATCTTCATTGTCACTAGGCGGCAGTTGCCTCTCTTCCTCCAATGATCTCTAGAATATCTGAAGTTGGGGTGATTCTGAAGATTGAGGAGTATTTAGCTCTAACTCCTCTTCTACCTCTATAGTTGTGATATGAAAGTCTTCTTCGTCGGTTGACTCCCAGTCTTCTATATGCGGCTTAGGTTCTAGATACTTCTACCTTTCTATAATGGGGGGTTCCTCAGTCTTAAACAATGGTCTAACTCCTTCGAGTGGTCTATCTATATCATCGTCGTCTCGATTTAAGCTGGTTAGATCAGTTAGATCAGTGAAGGCTTTAGCCATCTGTTCAATCTCTGTTATTTATGACTTGGTGAAGGATTTCTCTCTCTTCGAAACATCGACCTTCTTAGTGGTTCTGTACATATATTGGTCGTAGAGTGACCACTTGGGCGAAGTCGAGAAAAGGTCAGCCTATTTGCTATATGATTGGTAGCCTAACCCAATGTGCTTACGAACCTTCTTCGGGATGACAGGGCCTATGCGCCCTTGCTTATTCTTGTCGAGTCTTATATACTGGACATATCCTAGTTGATACATGTTACAACCCAAATTTCAATACCTCAAAACCCGTGCCATCGGCACAACCCTCGAGGCTGTTCCCTAATTTCATACACGGAACACTTGGTATATCCACACAACCATCAAGTAAAGCATGTACCAAAAGAACATATGCTAAACTAAATCTCCAGTTCTATAATATAAAGCCAAAACATATAACCTGAAAAGATAATTCTAATCCCATGCCACTGCATGGGCAAAAGAACCAACCCGAATCATCGGTGACATAACTACGGTCACCTCAGATGGTTCGACAAAAGAATATCTCACATAATTACATTATCCCAACAAACAGGTTGGACATACCAAGCCGTATAATCTCTCTCAAAATAACTATCAAAGTACACAGAGGGTCTTCTAAAAGAACTTCTCAGGAGGGAGCCCAGACTCCTCCACAGGAACATAATCCGAGTCCTCGGGATCGACGTTGCCAAATGCAGCCGCAATCTCAGAACCTGTGACGTATAGTCAAAAGGGTGAGCTACATCCTAGCTTAATAGGGAAGATATTTGAATATGTAAATCTATCTTACTGACATACATTTCATGATGTAATTGAAGCATGATTTCAAGAATATAAAATAGTTAGAAAACAGGTTAAGAAACTAGAAGAATGAACAGAATGCATTTGCTACACTACACATGGCATCTCATGCTCAACTGGTTCTCATATTACAATAGGGATGGTCTCATGACTTAAAACAGTTAACTTAAATAATCCCTGAGCAATATAGCATCGAGCCCCGATGGAATACCCTCCATCGTCATCCAATTAGACTATTTTTCATGTGATATAACCCAAGTCCCTTTCTCATAGGTGACGAGGCACGTAACTCATATCATCCTTGGGATGTCTTATTGGTGTACAGATTGGCCACCGTGCAGGTTACGGATATCTTGCCGAGTCAGTCATGGGTATACTGTCGCGTCGGTGGGGTATTCTCCAAACCTTAAATCAATTGTGCAACTACATATAGTTATTCACCATGTAATTATGCTAATTATTAATGGTTCAAAGCCCATTCACGCACTTTCACATCACGTGGATATTCACATCAATCATACATCCCTGGGATGTCACGCATTCAGATGCATCACTTAGATGCCTTATTCACATATACATCCTTGGGATGTCTCAATTCTTTTACTCATTGATTTTCTCATTTCCGTGTATGCACACACCTTACTTTCACATACATATCTTAGCATTTTAAATCACAAGCACTTAACTATGTTTCAAACGAACATGCATACATAGAACCTCACTACAAACATGCTTTCATAATCAAGTGTACAAGTTCAAAATATTCCCTACCTCACACGCAATATAAAATCCATGAATTCTTCAATCCGAGCTAGCCATAAGCACCCTAAGGTCTGGCTCAACCTAGGTATGGCCAAACATATGCAACATATCACAATTGGTATAAAAATATTGGGTTTAGAAGCCTAACCCCAGTTTGTAAATAGTTCATAAGCAAAACCCAACAAAAGCCTAAATTAGTCCAAACCGATCGAACGATTTTTAAATCGATCGAACGGTTTGGAAAATCGATCGAACGATTTTAAATTGTTCGAATGAATTCCCAAAATCAATCGAATAGTTTTATTTCATTCGATCGATTTCCTCATAAATCCTTACACCTAATTTTATTCTTCAGCTAAACCGATCAAACGGTTTTAATTTCGTTCAAACGGTTTTCAAAATCAATCGAACGATTTATAAATCGTTCGAACGATTTCCTCATAAATCAACATTTCACTTCTTTCTTCTTTGGCCAAAATCAATCGAACGAATTCTAATTCTGTTTGAACGGTTTTCCAAATAGATCAAATAATTTCTAATTCGTTCGAACAATTTCTCCAAAACTTTGCATTACACTTTCGTTATTCTTTGGCAAAATTGATCGAACGGTTACTAATTCTGTTCGATCCATTTTGCCCATTTTCAGAATGGATCGAGTTCTAACCATTAGAACTCACCTCATCAACATCCATACCCTCTCTTACACATTTCTCACACCTAATCAATTAAATTTATAACCTAGCAACTATAATTCATTAAAATAGTCAAGCTTACCTTTTCAACTGGTTGGATCCCTTAATCCAAAGCTCCTTGTCTCAACAAGGGTTTCACAAACCCTAAACTTTAAATCTCTTTCTGATACGAAGGATCTAATCTGCAAGCTTTACGATCCATACTCAATCATTCGCATTTAATACACTGCCCTCAATTTCACAAACAAAATCACCCTTCTCTCATTCACTCCCTCTTTAAATTTCTCAACCACCTAGCAAATGAGTAAACTCTCCCTATTCCTTATAACTTACAATTGACTTGGGTGCAAGGCATATATACCTAAATATATATATATATATATATATATGACCCAACTAAGCAACTCCTATTACACACACTCCACATTTCCCACATGACCTATGCAACTTAAGTTATCTAATTTAAGTCAATGTTGACCCAGTTCGACCAACGACCAGTAGAGCACACTTCCCGAGGTGCACTATTTAAGTATAAAATTTTTGGGATGTTACAATACATAAGGTCCCACCCCTTTGTCGCGGTTGGGTTTATGTCATACAGGCATGTGAAGTCAGGGCCTGCTACTCTCATTAATTTTTGTTAACAGGCTGAGGGGGACAAGGGATAGCTAATTTCTGCTACCGATGCATCGTTGGGAGTCTCCACCCTTTTGATGTGGCCGGTATTTAGCACAGAGTTGTGAGTTGTTGGAATACTTGTTGTGTAGTCGATATCTATTTCCTGGAGGGGTGCGTCGGCATATATCCTGACGATAGAATCCTTGTGAGGGGAACTTCACACATTGGTGGTATGTAGACCCAATAGCCTTTATGGATTCCAACCATTTCTTTCCTAATATCAGGTTATAGGTACTAGAAGAGTCAGAAATATGGAATGTGATATCTTTGGTGACTGGCCCGAGGCAGACATGGAACTTGATAGTCCCTTTCACGAAACATCGAGAGCCATCATATGCAATGAGGGATAAGGATGAAAGCCTTATGTCTTGTTCCGTATACTCGAATGTCTTAAGCATTGTTATTGGGCATATGTTGAGTTTTGCACCAGTATCGATGAGTGCATGAGGAACTGAGAATCCTCTGATTATGACCATCAAGTATATAGGGGCTGAGCTTCCGCGCAGCAATTCTTTGGGCATATCAGCTTCTATAAAGGTAAGTGATGGAGGTTGAGCCATGATGGAACCAATCTCGTGTAACTCATCTAAGGTAGTATCCTCGTCCACATGGGTTTCATCCAGCGCCTTTATTAAGAGTCAGACATATTCCGGTGACTTCTTGATGAGTTCGAGTATTGATATCTGTGCTGGTACTTTTCTAAGGTGCCGAAGGAGATCGTACTCCTAGCCTGTTTCCAGGACTAGCTCCTTGTCAGATCGGTGCTCCTTGTTTACGGCTGATTGGAGTGGCTAGGGAGTTGAAGCTGGCGGTGGAGGAATCTCATGAGGTGGAGGAGGCATGTTGGTCTCCCTTTCTCTTATTATCCTTTTTGACGGCTGAGCACCAACGTTCTGCTTCTCTCGAGGGAATGGTGGCAGCGAATAATTGGTTCCTGATTTAAGGACCAGGCATGTTGGCTATTGAATCTTGAGCCATGCCGTGACTAGCATTGACAAGCTTCCTGAGGTGTTCATCATAAATGGGGTGAAATTTGAAGACGGGATATGCACTGGAGCTATGCCTTTCCATGGTGGGAGATACTGCGTGTAGTCTTCCTCTTCTAAGAAGGTGGAGATCAGTGCCTCCTCCTTACCAGGTTCCTGGTTTTGTTGACTCATCTCTGCATCTAGCTGGTGTTCAACCGCGGTCTCGTGTTCTTGACTTGAGGTGTTTCAAGAGAGGCTGTCTACCCATGATGAGATTTGGGACGCGGTTTGAAGGACATCATCTTCGTTCTCAGGTTTCGAGTCACATTGGGCAAGCGGTGGTTGAGTTATCTCAAAATTTGGAGGAGTCAAGGTTTCTGCGGGTTGAAGGTTTGGTCTTCGAGCTTGGAATAATTGGACTCGAATTCGAGTGAAGGCTAGGTAGAGTGGAGGATTCAGAGGAGGGATTCGAGTGATCAGGGATGAAGAATGTGGGTGAAAGGTGGGAGGCCTCAGAGGTTCGACTGGATTGGTCAAGGTAACCGATGGGTTGATGTTGGTGATTAGGGTAGAAGGACGGAAAGGGAGTCGACTTAGGAGATCTACTATGGTGATTGATCAGTCACGTAATTTACCATTTTATCACCCTTAACTTAGTGATGCTAGGACTTAGTTTACTACTAACAAGCTAACGATGTGCAGATATTAAGGAAAAATAGTAAAAGAGAGCCAAAGGGTTAATATTCATTAAAATAAACTCAAAAGATAATAAAAAGATGATTAAGCGTAAAAGACTATTCACCACGCAATGAAAGAATGAGAAATTGTAAGCTACGATTCCCCAGAAGCTGAAGCAACACAAGAAAGAAAAAGCGATCATTCAAAAAAGGAGAATCATTCTGTAGAGAAGCAAGGAGAAAATACAAAATCATGATTTATGATTTTCCAAAAAAGGGTAGAAAGTAGAAAATCGTAATTTACGATTGTGCAAAAGAAAAGCTTCCTTATTGTTGCTGATCACGTGAGTGAAAACTACCACCGCCATGCACATAATTAGAAGATCTCTTGAATTAGAAATTCGGTGAATCACGGATCTGAGCATATTGATGAAGATAAATCCAGAAGATCTTTGCTGCTGTTATCAAGAAAATGAAGCCGAAGCACATCCACAGATTGAAAGCAAGGAAGAATAAAATTAGGAATTAGAGTTATATTAGGATACTTTTACTTTAGTAGTTTCTTTTATTAGAATTAGAAGTCTTTGTAAACCGATCCTATAATCTATAAATAAGAGGGCCTGGTATAGGAATAAGCATCAAAGAAATTCTCATCATCAATTGACGACTGAGGTTGGATTTTCTTCTGATCAAAATTAGAGTAGATTTTTATTTCTTTGTAGATTAGACATCCAAGGTTTCTCAAGAGCAATTGATGACTCCAATTGGGTGCTGAAGATTAGTATAGATATCTATAATTTCTCATAAGCAATTGATGACTGCAGCTGAGGGGTGAAAGATATAATTTAATTCCTTTCTAGTTTAGATTTTATTTTATTTTATTTACTGCTTTGTAAATATCTTTAAATTTTAATTTGAATTGATGATTCAGATTAAAATTTGCAGATAGTGTAACGATTTTTACTTTTTCATCTTCAATTTTCTAGAGTTTGATTGACGTCCAGATTTTAGGAGATTCTTGATTAGATTAAATTTGTGTTAAGGAATTTTAGTTTTTGATTGACGACCAAATTCTAGAAGACTGCAATACGGTGTAACGGTATTTTAAATTTTCTAACATCCAAAACTTGAACGATTGTGATTGACGACCATAATCTGGAAAGAGGAGGATTTAGATTTATTTTCTGCACTTTAGTATAAAAACCATTCTTTTATTCATATTTCTCCAGTAGATTAGATCTTAAAGATAGATAGAAGTTTTTGAAATAAGAATTTAAATATAAAAATATAAATAAGAAATATAAAAAAAAAATCACTTCTTCGTGAGAACGATCCTATCACTATGCTATAATTTCCATTGTGAGCTTGTAATAGGTTAAGGCTTGAATTTAACATAATTTTATACATTAAAAACCCAGCGATCAATGATGTGGGCGATCGACCCTTGGTCGTGATTTGGCATGGGATTATTGATGATCCCCAAGTTCTGCGGGGGTTGATTATTGTTTTGGTTAGAATTTCAAAGGGATTTTCAGTCAATTTGGTTCCTATCATTCATGTCGTAGATCATATCCCTTAAAATCCAGCAGTCTTCTAAGTTATGTCCTATGAATTGATGAAAAATGCAGAACTTACTGTAATCAAGGTTCGTGGGCCAGGGTCGGGGTCATTCCAGTGAGAATCAGATGAGATTTTGATTACTGAAAAGGTGAAATATGTTAGAGATGGTGTCAAGCAATGGAGGATAGTGCTCGCGTTGCGGTTGGCCGGGGCCCCTGGTTTGCTGGTTGAAGTTCTAGGGTGGGGGTACGTTGTTATAACTCTGAGGGTTAGCTGGCTAGTTTTGGGTGGTAATTTGGTTTTAGTGGGTATTTTGGTTAGAGTATCGGTTCCGATTTTGGTATTGGTTTTGATTCTGATTAGGGTATCGTTGTTGATTATGGTTCTAATATTGATTTTGAACTAAGAATTTAAATATAAAAATATAAATAAGAAATATAAAAAAAAAAATCATTTCTTCGTGAGAACGATCCTATCGCTATGCTATAATTTCCATTGTGAGCTTGTAATAGGTTAAGGTTTGAATTTAACATAATTTTATACATTAAAAACCCAGCGATCAATGATGTGGGCGACCGACCCTTGGTCGTGATTTGGCATGGGATTATTGATGATCCCCAAGTTCTGCGGGGGTTGATTATTGTTTTGGTTAGAATTTCAAAGGGATTTTCAGTCAATTTGGTTCCTATCATTCATGTCGTAGATCATATCCCTTAAAACCCAGTAGTCTTCTAAGTTATGTCCTATGAATCGATGAAAAATGCAGAACTTACTGTAATCAAGGTTCGTGGGCCATGGTCGGGGTCATTCCAGTGAGAATCAGATGAGATTTTGATTACTGAGAAGGTGAAATATGTTAGAGATGGTGTCAAGTAATGGAGGATAGTGCTCGCGTTGCGGTTGGTAGGGGCCCCTGGTTTGCTGGTTGAAGTTCTAGGGTGGGGGTACGTTGTTATAACTCTAAGGGTTAGCTGGCTAGTTTTGGGTGGCATTTTGGTTTTAGTGGGTATTTTGGTTAGAGTATCGGTTCCGATTTTGTTATTGGTTTTGATTCTGATTAGGGTATCGTTGTTGATTATGGTTCTAATATTGATTTTGACCAGAATTCCTTGACTGGTAATTTCCATTTTTGGAGTTCTGCCCCTGATTGGCAATCATGTTGACTTGCTCAGAGTCGGAGGCTTTCTTATTGTTCTTTGCCTTCGAGTCACTGGAAGAGGCGACTTTCGATGCTATTATAAAAAAGGTGAGGTCTCCTCCTTTAATGTGTCTTTTGGATGAGATTGACGCACAGGTGAAGGGTCGCAAAGTCCGGGCAATCGCTAATAATAAGAGAACTTCAGAGAGACTCTTTAATGTTGTCTATGATAATTTCGATTGCGTCCTTCTCTTTCATCTAGCTTCCAGTGTGAGCTACGAGTTTTCTCCATCGACTTACGAAGTTTGCGAAGTCTTCCTCGGGTTCTTGCTTTGTCGTCATTAGGTCACTGAGGCTGACCGCTTCTTGTATCAAGTGGTTGTACTGGTCTAAAAATTGATCAGCCAAATCATCGAACGTGTCGATCTTGTGACGTGGAAGTCTGGCGAACCAGTCGAGAGCTTCTCCTTCTAACGTTCTCTGAAAGTAGTGTATCAAGAGCCCTTGGTTGTCGCGAACAGGTCGACAATCATTGCAGAGTAATGCAAGATGGTGATTCGAATTCCCGGTGTCGTTGTACTTACTGAACTTTGGTGGCTTAAACCCCACAAGTAGGCTAAACTCGAGATCCCGGTAAAACCTATTAAACCCGAACGATAAGCCAGGGCGATTTCTCCTAGCCATGTATTCATCGAGTATATAGGGGAGATCCTCTACTCTTACAGTGGCATCTTTCTGGGTAGTCCGGGGGTGAACCCTTTCTTGGTGATTATCATCCAAGATGGTGCGGGTGGTTCGCCTTAGCGGTGATATATGTGCTGATACCGTACTTGGAGTAGGCAGCGACCTCTCTTCTTTCTGTCGTTCTTGTTCTTCCTTGTCTTGCTGATCTTTGACCGTTTCGTACACGACAGCCATGCCTCAAAGCAATTCTTCTAACTTCTTCACCTCCTTTTTGTAATTTTTGGACACTGAGTTTCATAAGTTGTCGAGCGGTGAAGTTCTATCCGATACTGCTATCTTTTCCGCCATTGTTGTTACTGGTACTCGGGGGAGTGAAGGGGTGTTCTTAGTCGCCGTTCATGTTAATCTCGGGATGACATGGGGTGAATCGTAGGATGGTTCAACATCGTATATGGGGTTATCGTGGTATCCCCATAGTGGCGAATTACCACTATTGGTCAGGTTTATTTTGCAATCCCTGACATTTCTAACCACTAGTAGATATTAAAACTCTTGGGGAGCACTTGAGAGGGTGAGCGCGCATAGTGAATTGATGAAGGATAAACTGAAGTAAAAAAAAATAAAGCTTACTAAAGTAGAAAAAAATAAAGCTAAGACAAAAACTATTTTAGCATAAAGTGTCCCATTGCGATCGCCAATCTGTTGGTACGTGCTTTTTATGGGCCCTTAAGGTCCCCGGAGGAAGTGGCCCAATTTGGTCTTGTGGACTCTAGCGAGGGGGTGATAGAGTAATAAACTATGAAATATTAAATGTTGAAATTAAAGAGGCAAATTCTAAACAGAGAGTACCTGGGTGATGCACTCGCTAGCTACAACACGTCACTGACTATGCACTACGAGGTGTGGGTTAACTCCTTTAGTGAACGTCGGTCGGCCGACTCCAACAGCTGTAGTCTGTCTAGCCTAGCTTTCTAATCCTGCTCTAAGTCTAATAAGCTTTATCTTCTTCTCCTACTCTGAGTTTAACTAATTAGGGGTTTCTTAGTACTACTCTAACTCTAGCTGACTGAATTTCCTACTACTACTCTAACTCTAATTATTCTAGTCTCCTAATTTTATGCTGATCCTAATTAATTTAGTCTCCTAATACTACTCTAATTAGGAAAAACAAAGGGGGTTGTGGCCTGTTATGCTAAGGAGGATCGGCCCCGTTCCCGGGTACCCTCTATAGCTCCCTTGGAAAAATCGGTTGGCTAAGGCAATTTTTATAAGAATTAGAGATTAAAAATAGGATTTGAATTGAAAATTGAGGATTTAAGGATCGAAATTAAGAAATTTTAAGGTTAAGAATTAAAATAAGAACTGGGGACTATGAACTAGAAGTAAGAATTCAGGAACTAAAGCTAGTAATTAAGAACTAAGATTGAAAACCTAAGAACTAGAATTAGAAATTAAGAATTAGAACATAGAAAATTAAGATCTAAGAACTAGAAATTAAGAACTAAAAATTAAAACCTAAGAACTAGAACTAGAAATTAAGAACTAGAAAGAGATTACACGAAGCTTATCGCTTCTTCCTCCTTCCAGTGCTGTAGAGAGAAAAGACTCGAGCTTGGGAGAGGCTTGAGCTCGAGAGAGGAGAGATTGCTATTGAAATTGTGTGTTTGGGCGTGATAGGGGGCCTTTTTATAGGTATAGTGCTAATTCCGTGTTTGGGGCCATGTGCGCGATTGACGAATTGCGTGCATGGAACTTTGCGTGGAATTAAATTAAGCGCAAGATCCACAGTGCTTAATTTGGTTTGAGCCGATCATGGAATCAAGGATGGCTGACTAACCGGGTGCCCTAGTCCAAGCATGCCTGGAACCAATTCCGCGCAGATAGCTTTGTGTGGAATCCAATTTCGTGCATTGAGGTATGCACGAGATCATGGAGTTCAGGTGGTCTTGGGAAACAGAGTCCTAGTCCAGTTCTGGACTGATTCCGCATGTGGTCCCATACGTGGAATCGATTCCACGCGTTAGGGTATACATGGAATCGAGAACTTCGGGCGATGCACTAATGCCTGTGCCCAGTCCAAGTGGGACTAATTGCGCGTAGACTGCTTTACATGCAATTGAATTAAGACTATTAATTACAACCATCATTTCCAGAGAAAGTTTTAACAACGACCAATAACAAAAGTTCTTGAACCATTTAGAATAACAACAAAAGAAATCATTTACCAAGTGTTGGGTTTCTCATTGACCCTCTTCCTCATTCGTCTAATCACCGTCTCCTTGAACCCCCTCACCTGCCTGTGAACTGGATGCATCGGATGTATACTCCCGTGCCCTCTGGATGCATAGCAAAGAGGTGTTCAGAAACAAATGATGTGTCATCTCCATGAGCATCCCTCATGGAAATCCATCCTCCATTCAAACGCGTCCATCCATCTAGTGAACTCTGTCTGGGTAATCATGCGGTCATATGATGCGAGTGGCAGTTGGGGTGTATATTGTTGGTGTGGAGGCATAGGAGGTGGGCAGCCTCCAATCGTCTACAATGTGCCTCTTCGTATGATCGGCCCGCCGTCCTTCGTTGGGCGGTATCTCGTAGTCATCCTCCTCATCCTTGTATTCCTCAATCAGCCAGGAGATCAAGCTGGCATATGGCATTGTTCCCAACTATCTCTTCTTTGTTTCTAGCATCTGATTGTGGGCATAAAATAGCCCATCCCAATTCACTGCAGGAGCATCGAATCATCGGTCCCTAAAAGTGGAGTATAGTGCTTGCTGAAGTACTCTGACTCTCTCTTGCTCGTGCTTTAAAGGGTATAAGTTACTTTGGAAGACAATGTCCAAGAACCACATATCTGACAGCAACTACGATATCCTCACGGATCGTCCCGACCCATGTTCCCCGTGAGTCATTCTTGCAACGACTTGGTGAAATGGTATTGGGCCATGATTTTGTGGTAGTAAACCCCAATTCTGAATAAAAATGGTAGAGCCACCCATTTTTGTGGCTATGTGATTAACATTAAACTCAAACACTCTGCCATCAATGGTCGTGTAGAGTTTGCCATCGGTCTCACCCATTCTATGGTTCTGGTAAAATAGTTTTACCAGTTGCGAGTAGTAGTGTGTGTGGAAAGGTGAGAGCAACATTTTTAAATTTGCTCTTGTTAGGTAATTGAACGACCATTGGCGTTTCCTCGGTTTGGAAATAGTCGTTGTCGAAGGACCCTCCGATTTCGAAAACCTTTGCAACCCACCACTCAGTGGGTTGGTCTCTTCTCGAGGGCAAATTTGTTTTAGGTCGCTTCGAAGACACGGCCTTCAAAGTGGGGTTCTTAGATTTGGATTTCTTCTTCAATGCCATGAAAAGGATGCAAATAATTCAAATAAAAAGAAAATCTTACTTTTTGGGGCGAAGGAAGAGCGATACGTGAGAAAATGATGAAAATCCCGTGGAAGAAGAAAGGTTACATACGCATTCTTACAGAGAACCTGCGAGTCCTAGCGGAGAAGAAGAGGAGTAAAAAAGTCTTCTTTTTTGAATCAATTTCGTGGGAAAATAAGGTGAAATTGGCGTGCAGCCCGTATATATAGTATAAGGGTCACTCAAACAAATTTTGGTTTTCGCTCGAGCGAGTTCCAAAATACAAAGGCCGGTTGGAGAATCGCTCAAACGAATTTCACCCGAAAAATTTTGCCTAGGAATTTCACTTGAGTGAGTTTTCACCAGAACCTATAGTGAGAGTTTTCTAAAGGTTTCGCTCGAGTGGTTTGAGGTCGCCCAAGCGAATTTGTTCAGCTGTAGTTTCAGTTAAAACAGTCTGTGGACTGTTCTACAGTTTTAAGGTCCTCCTTCGCATCTATTCCTGCATTGGGTTTGGACATTTGGGCGTATAATTGAATAGAGACTAAAGTGGAGAAGAGGATAGGAGAAGATGAGGTAAGCGATGGACTTATCACTTATTGAGGATGGTTGCGGGATGAACTTGGAGAGCATTTATTTCCCCCATTGACGATAGTTGCTGCTGGATTATAGCATGAAAACCTTAGTAGGGTCCTAGCATCATTTATCAAGGAGTGGAGGGCAACATATTGGTTTAGACCTAATAGCTGGAGTTTCTATTTAAAAATGGGTGTGTAGAGAAGGGGAAACGTGGGGAGCTATCTTACTAAGGAACTAGAGCCAATATGGGACTCTAGGTAAATGTGGTAAGTGAGATGGGTGAGTCACTTAGGTGTTAAATACTTACATGCAACTCTATTAAATTGCATACTATTAATATTTACACATATAAGCATATATTAGTTTGGGTTATTGGGTTCGGGTCGTAGTTGCATCTTACAATGATAGGTTTAAATTGGGCATGCCTTGATTAGTGGGGGTGACGAGAGAGAAAGTGTGGATATGGTTTTGGCAATAGGGCTTCGAGTCTTGGCCTGAAGATCTGAGTCGTGCATGGATGCACATAGTTACACACACTTTCGTTATTTATTATTATGATTACTCTTATTATAATAATTATTATTTCATAAATACAATGGAAGGGCTCGGGTTTTGGTAAAAGCTCGAACTCAGTTTCGGGCTCGTGATTTAAGTCGTGTACAATAAATACATTATGTCACGCATGGGGTTGAGTTGGAGTCTAGTGTGCCGAGGTGCGTACGCCGATTTCAGTAGGTGATTCTGAGGCTATGTTCCAAGCTCAAAAGATTGACTGAAGTCAAATCAATCAAATGGTAGCATTTTTGTCAAGGTCAATGGTTCAACGTTAAATTCAACTCAGTCAAATGATTGCATCTAGATACAATCTCTAGTTGATTCATCAAGGTCAGACACTCATCCACAATTATATCCATAAAAATATAGAAACTTCGGTTGTCATTTAAATAATGGTATTTTAAAGGAGTTAGACTAACATTCACTCGATACGTGTGAAAAGTTTCCAGGCATTCATGGTTTCTGAGGGCTTTCTCTTAAGCGTAGCATCTTAGGTCTATCAAGACACATGCCTTGAGTTGACAGATGTCACTACTCTGGTACATGTGCAGGGTACCTAAGTTTCATGCTTGCGATTGTGCAACCATGGATTTTTTATGATCCCATCGCGAGGATGTGCTCGTTATAAATATTTAGAGTCGCCACCCGGAGCTTTTGGTGTCCCGGGAAACCTAGATCAATTTTATAAGCACCGAAGTGCCACAAATATGAGTCTGAATCTGGTCTATGCCAAAGGCTCTTGGGTAGGGCCTTCGGTTATCGATTGGGAAGGTGCTAGGCACCCAATCAACCCGCTTAATGCGGTGTCTACTTATGGCCAAAATAAAATTGATATAAAAGAAATAAAAATGCCTTCCTCTTGCCCATATGGCCTTAAAATCCTATTTGTGCCCCTCTGTTCCTACCAAAAATTCGGTGGCGTAACTGCACAAATGAGGCGATGGAGGAAGAGCCGAGAAGGTAGAGGAGGAGGGGAGAGCCATAGCTCTCGAGCCCTTGTTGCACTGCAGTGGAGCCTTGCGTTGGGTTGCTTTGGTGAGCTTTTGATGGCTTCTATAGCTTGGTAATGGATTCTAACAACTAGGGGGGATAGCTAAGATGTAGAGAAGGGAGGCTAGGGGGTACCACACACCTAAACTAAAGCTTTTTGATGAAAGGCTAAGGTTGTAAGGAGATTTTAAAGTTCTGAAATTTGTATGTAAAATGGTGCATTAGGGGAGAGAGAGAAGGGATTCCTTAATTTCTAATTTGTAAATTTTTTCAAGCCTTTATAAAGGAAGGGGTGCCTCTCTATTTATAGGAAAAAGGGAGGTTAGGAGGGTGTTTAGAGGCTAACTTGGATTAACAATTAGGTAATCTAGTCATCTAAGGTTTCCTACGGTTTTTACAGCCTTGAAAAGTGTGAAGTGATGCTCCAATGGTGGATGATAGGGTGGGGCTTTAAACCACTTAAGGGGTTGCACATAGATAGTAAATGGGTGCAACAGAATTAGCAAAACACACCCCAAAGGTCAAGATGGTCAACAAGTCAAACCCCAATCTCAAATTTCAAGGCAAAAATCTATAGGTACTGTACATAAGCCTGGCGCAACTAATAGATGCGCCAAGCATATGTACAGTAATATAGTATTGCACAGTGGTTTTGGGAAGTTGACTGCCCGCTGGGGGACCCACCTTATAGCTGGTGTAACTATTAGTTGTGCTAAGCCATTTCTGGGGAGAAATGGCTTGGCGTAAGTAATACTTGTGCCACTTCTCGAAGAGTTCTCGCGGGGCTCTGAGTAGGTCACGAGGTTCAAGTGAACCTTTCGACAGTGTAGACACCCCCATTTTACCCTCTTGGGATATACAATTTTATTCGGTCAATCATTGATCTTTTAACCCTGATATGAGAACCATGCACTGAAATAATAGTACATGGCTGAACACAGGCTGAAACAATAGCTTTGTGGCTTAGATCCCAACGTGGGAAGACTATATACTGAAGCAATAGTATATAGTCGAAATGCAGACTGAAACAATAGTCTTGTATTTCAGGCTAGAGACCAGACCCGGGCAACCCCGAATTAAGCGCTTGAAACCCCGTGCGTAATTCGATTGCACGTCAGACCACAAACGCACAATCAGTCCCCCTTTCAAACCAAACTTCCTTTCCCAGACCTATTCAAGACTCGATCACACGCCTGAAAGCAGACGCGCGATCGGATTGCACGCAATATCACCAGCGTGCAATTGGCCTATGCCCAACCTAGCCTCACAGTCCTTGACCCTAAGTTTCCTCGATTAAACGCTTATGAAGAAATGCTTAATTGGGTTGCGAACATACTACCAAGCGTGCAATTAGCCCTAATGCTATTAGGACTAGAAAAATTGCTGAGCAAGTCAGTTGATTGCTCACTGAGTCGGTGATCGACTCAAAGTGATTAAACATCGGGAAACTGGCGTGCAATTCATTTAAACGCCTGGAAAATGGCGCGTAATTGAAGGAAAACCTATAAAAGATTTTTTTTTTATTTCGACGAAACACAACATGAGGAGGCTGGGCAATTTTCGAAGAGAGGACGGATTTTTTGGGATTCCGAAACCAGAGAACTCTGAGGACAAACCCATAGAGCAACCTAGTCATGATTTCGAGATTCAAGCATCGAATTTTTGATATTTCTCTTCGCAGCCCCGACCCTAGGTATGAATTTAATTTTTAGTTTCCGACCATAACGTCTAGCCTATAGATTTAGGATTTCTCTTAGTTTTGATTATAAATTTAATTTTTAGTCCGAGACCATAGCATCCCTTTTTTAGATCGCCCATATTTTATATATAGCTCTAATTCTCCGAATTCGGAACCACTCCTTAATCTGACAGTCTAATTCATCGACCCTAGACCTCAAATTCTGTTCTAAAATCTCAATCTACAGTCCTATCATTAATTTCTGGTTCTAATTCTTTAATTCATAACCAGTATTTAATCATACGATCTGATTTTATGATTTCGGACCCGAATTCAGTCCTAAAAATTAAAATTAAAATTTTAATTCCTCGATTTAATACTTCCAATAATCCAAAATATCAATATTAGATTTTATAATTCTAGTTCATGATTCAATTCATAATTATTATTTCGAAATTAATTCTGAAAAATTCAAAATACTATTTCACGATCAAAATTTTAATTTATCTTTGATCTCAGCCATCCGATTTGCCCAAGGGAGCTTACGGAGGGTACTCAGGAATGAGACCAATCCTCTATAGCATAGCGGGCCCAAACCCCTTTTTTCTAATTAACTCAATTTCTAATTAAAATAAGGATATTTAAATTAATTTGACTTTTAATAAGATTAGGAGACTTAATTAATTAGATTTCTAATAGGATTAGGATATTTAAACTAATTAGACTTTTAATAGGATTAGGAGACTTAATTAAATTTCTAATAAAATTAGGATATTTAAATTAATTAGACTTTTAATAAGATTAGGAGACTTAATTAATTAGATTTCTAATAGGATTAAGATATTTAAATTAATTAGACTCCTAGTAGAATTGGAAGAACTTTTTTAAATTAGACCCCTAGTAGAATTAGGAGACCCTTTCTTAATCAGACTCTCAGTAGGATTGGGAGACCAAGTTAAATAAAATCCCAGCAGGAATATGAAAATCAAACCATTTACACTAAGGCAACCCACAGCTGCTAACATTCGCCGGTGGACGATTAAGTGAACGAGTTCAATCTACAAGCCCTTGCTCCCCTTAAAGCATGATCAGTGACATGTTGCAACGTCGATAAATATTTGCAATTGGCGATCGCATCTTATCAGGTATTCTCCATTTAGAATTTACCTCTTTAATCTCAATATTTAATATTTTCTAATCTATTACTCCATCACCACCATCGCCAGAGTCCACTCGGTACAAAATTGGGCCACTTATTCTGGGGACCGAGAGGAACCCAGAAAAAGCGTGTACCAATAGACTAGAGATCGCGATGAGACTCTTTTTCGCTAAGGTTGCCCCGATTTAATTAATTTAGTTTTCTATTTTCCTTGCTTTATTTAATTTGGTTTCATATTTTTCGCTTCTTATTTTGATTTTTATTTTATTTCGCTTTATCACTTTTCTACACACACTTGCATATGGATAAACTTTTTCAAAAATAAAAAAAATAAAAAAATAAATAAGAACTATTTTAAAAATAGCCGGTATCAGAAAATTAAACTTTAATGATAACGACCCACCCATATGGGGCTTCCATAGAAACCCCGAGTATAACGTTAGGTCGTCTCCATGGGCAGCCCAACGTCGTGCTCAGTTAAACATGGTTAATGAGAGCGAAAAACACCCCTTCGCTCCACGAAATACAAATCATAATAATAGCACTAAAGAAAGTGGTATTGAGAGAAGCTACCCCGATAGTCAAGTTATGGACCACACTCCCAGTGCACTCACAAAAGGAGGAAAAGAAGTCGACGCATGGCTCAGGTCCTAAAAACAAGTTACTCCGAGGAACAGACAAGAAGAAAAGATGTCGATTCCTCCACATGCTCCGACTCCCCAAATACAACACATATACCTCTCACACCTTCTACAACAACAACTGCCGAGGACAACCTTCTCCCAAGGCACCTAGAAAAGACACCGTCTTAAACATAAACAACCTCGACCAATTTCTTGATGACTACATGGCTAACAAAGAACGCTCTAGTCACACTTTTGGATTCGACAAATTTTTTCGAGACATCGACTTCACTGTACCCACTGGTTTTAAACCTCCAAAATTTAATAAATATAACGGTATGGGAATCCCAAAGCACCACTTGGCCCTATTCTGTAATGACTGTCGACCAATCTGCACCAATCATGGGCTCCTGATCCATTACTTTTTGAGATCATTAGAAGGAGAAGCCCTTGACTGGTTCGCGGCCTTACCTTTAGCCAAAATCGAGACATTCGAAGACTTAGCCGACAAATTCCTAGATCAATACCAACACTTGACTCATGAAGAAATCAGTCTCATTGACTTGATACACACAAGACAAGAGGACGATGAAGACTTCTCGACATTCACCAACCGTTGGAGAAGACTTGCCGGTCGAACGGGGAACCAAATAAAAGAAAGTGATGCCATAGAAATCATGATTAGCAATACCCGAGAGCCTCTTCGGAGCGTTCTCATCTTAAGCGACTATCACGACCTCGCTAGCCTTTATCAACATGCCTCATGCTTAGAACGTCGACTGAAGAATGGAGACCTCAGTCTTCCTACCTTAACATCCAACGGATCCAACCTCCTTTGACAACCCTAAGACAATCACCCTAAACGAAACCATAGACACCGAACAAATCAATGCGAACCAAGAACAAAACCAAACTAACCCTCAACCATACAACCTATATGACCAAGCTCAAGACCTCTACATAAACCTGTACCCTGACTACAACCAACCTCCATACCCTAACCAAGACCAACCACTATACACCAATTAATGCACGAACCCATGCTATGACCAAAGCCGGTACCCCAACGACATGCAAACTAACATCACCTATTACAAACCATTGTTTGATCAAACTTAACTTGCATATGAGACCGTACACTCAATTACCCCCGCCCCATTCCACCCAACTAGCCTGATCCAAAGAATTGAACCTCCCTTAGAGCAAGACCATACTATTCACTAACAACCAACTCAACCTACCCTTGAATTCGATAACCTACCAACAAACGAATCAATCCCCACACCTCCTGAGCAGATGCCTAAACCAATGATGCAAACTACCCCTGAATAGGTTCACATGCTAATTCTAGAAGTAATTTTCGAACCAATCAATCGGTATTATACGACACCATTCATACTTAAACAAATCGTAAAACTAAAGTCCGAACCCAAACCAGTAATCAAATCTACCCTTGAAATCACTAGCCTTCTTGCTTCCAAATCAACTATGAAACAAACCCCCGAAATCGAACACATTGTCCCACCAATCTCAAAACCAGTCCCTGAAACAATCCCTACACTTGCTTTAAAACCTAAGCTCAATAACAAACACTTCACCCCACTAACCTCATAATCAACTCTCGAATTAACTTCTACACCCACTTCGAAATCTAAACTAACTATCACCTCACCAACCATGAAATTGAACCCCAAACTCAAACCTATTATAAGACCTAAACTTATCATCAAACCTAAACCTAAACTTAGAATCAAACCTAAACCTACTATCAAAACTAAACCTATTATCGAATCTAAACCTATTATCAAAGCTAAACCTATCATCAAACATGAATCTATCACCGAACCTAAATCCATGATCGAACTTGAACCCATCATCGAACACGAGATCAAATTGATCATTGAACTTAAATCAATCGTCGAACCTATCATCGATCCTGCACCCATCCACAAGCTTGAACCCTCCATCAAAAGCGAACCCACCATCAAATCCGAACCCATTATCAAACCTAAACCTACCATCGAACCTAAACCAATCACCGAACACAAACCTGCCATCAAACCTCAAACCATCAACAAATCCAAGCCCATCATCAAATTTGAAACCATCATTGAACTCGAGCCTGTTATCAAGTATGAACTCGGTACTAAAACTGAACCTATTCCTACAACGCCAACTCCACTCACCTTTGAGGCTACCACAAAACCTATTGAGGAGTCGATCATCGCTCCCACTTTTGAAATCAAACCAAACTCAGATCTTACGACGCCAATCACCATCCAAATCAACATACCTCAAATCTCATCAAAATATGAAATCAACATCAAAACTAAAATCTCTTCTGATCATCAGATCCAAATCTTTGTGGACCTCACAATCAAAACCTTCACCGAACTCCAATCAACGACAAAACTACTACGTCAAACTTCTGATACTCAACATCCTCAAAAAATTATAAATAAAACTTTAAAACAATCTCACGATAAACCCAAAGTGCGAATCAAACCAAATAAGCATAATAAAATAAAACTGGACCACCCCACAAGTAGGAAAGGTCAACCTTGGACCACACCCTCGCGTCTCCTCTTCCTACTCTACCTCTGCCTTATCTTATCTGTGCAACCGTGGGAATCAGGACGATACCCATCGCAACGATGCGCTCTCCAATGATAAAAATATAGAGTCACCACCCGGAGCTTTCGGTGTCCCGGGATACCTAGTTCATTTTTATAAGCACCTAAGTGCTAAAAATATGACTCTGAATCTGGTCCACACCAAAGGCTCTTGGATAGGGGCTTCGATTATCGATCGGGAAGGTGTTAGGCACCCGATCAACCCGCTTAACGCGGCCTCTACTAATGGCCAAAAATAAAATGAAATAAAAGAAAAGAAAATAGCTTCCTCTTACCCAAAAGGGCTTAGAATCTTATTTGTGCCCCTCCGTTCCTACCGAAAAATCGGCGACATAATGGCACAAATGGGAGGATGGAGGGAGCTAGAAAGAGATAGGAGAAGAAAGGGGAGAGCCGGAGCCCTCGGGCCCTTGTAGCACCATAGAAGAGCCTTGCGTGGCTTGCTTTGATGAGCTCTTGAGGGCCTTGTATGGTGGAAAATGGGATTCTAACCCCTAAGACTTAAAGCTAAGAGGTAGGGAAGGGAGGCTAGGGGATCACACACCTAGGCTAAGGGTTTTGGATGTAAGAACAAGCTTGAAATGAGGTTGGGAGATTCTAGAATTTTGGTGAAAATAGTGCACAAAAGGGAGGAAGAACTTCTCACTTTGAGTTCTTTCTCTCTTAAGCAAATTTCTCAACCCCTAAACTAAGGGGTGGGGGGCTCTATTTATAGGAAAAGGGTGGGTTAGGAGGCCACTTAGATGCTAATTGAGGTTAGCAATTAGGTGATCTCAAATCTAAGGTTTCCTAGGATTTTGAGAGCTTAGAAAGGTGTGAAGGTGGTTCTAATGGTGGATGATGGGGTGAGGCTTTAGGCCACTTTGAGGGTTGCAAATAGGTAAGGAATGGGTGCAACAAAACTATCAAAACACACCCCAAAGGTCGAGGTGGTCAACAAGTCAAACCCCAAACATGAAATTTGGGGCAAAATCCCATAGTTACTGTTCATATGTCTGGCACAACTAATAGTTGCTTGAGCACATGTACAAGATAAAAACAGTGCACAGAAGTGAGCTCATGGGTGGGGCCTACTGTTTAACCTGGTGTAACTATTAGTTCTGCCAGGCTAAAATCTTGGGAAGGTTGGGCAATTATACCGGCACAACTATTAGTTGGCGCCATATCCCTAGGGGCCCATGTTTTTACCTTTTTTTGCCCCCGTCTGGTTTGCCATATCTTTTAACGTACACCTCTGATTGGGGCGATTCTTAGACCGTTGGAAAGTTGACGACCTCTACTCTTCAATGGTATAGGAGTTGGTCACCGAGAGGGTTGTAGCTAGTTCTGTGCACCCCTCCTCCTTATTGCTCGGGAAGGTTAGTTAGGTTCTAAAAGGGCTCTAAGGGTCAGGTTGGTTTCTAAAGGTTCGAGGTAGTTCCTATGGGATCTAGGGTGATTCCTAAAGACTTAGGGTGATTCCTAAGGGTTCCATTCATGCCATCAAAGCTCGAATTGCACCTCTCTCAAAGGTGTTTCGATCGGCCTTGGGCCAAATTTGATGTTCATAGATGCCCCTCTTGGTATCCGATCACTAATGATCGTGATGCCAAAGAAAAGAGACATCCGAAGAGGCCTAAGGCATTACCGACGGGTCTGCTATCTTCGTAATCTAACTTCAAACATTAGGTGAGTAACATGGTGAGAAACGAAAGCCCGAGTGCCAAGCTAATCATTCGCTTAGGTAATCGGTTCCCAAGCTTATAGACATTACATGGGCATAACCGAAGGTGGAATGAGTTAAAAGCCCAATAGCCGAGAAAATGTTCGCTTTCTCGAGGCGAAAAGTCGTTAGTCGAGAAAATGTCCGCTTCTCGAGATGATTTGAAGGTGATTACAGTTTCATAAGTAAGAGGGGTGATCGACCCACATTCAAAGATAGGCGCTAAGTAAACATACGCAAGGCTCCACAGCTTGCGTCCAATCCTACAAGGCATTTGACGACCTCATTGGATTATTCACGGGTGCCCCTGCTGAAAGCAGGGTTTGAGATATTTGGGCGAACCCATCGATTCCAAAGTTTATTTAGCATGACCACCCGAGCGAAGTGACTAGATGTCACAACGCTTCTTAGGAGTACGTGCCAATTTTCTGAAAATGTGCCCTGGATCAACATGAGCTAGAGTATCCAACTTCAACTACCTTGAACAGATCCAACCAAACATTAGGCACTTCCCAAAAGGGGGGCATCCAATCCTGGCCTCCGCCGACGATGATCATAAACATCAATTAACTATGCATAACCATGCACCCATCAGGGGCAATAAGCAACAACAAAGGCGATGAAAGCCCCGACCCGGACCCGCCCGGGTAAAATTTACGGAGACAAACGACCATCATACTGATACCCAGACGCATGGCGTACACTTTATAGGGAACCGCTGCCCATACAAGTTTTAAGCCTGCAGAAAATAAAAGGAAAATGAACCCTTCTAAATGCATGGTTGCACATAGTTTGATTGATATGTAATCTCATCCTCAACGGGTTGGTCTCAACCAATGGTTGACCTTTTCCAATGGAGAATCTGAAGCTTAAGACGCTTAAGTTCATGTGAGTTCAAAACGAAGCGCTCGTCGCCAAGATTTAGCAGTGGAGTTGACTCGATCGAAACATTGATTGTTGACCGAGAATGACACCATTGCTCCTGCCCTAAGGCAGGATCCAAAGATCCGAGGCGAACCTCCGACTCAGGACTTTAATGTGGCACAGCTGCTTTGCTGATAAAATATTAACATTTTACCGCTTTATGCTTGTGCGCTATGGGGAATGTAAATCTTTTTTTGTTTGGTTTTTCTATCATTTTATGTGATTTTTTTTTCGAATTTTTCGACTGTTATTTTGTGTGATGATTTTTTTTTGAAGTTTTTATTTTATATGAATTTTTGGAAATTAAAAGCTATAATTTCTTGGAATTTAAAAGCTATTATTATTTTTTTTTTTTGGAATTTAAAGGCTATTATTTTATGTGAACTTTTTGAAATTATGTGAATTTTTTGGAATTATGTGAATTTTTTGGAATTATGTGAAGTTTTGTGAATACTTCTGGCTTCTCTGTGGGGATTTTTTGATTTGATTTTTTTTTTCATTTTATGTAGGACTGAGGTGCCTGTGGACCCCGATCCGCCGTTATTTTAGCACAGCTTCCTTGGCAAGTCAAAGGATGATCGAAACACCATCTTGGGGGCGCGTGCATCTGATGGGAGTGACAGATCAAACAACAAAAGGTGGGGTAACCGATTTTCCCATCTGGCCTGTACCAGACCCGGAACCTGGCCTAAGTGCCTGGCACAACTATTAGTTGTGCCAGGCCACTACCAGCCCAAAGATAGCCTGGTGCAACTAATAGTTGCGCCAAGCCAAAGGAAGGCAAATATTTGTCTGGTGCAACTATTAGTTGCGCCAGGTTTGGCTGGGTAGTGAAAACAGCTCGAACTCGGGCTGTGGGGCATCATTTCGAATTCTTCCCCCCTCTTCCTCTTTGAAACCAAAAACCGCTCCCCCTCCCTTAGGGTTCCTCTACGTTGCCTCTACGCGTGCCCATTGTCGTTGTTTCGCTTGCGGATCGATCACAGGCTCATGCTAGATCAAAGACTCCTTCTTCGCAAGGTAACCATTTGAAACTCCTTTTTCTTGATTTTTCTTACTTCTTCATGCCAATATGATCATGATCTTGCATTTTTTAATGAGTAATGGTTTATTATTTTTTTTTATTATACACATGTTTATTGATGATGTGTTGGTGATTTTTTTACAAATGATGCCTTACTTTTGTTATCTTGTGGATTTTATTGGTGCGTAATGTATGTATATATATTTTTTTTGTTGTTTTTATTTGTGCACACATGGAAGAGATTTTATTTTGTGTTTGTTTGTTTTGTTCCATTTTGAATATAAAGCAAGGGTTTTTTTTTTTTTTTTTTTTTTTTGAACACTTATTAGGAAAAAGGGATTTTTGGTTTCTATTTTTTGGAAATTTAATTAAGGAAAATGATTTTTTTTTTGTTTTTGCAAATTAACTAAGGAAGAGGTTCATTTTTTTTGGTTTTTTTGTTTTTTTTTGTTGTTTTTGTTGTTTTTTTTTTATGTAGGACCGAGATGCCTGTGGACCTCGGTCGTCTTTCTCTGAGGAATTGATTTATTAATTTTATTTATTTACTTTTGTGTTGGTTTATTATTATTATATATATATATTTTTTATGGGCCTAAGAGAAAGGGGGTTTTTGTTTTTAGTTAGTTTCTTTTCAAACATAAAAGAAGGACTTCCTCTTTTTATTTTATTTTAGGGGCATAATAAAAAGATTTTTTTTGTTGTTGTGTTTTCTTCTCTTTTTTTTTTATTATTATTTTTTTTTATTTTCAAAGATAGAGAGGGTGATAATTGTTTGATTTTCATTATTTTTGAGGACTTTTTGGAGGGGAATTTTTTGCGTTTTCCTTCTATTAAAAGGGATTCTTTTTTTTTATTTATGCGTATGTGTATCTTCTTTTTTTTGAAAACAATAGAGAATGGATGAGCATACTTACTTTTCCCAGGCCTGTAGCACATAAATGGTTCTTTTATCACTGATCTGCTTTGATGTGACTGTTTTGTTGCCCCAACATTTCGGGTGAGGGTGAGCATATTCCCGAGGAGGGGCCCGATATAGTGTATGGCCTGCAGGGGGAGCAATTCCTCTAGGTGGAGCGGAGAGCAGGCCCCTGGCTTAAGATGCAGGGCGAGGCCGCCCGGGTTGGCCTCTTGTATCAGCAGTACACCCATATCTCAAATTTCATAATAGCGGGCAAGGTAAAAGATAGGTTCAATTTCTTTCCTTTGCGCAGTTTTTTTTTCTTTACCTCTGCCATCTGATGTGTATTTCTTTGGGTGCGGAGCTGCCCAACACTGTGTTCCGCGGGGGGTGGCTCGACTTCCACGAGTTCTACCTTTACGTCCCCCCTGTGGTGAAAGTCTTGTTAGAGCAGGTGGGCTTTGGGGAGTTCTTGTCCTGACCTGCTATGAGAGCTGATGCCGCCTATCTAAAGGCCCTCATTGAGAGGTTTCGTCCTGAGACCATGACGTTCTACATGCCGTACGCCGAGCTGACGTTGACACTCGTTGATTGGGCCATGATTACTGGCATTAGGATAGGGGGAGTCCCGATATCTACTTGGGCGATACCGAGCCGGGAGGACATTATTCGATTGATCGAGGCCTATCCTCCTCGTGGGCAGACCCATGGCAAAGAGGTCAAGATGTCCTGACTGACCTCCCTCTTTTCTACTGATGAGTTGGTGGACTTGGGCCAGCCAGACCGGGTGCTTTACATCGCGCCAGAGCGGGCGATCGTTTTAGCTCGCATCACCCTCCTACTCCTGCTGGGCAAGACCCATTTTACAAATGCCAGCGGGGGACGGGTCAGCCTGGCCTTGTTGAGCGTGATGGATAATTAGGGTGACATTCCCAGGCATGACTGGGGAGGGGCGGGATATGCCTGGCTTATGTACAACTTATCCCGGGTTACGATCGGGGATTCGAAGTCCGCCGTGAGATTTTGGGCTGCCCTGGAGGTAATTCTTCTTTCCTTTGCTTTTGCCATCACTATCATCTTTTGTTTGACTGATCCATATATGCTACTAACCTGATCTTGTGCAATGCCCCCTTTTCAAGTATGGGGATATCACCATTTTCACCCTGGGCGCCCGCTCCTTTTCTCGGAGGTGCTCTCCTATCCCCTCCTCAACAACTGGCATCAGGCCCGACGCCGTGACGTGGGCTTAAAGCACCTGGAAATGGGTCTAAGGTCCCAGTTTGACTTGATGGTCCCTGAGCAGGTGATAGCTTTTCAACCTTTATTTACTTTCAGCTTGGACATTTCTTTTTATTGAGGTGTCGCTTGCTTGGTTTCTCTCGCCTTTTCACCTTGAGCAGATCCTCCCTGATCTGTATCTGACATCCCCCTTCTGGGACCGAGTAGCCGTGGGTGCCTCCCGCCTATTCAACAGTCGCCGCATTGTCTTCTTCTATGGAGCGTGGGCCAGATGCTACTATCTGGGGGAGCGAGTGGTGCACCAGTTTCAAGGCTACTACGCCATACCCGTGGACCCCCCGACTGACGTTTAGAATCTCGCTGGTAGTATTGAGGAGCTGACGGCAGCCTTTTTCAACAATGGGTTCCCCATTCACGCTCTCCATGTGCTTGGGGATTATCATGCCTGGTACGAGTGCCTGCCCTACCGGTTCATCCTGCCACGTTTTATCCCTAGCGCTAATTTCCTTGTGTTCGAGGGCCCACTTGGTCAGGTAACTTCTTCTTAGCTTGGATTAGTTTCCCTTTCACTTTTACTCGGCCTTGGTCTTATCTGAATAGATTCTTGTCTGGTTCATAGTTTGCTCCGGGGGATGGTTCGAACGGTGAAGGTAGGCCGAGTGCTGCCGACATGTCAGGGGTAGATCCCTCCGGTGCTGGTCCTTCTGGTGCGGGTCCCTCAGGTGAGGGTTCATCGGGTTCTGGTCCGTCGGGCACCTCTCAAGCGGGTGTTCCTAGTGGGGGTCCATCTGTAGCCTATGGGACCTTTCGGCGTCTTGATGATGGCTTCCTCTCAGACCTTTGTGCCAACATAGATCGACAGGCACGACTCTCTGCAAAGGCGGCCCACGCTCCTCCTCTTGAGGTGGTCCCTGGGGTAAGTTTTCTGATGAGCCACTTCTCCTTTATTTTGGTTTCCTTCTGTACATGCTTTCAGGGGTGTTCTAACAATTGAATATTGTATCGTAGGACTTCAACTTGGCCATGGAATATGCGGAGTACCATCGTCATCTGGCAGAGCTTCGGGAGGTGGAGACGGTGAGTACCTGGCTGCTCGACTCCTCTCATTCTTTTCATTATCATTGGGCCCTTGACTGATCTTGTCCTTGACTGTGCCTTGCAGCGTGCCTAGGCTAAGGAGTCGCGTTCCCTGCTCAGCAGGATTTCGCAGGCGTGGTCTAGAGTGGGGGATATGAGGACCTATCAAAGCTCCTCTCGCCGTCGTAAGAAGTCCAAGGGGGCGAGCAAGGAATAGGCAATTAGTTTCCTTCAGCATTTTTTTTTTGGAATTTGTTTTGGATCTATTTTAAACAATTTGGAGAATGGTTGGTGTGGTACTTTGGAAACAAATTTGATCTTTATTATCATTTGGGAGATGGTCTTGCTTTGATTTTATGCCCCGATTGCTTGGTATCAAATCTGTTTCTCTGCAGGACGTGCATGCTCAATGCCTTTTTAGAAAGTGGCCTTTTGGGTCGCATGCCTCAATGTAGGATCAATCCTGCACATAGCAAAGTAATTCTCAAACCATCAATGGTCGGAAGTGCAAATATGTAAATCCAATAGAAAGGGCAGAAGTCCCCTCCTCAATTAGGTCCTGAGATGGTCAGAGGGGAATTTTAGTCACAACTAATAGGGCGCCAAAGCTAAAATATCGAAATACACTAGTGCAACTAATAGTTCGCACAGCTAAATGGGACAATAGTTGTGCCAGGCGAAAACATCAGGGAAATTACACTAGTGCAGCTAATAGTTGTGCCAGGCTAAACTAGGGACAAAATGCACTGGCGCAACTATTAGTCACACCAGGTTTGACCTGGGGGCAGAATGCACTGGCGCAACTATTAGTTGCGCCAAGTTTGACTTGGGGGCAGTGGGGCCTTATATGCCTGAGTTGGCCCAGAAATTATTTCTTTTTTGTTTGACTTGGCTCATTTGACCGGCCTTTTTTGCTCTTGTTTTTCCAAGGCGGGCCCATCACCCTACATTGATTCTTATCCTCCCAAAAGATCCTTGTACGTTCATAGATCCGCTTCCTAACCCTCCCTTACGTGGAGGGCTCGGAGCCAATTTATCCTCTTTGTTGGGCCTGGGGCCCAAGTTCCTGGCGGCTTGGTTCGGGAGTTTGAACGAGAGTGAGCTCGCCGACTTGGAGCGCCTTGGACTATCTCACCTTCCTTCCTTCCTAGAGATTCCTCTTTGGTGGGAACTCCTTCATGCCGCCGCTTCATGCTGGGATGTGAACCTCCATGTATTTCATTTTGGGAAGCGGGAGCTGACCCCAACCCTTGAGGAGCTATCCAATCTATCTGGCCTGAAGCTTCACAAGGACCTTGCAAGAGTTATGCCTAGTCCAGGCTATTCCAGATCCGTTCACCTTATTCTCGGTTTGAAGAAATCCAAGTATGAGAAAGCCTCATCGTGGGGCCCACAAGGTGTTCGCTGAAATTCCTCAAAGAACTTTTCGGTGATGAAAGCCTCCAACGATTTCCGGTTAGGATTGTCTTTAACGTGAAAGCTCTAGCACTTGGTCACATCTCTAAAATCCTCTTCTACACCAGGGGAGAGAGCTTCTCATTGATAGTTTGCGACATTTTGATGGAGCTGGAGGCAGGCCGGTCCATGATGCACTTGGTGCTTGTCGAGTTGTACCGATGCCTTAATTCTTTTGCCTTGGGCAAGGTGGAGGGCCTTCGGGGATGCCCCTTGTTGCTCCAGGTCTAGTTGGGTGAGCATTTTGCCGTTTTGGGGCCTATGCCCCGCTTTTATGTTGCTCGAGGCGAGGTGGCCCAATGTTTTTTCGGTAGATGCCACTTGCTTCCCCAGGGTGATTTGTCGGCTCTGAAACTTTGGTTGGTCGATGCTGAGCAGATATAGAGGCTTCCTTGGTTGGACCGGGCCTTTCCAGTGATTCGTTCTAGAGACCATGAGGGCATCACCCTCCTAGGACTGACTGGCAGCACCTTCTACTTCCCATTCCGGGTGTTGCGTCAGTTCGGCTGCCCTCAGCAAGTGCCTTGTGAGGCCAGACCCCCTTTATGTGATTTGATCTTTTCTAAGGGATCCTCTGGGGACATAGATCGGATTGCTGCTCTTTGGGAGACGCGTCAGTCGACACTGATGTGTGATTTTGAGCAGAGACTCAATTAGAACTTCTCCTGAGTATGCGGCCTGGCTGTTGACTTAGCAGCCTGCCGCTGATGGCCCAGATTTGTCAGAGATCATTGATACTGGAGGCCCCTGGCCAAATAAAGAGGCGGCGCTCCAAACTCGTATCGAGCTATTGGTGGATGAGAAGAGGGTCCTGCAAGAACTCTTGGCAGGCGAGAGGGTTAGAGCAGACACAACGGAGAGCAAGGTTCTCCGTTTGAAGGAATCACTGAGCGTTGCTTTTGGAGCCACCGACTCTTCTCGGAAGAGGCTCAAGAGCCTGCATGGTCATTGGCTGACTAAGAGGAATGTCCGAGAGGATGATCTTTATGCTGAGATTAGCGCTTTGAAGCGCGAGCTGGGCCGTTAACTCCTTCCTGCACTCATAACTTTTTGCACAGATCATACACACAAAAAAAGGGGCGTAAAAACCCCTTTATAGATACACACACATTTTTGGTATACATATTTTCTTTATGTTTTTGTTGTTGTTTGTTGTTTTTTTTGGCTTTATACTTGTAAAAAGGAAAACACGTCAGTCATCACACCGACTATTTTTTGGGATGTGGTGTAAGCGATGTAAAAGGTAGTTATATACATCTATACAGATCTATTTTTAGTTTATATATATTATCTTTCTTTTCTTCTTTTTTCTTGATGCCTTGATAATGAGACAGAGTAATGGGTCCCATTTTGAGCGTAGTCGAACTCTTTCATGCAGTCAGACCTGAGTGAGTTTCCAGATCTTACCAAGGCCGAAACATCGATCCCTTTGGACTGAGTCGAGCCTTTCTCCTTGCCTCGTGTCATACGTTTGATGGTGTGGGTCTCATAAAGACAATTCTGGTCGGGACCCGATTTGAACTAGCATGAGCGGCCCAGTCGGACAAGAGGGTACAGGAAGAGTAACAACCGGGTTCCTCAAACATCAATCTTCCTAATCAGTCCAAACCTTTCTTTTTCAATTTTTTCTCTCCCTTTTTTTTTCTTTATCTCCCTTTTTTACCCATGGCGCCCTTTCGGGTTTTCACCTGGTCCGCACAAGCTTACTGTTTTTACCCGTAATGCCCTTCCGAGTTTTGACCACATCCATCTCGCTTTGAGCTTGTATTTTTTTTAATTTTTTTTCTATTCTTTTTATTAGCATTTTTCAAGAGCCACGACATAGACGTCGATTCCGTCATAGCTGGCTGGATGGGTTCAGGTGTCGTCTCACAACTCGGCTTGTGTTGACTTAACAGATACTATGACTGCTTGCGAACCTACAAAGAGGGCTTCGTTCAGGGTGTTGCTTGGCCATGGGTTAGGTTAGGATTTGAAGGTATGCTGGGCTAAAAGGGTTTCCTTGATACGGCTTCAATTTTCTCAACATACTTTCTTCCTTGGGGGTTTTTACTGTATATGCCCCGTGATTCTTCTACACACATTTTTGTTATTCTTTTTCCTCCATTTCAGACAATCTCTTTTTGAGGTTTTGCTATTTCGATTTTTTTTGGGTTTTGATAGTAAATCTACTTCATCTCTTCTCTCTTTATTTTTTGGTATATGTACACGTATATTTTTTTGGGGGGAATGGGTTTATTGAAAGAAAGGCCCAAGCTCAAATGAGGTAGCAAAGGATATCATCATTTTTAGGGATGTTTTTGGGCTACTGTGCTAGGAATGATGGCCTCTTTCATGTGGTTCTTAAGCAGTCGCGTATCTGTTTCACCAACACTTACCTTGTCATGATGGACTAAGAGTAGAACCGTCGGACGTATCCAGCGTTGATGGGCTCAGGAAGATGATCTCCGTCCATGGTGGCGAGGTGGATGGCGTATCCCGGTAGCAATTCTAGAATGATGTAAGGTCCTTCCCAGTTTGGTTTGAATTTTCCTCTCGGATCGGCATGGAGGGATGGGAAGATCTTCTTCAGCACAGTGTCTCCTTCCTTTAGATCTCGACTGCGGACATGTTTATTATAAGTGCGTGCGATTCGCCCCTGGTAAACTTGAGTGTGACACAAGGCTAGGAGTCTCTTTTCGTCCAGTAAATTCAGCTGATCAAAGCATGATCTCTCTCTTTTTGCTTCGGGTAAGCCTGATTCCATGAGGATTAGGAGTGAGGGTACTTCAACCTCTACCGAGAGGACAACCTCAGTTCCATACACAAGGGTGAATGGTGTTTCCCCTGTAGCGGTACGGATTGACGTTCGGTAGGCCCACAAAGCAAATGGCAGCATTTTGCTCCAGTCTCGATAAGTGACGACTATTTTCTCATGGATGCGGACGACTGTCTTGTTCGCGGCTTCCATGGCTCCATTAGTTTGAGGATGATAAGGGGGTGAGCAATGGTGCTTGATCTTGTATTGCTCGCAGAAGTCTCGGATGTGCTTATTCGCAAAGTTTGTGCCGTTGTCCATGCTGATAACATTGGGTACTCCAAATCGGCACACAGTATTATTCTTGAGAAACTTCTCGACGTGACTGGCATTAATGTTGGCATATGACGTCGGTTCTACCCACTTGATGAAGTATTCAATGGCGATGAGGATGAACCGGTGTCCGTTTGATGCTTTTGGATTAATCATTCCGACAACGTCAAGGCCCCAGGTAGCAAATGGCCAAGGAGTGGTCATACAGTGAAGATCAATGGCAGGAGCGTGTATCAGACTGGAGTGTTCTTGACACTTGTAGCATTTTGGAACATGTTTGTAGCAATCTGATTCCATGGTGGTCCAAAAGTATCCCTGCCGTAGGATTTTCTTAGCGAGCATGTGACCACTGACGTGGGCTCCGCATACTCCCTCATTGATTTCTTTCATAATGTTGACCGCTTCACTTTCAATGAGGCACCTGAGTAAGATGTTATTGTATGATCGCTTGTAGAGGCATTCCCAGCAAATGACGTAACCTAAAGCTAAACGTTGAATGGTTCGTCGATCTATCTTGGATGTACCCTCTGGGAAAGTTAGGGTCTTAAGGAAATTCTTGATATCTGAGAACCAAGGTGGCTCATCATCAGGCTTTATAGGTTCCTCAATCTAGAGGCAGAAGGCTGGCTCATTCCTCTGCTCGATCACGATCGGCTTCATCTCAACACCATAGGGGATTTCAATCATTAACACCAAAGTTGCTAATGCGTCGGCAAAGCGATTCCTTATTCGAGGGACGTATGAGAAAGTCACATCTTGGAAGCAGGCTATTAGATCTTCGAGGTGTTCATGATAGGGGATCAATTTCTTGTCTTTCGTCTTCCAGTCACCATTCGTCTGACATATGATTAACTGTGAATCGCCAAATACTCGAAGGTGAGTTATATTCAGATCGAGAGCCACCTGCAGACTAGCAGCGCAAGCCTCATACTTAGCCATATTGTTAGTGCAGGGGAAGTTGAGCTTGGTAGAGACCGGTACATGGGATCCTTTCGGTGAAATTAGGATGGCGCCAACTCCTTGGCCCTCGACATTTGCTGTCCCGTCAAAGTGCATTGCCCATGATTCTTCTGCTTCTTTTGTATCGTCTTCCATCATGAACAAGATATCTTCATCTGGGAATTCAGTTCTCAAAGTTTTATAGTCAGGTAAAGGATTATCAGCAAGTGCCTGCCCCTTGATCGACTTCTGAGTGACGTACGTGATGTTAAATTCAGATAATAAGAGTTCCCATCGTGCAGTCCACCCAGTGAGAGCCGGCTTCTCGAACAGGTACTTCAATGGGTCCATTCGAGCCAAAAGCAGAACTGCCTGAGATAGCAAGTAGTGGCGGAGCCTTTGAGTAGTCCATAAAAGAGCTAGGCATGCTTTCTCCAAATGAGAGTAGCACGTCTTGTAATCAGTAAACTTATTGCTCAGATTGTAAATGGCTTGCTCTCTTCTTCCTGTTTCATCGTGCTGCCCCAGAACACATCCCATCGAAACTTCAGTCGTAGAGAGATACATCAAGAGTGGTCTCCCTGGCTCAGGTGGTACCAAAATAGGTGGATTAAGGAGGTAGGTTTTGATTTTTTCGAACGCTGCCTGACAATCGTCGTTCCATTCAACGGGTGAATTCTTCCTTAGTAACTTGAAGATCGGCATGCAGATTGGAGTTAGATATGCAATGAACCGACTGATATACTGTATTCTACCTAGAAACCCTTTAACCTCTTTCTAGATAGATGGTGGTGGCATTTCAGTGATGGCTTAGACTTTGATTGGGTCGACCTTTATCCCCCTCCTGCTGACGATGAATCATAATAGTTTTCCTGACATAGCACCAAATGCGCACTTTTGTGGATTTAGACGTAGTCGATACTTTCTCAACCTTTCAAACAGCTTCAGAAGGTTTACCAGATGGTTGCTTCGCTCCGGTGACTTGGCTATCATTTCGTCGACAATACACTTCAATCTCTCGGTGCATCATGTCATGAATTGCAACATTCTTCAAATTCACCAATGGCATGACTCGATAGCAAAAGGTTCCCCAGGGGGTAATGAACGCTGTCTTCTCACGATCAACCTCTGCCATTTTGATTTGATTATATCTTGAGAATCCATCCATAAAAGAAAGCATCCCGTGCTTAGCAGTATTATCGGCCAAGATGTCGATGTGTGGCAGTGGGAAATCATCCTTTGGGCTCACTTTGTTCAAATTACGAAAATCGATACACATGTGGACCTTTCCATCCTTCTTCAGCACAAGTACGATATTGGCTAGCCATTGCGGCTATTTGGATACCATGAGAAACCCCGCGTCATACTGCTTGATGAGTTCATCTTTGACTTTCAGCATCCATTAGGGTCGGAGACGTCTCAACTTCTTCTTGACTGGCTTCATATCAGGGTAGAGGGGCAACTCATGCTCAACCAAATCAGTATCCAGACCAGGCATGTCCTCGTACGACCAGGCAAAAATGTCTTGGTATGATTGAAGGAAGTCGATCATGCTTTTTCTTTCCTCAGGCGACAATGACGTTCCGATTTTGGTTATCCTGGGAACCTCCTTAGTTCCTAGATTGACGTCTTCGGTCTCTTCGACAATGGGGGTAGGGCCATACTCAAAGTTGGCAAATCGGTCAAGGAGCTCATTGGGGAGTTCCTCGAAGGGGGCATCTTTATCTAGACTCATGATCCCTACCTCTTCTTGTATTTCTACAGGGAAGGGGTCGATTTCACATGGGACGGGCATTTTGATTAAGGCATCTTTTTGTGGGGCATTTTCTGAAATTTTAAATGACAATATTTTTGGACTTTGAATTTTTTCAATATTTTTAGGATTTTTTATTTTTTCCATGTTTTTGAGATTTTATAATTTTTTCATATTTTTGAGATTTTTGTTTTCTTCAGAGACAGTCCCTTGGTAAGGCGGGTTCGTGTATATACGAGGTATTGCCTACCAAGGGCTTATCTCACTTTTTATAGGTTTTTTGTTTTTTGGAAACGGGTGCCAAATGTTAGGCCACTCCCCGCTTCCAAGGTTTGGGGCAAAGATGCCCACTTGCGTACCTGAGGGGCTGCTTCTTTACCTGTTGGGATGGAGGGTGCTGACTGATATGGCTCATTGAAGTCAGCCTCCATCATATTAATCCCTATTTTGTCTGAGATCATGTCTTCAAACGATAACTCGGTTTTGTGGTGATTCACCACAGGGGGGGTTTGTTCAGGTACCGACCGTCGTTCCTCGAAAAGGGATAACGCGGCCAAGTCTATCTCCAAGTTGGAAAGGGAGATCTGGGGATTGGTGGGATGGACTGGGGCTATGGGTTTGTGTGGGGTCAAATGGGTTGCCCCATTTCGATCGATCTTTACGACCCCTGCACTGACAAAGGAATCCCTGATGTGCGGCCTAGGGCGAGGTTTCTCTTCTATGTTGATTCCTCGAGCTCTTGCAGCCACGGTAACCCTGGCTTTCTCTTTAACCTCTTGAACCTCTTCTTCTGTGGGCTTGTATCCTAACCCGAATCTTACTTTTTATCCCTTAGCCACAACTGGCTCTCTTCTGCCTTGCAATTTGGGTCCTAGACCCCTTCCTTTCTGATAGCCCCACTTTGGAGCATTGCCACTGCCACTACCATACCGCTTCTTATTTTAGACATGACACCCTCAATGGGTTCTGGGAGTATTGCCGACACCTCGTACTCGAAACTGTGGAGGTCGACGTCCTCAACGGTGTGTGGTATATCCAGTATGTTAGGTTTCTCCACACTGTTGGTGGCCTTTTCTTTCTTACTATGCCCTTCTCTAATGATCATGATAATTTTATGCCCAGATGTAAATTTGAGTTTCTGGTGCAATGTGGAAGGTATGGCTCCGACTTCATGTAGCCACGGGTGCCCTAACAATAGATTAAATGAGGATTTGATATCCATGACTTGAGACAAGATGGAAAAGGTCATTGGCCCTATCAACAGCTCAAGATCAACTTCTCCCATTATTTCTCTCCTGGTATTGTCAAACCCTCTAGCGCTGGTTCTTGTGGGGCAGATAATTGGTTAAGTGATGGCTCCAAATGCTATTTCATTTTCTGATGCCGATTTACCTGAGGAAGGAGGTAGCCACTCAAAATCTTTAAATATAACCGTTGAGTCCAGAAATATGATTATCCCCTTGGTACTAATCGATAATGGGTCTGCATTGAATATATGCCCGTTGAGAACCGCTACCAAGATTACGATTTATCTGCCCGACTTCATCTAGGCTAACTTGGAGTGATACATGCGCATTTTTTAACGCTCCCATTAATGCTTGGAAATGGAGTGGGGACGTCATCAATAGATCTCATACAGTGATATGGGCAGACATTCTTCTCAGCTGAGTCTCCAGTATATGTTCTCGACTCATCTTCTCGAAGGGGTTCACCTCCCTGTCTTTCCTTCGGTTGGGCCTGTGTCCGTAGGTGCTTTCGTCGCTGATATCCTCCCTAACTGTAACAAAATCTCGCCCCTTCTTCTTTGCCGCTTATTGACATTTGCTTTGTTCGTAGCTTAGCGGGACCTGATGAGGATCATATGTGGGTCTCGAGAGCTGGAAGGGTATGGCTGTCGGTTCTTGAGGTACTTGTATTTGCCTCGGGAGGTGGGCAACACTTGATTCACCTCGATGGCAAGTGGGTTGGGTGGAAAGATTGGGCCAAATGGGGTGGTGAAGCTTGAGGGTGGTGGTATTGAGGAAGGAGGTAAAAGTAGGCCATTGATAACCGTGGTGTCGCGTATGGGGGGTTTGATGGGTCGTTAGGTAATTGACCGGGGTGGTGGAATTTGCCGGTGGTTGAACTGGGGGTGATGGAGTGGGCGCAAGCCATTGATAACTGATGGGTGCAGGTGTTGGATTGGGGGTCTGGTGGCTTAAAGGGTAATCGATGGGGGTTGTGGTGTATGGTGGTAGTTGAATGGGCGGGCGAAGCCATTGATGATCAAGGGTATGTGATTGGGGGCATGGGGGTTTATAGGGTAATTGATGGGGGTCGTGGTGTATGGTTGGTATGCATTGATATTTACATAATTGACGGGTGTGGTTGATGGAAAGTATGCCCGGAGATCCAAAGGTTCAAATTGTGGGGTTGGGTTGGGGAAATATTCAGACAAATTTAGGGGTTCAATTACCCTAACATTCCTTTCTTCATCATTCCTTGGCCATGGTGCCACATAATTCTCCCGATCACTGATATAATCGGATGGGTCAATTTCAAACTCCTCATCTTCTATCATTTCGACAGTGGGTCTGAGACCTGCTCCTCCGGTAGGATGTGGGGGTAGTGGCACTTGGTGAATATTAGCATGCTGAGAAGGTGCAGGGGGAATGATTTTCCCAGCATTGATGAAATCCTAGATGGCATGCTTCAATGGGAAGTAGCGATCAGTAGGGTGACCCGGACCCTAATGAAAATTGCAGTGGATATTTGGGTCATAGTTCTTTGGGATCGGGTGAGGAGGAGGTTGCGGTTGGCGGATAGCCACTAATCCCTTTTCTACTAACAGGGACAAAAGTACACTCAAAGATTGCCCCAGAGGTGTGAAGACTCGGTCGTAGCGGGCTCTCCTCTATTCCGGGGTCATTTGCATCCCTTGCCCATTCCCCATTCTTTGCATCTGCTCCGGCCTAACAGGTGCTGGTGGGGCTGCCTGAAATTGAAACGAGGTAGTATTATTATTGGTCTTGGTATTGACTATGTTCTGGACATCGCCCCCTGTTCTCTTCTCATTCCTCTGTTATGAAAATCTTCTAACCCCACTGGGTCCACTTGGCACATTCTTATTCAGACGCCCCTCCCTGATGGCGTCCTCGCATCGATTGGCGTTTCTCACCAGATCAACAAAGCTAGTTTACTGCTAATATACCAAAAAGTCTAAAATTACTGGCAGAGTGTTCTTTGAAATCATCTCTATCTGTTCATCATCAGGTATTCTGTTCCTGACCTGAGCTGCCAATGCCCTCCATCGCCCCAAGTAGTCGCTGAAGGTCTCATTCTGATTCTGCTTCAAACTGGCCAAGTCAGACTTACGCGGCTCAATGTCTATATTGTAGACATACTGTTCTTGAAAGAGATGCGTCAAGTCCCTCTATGTTTTCATCATAAACGGTTCTAATGATGTGAACCATCTTAAAGTCAGCGGTCAAACTCTTTTGAAAGACTTTTATTAGTAGTCTTTCGTCCTCCCCGTGTTGGCACATGTCCCCGCAGTAGGACTTCAGGTACGCAATAGGATTGCCTGTGTCATTATATTTGTCGAAGGCTGGCATTTTAAATTTGGGGGGTAGGGGGACCTCAGCGAACAAACATAAGTTTGCAAAGTCCGTGGCGTGGATTTCAGCACCACCCATTTTCATCAGCTGCTTTTATATTTTATCCAACTGTTCTTTCAGCTGCTCTGACTCTTTCGATATCGGGGTCACTTTCTCGGCTGTCAGTTGGACTTCACTCTGTGCCACCAGGGGATGGGCAATTATGGGAGGGGGGTTGAGGCTGGTCAAAGCCCCAGCATAGGCCCCACTCTTTCTGATCTCGTCCTCCTCATACTGCTGATCTATGTAGGGTGCAGTGAGGACGAGATTCTCAACCTATTGCTGCATCGGTTGGATGGGAATGACATGAGTAGGGGTTGGGTGAGCCCATTGGGGGTGATGAAAGGTTTGTTGGGTGATGGGAATTTGGTTTTGAGGCGAGGCCTGATAGGGCCATTGGGTATGGGGGAAGGTTTGGAGATGGCCTTGGGGTGTGGGGCCATGGGAGAATTGGGTTTGAGGTATGGCATGGGTTTGACCCGGCTGTGAAGGTTGGGTTAAATGTTGGGGGTATTGTGGAAGGTATGAGTGGGGGGTTCAGGTTTGAGCCATGAACCCTTGGTCATTTTGGATCATGGGCCACTGATAGGTTTGGGCCATGGACCCTTGGTAGGTTTGGGCCACGGGCCCTTGATGGGTCTGGCCAATGGGCCTGGGTAGGTTTGGGCCAAGGGCCCTTGATGGGTCTGGCCCAAAGGGCCTTGATGGGCCTGGCCCAATGGTCCTTGATGGGTCTAGGTCATGGTCCCTTGATGGGTCTGGGCCATGGGCCCTTGGTGGGTTTGGGCCATGGACCCTTGGTGGGTCTGTCCTAATGGGCCTTGGTGGGTTTGAGCCATGGGCCCTTGGTGGGTCTGGCCCAGTGGGCCTTGATGGTTTGGGCCATGGGCCCTTGGTGGGTTTGGGCCATGGGCCCTGGGTAGGCTTGGGTGGTGGGGTATTGGGTCATGGGGTCCTAGGACATGTGGAAAAATGGGGTTTGGGCTAATGGGCCTTGGGGTATGTGAGAGTTTGGAGATTGGGCCATGGGGCCTTGAGGTAAGTGGGTAATGGGGGGTTGATGGGGGTCATGGGAGAGTGAGGCATGGAGATTAGCTAGGGTATGGGAAGGGTTCATGGGCATGGGGTGTGAAGGAGGAGGGGGGTTGTTTTGAGAAGCCTTCCACATGGAATAGGCTTGGAACATCTCCTCCATTATGGTTATGGAGGAAGGGTTGGATGGAGATGGGAGATTTAAGGGGTAATGGGGTATAGATGGGATGGAGGTGGTGAAAAAATTGGGCAT
Organism: Chloranthus sessilifolius; assembly: GCA_021018995.1. NCBI lineage: Eukaryota > Viridiplantae > Streptophyta > Magnoliopsida > Chloranthales > Chloranthaceae > Chloranthus > Chloranthus sessilifolius. Next base: position 42,709,303 of record CM037591.1, on the reverse strand, counting down.
GACCCGGTATAATCAGGCATGGCCACGGTAGGTGGGGGGTTATGGGGTGGATAAGGGGATGTATTGGGTATGTTTTTGGATGATGGGGGGCATGATGAGGAGGGATGAGGAAAGTTGGGCATGGCCCCGGTAAAAAGGGGCATGACCCGGATGGATGAGGGATTTTGTGGGGGGTTGGATAGGGCAGAAGTGGTGTATGTGAATGTGGATGAATCGGATCTATAGGGGGATGATGGGAATTGGGGCATGGATGTGGATTGGGAAAATGGGTTTGGCATAGGCATGGTTTGGGCAAAAGATGGAGAATGGAGGTTTGGATTTTGGATATTTCGAGGGGTATCAGTTGGGAAAATGGGGGCGCCAAATGGGCTAGTAAAGGTAAAGGGTGGTTGGATGAGGGGGATGGTGGAAAAGACTTCTCCCGAATGGGAGTGGGTTGGAGAATGTGGTGGGGATGAGTCAGGATCGGCGTAAGCCGGGTCCACTACCCACGACATTCTACAGGAGCGGGTCGGGTAAGGGTGCCTTGGATAAGGCCTAAAAATCCTCCTCCTTCTTCCCCTACGGGACAGTGGAGGGCAAGATGATGCCGTTGTGCCGGCACCACAAACTATATATTTTTGGGTTTTGATTATATATTTTTTTGATTTGATTTTTTCTTTTGAAAAAGTTTTGAAAAATAAAGGTTCCGAGGCCTTGGAATTCCCTTTTCGGGTGGCTCTCGTACCTTAATTCAAGACCCGCAGCGACGAATCCGATGCACTTCGGAAGAATCGAAGGAGAACCTTTGATTTATTGAAGGCACAAAAATTGAGGCAAACAACCCGATCCCCCAGAATGAGCCAAAAAGAGGTTGCCCTCTTTTGACTGGTGGGGACATATTAGGTTTCAGAGATGGCGGGGCCCAAATAAGGCACTAACCACACTAATCGGGGAACTCGGGAGGTGAAGAAGGCCACAGATTCGGGCTGGGGTGCTGTAAACAGACCTGGCGCAACTAATACTTGCGCCCAAGTTGCAGGGCACTGTTTTTACACTGGCGCAACTATTAGTTGCACCAAGGTAAAAACCTGGATTTTAAAGCTGATGCAACTATTAGTTGCGCCAGTTATAAATTCTAGCTTTTTGTACTGGCGCAACTAATATATACGTTAGCCAAAAACTGATGTTCTAGGGTGTTTGACAGCAGCCACCAGCACCCGAAATGAGTTTGTTTTTTTGGTTTTTGTGGAAGCTAGGCTTTCGGGAACTGAGCAATTTTCTTGATGATCGATTCTCTCCTTACCGCACCTAAAGGTTTTGAGTCCGGTATAACTCACTAACGCGCTCCCCAAGGGTTTTAAGCTTCGGAATGGGAACCCACCCGATATACCTCCAGCGAAAGCGCTTTCTTAGATACTAGGTGGGCTGGGACTTTTCTAGATCATCACCACTAGGGGTTGCCGCCATACTAAGACCCGGGTAGTTGTATATGTGCCTAAACCCAACCCTTTGAAAATCTATCCTGTAAAAATAAATTAATTAAGCTCCCTAACTTGGTTCAATTTTAATTTTTTTCAAAGCTTTTCTCTTTTTTTTTGGAAGCTTTCTTTAGTTCAAAGACCGGGGGTGATTATCCCGTGCCGCCACTACGGGCCGACATCCACTGTTAAGATATGACAAGAAATAAATAAAAAAATGACGGGGCCAGTCAAGCGACTAGGCGGGAAATATAAAGTGCTGAAATTTAAAACCGAATCGTAAAGGTAAGTAAGAAAGGTGTCAGTCAAGTAACTAGGCGAAAATTGCTGAAATTTAAAGCCGAAATATAGGGGTAAGTAAAAAGGTGCCAGTCAAGTGACTAGGCAAAAATTACTAAAATTTAAAGTCAGAACGTAGGGGTAAGTAAAAAGAGGTGTCAGTCAAGTGACTAGGCGAAAATTGCTGAAATTTAAAGCCGAAATGTAGGCGTAAGTAAAAAGAAGTTCCAGTCAAGTGACTAGGCAAAAATTGCTAAAATTTAAAGCCAAAATATAGGGGTAAGTAAAATGACGTAATCAGAGGGGTGAGTATAAAAAAAAGAAAAAATACACTAAAAAAACAGCAATAATATGTTAGCAAAAATTAAAAAATAACAAGGCCAAGTTCAATGGGAAGAAGCTCTACAAGCTAGTCCCCAGCAGAGTCGCCATCTGTGCAACCGTGGGAATCAGGACGATCCCCGTCGCGATGATGCGCTCTCTAACGATAAAAATATAGAGTCGCCACCCGAAGCTTTCGGTGTCCCAGGATACCTAGTTCATTTTTATGATCACCTAAGTGCTAAAAATATGACTCTAAATTCGATTCACACGAGAGCCTCTTGGGTAGGGGCTTCGGTTATTGATCGGGAAGGTGTTAGGCACCCGATCAACCCGCTTAACGCGGTCTCTACTAATGGCCAAAAATAAAATGAAATGAAAGAAAAGAAAATTGTTTCCTCTTGCCCAAAAGGGCTTAGAATCCTGTTTGTGCCCCTCCGTTCCTACCGAAAAATCGGTGGTGTAATGGCACAAATGGGAGGATGGAGGGAGCTAGAAAGAGATAGGAGAAGAAAGGGGAGAGACGGAGCCCTCGGGCCCTTGTAGCACCGTAGAGGAGCCTTGCGTGGCTTCCTTTGATGAGCTCTTGAAGGCCTTGTATGGTGGAAAACGGGATTCTAATCCCTAAGACTTAAAGCTAAGAGGTAGGGAAGGGAGGCTAGGGGATCACACACACCTAGGCTAAGGGTTTTGGATGCAAGAACAAGCTTGAAATGAGGTTGGGAGATTCTGAAATTTGGGTGAAAATAGTGATCAAAAGGGAGGAACTTCTCACTTTGAGCACTTTCTCTCTTAAGCAAATTTCTCAACCCCTAAACCAAGGGGTGGGGGGCTCTATTTATAGGAAAATGGTGGGTTAGGAGGCCACTTAGATGCTAATTGAGGTTAGCAATTAGGTGATCTCAAATCTAAGGTTTCCTAGGATTTTGAGAGCTTGGAAAGGTGTGAAGGTGGTTCTAATGGTGGATGATGGGGTGAGGCTTTAGGCCACTTGGAGGGTTGCAAATAGGTAAGGAATGGGTGCAACAGAACTATCAAAACACACCCCAAAGGTCGAGGTGGTCAACAAGTCAAACCCCAAACACAAAATTCGGGGCAAAATCCTATAGTTACTGTTCATATGCCTGGCGCAACTAATAGTTGCGCCAGGCAAATGTACAAAGAAAACATGAAGAACAAAGGCTCGAAGTGAGCTCATGGGTGGGGCCTATTTTGAACTTCCGCAACTATTAGTTGCACCAGGCTAAAATCTTGGGAAGGTTGGCCTGGCGCAAATAATAGTTGCGCCAGGCAAAATTATACCTGGCGCAACTATTAGTTGCGCCATAACCCTAGGGGGGCCACATGTTTTTACCTTTTTTGCCCCTGTGGTTCGGTTTGCCATATCTTTTGACGTACACCTCCAATTGGGGCGATTCTTGGACCGTTGGAAAGCTGACGACCTCTACTCTTCAATGGTATAGGAGTTGGTCACTGTAGAGGGTCATAGCCAGTTCTGATGCACCCCTCCCCCTTATTGCCTGGGAAGGTTAGGTTAGGGTTTGGAAAGGGTTATAAGGGTTGGGGTAGGTTCCTAAGGGATCTATGGTGATTCCTAAAGACTTAGGGTAATTCCTAAGGGTTCCATACATGCCATCAAAAGCTTAAAAATATACCTCTCTCGAAATGTGTTTCGATCGGGCCTTGGGCCAAATTTGGGTGTCTACATTATCACTACCTTTACAACACTATCGTACCTCTCAACGGTTTCCACTCCAACTTCACTCGCGAACAGCTTTCCAACCACCCATAAATGACCTCGAAAAACTCTTTAACAGCTCTATGCTTCATCTCTATGAGATGCCTCAATCCGTCAAAAAATAAAAGAAAGTCCCTCCCGACAAGGAGGCCACAACCATAAAAGACCCATCAAAAGGAGAAGTTAAAAGACATCACACCCACTTCGAAAAATTTCATATCATCCAAAATACAAACCTAAACATGAACTCACTCACACGAAAGGGATCGAGGACCCCAAAATAATATTATCTTATCGAATGATCACTTCGACCATCCAACATGTCCCACCAAGTGGACTTCCTGAGTTAGTCCCTGCCTAAGGAACTGATGTTACCATAACACAATAGTAATAAAAAATAAATAAATAAAAATATAGAAAAGTATAAAAAAAACTAAAAGTATAAATACCCAAAACGTAAATACTTGCAAACAAAATACTCTTCTATGCCCCAAACCCTTCAGACTCATACTCAACCAAGAACTCGAAATCGAGGAGCCACTGCTAAGAAAAGTGCCTATACAACCGCCTCACCTGAAAAAAATCAATACCCCATATGAGAAGTACTTATATTATCTCGGCAACATGCTCAGGAAACAACCACAGGGGAAGGACTTTCTAACCCTTAGAATCATAACTCAATGACCATCATGTCTCGTAGCCTAAATAAACATACTTATATACCTATCATCCTCGCAGTCACCATAAGGCATTCGCCAGTCGTAGGCCATTATTTTCAAAACCATTTTGGGTATCATTTGACTTATTGACCATCCTCCTACTCGAGCAAATTGATCGAAAGGACTAGTGGATCATGAAACTCTCTTTCTAAAATATAGAAAACTCTGAATTCTCATACACCCTCTTCAGCCGTTGGAGTCGATGTTAGAGCAAAAAAAATGAAAATATAACGTTCCATCAAATCTCATAATTCTTGCGTCAACAGGATGTTTAAAAAAATATACACAGATGCTTCAAAAAAAAGAGATAAAAAAATATACCAAAAAGAAATATAACCGAGCAAGAGCAATACAACGAATGGACAGTCAATGAATTCAGGGAAGCATAAGCAAACCGTAAGGGCATCCCTGACATTTTCACACTACTAGATGTCGTCGTACGGTGGCTGGAGGAAGTCAAAACTCCTACTAACCATAGAATTTGAGACTTTGATGGTACTGGACCATGACGGAGAGCTCAATTATGGCACCGCATTATCCACCAGAGAAGAAAGTAGTTGACTATTATTTCAAAATTTGGTCGAATAAGAAGCTACACTCAGATCAATGAACCTTATCTCCTCTTCACCCTTTATTTTCTTTTCAGATAATGAGTCGGTTAATTTTTAAAATCTCTTCAGAATAAAATTGAAAACTCTCGAATGACAAGTGATGCAATCACTATTTATCTACCCTTCCCTTCAATCCATGTTGAAAACTATGATACATGATAATCGTTCAGCACTTACAAAATCAAGCCTGCCATGTGGCCAAAATAATTGAACTACTTCCCAACATGGGATCATTACTAATACACTCCAGGACATCTGTGAGGCTGATGAAAGTCCCACTGTCACTTGACACTGGGGCATTTTTTTTAAGAGCGTTAGCACCTTGGTAGCGATACTCAAGTCACAAGACCAATACCCCAAACTAGGGCATTTTTTTAATTTTTTCAATTAAGTTCTTGCTTCCCAACCTTGAATACCCCAAACTGGGGCATTTTTTTTTTTTTTTTTATCTTACTTTTCTGCCATGGGACCCCAAAACGAACACCTGAAACAGAACAACAGAGATGCACTCAAAAAAATAAACACTATACTCTAATACTACCCATTCCCCCTCTAACGTAACATACAACAATAAAAATAAATAAATATAAATGAAACAAACACAATAAGAGAAAAATATCGCTCATTCTCAGCAATAAAGAAAAAAAAAAACAATATAGTTACAAACCCCTTAGGGTTTAATACCTGGGATGCAAAATAAAACGGAAGAAAAAATATTAGAAACTAAAAATGCCCCAAACTTTTAAATCCTACGTTTAGAAACGAAATTCAAATTAAAGCAAAGCCCCTTAGACTCTATTGATAACGAGCACCTCCTAAATCATAAAACAATAAGTGTCACCCTCACAAATATCCTCCATCTAATTAAATCTATGGCAAACATAGATGAGCCAATAATCACCTAAGAAACACCAATCCACTCAAAAATAGATAAACCAATAGGATTTAAACACCCAACACCCATCTAGAACCTTTGAAAACTCACACCTTTTAAGTCTCATGTTGAATCAAACAAAAGACCAAAACTCAAGTTAAAATCAAACCTTAAACCAGACAAAACTTTAAATAAACAAAAAAAATAACAAGTCTCTAGAATGAGACCCTGACTGGTTTAGGACTAAAAAAAAATGCCCCCAACAAATCGAACAGAACTAAGTAAACCTTCTAAACCAAGCTCAATAGAGCAAATTAACCTCGGGATAAGCCCTGAATAAATTCATGATGAATCCTCAAACTCTAAACTAAATTCTAAAATAAGTCAAACAAATCAGATAAATCCAGCTAATACGCTAATAAGCTTAAACGAATAAACGAGCAAACAAGAACAAAACAAAAAAATGCCCCTTCATTTATAATTTAAAATTTTACAAGTATCACCAGAGGCATACCTTCTGAATTTAAAACCCAACGCGAAAACCTAAAACTTTATCCTACAACCCAAAATAAAGACTGGGTTTAAAACTGAGGTGAAGCGAGGAGCAGATTTCGCTTGGAGCGTCCAATCGGAGACTTGAGTGGATTCATTGGTTAATACATCCCCACTTTTACTCCTATTCTCTTCGCTATCTTCAATTTCCTCCTCCAATTATTCTGCCTCAATAAAGGATCGATGTGAAGACAAGCACTCTCATTATAATTATGTAGATTCTTCAATATCGTTAGAGCATCACCTCAGGATGGAGATCACGCAAAATAACCAATATAGGAAGAAACGACATCCCAATCAGATGATTAGATCGCTCGATATCACTAAAACACAAATTTCAGAATACCAAATATATAGGAGGAGGTCAAAACTCAAGACTAAACCAATGAATAAAAAATATATGAAAGCTCTCTCACTTAAATAGAGTACAGACTTAATCACGCGCGAGAAAATGTGCGCTTAACTTGATCACGCTACGCCTTCACTTTTGCAAAACTAACCCAAATGCAAATAAACCATATTTTGTAACATTATTAAATTTGATTTTAATTTAATGCACTTCATGAACCGTGCAAACCAATCAAAGTTTGCATCACCACAAATCCTACTCAAATCATGATCTTGCCAATCGACCTAGTGACGCCCGATCTTGCTTTGTAACGTGCTTAATACAATCATGCTTTCTATTCTCCTTTGAAAAAACCTCGCCTAAAATTGCATCCTCAAGAATGTTTGAGAATGACCTAATCAAAAAGTCTTGACATTGCTTTGTGAAATTTTTTTCAAGATTATTTTATCCCATCACGCTAGAATTCTTTTTAATTAACCATACCCTCATAACCCATCAAGAAAAACCAAAAGTAAATCACTCAAGATGAAGCCAATCATGACACAACCACAACGTAATCTCTTTTATGACCCAAGATCTACCAAAGAAAGACACCAACGTCTCATCACGCTAATATCCCACCAGCACGCCACCGCTAGCTACGCTCAGTCAACATCCCATAGCAAGCATTACTACCTGAAAAGAAGAAAAAAATATCAAATAGCACATGCCACATCATATGACAAAAAGGGGGAAAGATTGATCATGTCCCATCACTATGGCAAGTCTCTTTCTCTCTCCCGAATTGATCCCCCCATCCCACCAAGACTCACCCAACACACAGCCAAAGAAAGGGAAAATCCCCAGGTTCCATCATGACATCATTTCTCCCAAGACATCCCATCAGAACCACCAAGCCCTACCACATCAGCCAAAGGAAAGGAAGGAATCCCCAGGTCCCATCACAACATCATTTCTCCCAAGACATCGCATCACAACCGCCAAGCCCTGCCACATCAGCCAAAGGGAAAGAAGGAATCCCCAGGTCCCATCGCGACATCATTTCTCTCAAGATAAGACATCACATTTGGAGCACTGCATCATAGTAATAGCCACGAAGTCCCATCGCGGTACCATTGCGACACTACAACATCACCAATCCAGCCACAAGCTACACACAACCAAGGTAAGTATCACCCCCAAGTAAGTATTACCCACTTTTCCTTTCATTACTCGATATTCCTTGTATATATATAATTAGTCATGATTAAGTCAAATATTTTTAAAACTCATCTTTCTCAACTCGCGAATCACTGTAGTCCTCTCATAGGAGACAATCATTAGTACTCGTCGAGGAGGTTAGACGGAGTATCCGGCATGCCAAGTGTCATCTTGACAACCATAATAATGGTCAGGTTCACAAATCCCATACCGATGGATCTGCTCAGCGACGTCTCGGAAGCCACATTTTTCACTGTTTTCCTACCAAATTGATCTTAAGTTAAATTCTCTAAATTTTAAAAATATCAAAACCCTCAAATTTTCAAAATCCCTTTACTTCAAAAAAAAAAAAAAAAAAAAAAAGCAAAAAAAAACAAAAGAAAAAAGGGGGAGAGAAGGAGAGAAGAACAAAGCAACAAGATAGATAGACCCGACCCACCTTTCTTTAAGTACCAAAACAAAGAACTGATTAAGTGCCCTATCAGCTGCACAATATATTATCAGTCTCTAGACCTTGTTTTGGATATTTGATTGACACCCCGGTACCTTGATTGTGTAAAATCCCTCTGTTAGCTCGTGCCATGAGATGAGATGCGCCATGCACCCACAGACTCAGAACGTACCCTTCGATAGTTAGCATTTGCCCTTCAAATGCTCCATTTTAGCTTGCGTTGATAGATAAGAAAGTCAAGCATGTCATGTCAGTATTACCAATTCACATTTGTGAATTCGTAAGAGAAATGAGGAGACACCTCGAATGAGGGGTGTCTACTTCTTCGATGCGTTCTTACTCTGCAAGATCGTACTGTAGACGCCCCCATTTTGCCCTCTTGAGATATACAATTTTGTTCGATCAACCATTGACCTTTTAACCCTAATATGGGAACCATGCACTGAAATAATAGTACATGGTTGAACACAGGCTGAAATAATAACTTTGTGGCTCAAATCCCAACGTTGGGAGACTATATACTGAAATAATAGTATATAGTCAGAATGCAGATTGAAACAATAGTTACATTTCAAGCTAGAGACCAGACCCGAACAACCCCGAATTAAGCACTTGAAACCTCACGCGTAATTCAATTACACGCCAAACCACAAACATGCAATCAGTCCCCCTTTCAAACCAAACTTCCTTTCCCAGACCTATTCGAGACTCGATCATGCGCCTGAAAGTAGATGCGCGATTGGATTGCACCCGATATCACCAACGCGCAATTGGTCTATGCCCAACCTAGCCTCACAGTCCTTGACCCCTAAGTTTTCTCGATTAAACGCTTATGAAGAAATGCTTAATTAGATTGTGCACGTACTACCAAGCACGCAATTAGCCCTAATGCTATTAGGACTAGGAAACTCGCTTAGCAAATCAGTCGATCGCTCACTGAGTCGGTGGCTAACTCAAAGCAATTAAGCATCGAGAAACTGGCACGTAATTTATTTAAATGCCTGAAAAATGGCGTGTAATTGAAGGAAAACCTATAAACGATTTTTTTTTAATTTCGATGAAACACAACACGAGGAGGCTGGGCAATTTTAAAAGAGAGAATGGATTTTTTGGGATTCTGAAACCAGAGAACTCCGAGGACAAACCCATAGAGCAACCTAGTCATGATTTCGAGATTCAAGCGTCGAATTTTTGATATTTCTCTCTGCAGCCCCGACCCTAGGTAAGAATTTAATTTTTAGTTTCTGACCATAATGTCTGGCCAATAGATTTAGGATTTCTCTTTGTTTTGATTATAAATTTTAATCTTCAGTCTGAGACCGTAGCACCCCTTTTTTAGACCGCCCATATTTTATATCTAGCTCTAATTCTCCAAATTCGGAACCACTCCTTAATCCGACAGTCTAATTCACCGACCCTAGGCCTCGAATTCTATTCTAAAATCTCAATCTATAGTCCTATCATTAATTTCTGGTTCTAATCCTTCAATTCAGAGCCAGTCTTTAATCAAACGCTCTGATTTTCAGATTTTGGACCCGAATTCAATCCTAAAAATTTTAAATTTAATTTTAATTCCTCAATTTAATACTTCCAAAAGTCCAAAATATCAATATCAGTTTTTATAATTCTACTTCATGATTCAATTCATAATTATTATTCCAAAATCAATTCCGAAAAATCAAAAATACTATTTCATGGTCTAAAATTCAATTTATCTTTGATCTCAGCCATCCGATATGCCCAAGGGAGGTTACGGAGGGTACTCAGGAATGAGGCCAATCCTCCTTAGCATAGCGAGCCCGAACACCTTTCTAATTATGTAACGTCCCAAAAAAATTGTGCTTAAATAGTGCACCTCGAGAAGCGAACTGACAAATTATATGTTTGATCGAGTCAACTTTGACTTGGTTGACTTAGGTTAGTTAGTTGGGTTGCATAAGTCATGTGAGAGGAGGTGTATTGAATATAGGTGAATCTATATTCACACACATACACTAGTTTGTTATAGGTGTTTAACACCCAAGTCAAATAGTAGGGTATAAGAAAAGGGAAAGGGAATTTATTTCTCTTTGATTGGGTTGTTGAGAAAATTGAGAGAGAGTGAATGAGAGAGAGATTTAGTTGTGGAATCGAGGATCTGAGTATTGAATGCGAGGGATTGATTTAGGATCGGAAAGCTAGCAAATCGAGCTCGGTATCGAAGGACGATTCGAGATGTGGGGTTTTTAGAAACCCTAGTGTGGCTAAATCTTGGGATTAAAGGATCCAACCGATAGAAAGGGTAAGTCAATTATTTTAAACTAGTATAGATGCTAGATTATAAAATTGAGTGATTTAGTTTGAGAAATATATGATGAATGGTGTGGATGATGATGAGGTGGGTCCTAGATGAAAGAACTCGTTCAGATCTGAGAATGGGCAAAATTGATCGAACGAAATTAGAACTCGTTCAATCGGTTTTGACCAATGAAGAGAGAGAAGAGATAAAGAATCTGAAGGAATCATTCGAATGATTTCTAAAATCGTTCGATCGATTTGTGGAACCTGTGCGAACAAAATTAAATCGTTCGATCGGTTTGCTAGGGAACAAAGAATAGGGTGAAATGGATTTATGAGGAAATCGATTGAACGAAATAAAATCGTTCAATCGATTCGGACAAATTCAGGCTTTTGTTGAGTTTTTTCATTCAAACTGTTTAATTGTTGGGATTAGGCTTCTAACCCCAATCTTTTTATACAAATAGTGATATGTTAATTGTGTTTGGCCAGGCCTAGTTTAAGCCAAACCTAAGGATGGTTAAGCACTAGCTAGGATTGGAGGATCCTTGGAATTGCGTTGCGTGTAAGGTAGGGGAATATCTAAACTTGTATGCTTAATTACGAGAGCATGTACGTAGTGATATTAAGGATGCATGTTCATTTAAAGCTTATTGTAAATACGCGTGTTTTGAAATGCTATGATTCAAAAACATGAAAGTACGGTGTGTGTGCATACAAGATTAAATGTGGAAATCAATGAGAGTGATACTTGAGCCATCCCAGGGATGCATATGAACATTGAACATCTGAAAGATGCATGAGAATGTGTGACATCCCAGGGATGTATGGTGGATGTAAAGATTCACATTATGGAAGGTCCATGAATGGGATTGAACAGGCTGAGAAATTATTATGTATTTAGCACAATTTACATAGTGAATAACTATATGTAGTGCATAATTGATTTAAGGTTTGTAGAATATCCCACTGACGCGCTGCTATACCCGTGACTGACTCGGCAGTATATCCGTGACCGGTACGGTGACCAATAGATACATTAGTGGACTCCCAGGGATGTATAGTAATGTGCCCGTCACCTATGAGAAAGGGACGTGGGTCAAGATACTTAAAAAATAGTCTGATTAGACGATAGAGGGTATTTCATTGAGGCTCGATGCTATATTGCTCGGGGATTATTTAAGTTAATCATTTAAGTCATGAGACCAGTCTTGTTACAGTCATAAGAATTAACGAACATAAAATGTCATGAGTAGAGTAACAAAAGTATTTTGTTTATTTTATTGCATCTCAAACTATTTTCCAGTTAATTCATGCTTTATTTATGTCATGAAATGTATGTGAGTAAGAAAGATATACTTGCTCGGATACTGTCCTTATTGAGCTAGGATGTAGCTCACCCTTTGACTATACATCACAGGGGCAGAGTTAGGAGCAGCTTCTGGCGAGGTTGATCTCGAGGACTCAGAGTATATTCCAGGAGAGGAGTCTAAGCCCCCTCCTGAGAGATTCTTTTAGAAGACCCTTTGCGTACTGTGATATTTTGAGGGAGATATTTATGGCTTGGTACGTCTAGCCATGTTTTGTAAGGATAATGTTACATGTAATATTCTTTTGTCGAACCATCTAGGGTGACCGTAGTTACAACACTGATGGTTCGGGTGGTTCTTTTGCCCATGCAGAGGCATGGGATTAGAATGATCTTTTGAGTACTTATTTTTGGTGTTAAATAGTAGAACTGGAGATTTGTTCTGCTTTAGTTTTGTCTATGTTTTACTTATAATGGTAGGGATGTACCAAGTGTTCCACCTACTTATATGGGGCACGACCTTGAGGGTCATGCTGATGGCACAGGTTTCGGGGTGTCAAAATCCGGGCTGTCACAATTGGTGTCAAAGCCCTTTCTTTAGAATTTTTGACAAGTGATGGATTTTGTCAGAGTGAAGGGATCTTCTGCTAATGAAACTTTGGTTTCATGTGCAGAGCATGATGTCTTCTGGGAGAAGGGGTCGAGAGGTAGCCAGAATAGGAATCAGAGAGGTGAAGAGGAGTTTCGAGAAGGGTCTAGTAGAGACCAAAGAAATCCTCATGAGGGGAAGATCGGAGGGGTGATGCGATTGATCGTATCGCGTTAGCCATGGAGGCGATGGCCAGTGCGATGGCCCAACAGACACAGCAAACTACGTTACTGGCCGAGCAAATGGCACTGTTGGCGGCTAATAATGTTACTAGTCATTAGGTGCCACCACCACCTCCTCCGACATTATTGCCCTCTTCATTGGTTGATTTTAGGAGATTGAGACCTCCTAGCTTCTACGAGCAAACAGACCCATTGGAAGCTGAAAAATGGTTGAACCAGATGGAGAAACTTCTGGATAGGTTGTAGAGTACAGAGGATGAGAAGGTAGGCTGGGCCTCCTTCCAGCTTGAGGGAGATGCTGATCCCTGGTGGAAATCGGTGTTGAGAAAAAAAGAGATTGAGAACCCTCACTGCCTATGGACATGGGCAGATTTTATTAGGGAGTTTAATAAGGAGTATTTCCCCAAGAAGGTGAGAGTTCATATGAGAAGAGACTTTGCAAATCTGCAGCAAGGGAGCATGTCTGTGCGAGAATATGGCATGGAGTTTATACACTTCTCACGATTTGCACCTGAGTTAGTGTTCACAGAGATCATGATGGCCGCCAAGTTTGAGGAAGGTTTGAGACCCAATGTCCGTGAACGAGTATCGATATTTGAACTTGAAAGCTATGTAGATGTAATGGGAAAACCGATAGTGGCTGAGAGGGATATCAGTAACATATACAAACGAAGGGAGCAACAAGATAAAGGTAGAACCTTTCAAAGGAGAGTGGATGAGTATGACTCGGGGAAAAAAATGTTGAGGTTTACAGCACCAGCTCTAATCCCTAGGCAGATTGCTTATCCAAGTTATTCCAAGCCACCTGTATCCACCTTGGCTAGGCCGATACAATATGAGAGCCCTACTACCACCAAAGGAGTGTCCGCTACTCAAGGCTTCTCACAAGCAGCCTCTCTTCTATACCAAATGAGACTTGTGCCAAGTGTGGCAAGTCTTACAGAACAATTGACTGTAGACGGGGAATGCAGGGATGCTACAAATGTGGAAAGATAGGCCACATGATTCAGGATTGTCCAGATATGAATAAGGGAAGAACGACTTCTATTTATGTACCAAGATCGATTTAAGCAAAGAAGTCGGTCGTACAAGGAAGGGCTTATGCAGTTACGGCTCAGGATGCCCAGAATTCAAATGATATCATACAAGGTGAGTTTTACTAGGATTAATTCATACATTGTGTTAAGGGTATTGAAAATTTTGTTTTAGATAGAGAAGTTGCATCTATATAGATTATACATATGTAGGATTCATTGATCTAAATTATATCATATTTTGATATGTTGCATGAATGAAATGTTGAGATGCGTATGCTTCATAGGTACTTTAGAAGTATATGGGAAGGGGAGTTATGTAGTGTACGTGGCTAGAGTGTTGATAGACCCAGGGTCTACGCACTCGTTCGTCACTCCTCGATTTGCAAGGAAGATGATAGTTAAGCCACAGACTTTGAATTTTGTCTTGGCAGTGTCTATTCCGATAGGAAAATTGGTTGATACGGATTTAGTCTGCAAGTCAATGATAGTAGCCATTAGAGATGGGGGTGTCTTTGAGCTATCAGCAAACTTAATTTTGTTGGACATGCAAGGATTCGACGTGATCCTTGGCATGGACTGGTTATCACAACATTGTGCAACGATCGATTGTAAGAATAAGGTGGTGATCTTTAGGCCGAATATAAAAAGATCATTTCGATTCGTAGGAGTGAGAATAAAGTTTCTGCCACTTGTATCCACTATCAAAGCCGAACGTTTGATCATAAGTGGATGCAGTGGTTACATGGCCTTTTTGAAAGATGAAAAGGAAGGGAAGAATGTTGTTTCTGAGATCGCAGTGGTATGTGAGTTCGACGATGTCTTTCCAGAGGAATTACCAGGACTACCTCCGGATAGAGAGGAGTTTTCCATCGACATAGCACCTGGAACGAAGCCAATTTCCAAAGCACCATACCAAATGGCTTCGGACGAGTTGAAGGAATTGAAAGAGCAATTGTAAGAGCTCTTAGATAAAGGGTTTGTGAGACGGGGTGTGTCCCCTTGGGGAGCACCGGTCTTGTTTGTAAAGAAGGACGGGTCAATGAGGTTGTGCATTGACTATCGTCAGTTGAACAAACTCACTATAAAGAATAAATATTCGTTGCCAAGGATAGATGACTTGTTTGACCAACTATAAGGGGAAAGATATTTTTCTAAGATCGATCTACAATCTGGATATCATCAACTCAGGGTCAAGGCAGAGGACATTCAAAACACTGCTTTTAGGATGAGATACGGACACTACGAATTCTCAGTGATATCGTTTGGTTTGACAAATGCACCTGCGTCATTTATGGACTTAATGAATTGGGTGTTTAAACCACACCTGGACTCTTGCATCGTGGTGTTTGTCGACGATATTCTAATCTACTCTAAGATGAAGAAGGAATATGAAGAACACTTGAAAACCGCTCTACAAACTTTGCGTGAACACCAACTGTATGCCAAGCTCAGTAAGTGCGAGTTTTAATTGGTGAAAGTTAGCTTTTTGGGACATGTCGTCTCAAGGGAAGGTGTCACGGTGGATCCAGCTAAGATCGAGGCCATAGTGCAATGGTAACAACCAAAGATGGTCACAGATATATGTAATTTCCTTGGTTTAGGTGGGTATTATAGGCATTTTGAGGAGGGATTTTCAAAGATATCGGGACCACTGATGAGGCTCACACGGAAGGACGTGAGGTTCGAGTAGACTGAAGCATGCGAAAAGAGCTTCCAAGAACTCAAGAAGCGGCTTAGTTCAGCTCTAGTACTCGCAATTTCTTCAGGTAGTAGTGGTTTTGCAGTTTATAGCGACGCTTCTCATAACGGTTTAGGCTGCGTGCTCAACCAATACCAAAAAGTAATTGCTTATGGGTCGAGACAGCTGAAAGACCACAAGAAGAATTACCCAACACATGACCTCGAGCTGGCAGTGATCATATTCGCATTGAAGATCTAGAGACACTATTTATATGGGGAGACCTTTGAGATCTTCACTGACCATAAGAGCCTCAGATACCTATTCACACAGAAGGAACTGAATATGAGGCAACGAAGGTGGATGGAGTTTCTCAAAGATTATGATTGATATCATCCAGGCAAGACTAATATCGTAGTAGATGCTTTGAGTCGTCATGGTTCGGCTCAGTTAGCTAGCCTTGTGATGGGAATGCATAGGTAGAAATTATTTGAAGACCTGTCAATGTATGATGCAAAAATTAAGGTATAAGCTTCAGGGGCTCTTTTAGCTAGTATTACGGTGAGATCAATAATTTTTGAACACATTCATGAGCTACAGATGAAAGACTTCGAGTTTGTCAAGATTCGACGGGAGATGATTGAGGGCACCAGACCGGATTTCTCTATAAGGGAGGATGGTTCCTTATTATTTAGGGGATACCTCTGTATTCTAGTTGATGCCGGTCTGAGGCAAACTATTTTAGATGAAGCTCATAAGTCTAAATATGCGATCCATCCTGGTAGCACCAAGATGTATCAAGATATGAGGAAGAGCTATTGGTGGAGAGGTCTGAAATTCGATGTAGCCGAGTACGTGTCAAGGTGTTTAACATGTCAGCAGGTGAAGATAGACCATAGACACCCTACTGGATTATTGCAACCTCTACCCATACCGGAATGGAAATGGGAGTCAATCTCCATGGATTCATAGTTGGGTTGCCGCGAGCAGCAAAGAGGAATAACACTATATGGGTTGTCGTAGATGGACTGATGAAGTCAGCTCACTTCTTGCCCTACAAGATGATGTACATGACAGGAAGACTTGTGGAACTCTATATGAAGGAGATTGTGCGGTTGCACGACATTCCAAGCAGTATTGTATCCAATCGTGGCCCATTGTATACTTTAAAGTTTTGGCAAAGTTTCAGGAAGATATGGGTGCTCAATTGGATTTTAGTTCGTCGTTCCATCCGTAGATCAATGGGCAAATAGAGAGTAAATCAAGTGATTGAAGATATGCTCAGGGCATGTATGCTAGAGTTACAAGGGTCGTGGGATCAACATCTACCATTGATCGAGTTTGTATACAATAATAGTTTCCAAGCGAGCATAGGAATGGTGCCGTATGAAGCTCTCTATGGAAGGCGATGCAGATCGCCTATCAACTAGGAAGAAACTAGGGAGAAATTTGTATTCGCTCCGAAAATTCTTGAAGATAATGCCATGGTCGTACATATGATAAGAGAGAGGCTTAAATCGGCTCAGAGCAGACAGAAGAGCTATGCCGATGTCAAAAGAATGGGCTTAGACTTCGCCGTTGGCGATCATGTATTTGTGAAGATATCGCCCATGAGGGGTGTACTGAGGTTCGGAAGGAAAGAAAAATTAAGTCCCCGTTACATAGGACCCTTTGAAGTTTTGGGTCGAGTCGGTGAAGTGGCCTATCGCGTCGGATTGCCTCCGTTGTTTGATAGAGTGCACAATGTCTTTCATGTCTCTATACTCCAAAAATATGTAAAGGATCCTACACACGTCTTAGGAGATCAGCCGATCAAGCTGCATGAAGACATGACTAAGATTGAGGAAGCGGCCCAAATTTTGGATCAAAAAGAACAGAATCTACGTACAAAGATCATTCCTTTAGTGTTGGTCAAGTGGGGGAATCATTCGGTCGAAGAAGCGACTTGGGAGCGCGAGGCCGAAATCAGGGAACTGTATCCCCATTTGTTTGAGCAACAGTAGATAAGCACAAGTCTGAACTTTGTTTTGTAATTATAAGTTTGAATTTAAAATGTGTGAGTGAATACGTGTAAGACGGTCTTGAGATTTGTTTTGTAATAATAAGCATATTGAAAAATTATCTATTGATCTCTAAGAGTTTGAGTATTGTGTGTCGGACTAGACGTAATTATCAAAAACAAACTGCTACCAAATTGGTGGAGCTACTACCTAATTGATGAATTGGCAAAACATGTGGGTGATCTATGAATGACATGATCAATCACGTTGTGGAAGATCACTTTTACATAACTAGAGGCTAGTTTGGTAAAGGAGTTAAGGGGCATTTAGAAACAACCTCAACTCAATTTCTGAGAATTTCGTTCAATCAAAATTGAATTTTGTTCGATCAAATTTCTGTAGGATTAAGGCTTCAGTGTTGCCAGAGAATCGTTCGATCGATTCTCAAGTCATTCGAACGAAATACAAAGGCTAGTGGGACTCTAAACTGTTGCCAAGGAATCATTCGATCGATTTCCCAAATCGTTCGAATGAAATGGATTAGCCAGTGGAGTGAAAAATGGCCTAAAAATGAAGTTGATCAAATCGTTCGATCGAAATTAGAAATTGATCAAACAAAATTTTGGGGGGCTATTTTAAGGCATGAAATTCGTTCGATCAGAATGAACATCCGTTTGAACGAAATTTGGGGCTTGCATTTAATGTGTGAAAATCGATCAAACGAATTTAAAATCGTTCGAACGATTTTGGCCACTATATATGTGTGTGATTTTTGCCATTCATTCGACAACCAAAATCATTCTTTTATTTTTCTTTCTTCTTGGAGGAGAACTAGGGCTTCCAAGTGTCGCTGGTTTTGCTTGATTCCGGCCATCTCCGAGCTAGGTGCAACACGCAAACAAATCCTCGTAACATTGGGAGGTAAAAACTAACTTCTCCTAGGTCTTAGAAATCTAGATTTTTACTTCATACCCACCCTAGGATTTGAGCAATTAGGGCTAAACCCTTGCCCAGAAACCCTAGTTTTGTGGTTGATTTACAATGCCACCAAAGACTCGCCAAGCCATGGCAAGTGCGGCACCGAAGAAACCCACTCTGGGTTCATCTTCGCAACAATCACAAAAGAAACCACCTACGGGTTCTTTGTCTACACTGCCTACACAGGCACCACCCCCACCACTCCCATGTGAGCGACCAAATGACTGGTGGTCGGATAAGGACTTTGAGCCCGAATGGCTCATAGATCCTAAAATTTTTGCGAAGTAAGAGGAAACGCAGTGGGCGTTTAACTACATCTCTACAACTGGTTTAACGGCATCCTCCGTCCATGCAAAGACAGTTTTTACACCCACATTGTTAGACTTTCCTATCAGAATATGGAATTGGTCAAAGACCCAACCATCCTAAGGACCAAGATAGATGGTCGGCATTACATGTTCACGTACGATGACGTGGCCGATGCCTTGGAGTGTTTCCACACTTTTAATCATGAAGATATTGCCCTAGGAGAACCTTTCCCTGCCACTTTAGATTATAAATATGTTACGGCTCAAATGGCCCATGGATGAACGGGTTCAGGGCACTCGATTAAATGCGTTGACTTATCGCGCGAGCTTTGGATGCTCGATTCGATTATTCAGTACAATTTGTACCCCTTGCGCCATCGAACTGAACGCGTGGGTGAAGTTCAAATGGCACTCTTTGTGGCCTTTAGTGGCCGATGGTTTAACGCTCCCCGAGTTACCATTGAGGGGATGAAGTATGCATGTAAAAAGATGCTTGAAGGTGCTAAGAAACTCGTGGAGGACATGTTGTATGCTCAACTGATTTCACTAATGGTCGAGGATTACGCGGGGGCCAGCATCTACACCCTCTCCAAGAATGAACCAAGACTCACAGGAAATGTCCAACCCTACACAATGGTTGATTGGAATAGAACCTTTGTAAAGTTTATTAAAAAGCCACTTGTCAAAGAACCACCATAGCTAGAACCACATGCTCAGGACCCGCCACCTCATAATGCTCCTATCTCAGATGATCCAGCTGCTACTTTTCCATTACAGTAGCCTATTAGACGCCGAGCACAGACGCACGCATCACCACCACCTGAGGGCGCTCCTATGCCGACTGTCGCTGATCTTTATGCCTTGTTGGAGGCAAACACTCGGTAAAGGTAGAGAATAACGGTCTTCTCAACTGTCGATTGGATTACTATGACACACTCCACGCTGAGGAGATGCGCTTTATGTACCCCGCCAACTATCTCCAGCCTATGGCGACAGCGTAGGCCTGGGTTCCAGATGCATCAACTTCGGGAGCGGGAGAGGAAGGTGATGGCGACGAACCGCTGGGTGACGAGGCGCTTTGAGTGCTTTGTGGGTTGAGTGCTGTTGTGAGGTTTACATTTTTAGGATACTTAATATCACTTTTTGAGCAACTTGTAAATTTTAAAACAAGTACCAAAGGACATGCGTCCTTTCTAACAATTGTGCCATGTTGCCACCCAAAACAATCTGTGCATACTTTTTGGTAATGCTTTATATATATATATACATATATTTTCTTGTTTTACTGTGGTTAATGTTCCAATAGTTTAAATCGTTCAGTGTATTCTATGCTTTGGATGGGACTAGGATAAATAAAAAATATAGATATGTAGTTGTTTTGTCCTGAATTCATATTACCGATTTTATTGAGTACTCGTCAATATTTTGTTGCAAGATGGGTGATTGCATAGCCCATTTGTGTGGCTGTTTTAAAGGGACATTTTATATGCCTGCTATGGCACGTGTGTATAAATTTGTGTGTTGTGTTTTTGTGCTACAACATCTATGTTTTTGTTGTACATGCTGTGTTTTTCTTGTGCATGTCATGCAGGATGTGTAGTATTACTTTTGTTTTGAATGCATTGTAACGTGTGTGTGGGCTCCCATCCCAGAGATGTGGGGGGGGGGGGGGCTTACGTATAATTTTTGCAAATGAAAATTCCCAAGGAGGGGTGAATTTAATGTCCCGAAAATTCTGTGCTTAAATAGTGCACCTCGGGAAGCAGATCGACTAATCATATGTTTGACCGGGTCAACTTTGACTTGGTTGACTTAGGTTAGTTAGTTGGGTTGCATAAGTCATGTGAGAGGAGGTGTATTGAATATAGGTGAATGTATTTTCACACACATATACTAGTTAGTTATAGGTGTTTAACACCCAAGTCCAATAGTAGGGCATAAGATAAAGGAGAGGGAATTTATTTCTCTTTCATTGGGTTGTTGAGAAAATTGAGAGAGAGTGAATGAGAGGAGATTTAGTTGTGGAATCGAGGATCTGAGTATTGAATGCGAGGGATTGATTTAGGATCGGAGAGCTAGCAAATCAAGCTCGGTATTGGAGGATGATTCGAGATGTGGGGTTTTGAGAAGCTTTAGTGTGGCTAAAGCTTGGGATCAAAGGATCCAACTGATAGAAAGGGTAAGTCAATTATTTTAAACTAGTATAGATGCTAGATTATAAAATTGAGTGATTTAGTTTGAGAAATATATGATGAATGGTGTGGATGATGATGACGTGGGTCCTAGATGAAAGAACTCGTTCGGATCTGAGAATGGGCAAAATGTATCGAACGAAATTAGAATTCGTTCAATTGGTTTTGACCAATGAAGAGAGAGAAGAGATAAAGAATCTGAAGGAATCGTTCGAACGATTTCTAAAATCGTTCGATCAATTTATGGAACCTGTGCGAATAAAATTAAATTGTTCGATCGGTTTGCTAGGGAACAATGAATAGGGTGAAATGGATTTCTGAGGAAATCGATTGAACAAAATAAAATCGTTCGATCGATTTTTGGATTTCATTCGATCGATTTAAAATGGTTCAATCGATTTGTACAAATTCAGGCTTTTGTTGAGTTTTTTCATTCAAACTATTTAATTGTTGGGATTGGGCTTCTAACCCCAATGTTTTTACACAAATAGTGGTATGTTAATTGTGTTTGACCAGGCCTAGTTTAAGCCGAACCTAAGAATGGTTAAGTACTAGCTAGGATTGGAGGATCGTTGGAATTGCATTGCGTGTAAGGTAGGGGAATATCTGAACTTGTAAGCTTAATTACGAGAGCATGTACGTAGTGATATTAAGGATGCATGTTCATTTATAGCTTATTGAAAATACGCGTGTTTTGAAATGCTATGATTCAAAAACATGAAAGTACGGTGTGTGTGTGCGTACAAGATTAAATGTAGAAATCAATGAGAGTGATACTTGAGCCATCCCAGGGATGCATATGTACATTGAACATCTGAAAGATTCATGAGGATGTGTGACATCCTAGGGATGTATGGTGGATTTAAAGATCCATGTTATGGAAGGTCCATGAATGGGATTGAACAAGGTAAGAAATTATTATGTATTTAGCACAATTTACACGGTGAATAACTATATGTAGTGCACAATTGATTTAAGGTTTGTAGAATACCCCACCAATGCGGCAGTATACCCGTGACTGACTCGGCAGAATATCCGTGACCGATACGGCGGCCAATCTGTACATCAATGGGCATCCCAAGGATGTATAGTAATGTGCCCGTCGCCTATGAGAAAGGGACATGGTTCAGGATACTTAAAAAATAGTTTGATTAGATGACGATGGAGAGTATTCCATCAGGGCTCAATGCTATATTGCTTGGGGATTATTTAAGTTAATGATTTAAGTCATGAGACCAGCCTTGTTACAATCATAAGAATTAACGAGCATAAAATGTCATGAGTAGAGTAACAAAAGTATTATGTTTATTTTACTGCATCTCAAACTGTTTTCCAGTTAATTCATGCTTTATTATGTCATAAAATATATGTGAGTAAGAAATATGTACTTGCTCGGATATTGTCCCTATTCAGCTAGGATGTAGCTCACCCTTTGATCTCGAGGACTCAGAGTATATTCTAGGAGAAGAGTCTAAGCCCCCTCCTGAGAGGTTCTTTTAGAAGACCCTCTGCGTAGTTTGATATTTTGAGGGAGATATTTATGGCTTGTTACGTCCAGCCATGTTTTGTAAGGATAATGTTACATGTAATATTCTTTTGTCGAACCATCTGGGGTGACCGTAGTTAAGGCACTGATGGTTCGGGTTGGTTCTTTTGCCCATGCAAAGGCATGGGATTAGAACGATAATTTGAGTACTTATTTTTAGTATGAAATAGTAGAACTGGAGATTTGTTCTGCTTTAGTTTTGTCTATGTTTTACTTATAATAGTACGGATGTACCAAGTATTCCGCCTACTTATATGGGGCATGGCCTTGAGGGTCATGCTGATGGCACGAGTTTCGTGGTGCCAAAATTTGGGCTATTACAAATTTACTCAATTTCTAATTAAAATTAGGATAATTAAATTAATTAAACTTTTAATAAGATTAGGAGACTTAATTAATTAGATTTCTAATAGGATTAGGATATTTAAACTAATTAGACTTTTAATAGGATTAGGAGACTTAATTAATTAGATTTCTAATAAAATTAGGGTATTTAAATTAATTAGACTTTTAATAAGATTAGGAGACTTAATTAATTAGATTTCTAATAGGATTAAGATATTTAAATTAATTAGACTCCTAGTAGAATTGGAAGACCTTTTTTAAATTAGACTCCTAGTAGAATTAGGAGACCCTTTCTTAATCAGACTCTCAATAGGATTAGGAGACCAAGTTAAATAAAATCCCAGCAAGAATAGGAAAAGCAAACCATTTACACTAAAGGCAACCCACAGCTGCTAACATTTGCTGACGGACGATTAAGTGAAAAAGTTCAACCTACAAGCCCCCTCTCCATTTAAAGTGTGATCAGTGACGTGTTGCAGCGTCGATAAATATCTGCAGTTAGCGATCGCATCTTCTCAGGTATTCTCCATTTAGAATTTGCCTCTTTAATTTTAGTATTTAATATTTTCTAATCTATTACTCCATCACCACCATCGCCAGAATCCACTCGGGACAGAATTGGGCCACTTATTCTAGGGACTGAGAGGAACCTAGAAAAAAGTGCGTACCAACAAACAAGTTCAAATCATGCCCATTTTTGCCCAGATTTTGAAATGCGATATCCTTCTGTTTACAACTCCGATTGGGGCGATTCTTGGCTCGTTGGAAAACTGAGGACTTCTACTTTTTAATAGTATATGATTAGATCGTAGTAGAAGGTCATAGCTAGTCCTGGTTCACCACTCTTCATCCATTGCTTGGGAAAGCTAGGTTTAGGTCCGTAATGGTTTCTAAGGGTTTGGGAAGGTTCCTAAGGGATCTAGGGTGATTCCTAAGGATTTGGAATGACTCCTAAGGTTTTGGAAAGGTTCCTAAGGGTTTCATACATACCATCAAAAGTTCAAAGATGAGCCTCTCTCAGAATGTGTCTCGATCGGGCCTTTGGCCAAATTTGGGTGTCTACAGATGCCCCTCTTTGGTATCTGATCACTAATGATTGAATGTCAAAGAAAAGAGACATCCGAAGAGGCCCAAGGTATTACTGACAGGCCTGCTGCATTCAAAATAAACTTTGATCATCAGATGACTATCCTGGTTAGAAAATGAAAGCCCTGTATATTGGGAAAAATAGTCCTTTCTCAAGGTAATCGGTCCCCAAGCACGTAGCGACATTACTGGGCATAACCGAGGTGGAATGAGTTATGAAATCCCAATAGCTGGGAGAAATGGTCGCTTCTCGAGATGATTTGAAGGAGTTTAATATTCAAGATTCATTATGAATACAACAGCTTTATAAGTAAGGAGGGTGATCGACCCACATTCAAAGATAGGTGCAACGCAAGTATGCAAGGTTCTATAGTTTATGTCCAATCATACAAGGCATTGACCGCCTCATCTGACTGATCATGGGTGCCCCTGCTTGAAGTAGGGTTTGAGGTCTTTGGGCGAACCCATTGATCTCGAAGTTTATTTAGCATGACTACCTGAGCAGAGCGAATAGATGTCGCAACGCTTTTTAGGAGTACGTACTATTTTTTGATAACGTGCCCTGGATCATCATGACCCAGAGCATCCAACCTCAAATAACACTAAACAGATCCAACCAAAATCAGGTGCCCACCGAAGGGGATTCCTAATCCTGACCTCTGCCGATAATGATCGTACGAATCACTTAACTATGCATAAACATGCACGCATTAAGGGCGATAAGCAGCAAAGGCAATAGAAGTCTCGACCCAGATCTCGTTTGGGTACAATTTATGAGAACAAATGACCATCCTACGGATTATCAAATGCATGGCATACACTTTACAGGGATACCGTGCTAATACAAGTTTTAAGCCTGCGAAAATAAGGGAAATGAACCCTTCTGTATGGATGTTTACACATAATTGATCGATATGTAGTTTCATTTTCAATTGGTCTCAACCAAAGATTGACCTCTTTCAACGAAGCTACTCAGACCTCAAACCCCGTAGGGTGTATGCCCAGGCTACACATACCGAGAGTCCACACCTCTAAAAAGTTCGTGAAAAATTTGAAGCTTAGACACTCACATTCATATGAATCCAAAGACAGAGCGCTTAGCTCGAAGATGTAGCAGTGGAATCAACCTGATCGAAATATTGACAGCTTGATCGGGATTAACACCATTGCTCCTACTTTAAAGTAGGATCTAAAGATCCAAGGCGAACCTTAGACTTAGGATATTAATATAGCACAGCCGCGTTGCTGATAAAATATTGATATTTTACTGCATTTAAAATACGCATGTGCGTAGTTTGGGTCCAATCATATGAGGCATAGACCGCTTCATTGAACTGGTCACGACTATCTCTGCTTGAAGTAGGGTTCGAGGTCTTTAGGCGAACTCATTAATCCCAATGTTTATTTAGCATGACTACCGGAGCAGAGCGAATTGGTGTTGCAACGCTTTTTGGGAGTACGTGCTATTTTTTCAAAACATATTTTTGTTATTTTAAGTGGAAAATTTTTTACCTTTTTTATGTTTATCATTTTATGTGAATTTTTTGGATTTTGAGTTATCATTTTATGTGATTTTTAGATTTTGAGTTATCATTTTATGTATTTTTTTTCTTTTGAGTTATCATTTTATGTGATTTTTAGATTTTAAGTTATCATTTCATGTGATTCTATCACTTTATCACTTCTATTATTTTATGCAAATTATTTTTGGGATTTTCTTTAACTTCTTTTTTTTTTTTAGATTTTTAAGTTATCATTTTACGTGATTGTTTGGTTTTTTCAAAGCTATCATTGTTGGTGCACGCTTTTTCTGGGTTCCTCTTGGTCCCCGTTGAATCAGTGGCTCTAATTCTATAGTAGACTCTAGCGATGCAGCGTTTGGAATAGTGGAGGTAAAAATAAAGGGTTTTCTCTAGGAAGGTTCCTAGTTTGTTGCGATCACCAACTGCAGATATTTAACGACGCTGCAACACGTCAATGATCACGCTGTAGAGCGGGTGTGGGTTACTTCTTTACTAAATTGTCTGCCTGCGAACGTCAGCAGCTATTTCTTATAATTTAGATAGTTTAATTTTTCTTTTATTTCCCATTATTATTATTATAGTTCTGATCAGTTTAGACTTTCCTAATTCTGTTATGAGTTTGGTTATATAAGTTTACTCTAATCCTATTAAGAGTCTAGTTAATTTTTACTATTCCTATCCTTATTGAAAGTCTAATTAATTAAGTGTCCTAATCCCATTAGAAATCTGATTAATTTTAGTCTCCTAATCTCATTAGAAGTCTAATTAATTTTAGTCTCCTAATTATACCAGGAGTGCACATGTAGTAGTTCTGATGAAACTCTAATTAAATCGAGCATGCTAGTTATACTGAAATTCAAAGTAGAGCAAGTATGCTAGTTGTATTCTAATTCTAATTAAAGCAAGTATAATAGTCCTACCATAATTCTAATTGAAATAGAAAACTAATTTTACTAAAACTCTAATTTAAGCAATGAATTGATCAAACTGAAATTCTAATTAACGCAAGAAATTAACCAATTAAAATCTGATTTACAGAAATTAATCAATCATACTAAAATCTAATTAACTTAATTAATTATTTATGCTGAAATAAAATAAATCTACTAATTAATTATACTAAAAAGATAAGAGAAGCAATTAATTATTTCTAAAATTCTTTATAAAAAAAAAAGGTTTTGGGCCCGCTATGCTAAGGAGGATTGGCCTCGTTCCCGAGTACCCTCCGTAAGCTCCCTTGGGCAAATCGGATGGCTGAGATTGAAGATAAATTGGATTTTGGACTGTAAAATAATATTTTTGGATTTTCAGAGTCGATTTCGGAGTAATAATCATAAATTAAATTATTAACTAGAATTATAGAAACTAAAATTGATATTTAGGACTTTCAGAAATATTAAACTAAGAAATTTAAATTTAAATTTCTAGGACTAAATTTGGGTTTGAAATCAGAAAATCAAACCGTATGATTAAAGACTGGTTCTAGAATCCAATGATTAGAACTAGAAATTAATGATAGGACTGGAAATTGAGATTTTAGAACATAATTGAAGCCTACGATCGGTAAATTAGACCGTCGGATTAAGAATTGGTTCTAAATTCAGAGAACTAGAACAAGATATAAAAAATTTGCGGTCTGGAAAGGGTGCTATGGTCTCAGACTGAAAATTAAAACTATGAGAAAGATCCTACGTCTAAAACTATGATTTTTACTTAGGACCGGGGCTGCGGAGAGAAACCTCGAAGATTCAGAGTTTGAATCTCGAAATCATGGTTAGGTTGCTCCATGTGTTCATTCTCGGAGTTCTCTAGTTTCAGAATCTCAAAAAAATCCGTTCTCTCTCGAAAATTGCCAGTCTCCCCGAGAGAATTAAGAAAAAAATCTTTTATAGCTTTTTCTTCAATTAAATGCCCTATTTCAGGTGTTTAATCAAATTACGTGCCAATATCCCGATGCTTAATCGCTTTGAGTTGGTCACCGACTCAGTGAGCGATCGGCTGGCTTGCTCAACGAGTTTCCTAGTCCTAATAGCGTTAGAACTAATTGTGCGCCCATTTTGGGGTGCGTAATCCAATTAAGCGCCGCTCTTAAAGTATTTAATCGAGGAAACTTAAGGGTCAAGGAAAGTCAGGCTATATCAGGCGTAGGCCAATTGCGCACCGGTGATGGGGCGCTTAATTCGATCGCACATCTGGTGTCAGGCACGTGATCAAGTCTTGAGTTGGTCTGGGAAAAGGAAGTCTGGTCTGAGAGGGGACTGATTGCATACTTGTGATTTGGCGTGCAATCAAATTAAGCACGTGGTTGTGGGCGCTTAATTCGGGGTTGTCCAGGTTCGGGTCGAGCTTGAAATGCCAGGCTATTATTTCAGTCTGTATTTCGACTATATACTATTGTTTCAGCATATAGTCTCCCTTCATTGGGATCTGTGCCACAGAGCTATTGTTTTAGCCTGTGTTCAGCCATGTAATATTATTTCAGTGCATGGTTCCCATGTCGGGGGTATGTGGCCTGAGCCACAGAACTATTGTTTCAGCCTGTGTCCAGCCATATACTATTGTTTCAGTATATGGTCCCATGTCAAGGTTAGGGGTCTAAAATGCGAAACTATTGTTTCAGTCTGCATTCCAACTATATACTATTGTTTCAGTATATAGTCTCCCTACGTTGGGACGTGAGACACAGAGCTATTGTTTCAGCCTGTGTTTAGCCATGTACTATTGTTTCAGTGTATGGTTCCCACGTCGGGGGTATGGGGCCTGAGCCACATAACTATTATTTCAGCCTGTGTCTAGCCATATACTATTATTTCAGCATATGGTCTGATATCAGGGTTATGAGGTCAAAGGTTGATCGAACAAATTTTCATATTCCGAGAGGGCAAAATGGGGGTGTCTACAAATGCCCCTCTTCGGCGCGCTCTTGTAAAGTAAGAACACGTCGAAGAAGTAGACACCCCTCATTCGAGGTGTCTTCTCGTTTCTCTTGGGAAATCACAAATGTGAACTGGGGATGTTGACATGACATGCTTGGCTTTCTTATCTATCAGCGCAAGCTACAATGGAGCATTCGAAGGGTAAATGGGAGCTGTCGAAGGGCACATTTCGGGTCTGTGGATGCATGGCGCATCCCGCCACATGGCGCGGGCTAACAGAGGGATTTTATGTAATCAAGGTACTGGGGCATCAATCAAATGTCCAAAACAAGGTCTAGGGACCGATAATAATAAAATAAAATATCATGTAATATCGAAGGCTTTTGCAAGTCATGTTGGACCGGACGCGTCATTGCTCACACCAATGCGCGTCAGGTGTTTCTTTTCCAATAGGCATCTGTAAGTTCTTAGATTAAATAAACTCAATGTTCAGTTTCTCAGGGGAATGGTCGGTTTGGGCTGGTAATTGAGGTGGGGTCTTGTGAGGTGTGCTCAATTGAATTCTGTGCAGTGGCGTGTGCACTTGATTCATCTGGAGTCGGCCTCTAAGTTGGGAATTCTAGTCCTAATGTGTCTGAATAAACGATTTTGCGCAGTGGAGTGTACGCTTGATCTAATTCTGCGCAGTGGGATATGCGCTTGATTGCGAGTCAGGGGTCATAGGAGTTAAAGATAAGGTTTAAGTATAATTTATTGTGCACGGGTGATGGGGCGCTTAATCATTTTTATTTTTGGTATTTAAAGAAAGGTGAGTTGGGTCTATTTATCTTGTTGCTTTGTTCTTTTTTTGTCTCTCTTTTTTTCATTTTTTTTTTAGCAGGGGGATTTTGAAATTTCAAGAGTTTTGAAATTTTGAAATTTTAGGGATTTTAACTTAAGATCAATTCAGTGGTAAAACGGTAGAAAATGTGGCTTCCAAGACGTCGCTGAGTAGATTTATCGGTACAAGATTTTTGGACCTGACCATTACTATGGTTGTCAAGATGACACTTGGCCTACCGGATACTCTGTCTAACCTTCTCGGTGAGTACTGATGATTGTCTCTTATGGGAGGACTACAGTGATTCGCGAATCAAGACAGATGGGTTTTGAAAACATTTAACTTAATCATAGCTAACTATATATATATATATATATATCAGAAGCAATATCGAGTAATTGAAAAGTGGGTAGTACTTACCTGGGGGTGATACTTACCTGGATTGTGCGTAGCTTGTACGATCTGGTGGCACCGTAGTGTCGCGATGAGACTTTGGAGATTCCTTCTCTTCAGGTCTGCTGTGGCAAGACTTGGCAGTTTTGATGTGATGTCTTAGGAGAAATGATGTCACGATGGGACCTGATCAATCTTTTCCTCTTTTCATCATACGACATGGCATGTGCTGTCTGAGCTTTGTTTTTTCTTAGGTAGTGGTGTTCGCGATGGGATGTTGACTGGGTGTAGTTAGCGGTGGCGTGCTTGCGTTCTCGGGAGATTTGCTTTCGGCTTCTTACAATGGGTCATGAGGATATGGTTAATTTATTATGATGGGACTGGATATTGAGGTGATATTGTATGTGTACATGTTATTGTGATGGGGATGGGTGCTATCGATGCTTCCTTCTTGTGTAAGGGTACGCGATGGGACGAGTGAGTAGGTCTTTTTTTTCTGTTGGAACAGCCTGTGCGGCTACGCAATGGGATAGAAGAATTTTGACTAAGATGGGATACAAAGGTGTGACAGTATAGATTTTATCCAAAGTCAGGTATTGCACACCTATTTTAGGTCACTTAATTCGATTGCACACCTATTTTCGGGCATGTGATCGTAGGCTTGAGGGGTTGTTTATGCGTGTGGGAGTGCGCATGCAATTGTATTTTGCATTATAATAGAAGCGCATGATCAGAGCGTCACCAGGTTAGTGTACGGGTGACCTTTCATATTACCTGACGAGGTTAGCCGTTTGATCGTTATGCGGTTTATAGGTCATGCGCGTGAGGCGTTGCCAGCGTTGTCATTGAGCACTTGGGTCATAGCACGTGTTTTGGATTGTGCATAGTGTGCGTGACGCTTAATTTGATTAAGCACCTGTGCTCTGGCGCGTGATTGAGTCCGTACTCTATATAAGCGAGGGAACCTTCATTTATTTTTCATTCTCTAGTTTAGTCTTGAGTTTTGACCTTTTTCTTTGGATATTTTATGTTCTGAAATTCATGCTTTAGTGATATCGGGCAATCTAACCGTCCGATTGGGATGGCGTTTCTTCCTATATTCATTAATTCGTGTAATCTCTATCCCGAGGTGATGCTTGTGGACGGCATTATTCTGGGAGTAGGCGGTATTGGGAATGAGAGTGATAGTCTTCACATCGGTTCTTTTTAGGGAGCAGTGACGGCAACGTTGAGGAAGCGGCGGTGGAGGAGGTGAGGATAGTAGAAGAGGAGTAAAAAGTGGAGGGATGTGTTTCCCAACTAATTCTCCCTAAAGTGTCCGATTGGATGCTCCGAGCGGAATCTACTCCTCGCTTCGTCTCAATTTTGAACCCAGTCTTCGTTTTGGGTTGTAGGTTAAAGTTTTAGATTTTTGTTTTGGGTTGTAAATTCAAGAGGTGTGCCTCCGATGATACTTGTAAAAACTTTTGAGTTATGAACAAAGAGGCATTTTTTTGTTTTGTCGTGCTTGTTTATTTGTTTAAGCTTATTAACGAATTGGTTGGATTTATTTAATTTGTTTGATCTATTTTAGGATTTAGCTTAGAGTTTTAAGATTCATTCCGAATTTATTCAGGGCTTATCTCAAGGTTAATTTGCTTTATTAAGTTTGGTTTAGGGGGTTTACTTGGTTCTGTTTGGTTTGTTGGGGGCATTTTTTTGGGAGGGTCCCAAACAATTTAAGGTCTCACTTTAGAGAGTTTTTTTTATTTAAAGTTTTGGCTGGTTTAAGGTTTGATTTAACTTGAGTTTTGGTCTTCTGTTTAATTCAACATGAGACTTAAAAAAATGTGAGTTTTCAAAGGTTCTAGATGGGTGTTAAATATTTAAATCCAATTAGTTTATATAGGCTTGGGAGGGATTGGTGTTTCTTAGGGGGTTAAATATTGTGTAATTATTGGTTCATCTAGGTTTGTCATGGATTGTGGTCTTTCAAAGGGGGTATGTGTTTGGTTTAGAATTAATTAGATTGGAAGGGCTTAAAGGTGTGATACTTGTCATTTGGGAATTCAAGAGGTATAGTTTATAAATGTGTGAGCTAAAATTTTTGAGTTCTTGTTGTTTTGAATTTTATTCCAAGTTTAGGATTAAAATTTTTGGGGCATTTTTTTTGTTCTTTAATGTATTTTCATCCTTTCTTTTTTGTATCCCGGGTGTTAGACCCAAAAAGTTGTGTTTATTGAGTGGATTATTGAGAATGGACGGGAATGGGAATGCAAGGTAGAAGTTGAATTGCTATCATGCTAAGGGAAGAGGGGAAGATGAGATTTTTGGTTTCCCAAATAAATCTGAATTCGCACATTGCCTGAACATGCGGATTTTTTTTTTTAGTTTCTTGTTTTAAGTTGTATATTCAGAGGGTATCCTCGGTGTATTTTGTAAATATTTGATTCATTTATGAAGAGATTATGATTTTAATTTCTTTTGTAAATTCAGGTTTAGTTTATTTTGTAGCTTATTTGATTCGTTTTAAGCACGAGGTTTACTTGTTCAATTTATTTATTTTGGATCGGGGCATGTTAGGAGCATTTTTTTGTTTTGACTTAGTTTGGGCTTAGTTGGAGTGTGTGAACGATGGGGATATTTTTCTTGTTTAGTTTCACTTTAGTTGGGGCAAGTTTTTTTTTGGTTTAGTTTTGGTTGGAGTGTGTAAATGGTGTCGGGGCATTTTTTTTCTAGTTTGGTCTTAGTCTAGAGCATTTTCTTTTAGTTATCGGGGTGTAAATTTCTTTAAGTCTGGAATGTTTTAGATCGGGCTTAACAAGAGCGTGGTTTAGGCTAATAATTAGTGTTGGAGATCACCCAATTTAGGCCTGTGAACGTGTTGTCCTGGGCATTTTTTGTGTTTCTGGGGAATCGCGCGCTTCACTCAAAGCGTCAGAAGGTTATTAAGCGCCAATTTCCAGTCGTTTGACCGATTTAAACACATGGTACCGGGCGCGTGATTAGGGCGATGGCTGGTCACTGTACAGGTGACCATTGGCATTCACGTGCCATTGTGTGGATGCTTGAAGTGATTACGCACTTAGTAGGATGCGCGCAACCAGATGGTCGGGTTGGTTTGAGATGGCGACGATTAGGTTACACGCTCAAGACCGATCATGTGATCTGAATTAAGCGCGATGAGAGTGGTGCATGATTGGTTTGAGCGCATGAATTTATGCGCGCAATTTTCGTGTGTCCTATAAATAATTCAAAACTTTTTATTTTTATTGTTCGATCTGTTTTAGTCTTCGATTCTCTATTTCCTTATTTCTTTGTACTCTAATTTTCATGTTTTCGTGATATCTCGCGATCCAATCGTTCATTTGAGGCACTGTTTCTTCAATTTTCTTTAATGTTTTGAGCTCTTTATCCTAGTATGGAGTCTAAGGGTATTGGTAGGTGCAATATTACCATTTCTGAGTTGGAGAGGATGTTAGGGGCGGAGATGGGTGAGACTTCTGAGGCTCGAACCGACGTTGTCGGGGAGGTGGTTAGAGAGGAGGTACTGGAGGTTGACCAGTCGGGGGTCAGGGAGGAGGTGCTTGAGTTTGAGAAAGGGGTCATTGAGGATGAGGGTGAAAGGGTTGAGGGTGAGAGAGCTGTGGGTGAGACTGAGGGGCACCAGGGTGAGAAGCATCGAGATCACAGGCACTTCCCACTGGAGGATTTCTTCGCTCGAGGCTAGGTAAGCACCCATGAGCAAGAGTTCTTTCATTTTCTTAGCCATTTAGGTTATGACATAAGCTTATTAGGTTCTGAAAACCCTTCTAATTTACGTCAAACCTGCATTGATGATGGCATCTAGAGATAGGTCATGTTTCTATTCAGTTGCCCTTATCACATTTTGTCTGTTTATTGTAAATTGTTATTGTGTTTGGGGCATAATTGACTTACTTTTAGTTCTAAATTCGTTTGTCTTTCGTCATAGGTGTGTGTTAGTCTTACTGTTATTGTTTGTGTTTCATTCAATAGGAGCCCCCGCAACTGGCTATCAACTTGACATGGACTAAGTCACATACTTGATATCGTGCCTTACCGGAGTTTCAGAGGGTGCGGCTGGTGTCTTTCAATTTTGGATTGATCCTAGCGCTGGAGCCCTTTCAGTTTGATCGTGGCCTAGTCACTGTGATCTTGGAGAGATGGAGGGAGAGGCATCAGGCAATGGGTCCGCATTACCGGCCTTCATTTCAAGGGTGAGCCGATCATAGGGCGGATGGCAGGAGAGTACTTAGCAATGTGTGAGGAGATTTTGGGTGTGCCATATAGGTCGAGCGGATCAGGGCGAGGTATAGTTTGAGTCACTTAGTTTTTTGATACGTTTGCGAGTGGCTTCGTCCCCTTGAGGTGCCATTTGGAGGCGAAGGCGTCTTATGAGGCGCGTTGTGTGATAGTGGCGAGCCGGGAGCCCATGGTGGAGCCAGGGTTGGCTACAAATAGGGTGCTTCGAGCATTCTTGATGCACTTCCTTAGTGCGGTACTCTTCTCTTTTTCAACTCGGGGATGCATCATCAGGTTATTTTTTATGGTTCTTGGGAACTTGGATCGAGTCCCCACCTATGCGTGGGTGTGGCCGCATTGGCGCATCTCTATGAGCAGCTTTACCATCGAGGATGGGCGTCGCGTTGATCGGTGGTTTCCTTCCTTACCTCCAGGTGAGTCTTAGTTAATTAATGCCATAGTGTCTCTATTTTTTTTTTAGTCTATTGATAGTAGCATCTACTTAGCGTTTCTTCTTTTATTTTATTTTTTTTGTTCTGCGCGTATGACCATTTTGCTTTTCTTCATTCGGGAATTCTGTTGGAGGTGAAGTTCACGTTTCCGTGGATGCACGTGTGGAGGGAGGCGTTGAGGGGTTGTCGTTGGTCTTCAGACCTTTAGACCGCGCACGGTCTCTGAGGATATGCACGTGGGGCAGGTATAGATCGTCATGTGTATTTTTTTTTATTTCGTTTTGGTCTTTTAGGATCTAAGTCTTCATTGAGGGGTCGGCTCGTTGGCTTGGTTGTAGGTGATTTGGAGGCCGTATGCGGATGAGGAGGATGTGGGCGTGCCAGTGATTCAGTTTGGCCGGCCCTTCTTTGATGTGGACATATGGGTCCATTGTTTTGAGAGGGTGGAGAGGATCACACATCTCGAATGGTATGGCAGCTGGGGCTCGCTCAAGGAGTCCCTCCAAAGATTCGCCATAGAGTGGCGAAGAGGATGACCGGCCCTCCTGGCCAAAAATTTTCAGAGCGGATGACGCTTCAGATAGCATAATTTAGAGCTAGGGGGACCAGGATTACAAGGGCGCGTGATGAGGGGGACGCCCAGGAGTATGTGCGGTGGTTTAGTGCATTGGGTGGCAGGAGCCTCTTCACACGTCCCTTCCATGGGAGTGGCTCTTTCGCGATCGGTGGGCCGAAGTCAGCGTCTGCTTTGAGGGAGAGGTTAGTTGCGTTGGAGCAGGACCATCTCACCGTGAGCGTGTGGGGGGCATTAGATGCCCTCCATAAGGCGATGGAGTGAATGGGGTGTGCTCCTCGTCCGGATGAGGAGATGTTGCGCTCCTTAGCCTTATCGGTTGCTCATGCTAGGGCGGCGGAGGATGAGTTGGGGGCTCGGCTAGCGGAGACTCGACAGCTCTTGGTGAGTTAATTTATGGTTTTTGTATTATGTGAACTCGATTCTCTGGTGTTTTGACATGGTTGTGGTCTCTCGTTTAATTTTATTTTGGACAGTCTGAGAGGGAGGGTGAGGTTGCTCGGCAGGCGGCCCTACTGGATGTCTATTGCAGTCAGCAGCTGGCTAACTAGGAGGCAGCGGCCAGTCTACATTCTGAGGATGATCTATTGGTAAGTGTGTTTCCAAATATGGTTTTATTAATTGTTAGCATTATGAGCTTTCCAACTGATGTGTTTATTATTATTCGTAGAGAACCGAGCCCGCTACTGGAGGTCCCGTTCAGGCATTTAATCCATCTTCAGTTGCTTCCTCCAGTCGGGAGGATCCAGTGATGGCTCAGCTTCGGGCCGAGCTAGATCATTGGGTAAGTTCCATTCAATCTTTTATCTTGTTTGTGTCATTACATTAGTTTATTGGGTGTCATGATTTTGCTTTCTTAGTAGCTTAGTAATATCATGTGGTATTTCAGTGTCGGATTACCGAGGATCTTCAGGCGAGGGAGGCAACTGCTGCCTCTCTACACCCGGAGAGTCCAGTATAGTTTTTTGGATGAGGTGTAATTCTGTTTAGGTTATTTCATCTTTATTTTATTTTGATATGTCTTGTGTTGGTTTGTTTGGTTCTTCGTGCAGGCTATTCCGGACTCTGCTCTCGAGGCTCCCCCTCAGGAGTCTGCTCCTATCCCTACTCAGGTATGTTTTAGCTATTATGTTCGTGCTTTATTTATCATTATAGTATTTTTTTGATGTATTTGTTTGTTCTTATTACAACCGCCTACATTTGCTGCTCCTTTCGTACCTCCTGCTGATCCAGTGACTGCTGAGATGGTTGGGCAACTTTTAGAGGAGAGGTTGGATCTAATATGACTATTTTCCTTTCAAAGTTTTCCTCCTCTTTTAATGTTCATGTATATATGTCAGCCTTCTTTAACTTGATATGGTTATGCAGGTTCGTCAACTTGAGGAGGCGCGCCTAGAGGCAATGCGTGCCACTCTTGAGGCGAGACGGATCCTCGGGGAGACGCAGAGTCACGAGGACTTGGTCATTGAGATGATGGTCGTACAGAGGACTCAGGCCGAGGCATTAGAGGCTGCATGTCGGATGACAAGGGCGAAGATGTAGGTGTCCCTAGATTGGTTGCAGTATCGTCTGACAAGGAGTGAGCGAGGGGTGAGTAGGTTGGCTAGTCAGCTTGATGGCTCAGAGTCAAGGGCTACGGGTTCTTCGGTTGGGCAGTCTCTTCACACGTCTCATGATCGCGTCAGGGATGATGCTCGTAGGGATTTGACCATTCACGATATTCTTGCGGGGTATCCTCCTCGTTCTCGATCGAGGCGGTCTATTAGCCAGAAGAGTGAGGGGGGTCCTATAGCAGGGCCTCGTTATTTAGAGGTTTCGAGGACTCCGGGTGTAGGGATTGTATTTTTAGAGGACCAGTCTATGGACCTCCGAGCTAATGATTCTGGGGATAGCGGTGATCGACCGTCCCAATGACAGCGTAGGGAGTAGGGATGTGTGTGTATTTTTTGTATTCATGGTATATCTGTGTTGTATATATAGGGGGGATGCCCCTGGTGATAAGTGTAAAAAGAAATGAAAAGATTTTGACATATATATATATAGAGATTTTTTGTTTAGATGTACCTGACTAGCTCCTTTTCTTTTAGTTACCTCTTGCATTTACTTTTACCTTTTAGTTGCATTAGCGGCATCGACCATCATTGGGACTTGGATGCTTCTAGAGCTGGCCCGGTGATGGTTGAAGGTTGCTTCGTATCTGCATATGTGAGAGTAATGCAGACAGTAGTTTTTGTTCTCCCCCTTGCTAGTTGTCAAGGGGGTGAGTGTCTCATATCGGGGCCTGATAGTAAAAGATGAACATATGCTCCCCTTTTTCTTAGTTTCTTTTTTTTCTCTCTTTTGTTTGCTTATTTTTTTTTAAATAAAAATAATGCAACAGAGAAAGTAAATAACTAAGATAGAACATAAATAAAAATAAAAAATAAAAATACCCCAGTGTAGGAGCCTGGTAAGGTTGGCAGTATAGCATCTTCGATAGCATTTTCCGGATGGTAACTTCATCATTCCTTATCTTCTTTGTGGACAAGCCGGCACTTCTGATATGATTCTTCTTCTAATCCAAAAAAATGCCCCAGTGTCAAGATGCAATGGAGCTTTTGTGGGTTTCAGGATGAGCACTTTGGGTCTATATACAGTCATGGGTATTTGGTGAGTTAGTTTTGAAGAAAAGTTTATCAGAACTGTCATCGAACCAAGGCGGTCTCTTTGATTAGGTCAGTTGTATACAGGGGTCTATCTTAGGGTGGTGGTCATCCTATCCCGTGATTATTAGGGAGAAGTATGGTACGTATAGTAGGTGATTTCATCAGTCATCATTCATCAGTTTTCAATTTCATTTTTAGGAGCATCCTGTAAGGCTTTTGATTTATCGTTCGAAATAAAAATAAAAGAGGGGGGTAAGGCTCAGTGATGCGGGGAATAGTTTGTATCTAATGCTTCCCAAAATGGATAAATAACAATCTTTTTCTTAGAGGGATACGGGATGCCATAATTGAGCTCTTCCCCATGTTTCGGTACCATCAAAATCTTACATTCTATGGTTAGCAGGAGTTTGTCCCCTCCTGCCACCTTGCGACAACATCTAGTAGTATGGGGGCATCAGGGATGCCCTCACAGCTTGCTTATATACTTCTAGTAGAGTTACTAGGGATGTCCTCATGGTCTGCTTATGCTTCCCTGAGGTCATTGACTTGTTCATTCGTTGTAATGCTCTCACTCAAAATTTTTTATGTATTCTTGAAAGCGTCCTACTAGCATAATGAGTTTTGATTGAACCTAACATCTTCATTGTTTTTTGCTCTAATGTCTCCTCCAATGGCGGGGGAAGGGAAATAAGGATCGGGTGTTACTTATGCTTTTGAAAGAGATTAGATAGGTCACTAGTCCTTTAATCAGATTGCCTAAGTGAGACGAGGTGGGCGATAAATTAGAGGTCTTAAGGATATTCTAAGAATTGAAGGCGTACGACCAATGAATGGGTCGTGACAACTACGGGGGTGATAAGAATAAGTATTTAACCACAGGATGTGACAATCACAGGGCTAAGGGTAATATTTTCTAAGGTATATGGCGTTCCAAGGGCTAGAGAGTTCTTCCCCGTCTTGGCTTGCCAGTTTGTAGCATTTCCAGGGTATGCGGCTGTTATGACATATAGGCCTTCCCAGTTCTGTTTCAGTTTTCTTTTCGGATGGGCATGCTTGGAAGGCATGATTTTCTTTTGATATACCTGAGCGTGATCAGCCGCTCTTAGGCATGTTTCATCGAGCTGCTCTAGCTGCGTGAGTAGGGCAATTCTCCTCTTCTCTAAGGATACTTCATCATTGAGTTAAATCCGTAAGGATGGTACTTGTATCTCAAATGGTAGGACTACCTCCATCTCGTAGGTAAGGAGGTAGGGAGTTTGGCCAGTGGCTATACGAATAGAGGTCCTATAGGCCCAGAGTACTTTTGGTAGTTGTTCAGGCCAGTCGACTCCATTGCTTATTTCTACTGTGCATTTTAGGATTCAAATCAGTGTTTTGTTCGTAGCTTCTGCCTGTCCATTATCTTGAGAGTAAAATGGTGATGAGTGGCATAGATCGATGCCAAACTTCTTACATAACTTCTTTGTCTTCTTCGCGATGAACTGTGGTCCATTGTCAATGACAAATATCCTAGGTACTCCAAACCTTGTGATGATATTCTGAATAATAAACCTTATGAGTGTTGAAGCAGTGATTCTAACATAAGATTCAGCTTCTGTCCATTTGGTGTAGTATTCGGTCGCTGTAAGTATGAACGCATGCTTGTGAGTGTTCCCAACGGTGTCTGTGAAAGGTCCAATGACATCGAAGGCCCACATCGAAAAAGGCCATGGAGAGGTCATAGTATTTAATACAAGTGATGGAGCTTTGATGAGTGCGGCATGTTCTTGGCATTGCTTGCAGGATTGGACATAGAGGTGGCAATCTCTGATCATTATCGGCCAGAAGTAGCCTTGCCATATAACTTGATCGGTGAGTCTCTATCTATCAGAGGGGTGCCACAAGCACTGGTGTGTGCTTCTCAGATGATGTATTGTCCTTCGACAATTGTGACGCATCGTAGTAGTACTCCTTTAGTGAAGGCCACTTTGTATAATGTTTCGTCGAGTATACAGAATCAGGCGCATTGGTTCCTTATAGTCTTTTGTTCAATCTTCGTGGTGTATGGGGGGATGTGTTAATGTTACAAGAAGTTCTAGATGTCGAAATACCACGGTTGTACATCGTCGGTCGGTGATTTTTCAAATCTGAACATAACGACTTTGGTTTCTGTCTTGACGTGCTTTTCTGGGTTGGTACTGTCAGTTTTTCAATGAAGAAAGTCTTGGTATTTTGCCTGATGAGTATTTGGATGACCGAGGCTAGCGTGGCTAAGGAATCTGTGAACTCGTTTCTAATCTAGGGATGTGCGTGAAAGAGATTCTTTCAAATTTCATTACTAAATATTGAGCAGTTTCTAAGTATGTCATTAGTCTCCTTTCTTTAGTTTTCTATTCTCCTATGACTTGTGAAATTACTAGTTTGGAATCACTTATAGTTTTTAACTGTTTAATACCTAATTGTAGTGCTGCTCGTAGTCCAGCTATAGCGGCTTCATATTCTACGATATTGTTAGTGACAGGAAAATCAAGGTGAAAAGCCTTAGGTATGACAACTCCTTCTGGGCTTAGGAGGACTATCCCGATGACTTTTCCTTTGTGATTTAGAGTGTCATCAAAATAAAGGGTCCATGACATTTTATCGGGCTCTTCGCTATGAATTATGAGTAAGTCCTCATCAGGGAAAATCCACATGCACGGGCTCATCACTCGGTAGTGGGAGATCTGTGAGGTAATCGGCGATTGCTTATCCTTTGATCGATTTCTGCATGAAGTACATGATATCGAATTACAGGAGCATATGCCAGCGAGCGATCTTTCTTGATATTGCGAGCTTTTCGAATACGTACTTTAGAGGGTCCATTTGGGCTAGCACTAGTATTATATGTACTCCGAAGTAGTGTCGTAATTTGGTGGAGGCCCATACCAATGTGAGACAAGTCTTCTCCATTGAAGTGTATTTTTATTTGTATTCCACCATCATCCTACTGAGGTAGTAGATAGCCTTTTCTCTCTTACCGTCTTCTTCATATTGTCCTAGAATTACTCCCATTGCTTTACCGTTCGCTAAGCGGTATAGAATTAGGGGTCTTCTAGGGACTGGTGGCGATAGTATTGGCGGGTTAAGGAGGTACTTCTTGATATTGTCGAAGGCTTGCTGGCACTGGTCATCCCATTTGTACTCAGTTCCTCCTTTAAGTAGTTTGTTGAAAGGATTGCATTTGTCCGAATGTTGGGAGATAAACCTTCTAATGAATTACAATCTTCCTATCAGGCCTAGTAACTCTTTGATATTACTGAGAGGCGGCATCTCGAGGATGGCTCTGACTTCTGTAGGGTCAACTTCAATCCCTCGCTTGCTAACTATGAAACCAAGTACTTTTACGAAAGTGACCTCGAAGACACATTTCTTTGGGTTCATTTTTAGCTGGTATTTCTTAGCTCTTTGTAACACCAGTCGGAGTGCTTCAACATGTCCTACTCTCATTTGGGACTTCACTAATATATCATCAACGTAGACTTCTACACACTTATGCATCATGTCGCGAAAGATAGCCATCATGGCGCGTTGGTACATGCTCCTGCATTCTTGAGCCCAAAAGGCATAACGACATAACAATATGTTCCCCATAGTGCGGTGAAGGAAGTCTTCTCTTGGTCAGACTCTGCTAATTTAATCTGATTATATCCAGATAAACCATCCATAAAGGATAGCATCTCATGTCCGACGGTGTTGTCGATTAGAGTGCCAATGTGTGAAAGTGGGAAGTCATCTTTTGGGCATGCCTAGTTGAGGTTTCGAAAGTCGATGCAAACTCAAACTCTATTGGCCTTTTTTACAATAAGTACTATGTTGGCGACCCACTTAGGGTAAAGAACGACTCGGATAAATTTGGTTTTGTGTATCTTGTCGACTTCCTCTTTAACTTGAAGAGCGGTTTGTGGGTGCATCCTGCAAAGTTTCTGCTTAACAGGCTTTGCATTGGGTTCTAAGACAAGATGATGTTCTACTAAACTCGGGTCTAAACCAGGCATATCCTCACAGGACCATGCAAAGAAATCACGGTGTTCTTGCAGGACTTGTGTAATTTGTTGGCATTCCTTGGAGTTGAGCGTTACACTAATTAGTAGCTTCTTGGGTTTCTCTTCAGTGCCAAAGTAAAGTTCTTCCATGGGTTCTGCAGCAGCTTGGGTTTGCTCATCGAATGCTTGATAACCCATTGGAAGTTCAATGTCTCCTCGACAACTGCTGCTCTTTCTTCATCCTCGGTAAGTTCGTATACTGTGAAATTTCTACACTGGGGATCTGAGTTTGCGAAAGGTAACCCTTCATTGGCATAATCTATGATTGAGAGATCTTTGATAAGGTGAAGGTTAAGACTACTGATTCTTCTCTCAAAGTCA
The DNA here is from genome assembly GCA_021018995.1 of Chloranthus sessilifolius. Classification (NCBI taxonomy): domain Eukaryota; kingdom Viridiplantae; phylum Streptophyta; class Magnoliopsida; order Chloranthales; family Chloranthaceae; genus Chloranthus; species Chloranthus sessilifolius. The sequence goes on along the minus strand of CM037591.1, from coordinate 42,667,255 downwards.
CGAAGTATCTTGTTCGGTATGATCACTGGCTTGCTGTTTAGTCGGGATGCTTTATGTCCTCGTGCGGGGAATGGGATAGAAATCTTAGGAGATAAGTCTCCTTGTTGGCCACAAATTAGGTTCGGGAAGAAGAGTTCTCTTTCTTTTTTGAGGATTTCGAATTTTTTTGGATTTTATATTTCTAAATTTTTATGGTTTTCTATTTTTTCTATTTCTTTGATTTTTGATAATAAATATGGCACAGGGTCGGTCGCCTCAAGGGGCGCCAGGAGAATTGCTTCCTCTAGTTGAGGGAGCGAGACGGCTGCTGGAGCCATTCGGGCGATTCTTCGAGAAATGCGAACTTGTGAATTTAACATTTTTTTTTTTGAGTCCTCATCTGATGAGATCTTTTGAATGAGTGACGCTGGTGACAGCGGCACTAACGCTTGGACTTCTCCCGCCGCATTGATCGCCTCTTTTTTGAAGAAGCTCTGAAGATCGTAGTTAACTGAACTATCATCCTCTAGGTTGTAATAATGTTGTTCTTCCCACCGAGGGGGATCTCCCAAAGGATCCTCAGGGGTAGCGAGTTCTTTTTGTTGATCTTCATAATATGTTAGGATAAGCGTATATGCTCGGCAACAAGGTTGATAACGGTGAAGAATGCAAGGGGATCCCCAAGGGCATTCCCATCCTTCAAAGTTAAAGTCGAAGACGGTATCGAATTCATCTTCTTGATCTGATAGTGCTTGAAGTCTTAGATTGGCTCGCTCCGCTAACTCGAGTGTCGGGAGGTCTATCCAATAGTCCTCGTCATCACTCCGGGGAGGTTGGCACTCTTCCTCTAGAGATTTATAAAATATTTGGAGTTGTGGCAAATCTGGGGATGTAGAAGTGTCTAGTTCAAGTTCCTCTTCAAATCCTATGAGGGTGACGCGAGTGTTTCCCCCTAGATCAACCGGATGACCATTGGGATTTTCTTCTTCTTGTGTTGGTAGCTGAGCTGGTAGGTCATTACTTGTGTCGGTGGTCACGAGATTAGAGTGATTCGATTCTTCTATCGTAGAGTGTCGGGTCCAACTAGCGAAGCGCTCTAATATGTCGGTGCATGCCCTACAGTGGGGTTGGTATGGGTAAGCGATACAAGGAGAGTCCAAAGGGCATTCCCATCCCTCAAGGCCAAGGCCTAGGCGGATGCTAAAGGAGTTAGTATTTTCTTATGGAGTGTCATCTTTTTCCAATGTTAAGCGTAAGTGCTCTTCACTATCTTACAAGGCTGCTATGTGAAAATCTTTGTCGTTATTGGATTTCCAATCTTCTACTCGTGGGTCGAGTTTTGGAGGTTCTTCTCTCCTCACTTCTATATATTCCTTAGTGTCAAACATGCGTTTGTGAAATCCTCATTTTGAGAGAAAGGCGGAGGTGGGTAATTGGTTCCTAATTTGAGAATCAGGTAAGTCGGTTGTTGACCGAACCTGGCGTGGCTCGATGCAAATGTATTTATAAAATGGGTGAAATTTGAGGTTGAAACACATACCTTAATGATGTCGCTCCATGGTGGGAGGTACTGTGTAGTCTTCCTCTTCTAGGAAAGCAGAGACCAGTGTCTCTCACCGGTCAGGATGTTCTTTTGGCTCTCTTCCTTTTAGATTCAGTGAATGCTCAATGATTATTTTATTGTCCTGGCTTGGAGTCTTTCGGGTGAAACTTTCTACCCATGCAATAATTTGGGCCGCAGTTTGGAGAACGTGATCTCTGTACTCGGGTTCAGAATAGGACAAAGGGAGTAGTAATGGCGTTGGTTCAGGATATGGAGGGGTTGGAGGTTTCGGAGGGTGACTACGGAGGAGTGGTCTCTTAGCCTTAAAGGAATGGACTCATATCTGAGTGAATTTTAGATAAGGAGGTGGATTCGGCAGGGCAATGCGAGTGATCAGGGTCGAGGGATGCGGGGATGAAGGAGCTCTCGCTAGTGTGGCGGGAGTAGCAGAGGGTTGAATGTGAGTGATTAAGGTGGAAGGTTGGAAGGGGGATCGACCGGAGAGATCTATGGTGGTGACCTGAGCCGGTGTTGCTAGGTTGTGGTTGGGCATGGGGGTTATTAGCAATCCCTAAATTTTGTTGGAGTTGGTTATCATTAGGGTTAGGATTCTTAAGCTCTTCCCAGTCGATTTGATTTTAGTCATTCATGTCATATATTATATCTCGGAGGACCCAACAGTCTTCTAGGTTGTGTCCCACATATCGATGGAAGGCACAGTATTTACTATAGTATAGATTTGTCGGCCATGAGAAGGGTCTTTCCTGTAGGAATTGGAGGAGATTCTGAGTGTTAAGGAGACAAAAAATGTTGGGAATCGTATCAGGTAAAGGGGGATAGTGTTCCCGCCTCGACTGGTAGGGGCCTCTGGCTGGGTTAAAGTTTTGCGATGGGGGCACACTATTATAATTCAGCACGTGGGCCAGTTGATTCTGCATCGTGTTCTAATTCTGGTAGGTGTTGGGATATTGATTTCTATTTTGAGGCTGGCCTTAATTCTAATTCTGGCTTTGGTTTTATTTTGCATATCATTGCTGATTAGTGCCTTGGTTTTGGTTCGTGTATCATTGCTGATTTTGATTTTACCTGAAGTTTCGTGAGTGGAAATTTTTGTTCCTAATGTTTTGTCCTTGATTAACAATGGTGTTGACCTGTTCAGTTCCTAAGGCTTTCTTATTATTTTTTTATTTTGATTCACTGAAAGGGCCTACTTTCGATGTAACTATGGATAGGGTGAGGTCTTCGCCTTTAATGTGTTACGCTAGTCTGGATACCCGAGAGTGGAGTGCAGTGAAGTCGGGGCAATCACTTATGACAAGTGCGCTCTTTAACGGTTATCTAGTGTTATCGATGATAATGTCCACCGAATCCTTCTCTTTCATTGAGGTGTTGATCCTAGCAGCAAGTTTTCAGCATTTGGCGACAAAGTCGATAAATTCTTCATCAGGTCCTTGCTTGGCTGCCATTAGATCACTGAGCCTGACTATCTCTTGGATCAAGTGTTTGTATTGGTCTAGGAATTGACCGACTAATTCATCGAAAGTTTCTATCTTATAAAGTGGGAGTCTAGCAAACCAATCTAAAACTTCTCCTTCTAATGAGAGTTGGAAATAGTGAATGAGAAGTCCTTGATTATCATGTATGAATCGGCAATCATTACAGAAGAGGGCTAAGTGATGATTCGGATTTCCTGTGCCATTATATTTAGTAAATTTTGGTGGCTTAAATCCTATTGATAAATTAAACTCGACGTCCCGGCAAAATTTATCAAATCCAAATGAGTGACCGGGGCGCTCTCTCTTGGCCATATACTCATTAAGCATTTTAGGGAGATCTTCAATTTTAATGGTGCTGTCTTTTGGAGCGACCCGTGAGCAGACCTTGTCTAAAGAGTCATCATTGAAGAATGTGTGGGCAGGTTGTCTCAGTGGTGTGGCGCGAGCTGACACTGTGCTCGAGGTAGGAGGTGGCCTCTCTTGTCGCTCTTATTCTTTTGAAAATTGTCGTGACCTAATGGTTTCGTATGCGGCGGCTAACCCTCGAAGCAATTCCTCGGAGTCGTCATCTCCTCTTTGTATTCTTTGAACACTGAGTTTTATGATCTGTTGAGTGGTGAGGTTTTATCCGTTGTTGTCACCTTTCCCATTATGATTATTACCGATGTGTGGGGTGGAGAAGGGATTTTCTTGCTCGCTAGCTATGTTAATATCAGGTTGTCATGGGCTAAAATTGTGAAATGGTCCTTCCTCATATGTGGGGTTGTCATGATATCCCCACAATAGTGGGTCTCTTAAACTCACTCTTCGTATACCAAACATCTCGAATCTCTTACGAAGACTCATATATATAAAAGAGAATCTAGATGACATGATGGAAAGAAAAAAATAGGGAGATAAGATGAAAACTAATTATCTAGAAAAAGAGTTCGCAAAAGTGTCCCATCGCGATCTCCAGTCTGTTGGTGCGTGCTTTTTCTAGGTTCCTCTCGGTCCCCGTTGAATCAGTGGCTCCAATTCTGTCCAAGTAGACTCTAGAGATGCGGCGTTTGGAATAGTAGAGGTAAAATTAAAGGGTTTTCTCTAGGAAGACTCCTAGTTTGTTGCGATCTTCATTTGCAGATATTTAACGACGTTGCAACACGTTAATGATAACGATGTAGAGCGGGTGTGGGTTACTTCTTTACAGAATCATCTGTCTACGAACGTCAACAGCTATGTCTTTTCTTATAATTTAGATAGTTTAATTTTACTTTTTTTTCCCATTATTGTTATAGTTCTGATCAGTTTAGACTTCCCTAATTCTGTTATGAGTTTGGTTATATAAGTTTATTCTAATCCTATTAAGAGTCTAGTTAATTTTTACTATTCCTCTCCTTATTGAAAGTCTAATTAATTCAGTGTCCTAATCCCATTAGAAATTTGATTAATTTTAGTCTCCTAATCCCATTAGAAGTCTGATTAATTTTTGTCTCCTAATTGTACCAGGAGTGCACATGTAGTAGTTCTGATGAAACTCTAACTAAATCGAGCATGCTAGTTATACTGAAATTCAAAGTAAAGCAAGTATGCTAATTATATTCTAATTCTAATTAAAGCAAGTATAACAGTCCTACCAGAATTCTAATAGAGAACTAATTTTACTAAAACTCTAATTTAAGCAATGAATTAATCAGACTGAAATTCTAATTAAAGTAAGAAATTAACCAATTAAAATTGGATTTAAAGAAATTAATCAATCATACTAAAATCTAATTAACTTATTAATTATTTATGCTGAAATAAAATAAATCTACTAATTAATTATACTAAAAAGATAAGAGAAGCAATTAATTAATTCTAAAATTCTTTTTAAAAAAAGGGTTTTGGACCCGCTATGCTAAGGAGGATTGGCCTCGTTTCTGAGTACCATCCGTAAGCTCCCTTGGGAAAATCGGATGGCTGAGATTGAAGATAAATTAGATTTTAAACTGTAAAATAATATTTTTAGATTTTCAGAGTCGATTTCAGAGTAATAATCGTGAATTAAATTATGAACTAGAATTATAGAAACTAAAATTGATATTTAAGACTTTCAGAAATATTAAACTAAGAAATTTAAATTTAAATTTAAATTTTTATGACTGAATTCGGGTCTGAAATCAGAAAATCAGACCGTATGATTAAAGACTGGTTCTAAAATCCAAGAATTAGAACCAGAAATTAATGATAGGACTGGAAATTGAGATTTTAGAAAGTAATTGAAGCCAAGGGTCAGTAACTTAGACTGTCGGATTAAGAACTGGTTCTAAATTCAGAGAACTAGAAGCAGATATAAAAAAATTTGCGGTCTGAAAAGCGTGCTACGGTCTCGGACTGAAAATTAAAACCTATAATTAAAACTAAGAGAAGGATCCTAAGTCTAAAACTAAGATTTTTACCTAGGACCGAGGCCGCGAAGAGAAACCTCAAAGATTCGAAGTTTGAATCTCGAAATCATGGTTAGGTTGCTCCATGTGTTCATTCTCGGAGTTCTCTGGTTTCGAAATCCCAAAAACATATGTTCTCTATCAAAAATTGCCAGCATCCCTGGGTGAATTAAGAAAAAAATCTTTTATATGTTTTTCTTCAATTAAACGCCCTGTTTCAGGCGTTTAATCAAATTACACACTGGTATCCCGGTGCTTAATCGCTTTGAGTCGATCACCGACTCAATGAGTGACCGGCTGACTTGCTCAGCGAGTTTCCTAGTCCTAATAGCGTTAGAACTAATTGCGCACCCATTTTGGGGTGCGTAATCCAATTAAGCACCGCTCTTAAAGCGTTTAATCGAGGAAACTTAGGGGTCAAGGACAGTGAGGCTAGGCCGGGCGTAGGCCAATTGTGCGCCGGTGATGGGGCTCTTAATCCGAACTCGCGTCTGGTGTTAGGCGCATGATCGAGTCTCAAGTTGGTCTGGAGAAAGGAAGTCTGGTTTGAGAAGGGACCAACTGCGCACTTGTGATTTGGCGTGCAATCGAATTGAGCACGTGATTGTGGGCGCTTAATTTGGGGTTGTCCAGGTTGGGCTTGAAATATCAGGCTATTGTTTTAGTCTGCATTTTGACTATATACTATTGTTTCAGCATATAGTCTCCCTTTATTGGGATCGAGCCACAGAGCTATTGTTTCATCCTGTGTTCAACCATGTACTATTATTTCATTGCATAATTCCCACTTCAGGGGTATGGGGTCTGAGCCACAAAACTATTGTTTCAACCTGTGTCCAGCCATATACTATTGTTTCAACATATGATCCCATGTTAGGGTTAGGGGTCTGAAATGCGAGACTATTGTTTCAGTCTGTATTTCGACTATATACTATTGTTTCAGTATATAGTCTCCATATGTTGGGACATGAGCCACAGAGCTATTGTTTCAACCTATGTTCAGCCATGTACTATTATTTCAGTGCATGGTTCCCACGTCGGGGGTATGGGGCCTGAGCCACAGAGCTATTATTTCAGCCTGTGTCCAGTCATATACTATTGTTTCAGCATATGGTCCCATATCAGGGTTATGAGGTCAAAGGTTGACCGAATAAATTTGTATATTCTGAGAGGACAAAATGGGAGTGTCGACAATCATTTTATGGGATTTTTTAGTTTTTCAAAAACTATCATTTTATGTGAATTATTCTATCATTTTATGTGACTTATTTTTGGTTTTTTATGTGAAATTTTTTTTTATCATTTTTTAGTCTTATTTTATGTTTTTCTGTGTAGGATCGGGATGCTTATTGATCTTGATCCATTTTATTCTAGCACGCCTTTCCGGGCAAGCCGAATGAGAATCGGCATACCGTTTGGGAGCATGTGCATCTATCGGGAGTAACAAAACAAAGAGAGGGGGGGACCGAGCCATGCATGTGACCCATACCAGGCCTAAAACCCAACCCATAAGAGGCGGGCGCAACTAATAGTTGTGCCAAGCCAATTGGGGGCTCAAAATGGCCTAGCGCAACTATTAGGTGCGCCAGGCATGGCTGGGGATTGAATTTAAAGAGTCCGAGTTCGGGCAGCAGGGGTGTGTTTTCAAAGCTGCCTTCTTCCCCCTCTCCAAACCGAAAAATAGAGCCCCCTATGGTTCCTTTGCATCACCTCTACGCGTGCCTCATTGATGGAATTTGCTTGCGCCGATTGATCGTCCACGCCATGCTAGATCAAAGACTCCATTTTCTTCAAAGGTAACCATTTAAAACCCATTTTATTTTATTTTTCTTGATTTTTCTAGCAAATGTGATCATGAACCTGCATTTTTAGATGGTGAATGGCTTATTTTCATTGTGAGCATGTTTATTGATGGTGTGCTGATGATATTTCATGGATGATGCCCTATTTTTTTGTTTTATGGGTTTTATTAATGCATAATATATATATATATATATATATATATATATATATATATATGTATATATTCTTTTTTCTTGTTTTTATTTGTGCATATAGAAAGGACTCTACTTTAGGTTTTTGTTTTGGTTTTCATTTTTGAATATAAAGCAAGGATTTTTGGTCTTTATTTTTTAAAATTAATTAGGGAAAGGGGATTTTTGGTTTCTTTTTTTGGAAAATTAATTAAGGAAAATGATTTTTGATTTCTATTTTTTGAAAATTAATTAAGGAAAAGGATTTTATATTTGGTTTTTGTTGTTTGAAAACTAACTAAGGCATTGATTTATTTTTTTGTTGGTTTTTTTATTTTATAAAAGAAGGGATTTTTTAGTTTTAGTTTTTTGTTTTTATAAACATGGAGGAAGGATTTTTATTTTTTTTATTTTGATTATGGAAGTGTAAAGAAAGGAAATTTTTTTGTTTTTGATTTGCTTTGTTGTTGTTGTTGTTTTTTTCTTTTTGATCTTTTTACTTAACATAAAGAAAAAAAAAATTCTTGTTTAATCCTATGAAAAGGAAGTTGGTATTTTTAATTTTTCTTTATTTTTGAAGACAAAAGGAAAAATTTATTTTTGAAGACAACAAGAATAGGGATTTTTGTATTTTCATTCTTTTTTTAAAACAAAAAGAAAGGGACCTTTTTTTGCGTATATATATATATATATATATATATATATATATATATATATATATATATATTTGAAAATAAAAGAAAGGGGAGAGCATACTTACCTTCCCTTATCTTGTAGCAAAATAAATGGTTCTTTCTCACTGATCTGCTCTGATATGACTGCTCGCTTTTGCCTCAGAATGTCTGGTGATAAAAAGTACGTGCCTGAGGAGGGGCCTGATGTGGTTTATGGTTCGCGTGGGGAGCAATTCTTCGTGGTAGAATGCAAGGCAGGTCCCTGGCTTGAGATGCAGGGTGAGGCCACCCGAGTCGGCCTTCTCCACCAGCAATATATCCACATCTCCAACTTTAGCATAACGGGCAAGGTAAGAGATGAGTTCAATTTTTCTTTTTTTGCAACTTTGCTTTATTTCCCGGACCTGATGCATTTTTCTCTTTTTGACACAGGACTTGCCCAATATCATGTTCTGAGGGGGAAGCGAGAGCTAACTCTCACTCATGAAGAGTTATCCAATTTTTCTGGCTTGAAGCTCCACTGAGGCCTCGGAAGAGTCACGCAGAAGTCGGGTTATTCTAAATCCGTTCACCTTACCCTAGGTTTGAAGAAATTTGAGTAAGAGAAAAGTCTCATTAGGGGGGCCACAAGGTATTCGATCAAATTCCTCAAAGAACTTTTCGGTAACGAAAGTCTTCGAAAATTGCCGATTAGGAATATCTTCAATGTGAAAGCCTTTGCTCTTAGTCTCACCTTGAAAGTCCTTTTCTTCACTGGGGGAGAGAGCTTCTCTCTGGCTCTCTGCAACATTTTGACCTAGTTGGTAGAGGGTTGATCAGTGATGTACCTGGTCCTTGCTAAATTATATCGATGCCTCGATGCATTCACTCTAGGTAAGGTGGAGAGCCTCAGGGGATGTCCTTTGCTGCTCCAGGTCTTGTTAGGTGAGCATCTTGCTATCTTGGGACCCGTGCCACACCTTTATATTGCTCGATGTGAGGCGGTTCGATGCTTTCTAGGTAAGTGTCACTTGATTCTGCAGGGGGATTTGTCAACTTTGAAGCTTTGGCTGACCGATGCAGAGCTGATATGGAGACTTCCTTGGTTGGATCAAACCTTCCCAATAGTTTGCTCCAGAGACCATGAAGGCATCACCCTCCTAGGATTGACTGGTAGTACCTTATACTTTCCATTTCAGGTGTTGTGTCAGTTCAACTACTCTCAGTAGGTGCCTTGCGAGGCAAAACCCCCTCAATGTTATTTAATTTTTTCTAGGGGATCCTCTGGGGACATGGATCGGATTGCTGCTCTTTGGGAGACGTGTCAATCGATGCAGATGTGTGATATGGAGCAGGGAGATTCAGTTCAGTCTTCCCCTGAGTACGAGGATTGGCTATCGACTGTGCAGCTTGCTGCTGATCATCTGGATCAGGCAGAGAGCATTGATATGGGAGGCCCCTGGCCGAAGAAAGAGACGGTGCTTCGAGCTCGCAATGAGCTATTGATTGATGAGAAGAGGGCCTTGCAAGAGCTTTTGGCCCAAGAGAAAGTTAGAGCAGAGGTAGCAGAGACCAGAGCTGGCATAGCTGGGAGCGAGGTTCTTCATCTGGAAGGATCCTTGAATGTTGCTCAGGGGGCTACTGATGCTTCTCGAAAGAGGTACAAGAGCTTGCACGGTCATTGGTTGACCGAGCGGAATGTCCGAGAGGATGGTTTTCGCACTGAGATTAGTGCCTTGAAGCGTGAGCTGGACCGTTGATTCCCTCCTGCAAATATATCTTTTTGCATAGATCAGATTCACAAAAAAGGGAGGTAAAAAACCCCTTTACAGATACACATTTTTTAGTATACATATTTTCTTTATGTTTTTTATTATTTTTTTTATTTTTTTTGTAAAAAGGGAAGAAAGAAAGCTAGACATCAAATCGACTATTTTTTAGGATGTGGTGTAAGCGGTGTAGTTTGTAAATGAAAAAGGAAAATCTATTATATTTACAAAGACTTCTCTTTTTTGTTATTCTTTTTTATTGGTGGGCCCCTTTTTGGAATGTGCACAGCCTGGTCACGGAAATGGAAAAGGGAAATCATTATCTTTAACAAAAAGGGCTTCCCCGCCCAGGTGCACGAAGTGTGGGTATGAAGGTGGAAAAGGGAAATTATTATTTTTGGCAAACGAGGCCTTCCGCCCTGTCCTTTATTCTCATTTTGTTTGGTTTGATGCCTCAGATACAAGGTGAGATCTCGGGTCCCCTTTTGAGCATGGTCCAACCCCTTTTAAATGGTCAGATTTGGGTGAGTTTCAACAGCTTTACCAAGACTGGAACGTCAATCCCTTTGAATTGATTCAAACATTTTTCTCCTTACCTTGGGTCATACGTTCGACGAAGCAGTTTCACAAAGACAATTCTGGTCGGGGCCCGATTTAAACTAACATGAGCGGCCCAGTCAAAACAAAGGGGAATAGGGAGAGTAACCAACAGGGCTCCTCAACCATCAATCCTATCAATTAATTCAAACTTTTTCAACTTCTTTTAAATCCTTTTTTTTTACTCACAACGCCCAAGGTGGATTTGTCGTGCCCATTTTTGCCCTCTTTTTTCCCTTGACACCCTTTCGGGTTTTCACCACGTCTATGGGTTTAGCTCTCTTACCCCAAGCGTCCCTTTCGAGTATTTGCCTAGTTTGCACAAACTCGTTGTTTTTACTCATAGTGCCCTTTCGAATTTTCACCACGTCCATCTTGATTTGAGCTTGTATTTTTACTTTATTTTTTCTTTTTTATTTCTTTCATTCTTTCAAAAGCCACAACATAGACGTCGATTCCGTCATAGCCAGCTAGATGGGACTCTGGTGTCGTCTCACAACTCGACTCGTGTTGACTTAACAGATACTATGACTGCTTGTAAACCTAAAAAGAGGGCTTTCCTTAGGTGTAGCTTGGCCATGGGTTAGGTTAGGATTTGAAGGTATGATGGGCTAAAAATATTTCCTTCATACGGCTTAAGTTTTTCATAACGTGCTTTCTTCCTTGGCGGATTTTACTATACATGCCCCATATATTTTTTTTCCTTTTCCTTTGTTCTATTTCAGGCAATCTCTTTTTGAGGTTTTGTGATTCTTTTGATTTTTTTATAGTGCTTCTACTTCATCTCTTTTTTGTATATGTACACACTTTTTCTTTTTCAGGGAAGGGGTTTATTGAAAGAAAGGCCCAGGCTCAAATAGGGTAGCAAAGGATATCATTATTTTTAAGGATGCTTTTTGGCTACTGTGCTTCGAATGATGGCCTCTTTTGGGTGGTTCATAAGAAGTCACGTATCTGTTTCACCAATACTTACCTTGTCAAGATAGACTAAGAGTAAAATTGTCGGGCATATCCAGCATTGATGGGCTCAGGATGATGATCTCCGTTCATGGTGGCAAGGCAGATGGCATATCTCGGCAGCACTTCTCAGACGACGTAAGGCCCCTCTCAGTTCGGCTTGAATTTTCCTCTTTGATCACCGTGGAGGGATGGGAAGATCTTCTTCAGCATAGTATCTCCCACCTTCAGATCTCGATTGCGGACAAGTTTATTCTAAGCGCGTGCGCTTCGCCCTTGGTAAACTTGAGTATAACATAAGGCTAGGAGTCTTTTCTCGTCTAATAAGTTTAATTATTCAAAGCAAGATCTCCTTCTCTCTACCTCGAGTAAGCCCAATTTCATGAGGATTCGGAGCGAGGGTACTTCAACCTCTACCGGTAGGACGGCTTCGGTCCCATACACAAGGGAGAATGGTTTTGCCCCTGTAGCGGTATGGATTGACATTCTGTAGGCCCACAAAGCAAATGGCAGCATTTTGCTCCAATCTCGAGAGGTGACAACCATTTTCTCAAGGATGTGGACGACTGTCTTGTTCACAGCTTCTACGGCTCCATTAGTTTGAGGTTGATACAGTGATGAGTGATGGTACATGATCTTGTATTATTCACAGAAGGCTCGGATGTACTTGTTCATAAAGTGTGTGCTGTTATCCGAGATGATATCCTTGGGTACTCCAAATCGGTATACAATATTACTCTTGAGAAACTTTCCGACTTGGCTGGCCATGATGTTGGCATATGACGCTGCTTCTACCCATTTAGTAAAGTACTCAATGTCGACAAGGATGAATCGATGTCCATTTGATGCTTTCGGGTTAATCATTCCGACGATGTCAAGGCCCCAGGTAGCAAATGACCAAGGAGTGGTCATGCAGTGAAGATTGATGGCAAGAGTGTGTAACAAACTGGAGTGTTCCTGACACTTGTAGCATCTCTGAACATGTTTACAGTAATCTGATTCCATAGTGGTCCAAAAGTATCCCTGTCATAGAATTTTCTTAGCGAGCATGTGACCACTGACGTGAGCTCTGCATACTCCCTTGTGGATCTCTTTCATGACATTGATCGCCTCACCTTCTGTAAAGCATCTGAACAAGATGTTGTTGTATGATCGCTTGTAAAGGCATTCCCCACAAATGACATAGTCTGTCGCTAAAAATTGAATAGTTCGCCGGTCCGTCTTGGACGTACCCTCAGGAAAAGTTAGAATCTTAAGAAAATTCTTGATATCTGAGAACCAAGGTGGTTCATCATCAGGCTTTGTAGGTTCCTCAATCTGGAGGCAGAAGGTCGGTTCATTTCTTTGCTCGATCATGATCGGCTTCATCTCAGTGCCATACGAGATTTTTATCATTGATGCCAAAGTTGCTAGCACATCAGTAAAGCGATTTTTTATCCGCAGGACATATGAGAATTTCACGTCCTCGAAACAAACTATCAGATCCTCGAGGTGCTCATGGTAAGGGATCAGTTTCTCATCTTTCGTCTTCTAGTCACTGTTCATCTAGCATATGATCAACTGTGAATTGCCAAACACTCGAAGGTGAGTTATATTTAGGTCGAGAACCGCTTGTAGGCCTACTGCACAAGCTTTGTACTCGGCCATGTTATTTATGCATGGGAAATTGAGCTTGATAGAGACTGGTACGTGTGATCCTCTTGGTGAAATCAGAATGGCGCCAACTCCCTGACCCTCAGCATTTGTTGCCCCGTCGAAGTGTATTACCCATGATTCTTCTACTTCCTCAGTATCGTCTTCCGTCATGAACAAGATGTCCTCATTGGGCAACTCAATTCTCAAAGGTTCATAATCTGGTAAAGGATTATCGGTAAGGTGATCGATGAGTGCCTACCCCTTAATCAACTTCTGAGTGACGTAAGTGATGTCAGGCTCAGACAATAAAAGCTGCCATCATGCAATTCGTCCTGTAAGAACCGGCTTCTCAAATAAGTACTTCAACGGGTCCGTTCGGGCTAAGAGTAGAACGGCTTGGAATAGCAAATAATGGTGGAGCCTCTAAGTAGCCCATACAAGAGCTAGGCATGCTTTCTCCATATGAGACTAGCGCATTTCATAATCAGTAAACTTCTTGCTTAGATAGTAGATGGCCTACTCTCTTCTTCCTGTCTCATCATGCTGCCCTAAGACACATCCCATCGAGACTTCCGTTGTGGAGAGACACATCAATAGTAGTCTCCCCGGTTCGAGTGGTACCAACACAGGTGGATTGAGGAGGTAGCTTTTGATTTTGTCGAACGCTGCCTGACAATCATTATTCCATTCAACGGGTGAGTTCTTTCGAAGTAGCTTGAAGATCGGCATGTAGATTGGGGTTAGCTGTGCAACAAACCGACTGATATATTATATTCTGCCCAAGAACCCTCTAACCTCTTAGCAAAAGGTTCCCCAAGGAGTGATAAATGTCATTTTTCTCTCGATCGGCCTCTGTCATCTTAATCTGATTGTATCCCGAGAATTCGTCCATAAAAAAAAGCATCTTGTGCTTAGTAGTGTTATCGACCAAGATGTCAATGTGCGGTAAAGGGAAATCGTCCTTCTGACTCGCCTTTTTCAAATTTCTAAAATCAATGCACATGCAGACTTTTCATCTTTCTTCGGCACAGGCACAATATTGGCTAGCCACTGCGGGTATTTGGATACCATGAGAAACCCTGTGTCATACTGCTTGATGACCTAGTCTTTGACTTTCAACATCCACTCGGGACGGAGACGTCTCAGCTTCTGATTAACTGGCTTTATATCAGGGTAGAGAGATAACTCATGCTCGACCAAATCGGTGTCTAGACCAAGCATGTCCTCGTACGACCAGGTGAAAATGTCTTGGTATGACCGAAGGAAGTCGATCATGCTTTTTCTTTCTTCGGGAGACAGCGATGTTTCAATCTTGATAATTCAGGGAATCTCCTCAGTCCCCAAATTGATATCTTCTATTTCTTTGACAATGGGGGTAGGGCCATGCTCAAAGTCGGCAAATCAGTCAAGAAGCTTATTGGGGAGCTCCTCAAAAGGGGTATCCTCATCTAGACTCGTAACTCCTATCTTTTCTTGTATTTCTATAGGAAAGGGGTCGATTTTACGTGAGATGGGTACTTCAATTAAGGCAACTTTTTTTGAGATTTTATTTGGAACCTTAAATGACAATATTTTTAGACTTTGTATTTTTTCAATGTTTTTGAGATTTTTGTTTTCTTCAGAGGAGACGGACCCTTGGCAGCGCGAGTCTGTGTATATACAAGGTATTACCTGCCAAGGGCTTATCTCACTTTTTATAGGTAATTTTTTTTTAGGAAATGGATGCCAAATTTTAGGCCACTCTCCGCTTTTAGGGTTTGGGGCAAAGATGCCCAGTTGCGTACCTGAGAAGTTGCTCCTTTACCTGCTTGGACAGAGGGTGCTGATTGATACGGCTCTTCAGAGTCAGCCTCCATCATGTTAATCCCAAATTCATCTGAGAATATGTCCTCAAACATTAACACAGTTTTATGGTGGTTCACCATAGGGGGAGTTTGTTCAGGTACGGACCGTCATTCCTCAAAGAGGGATAACATAGCCAGGTCTATTTCCAGGCTAGGAAGGGTGATGTGGGGATTGGTGGGGTGAACCGGTACAGTAGGTTGTGGGGTTAATTGGGTTACCCCATTCCAGCCGATTTTACAACCCCGACACTCACCAATGAATCTCTGATATGAGGCCTGGGACAGGGTTTTTCCTCTATGTGTATCCCCCTAGCTCTCGCAGTTGTCTTTGCACGGGCTTTCTCCTTAGCCTCTCGTACTTCTTCTGTGGGCTTGTAACCTAACCCAAACCTGACTCTCTGACCACCCTTAGCTGTGACTGGCTCTCTTCTGCCTTGCAGCCTGGGCTCAAGTCCTCTTCCTTTTTTATAGCCCCACTTTTGGAGCATGGCCACTGCCGCTACCATTCCACCTCCAGTTCTTAGAATGATACCCTCAATGGGCTCCTAGAGTACCGTCGATACTTCATTTTCAAAGGTGTGAAGGTCGACATCCTCAGCGATGGGTGGCACATCAAGCACTTTAGGCTTTTCAACGCTGTTGGTGGCTTTTTCCTTCTCACTATGCCCTTCACCGATGATAGTGATAATCTTATGCCCGAATGTAAACTTGAGCTTCTGGTGTAGCATGGATGGGATCACTCCAACTTCATGCAGCCACGGGTGCCCTAATAGTAGATTAAACGAGGATTTAATGTCCATCACTTGAAATAATATGGAGAAGGTCATTGGCCCAATCAATAGATCAAGGTCAACATCCCCATTATCTCTCTCCTTGTGTTGTCAAAACCTTGGGCACTGGTTCTCGTGGCTCTCAGCATGCATGGATCTACCCCAATCTTGGTGGTGGTTCTCAGCGGGCATATATTTAGAGCAGACCCATTATCAATCAAAACTAGTGGGAATATTATGTTTATGGATTCCACGATAATATTAAGGGATTTCAAGTGACTACTCCCTTCATTCGGTAAATCGGCATCTGAAAATGAAATGACATTTGGAGTCATCACTTGACCAATTATCTGCCCGACTTCATCTGGGCTAACCTGAAGTGATACATGTATATTTTTTAACGCCCCCATTAAAGCTTAAAAATGGAGTAGGGACGTCATTAACAGATCCCATACAGTAATATGAGTAGGCATTCTTCTCAACTGAGTCTCCAGTATATGCTCACGACTCATTTTTTAAAAAGGATTCACGACACTGTCTTTCTTTCCCTCTGGTTGGTCCTGTGCTGCTGCTGGTGCTTCTGACTATTTAGAAATCTTTCTGGATCTTGTGACAAAGTCCATTGCCCCTTCTCTGCTATTGCCCACATTGACATCTGTCTGCTCATAACTCAACGGGACCTAATGAGGACTGTAGGTTAGTCCCAAAATCTGAAATGGAGTAGCTGTCGGTAACTGATGCACTTGTACCGAGGGCTCCAGACGGGTGGGTAATTCTTGGTTTACCTCAGTGATAGATGGTTGGGTGGCAAAATTGGGCCAGGTTGGGGTGATAGGGTTCGCAGGTGGTTGCACTAAGGGTAATTGGGTAGGAGTGAGCCATTGATAGTTGATAGGTGATGGTGGGGAAAGGAGGACCTGATGGGCTATCGGGTAATTGATGGGGGTGGTTGTATATGGTTGATATGCATTTATGTGCACATAATTGACAGGTGTGGATGATGGGAAATAAGCCCTAAGATCTAAGGGTTCAACTCGTGCTGCTGGGTTGAGGAAATAATCCGATAAATTCAAGGGGTCAATCACCCCGATAGTCCTCCCTTCGTAATCTCTTTACAACGGTGCTACATAAATTTCCCGGTCGCTGATATAGTCCGACGGGTCGAATTCAAATTCCTCCTCACATTCTTGTATCATCCCAATGGTGGGTTTGGGACCTGCTCCTCTGGTAGGATATGGGGGTAATGGCACCTGATAAATATTTGCGTGTCAGTTCACTTGAGAAGGTGCAGGTGGAATGATTTTCTCGGCATCAATTAAGTCTTGGATCACGTGCTTCAATGGGAAGCAGCGATGAGTCGGGTGACTCGGACCCTGATAAAAATTACAGTGAGTATTAGGGTCATAATTCTTTGGGATTGGGTGAGGAGGAGGTTACGGTTGATGAGCATTAACTAATCTCTTTTCTATTAGCAAAGGCAAAAGTACATTCAAAGATTGCCCTAAGGGTATTCACACTTGATCGTAGTGGGCTCTCCTTTGCTCTGGAGTCATCTGCATCCCCTGTCCATTCCCTGTTCTCTGCATTGGTTCAATTCTGACTGGTGGTGGTTGGGCTGCCTTGAATTAGAATGGAGTTATATTGTTATTGGGCCTGGTGTTGGCAACGTTCTGGACATCGGCCCCCGCTCTCTTCTTATTTCTTAGATCTGAGAACCTTCTAACTCCACTAGTTCCACTGGGTATATTCTTGCTCAGGCAACCCTCCCTGATAGCATCTTCACAATGATTTACGTTCCTTACCAGATCAGTAAAGCTGGACTGCTGCTGGTACACTAGAAAGTCTAAGATTACTAGCAAAATATTTTTAAAAATTATTTAAATTTGTTCGTCATCGGGTATCTTGTTTTTAACCTGAGGTGCTAATGCTCTCCAACGTCTCAAATAATCGCTAAAGGTTTCATTCGAGTTCTGCTTCAACCGAGCTAAATCTAACTTGCGTGGTTTAATGTCTATATTGTAGACATATTGCTCTTAACATAAATGCGGCAAGTCCTTCCAAGTTTTTATCATAGATGGTTCCAAGGATGTGAACCACCTTAATGCCGAACCAGTTAGACTCTTCCGAAAGACCTTTATTAATAGTCTTTCGTCCCCTCCATATTGGCACATATCCCCACAATAAGACTTGAGGTGTGCTATAGGATTGTCGGTGCTGTTACACTTGTCAAAAATTGGCATTTTAAATTTGGGAGACAAGGGGACCTTGGCGAACAAGCATAAATCTGAGAAGTCTGTGGCGTGAATTTCAGCACCACCCATCTTCAACAACTACTTTTGAAAATTTTCTAACTGCTCTTTCAACTGCTCAGATTCCTTGGACAAGGGGGCCACTTTCTCAACAATCGGTTGTGCTTCACTCTAGGCTACCAAGGGATGGGAAGTTATAGAAGGAGAGTTAAGGCTAGTCAATGCCCCAGCATAGGCTCCACTGTTTCTAATCTCGTCCTCTTCATACTACTGGTCTACATAGGGTGCAGTGAGGGCAGGATTCTCTTGCTAGTGCTGCATGGACTAGATGGGAATGGCCTGAATGGGGGTTGGGTGAGTCCATTGGATGTTAGGGAAGGTTTGTTGGGTGAGGGGATGAGTGGAAGTCAGATTTTGGGGTGGGGCCTGATGAGGCCATTGGGCATGGGGAAAGGCTTGAAACTGACTTTGGGATGTTGGGATATGGGTGAATTAGGATTAATGTAAAGCATGGGCTTGAGCTAGGTATGGGGGTTGCAGGTGAGTGAAAATTTGGAGGAATTATGAAGGGTATGGGTGTGAGGCTCTAAGGTTAGGGCCTTGATGGGCTTGGGTATGGGCCATGAAGCCTTGGGAGGGTTGGGCTATGAAGGTTTGGCCCATGGGTCCTTGGGAAGTTTGGACCATAAAGCCTTGGTCATGATAAGTCTGGCCCATTGGTCCTTGCTGGGTCTGGGCCATGGGCCACTGGTGGGTTTGGGCTATGGGCCCTTTTGAGGTCTGGCCTATTGGGCCTTGGTGAATTTGGGCCATGGGTCCTTGATGGGTCTGACCCCATGGGCCTTGGTGGGTCAGGCCCATGGGCCCTTGGTGGATTTGGGCCATGGGCCCTTGGTGGATCTGGGCCATGGGCCCTTGATGTGTTTGGGCCATGGGCCCTTGATGGGTATGGGTCATGGGGTTTTGGGCCATGGGGCCTTGGGGTATGTGGGTAATGGGAGTTTAGGCCATTAGGCCTTGGGGTATGTGGATAATGGGGGTTTGGATGGTGTGGATAATGGGGGGTTGATGGTGGTCATGGGGGAATGAGGCATGGAGGCTTGATAGGATATGAGATGGATCCATAGATGTGTGGTGTGGATGAGAGGGGATGTGTTGGGAGGCCTTCCACCTATTGTAAGTTTGGAACATCTCCTCCATCATGGCCATGGAAGGGGGAACGGATGGAGATGGGTTATTTGAGAGTTGGAGGGGTATAGATGGGGTGTGTGAAGAGGGAGAATTGGGCATGGCCCCAATAAAATCGAGCATGACCCGGGTAAATGGCGGGATATAAGGCGGGTTGGAGGAATGAGGTGAGGCATTGGTGGATGGATTAGGCATGTATGGGGAAGATGTATGGGACATAGAGGTGGAGGATGAGAGAGGAAAAGTGGTCATGGTTTCGGAAAAAATGGGCATGACTTGGGTAAATGGAGGGATGTGTGGGGGATCGGATGCGGCATGGATAGATGTGGGTGGATTGGGTATGCGTTGGGCGGATGAAAAATAGGGTATGTTGGTTAAAATGGAGGATGGGGCCGGGTTTTGAACGGGTATGGAAGGAAGGTGAGATGGGTTGGAGATGGCCATGGATGAAGGCATGGCTTGGAAAAATGACGGCAAATGGGGGGTTGGATTTTGGATATCTTGGGGAGTGGTGGAAGGGAAAATAGGGGCACCGAACGGGCCGGTTATGGTGAGGGTTGATTGGGTGAGGGGGGTGAAAGTAAAAGCTTCTTCGATATGGGAATGGGTTGGAGAATGTGGCGGGGATGAGTCGGGATCGGCGTAAGTCGGGTCCACAGCCCACGACATAGCTCGGTATCGGGTCGGGTACGAATGCCTCGGATGGGGCTCGTAAAGCCTCCTTCCCCTACAGGATGACGGAGGGTACGATGATGATGTTGTGCTGGCACCAATCAAGACTCTATTTTTGGGTTTTTAATTTTTAATTTTTTTTTTGAATTTTTATAAGTGAAAAGAAATGAGGATTCCAAGGCTTTTTGAATTCCCTTCTCGGGTGGCTCTCGTACCCTAAATAGGTCCCGCGGCAAAGGCTCTGAAGCACTTTGAAAGAATCAAAGGGAGACCCCTTGATCTATTGAAGGCATGAAAACCGATGCAAACAATCCGATCCCTCGAAACGAGTCAAAAAAGAAGTCACCTTCTCTTGACCGGCGAGGACGTATTGAGTGTCGGAGATTACGGGGCCTCTCAAACAGAAGCAATAAAGATACTAATCAGGGAGTCTGCAGTGTTGAACAGGCCTCAGATTCAGACTATTGCTGCCTAAAACCAACCTGGCGCAACTATTTGGTGCACTAGTGTAAAAATGCCCAGAATAAAGATGACACAACTAATAGATGCGCCAGTGTACTTTTGAGGGATTTTACATTGGCGCAACTATTAGTGGCGCCAGAATAAGGTGGGTCTCCAGATAGTTTGACAGCAGCACGTCTGGTCCGAAATGAATCTCCAAACTGGCTTTTTGTGGAAGCTATGCTTCCGGGGATTGACTATTTATATGATCCATCTCTTTCCTCACCGATCCTAGGGATTTAAAGGCAAATTTGGGTTTGCTAATGCTCTCTTTTTTTCTGGATTTTAAGCTTGGTAACAAGAAGGTTACCCACCTGATATACCTCAAATGCAAGCACTTTTCTCAGGTATTAGGTGGGCTGAGACTTTTTTGGATCATCACCACTAAGGGCTGCCGCCGTACTAAGACCCGAGAGTTTGTATGTGTGCCTAAATAACCCAACCCTTGAAAATCTACCCTACAAAAATCAATTTAAATCTCCTTTGTTGGTTCAATTTTATTTTTCACTTTTAAGGAAGTTTTCTTAAGTTCAAAGACCGGGGGTGAAGATCCCGTGCCACCTCTACGGGCCAGTGTTCACTAGTGGAATATGATTGTGGAATTAAAAGTGCAAGTAGGCCCTCCAAATGACTAAGGCACTTAAAATGACAGAGATGTAAAGAAATTAAATGACAATACACAAGTAGACCCGTCGATCGGCTAAGGTGCTTGAAATGACAGAAGCATAAAGAAATTTAAGATGGTGCGCAAGTAGGCCCGCCGATCGGCTAAGGCTCGTAAATGACGTAAAAGTAGGGATAAGTAAAATGACGTAATCGGAGGGGTGAGTAAAAAAATAATAAAAAAAAGCAATAAAAGTTAGTAAAAATAAAAAATAAAAGGCTAAATTCAAGGGGAAGCTCTACTAGCTACTCCCCAGCAGAGTTGCTATCTGTACAACCATGGATTTTTTACGATCCCGTCGGGACGATGCGCTAGTTATAAATATTTAGAGTCGCCACTTGGAGCTTTTGGTATCTCAAGGAACCTAGATCAATTTTATAAGCACCGAAGTGCCACAAATATGACTTTGAATCCGGTCTACGCCAAAGGCTCTTGGGTAGGGGCTTCGGTTATCGATTGGGAAGGTGTTAGGCACCCAATCAACCCACTTAATGTGGTCTCTACTTATGGCCAAAATAAAAATGATATAAAAAAATAAAAAAATGCCTTCCTCTTGCCCAAAGGGCCTTAAAATCCTATTTGTGCCCCTCCGTTTCTATCAAAAATTCGGTGGCATAACGGTACAAATGAGGGGATGGAGGAAGAACCGAGAAGGTAGATGAGTAGAGGGGAGAATCGGAGCTCTCAGGCCCTTATTGCACCATTGTAGAGCCTTGCGTTGGCTTGCTTTGGTAAGCTTTTGACGGCTTGTATAGCTTGGTGATGGATTCTAACACCTAAGGGAATAGCTAAGAGGTAGAGAAGGGAGGCTAGGGGATAGCACACACCTAAACTAAAGCTATTTGATGAAAGGCTAAGGTTTTAAGGAGGTTTTACAGTTCTGGAATTTGTATGTAAAATGGTGTACTAGGGGAGAGAGAAGGGATTCCTTAATCTCTAATTTGTAAATTTTTTCAAGCCTTTGTAAAGGGAAGGGTGCCACTCTATTTATAGGAAAAAGTGAGGTTAGGAAGGTGTTTACAGGCTAACCTGGATTAGCAATTAGGTAATCTAGTCATCTGAGTTTTCCTATAATTTTTAGAGCCTTGAAAAGTGTGAAGTGATGCTCCAATGGTGAATGATAGGGTGAAGCTTTAAACCACTTAAGGGGTTGCACATAGATAGTAAATGGGTATAATAGAACTAGCAAAACACACCCCAAAGGTCAAGATGGTCAACAAGTCAAACCCCAATCTTGAATTTCAAGGTAAAAACTCATAAGTACTATTCATAAGCTTGGTGCAACTAATAGATGCACCAGGCATATGCACAATAATACAGTGTTGCACAGTGGTTTTGGGAAGTTGACTGCCTGCCCGCGGGGGGACCCACCTTATAGCTGGCGCAATTATTAGTTGCGCCAAGCTATTTCAGGGATAAATGGTCTGGCGCAAGTAATACTTATGCCACTTCTCGCGGAGTTCTCGAGGGGCTCTAAGCAGGTTGCGAGGTTCAAGTGAACCTCTCAACAGGTTCAAATCATGCCCATTTTTGCCCAGATTTTAGAAATATGATATCTTTTTGTGTACAACTCCGAGTGGGGCAATTCTTGGCTCGTTGGAAAGCTGAGGACTTCTACTTTTTAATGGTATATGATTCAATCATAGTAGAAGGTCACAGCTAGTCCCGGTACACCACTCTTCATCCATTGCTCGGGAAAGCTATGTTTAGGTCCAGAATGGTATCTAAGGGTCGAGATGGGTTCCTAAGGGTTCAAAAAGGTTCCTAAGGGATCTAGGGTGATTCCTAAGAGTTTGAAATGGCTCTTAAGGTTTCGAAAAGGTTCCTAAGAGTTCCATACATGCCATCAAAAGCTCAGAGATGCGCCTCTCTCGGAATGTGTCTCAATCGGGCCTTGGGCCAACTTTGGGTGTCTATAATGATTTAGTTAAGAGTACTTTGATGTTGTTGTGACATTCATGAAGTGTCCAAAATTTAAAGTAATTTCCAAGGATATTCAATAAATGAGAATAAAATGATAATTTGACACTCAATAATGAATTTATACCTTGGATAACTTCGTTCGTCGTTTAGGTGTCGTGTACTGAGACTGCATAGGTATTGCCCAGAAATGTAGGTCGAGAGGGCCCCAGAATGATTGTCGTTGTCGTATGTCCCTTCTTCACCTCCGGACAATCCCTTATCAAATTCCCTCTCAGGCCACACCTAATCATGCACCAGTGGCCCACCTACACTCCTCCGCCTTATGTTATTTCCTGCATCTTGAGCATGATTCAACTTGCACAGACGGAGAGGTGTGTGAAGTTTTTCAAACCCTCAATGCTCCAGTCGTGGTGGGGTTCGAAGGACGAAAAGGTCTTGTTGGTGCAGATGTAACCAATTCCGGATAGGTAATCTAGCAGGTTGATGGGGCTGGCGTCAACAACCTTGGTTTCTTACTTGTCTACTCGTGGGTATACAATGGCATTCTACTTGCCCTATTCTCCTTTAGTTGCTCTCTTCTTCGGTGCATATTCTCAACGTCTTGTTTCGCAATAAGACCTAAGTCCATGACCTCTGCATAGGTCCTTAGCTTAAATAGAGAAAGTTTTTCTTTGATGCTAGACTTCAGGCCACGTTCAAACTTCTTGGCCTTCATAAGTTTCGTGGTCACATGTTGGGGTGCGAACCTAGAAAGCCTAGTGAACTCAGCTTCATATTCACGCACTGACATCTGCCCTTGTTCTGCATCACAAATTTAACCTCCCACTGATCCCTAACTACGTCCGGGAAGTATTTCTCATTGAATGCTTCGGTGAACCTAGCCCAGGTCCATTGAGCATTCAGCATCTCTTATAGTCTGGTCCTCTCTATAGACTTTCACCACGGATCTGCCTCACCTTCTAGTTGAAAGGAGGCCCAAATAACCTTCTCTTCTTCGGTGCAAGGGATTACCCGAAGAATATTCTCTATCTAGTTTAACCATTTCTCTACCTCGAGTGGATTGGCCTGACCGTAGAAACTAGGAGGTTTCATTCTCTTGAACTCCTTAAATCCGAAAAGTTGTAGTCTCGATGCAAGTTGGGCCATCGTGTTGACCATTGTTTCTAATAGCTGGCCAACCTACCCGTTGTTGCTTCCTCCTAGGGGAATATTGTTTGCTGCAGTGGCAACTCCTTCACCATTTGTCATTCCCTCACCACTGGGCATACCTCTGTAGCGGACAGTTATTGGTCTTCCGCATGGGACCATAACGATCAGTCACCATCGAACAAACACTTCAGTCAGAAGTGATCGTGAAAATCTAGCCCATGTTTTGATGGAATCCAAAGCCATAGCTTTGATATCAACTGTGACACAGGGTGTCACAATTGACCCACTCACATGGGGTCACAAAATCTATTACCATATCTCTTATACCAGCTGTGACCAGCCGACTTTCCCCACACAGAAATTTGGGAAAGCCGATTCATCCGGTGTGTGGAAATCAAAGCAGATATCATATGCACGTGGAATTTAAAATAGATATCATATATATGGCAGTAACAGGGATTTCAAGATAACACGGAACATAGAAACTAAACCCCAAACCATAATGACCACTAGTGAGTCAACTGTCACCTAAGCATTGGTATGATTTACAACATGTAAATAGGACGTACGGATTTCAATATTCTACAAAAGTCACTAACTATACCGAGTCTAAAATCTAACGAAACCCAAATATACCTAATCCAAAAGTTCACAATCTATAATCAGCTAAGGGTAAAAGTCCTCAGGCAAAAGTTCTTCTTCCTCCGATACAAAATTAGGATCCTTCTTAAGTCCGGGGTTCTGATCAAGATCTACACCTATGACACAAGGTGTCGGGATGAGCTAACAGTCTAAGCTTAGTAGATAAAAGTTCAATACCAATTCACATCTTATAATCAATGAATAGATTCAATTACTGAAACTTCAAATCAGTTTTCATATCAAAACGGAGACTATATTTTCATATCGGAATCAAAGAGCATTTTTCATATTAAATTCGAAGGCATTTTTCGTATCAAACGGACGGCATTTTCAAATCAAACTCCGATGACTATGATTCCAAGGCATTTCATATCAAGCGGAATTCTAAGATCTTAAATTCGAAATCACAAGGTCCAAGATGAGTTTTCACATATGGTTTAACCATATCTATTCTGAAATTCACAAGGTTCTATTCACTTATTCATTTTCCTTTTTACATGCAGTCTCTTAATTAATGCATGACTTAAATCATAACTTAAGAAACTCAAACGTGAGTATAGAGTTGTTGAGCAGGATTACTGATGAGAATCCCTTCCTAACCATTGTCATTCAACAAATAATTTTTTCAGAGTGTACGAATAACCTGCATTACTGGTCTAAATCACGGATTCATCGCCGTGTCGGTTCAAAGTTTAGGAGATTCGTTCATATGAACCTCAAATCAACATGCAGTTCTAATACTTAGTAAGTGTCCTTTGTTCATAATTAATAGTTAAATCATTCAGAATTTAGAGTTCAAAGGGTTCAGAGTTCATATCAGCATTCGATCCAGGAGGATCCGATATTCAGAGAATTTCATAAACAGAGTTCAGATTCAGAGTTCGTATTCAGAGTTCATATCAAGTTCATATTCAGATTCAATGTTCATATTCAAAGTTTCAGAATTCAAAGTTCTGATTCATAGTTCATATTCGGAGCACATATTTAAGTTCAAAATTTATAAATTCTTATGCAGAGTTCGAAAGATTCGATACGATTATCACTATTTAAATTAAAGTTCAAATTTTCAATGATGCCATTCATTTCAAATTTCTTATGTAGAGTTTAATCAAATGTAAATGTGTATTAAGTTTTCCCTACCTTGGTTCGAACGTCGTGAAGAGACAAAGAGGCGATCTTTATTGATGACCTCTGGCTTAACAAATCCTACATTACATTCATACACTACGTGTCAGAGACTAATGGGTCAAAATAAACCAAAGTTCTTTAGGTTTTACCAAATGAAATTGAAGGCAACAAAAACTGCACAATTCACTCGAGCAACTCCCAAAATCGCTTGAGTGACCTTCACAATTCTATGTGGCACATATACACCTCGCTCGAGCGAGTTCCACCCAAAAAGTTTTGCCTAATTTTTGAAGAAAATTTGCTCAAGCAAGTTTTTCACTTGCGATATTCTTTGAATCTGAAGGAGTCTTGCTCAAGCAATTTCCAATCTCGCTCGAGCGAGACAGTGTGTTCTTGTACTTCCTAAAATCCCAAATTTCTATAGTTCAAAGCCTTACACATCTAATCTAAGCTCGAATTTCAAAAATTAACACACAATCCAACCTTGCATGAGAAGGATTTCAAAAGTTACCTTCTTAACTAGCACATGCAGAGCCTACAATCATCGTAATCAAAGGAATCAACGTCTAAACTCTTCATTGCTTCAATGATTCAATTACTTCCTCTCATAGATCTTACGGCATCGAACTTTGAAGGTTTCTCACGATGAGGAGCAGAACAAAAGGTCCCTTGAGTTCAAAATAGGGATTTGAGGAGATCATTGGATAAGAGAAAGAGAGAGAAATGGAGGTTCTCTTCCTCTCTCTCGGTTCTCTTTCTCTCAACAGAATTCACGCATGTATAATTTTGCGTGAGTTGTTTTTCATTTATACTTATGGGAGGCCGATTCGGTGTTAAGCTGGCACACAAGGATCGGTGTGGTGACTCTTATCAAAAGGTCCAAAAATGAGTTCTAGAATACACTCAGCAAGTTTCGATCCCTAGACCACCTGTTTACAAAGCAAGTCCCTAACCATTGCGCCATCATGTAGCTTGCGTAACTATTTACGCAATTATTTATGTGCACTCTTCACACTAAAATGCATATATTTAAACTGAAACATTTTGAATATTCCGAATCACATTTCATATACCTTATCAGGCACGTACACTTAGTCAGGTGTATTCGTGTATGGAAAATTCAGGACGTTACATGAAGATATTGTAAAAATAAAAATATAAACCAAAGGATTAGAGATGAAACAGTACTCTCATAAGTTAGCCATTCAATGGCATCAGAACATGAATTAACTTCTAAACCGACAACAAAAATTCTTGTGAATTTAGATGAAAATCTCATAGAAATTTTTTAACCCTAGACCATATGGTTTTGAAATACAACTCGGACTGATAAACTGGATAAATTTACAAATACCCAAACAATGGTTATTTGAGGAATAATTCGACCAAAAACCAAAATCTCAACCCCAGATTATGGAAATACAAGCCTCTGAAAATACTCTATATTTCAAAGATAAAAGATCTACATCTTTTAGCTCTCATAACTTTAATCACAATGAAAGGGATATAGTAAGAAAGAGTATAAGTACCCCACCTACTCTCGAAACAGGAGAACCAAGCAGTATTCCACAACATATTGCATTAAAAATTGTACAGATTCCTATTCTACCTGGAACCCAACCTCATAATACAACACCCTCAAAAGAAATAAAAACCGCTCATCTTTATCATTTCCAAACCGGAACGTAAGAAATTCTCTTCTCGCCAAGCTATGGCAAAAGAAGATACACATATGTATCAGGAAACTTTACCTTTCAAAACTATAAACCATATAGTTTATGTGTTCTTATGGACACGGGTGCAACAATCAATGCGTGCCGATTAAATGCCCTTCCTTCTGAAAAATGGATCAAGATGAAACATCCAATTTCTGTCAAAGGAATTGAAGGAAGACAAATGGCAATAGAACTCAAAGATAAAAATATTTCTATTTGGATTAATGACAAAAAATTTAATATCCCAAAAATACTTTGTTTCCCTAATATGCATGGAGATTTTTTATTAGGCAACAACTTTTTAGCTGCCTATTTACCCATAAAACTCAATATAGGGTCAATTGGGTTAACCCTTCAGGAAGAAATGGTCAACATTCCTTTACTACGAGTTGGCAAAACAAAGTATGATAAAGGATTTAAGCCCAGCCCGCATGGTGATCAACAACTCAAAATGATTGAACAAAATCATTGGATTTATCCAATCCTCAAAGACAATTTTAGTGATATTCCTTTATTATAGACACCCCATTTTTGCCCTCTCGGAGTATGCAAATCCTTTCGGTCAACCCTTGACCTTGCCCATGACTTTTGGAAAGGGACCGGCCCTCTCTAAGAGTCCTAAAACCCTAAAAACCCCACAATCCGAGAATTATGCACTATAATAATAGTGTATAGTTAAGCCCCAGGCCCTATAGACTGAAGGTCAAAGGTCGAGCCAAAACCCTGGCAACATTTTTTTACCGAACTTTGGTATTTTAGCAATACTTTAATATGAGAGAATTTATGGGCTTTAAAGTTTCACAAAAAGGCTTGCCATTTGAAAGTTAGAAAATTGACCAAATTGTAAAAAATCAGATTTTGTTCTTGAACTAAAAAGTTGACTCTTTATTCTTTGAGATTTTTGATCCGAGACTATTTTTATTGAATTCAAATGGGAATTATTTTATTATTTACATGCAATATCTTAAGTAAATGATATTACATATAAATATGTATGTCTGTCTGGCTTG
Source organism: Chloranthus sessilifolius (assembly GCA_021018995.1). Taxonomy (NCBI): domain Eukaryota; kingdom Viridiplantae; phylum Streptophyta; class Magnoliopsida; order Chloranthales; family Chloranthaceae; genus Chloranthus; species Chloranthus sessilifolius. The sequence goes on along the minus strand of CM037591.1, from coordinate 42,638,790 downwards.
ACGTGCCTGAAACCGTAACCCACAGATCCGAACCCGACCTAGCCCGGGAGGTTCCTGAATTTCATGCATGAACCCATGCGCGTAATTGATTACGCGCAGGACCCCTTGCGCGCAATTGGTCCCCAAGTTGGACCCGGACTTGAATTCGTCGAGCTGCCTGTAGTCCCGAATTACGCACCTTAGACCATGAGTGCAATTTGATTGCATGTGGCCCTGGTTGCACAGAATTGGTCCCAGTTAGACCGGAGTTGTAACTCCTATGATCGCCTGAACTCCCCGATCTCGCGCAAACCTCCCTACCTGGAATCGGATTCCAAGCATAGCCACACGAGCAAAATTGGTTCCAAGGCACACTGGAACTAGGACACCCGCCCAGCCAGTCACTCCCGAGTCAGTGACCGACTCAAAGTGAATTGAGCGCATTGGACTATGCATGGAATTCATTTAAGCATCTCCGGTCTTGCTCACAATCCACCTATTGCGCACATGGTTCCACGCGCGGAATTAGCCCATACCTATAAAAGGACCCCCTTCCCTCACCGATTACACACAATTTCAATAGCAATCTCTCCTCTCTCGAGCTCAGGCCTCTCTCAAGGTCGAGTATTTTCTCTCTATGGCACTGGAAGGAGGAAAAAGTACTTAGCTTCAAGTAATATCTTTCTAGTTCTTAGGTAATCTCTTTCTAGTTCTTAATTTCTAGTTCTAGTTCTTAAGTTTTAATTTCTAGTTCTTAGATCTTAATTTTCTAAGTTCTAGATTTTAATTCTTAATTTCTAGTTCTAGTCCTTAGGTTTTCAATCTTAGTTCTTAATTTCTAGTTCTAGTTCCTGATTTCTTACTTTTAGTTCACAGTCCTCAGTTCTAGTTTTAATTCTTAACCTTTAAATTCTTAACTTCGATCCTTAACTTCTCAATTTTCAATTCAAATCCAGTTTTTAATCTCTAATACCTATAAAAATTACCTTAGCCAACCAATTTTCCCAAGGGAGATTACGGAGGGTACCCGAGAACGAAGTCGATCCTCCTTAGCATAGCAGGCCAGGCCACACCCCCTTTTTTCTAGTTAGAGTAATGTTAAGAGCCTAAATTAATTAGAATTAGAGTAGCATTAGAAGACTAAAATAATTGGAGTTAGAGTAGCACTAGGAAACCCAGCCAGTTAGAGTTAGAGTAGTACTAGGAAACCCACAATCAGTCAAACTTAGAGTAGGATAACAAGACAAGACCAATTAGACTTATAACAGGATTAAGAAATCAAACTAGCTATAGTTGCTGGAGTTGGCAAGCAGATGTTTAACAAAGGAGTTAACCCACACCCCGTAAAGCGTGATCAGTGACGTGTTGCAGCGTCGATAAATATCTGTAGCTGACGATCGCATCAACCCATGTACTTTCTATTTAATATTCACCTCTTTATTTTCAGTAATTTAATATTTCATAGTTTATTATTCCACCACCCTAGCCAAAGTCCACTCGAACCGAATTAGGACACTTCTTCCGAGGACCGAAAGGAACCTAGAAAAAGTGCGTACCAACACTTAAAACTTTGGGATAAAAAACCCCGATATTGTAGTCTCAAACAAAAAGATCATAATTCATCCGTGTAAAACTAATGGTCTATACAAAATTAGATATTGATAAATTTGATATTCAAATTAATGACTAATTAGAAAAGAAATTTTCGAAGATACTAAAAGTCCTCACTCAAGCCCTGTATTTATGGTTTGAAAACATGCAGAACTAAAACAAGGAAAAGCACGGATGGTACTAAATTATAAAATATTAAATGGCCATCTTAAATTTGACGGATATTTTATTCCAAGAAAAGATGATTTGATAAATCAAATCAAAGGATCTAAGATCTTAAGTAAATTCGATTGCAAGTCAGGATTATGGCAATTAAAACTTATTAATGAGTCAAAAGAATTGACAGTCTTTAGTACTCCATGTGGACATTATCAATGGATGGTAATGCCATCTGGGTTAAAAATAGCCCCACAAATATATCAAAGGTGGATGGATTCAATTTTTCACCAATACAAAGAATTTTATGTTGTATATATTGATGACATATTAGTTTTCTCAACAACAAGAGAAGAACATAAGAAACATTTAAAAATAATGTGTGAAGTATTCCAAAAGAACAGAATCATCCTTGACCCATCAAAAATCGAAGTTGAAAAAGACTCAATAGACTTTTTAGGACTAATTTTAAATCAAAATGGTTTAAATTACAAGACCACACTATAATAAAAATTAAAGACTTTCTTCAAGAATTAACTGAAAGAAAACAATTACAAAGTCTTTTAGGAATATTAAACTATGGTCTAAAATTAAAACTTGTCAAAAAAAGAAACCCTTTAATCAACAAACTCAAAAAAGAAACAAAATTTATTTAGACTGGACAAGATAAAACGCTCTAAAAACAAATCAAAAAAGATATCCAAAATTGTCCTACATTATATTTCACATAAAATGGAGATAAACTCCTCTTAGAAATAAATGCTTCTGATTCATATTGGGGATGTGTATTAAAAGTTATTCCATCTCAAGATTGGGAAGAAAAAGATTCTCCACATACAAAGTGCTATTCTCATCATTGTATTGTGAATGTTTATCCTCATGTTAGATGGTAATTGTTTAATGTGAATCGTACTTAGAATTATTCTGTTAGCGTTAGTTGAATCTTATTTACTTTATTGATATCACATTATGTTGAAAACCTCACTTGCACTAGCGCATATGGAATTCTCTTATATTACCAGTACTAGGAACCATAACATAATTGGCTAAGACTTTATTAAGCTTCATAGCTTACAGTCATTACATGAACCAAAAATTTCAGAGGCCAGTCAGTAGCCGCCCAATCAGAGCTAGTGAACCTGGACAAGGAGAGATCCAGAAGCATTTACTGAGCTGGTAGTTTGAGGTCATTTTGCCTATAGAGCTACTACCATTTACACACGTGTGACCAGTTCACACTTGGTTTTGGATAGGATCTTTCTCCTTTCTTTTGTTTTTGTTTAGTCTAGTACTTTTGAAAAATTATAGATGTATCCTTGTATTTGGACTTTTGCAAATATTGGCTTTTAAAGTTACCCTTTGGAAATATCTTTTAAATTGTCTTACTTACGATTTTGCAATAAGTAGGATCAGTTTTACGGTAAAAGTTGTGAAAATCAAATTTGACCAACCATGTTAACGAGGATGGGAAAATAAATAAAAAATAATTTAAATTTGTTTCCACAATTATATTGAAAATGAAATGAAAATGCTTCTGCAACTATTGAAAAAGAAAAGAAAATTTTTTCGTAAAAGATATTTCTCATAATATTTTAGAAAAATATATATATATATGGTAAAAGAGGCTAGCCGGAACATGATTTAATTGAGTTCGGGAAATGAATCATGAAATCGAAATGAGTTTGAATAATCGAATAAATCGAAGGCGGTGTGTATCGCGTCAGCTCGGCTCATGGATCGCAAAGGGCAAGGCCAGGGGTTGGAGGCGTGGCAAAGCGTATCTAGTTAGTATGATGGTCAAACCTACCTTTGTTGACCGTATCAAAACCGAGCAACCCTTAGATTCTGATGTTTCAAAAATTGTTAAACAGTTAGCCGAGGGCCCTAAACAGGACTTTTCTATGCGCATTGATGGGACCCTCCTACTTAGAAATAGATTATATGTTCCCAATGTTCTAACATTCCAAAACAAGATCCTCGAGGAAGCACATAAATTTGGGTATTCGGCGCACCCAGGTAGCACGGAGATGTACCAAAATATTTAAAATTATTACTGGTGGCTAAACATGAAGAGAGAGGTTGTGGAATATGTCTCCAGATGTCTGGTATGCCAGTAGGTGAAAGTTGAACACCAGAAGCAAGCCGGTCTTTTGTAGCCCTTATTGGTTCTCGAGTGGAAGTGGGAGAACATCTCTATGGATTTCATAGTTGGACTTCCAAGAAACACAACACTATTTTATTTATTGTAGATAGATATACATAATCGGCACAATTTCTACCTTTCAAAAATACTGATAGTGGGGACAAATTGCTGAGACATACCTGAAGGAAATAGTCAAACTCCATGGGGCTCCTGTGAGTATTGTTTCGGATAGAGACACGAAATTTACCTCAGAGGATTGGAAGATATTTCAAGAAGCAATGGGTACAAGATTAGATTTCAGCACAACCTTCCACCCAGAAACCAACGGGCAGACCAAGATGGATAATCAGATCGTAGAAGACATGCTTCGAGCCTAAATATTAGATTTCTAAGGAAACTAGGTTCATCATCTATCCGTAATTGAATTTTCTTACAATAACAACTATCAAGCAATCATCGAGATGTCACCTTTTGAAGCCCTTTATGGCCGAAGCTGTAGGACACCTCTTTATTGGGACGAGGTTGGCGCCCTTTATGGTCGAAAGGAAGATGCTTGGGCAAGAACTCGTATGATTCGTAACTGAAAGTGTTTGAATTATCTAGTGAAAGTTGAAGGAAGCTCAAGATCGCCAGAAAGCTTATGCCAACAATCAAAGATGCTTAATAGAATTTGAGATTGGTGATTTGGTTTTAATATGTGTCCCCGACTAAAGGAGTTTTGCGTTTTGGAATGCAAGGAAAACTAAGTCCGAGATATGTGGGACCCTTCGTAATAACTGATCATATCAGCGAGGTGGCTTACCGAGTTTCACTTTCGACACACTTCACCAGTATACATAATGGGTTCCATGTGTCCATGTTGCGTGTACATGTCTGATCTATCACGTGTCCTTGATATCGAGTCAACTAAAGTCAGGGATGATCTGACTATCGTAGAGAAGCCAGTTCGAATCGTATATCGAAAAGAGAGACTCGTTAAGGGTAAATCCGTATGCTTCGTCAAAGTTCAGTGGCAGCACCACACACCGAAGGAAGCCACTTGGGAACGAGAAGCTGAGATTATAGAGAATTACCCAGAGGTCATTACCACAAGTACGTAATTTTCAAGGATAAAAATATTATAAGGAGGGGAGAATGTAACAGCCCAGATTTTCTTAAATCTTTTTAATGGTGTTAGATGATATTTTGCACTATGCACGGTGTTAGCGCTCCACACCGGAACCAACCATAAACCTTATTTAAGTTACGTAACTCCCTTTCACTTTTCTTATTCTAATCTTTTAAGAAAACCTAGCCTAAAAAAACCTAGCCGTACCATAATTCTTATTATTCTCTTCTTTTAAGAAACCCTAGTCATATCCTAATTCTTATTATTCTCTTCTTTTAGCCGTCACAACCTCTCTTCCTTAACTCATCTTTTCCAAAATTCCCCAATCTCTTCCCTCTAAACTGTCTAGCCTCTTCCTTCTAAGCCACTGAGACCTCTTTCTACCGACGAGATCGAGGAGGAAGAAGGAGAAATTTTGGACGAGCTAACGCGTTGGATGTCAATCTCTTTAACCCAAATCACCATAGATCTATCGTTCATGCTTCAACAGGTGGGTATCAATCCACAATATACTTCTTAGATTCCATCACGTAGGGTACATTGGATCGCGCATCAATGGGCTAAATAAAATGAACGCATATATTTTTGTTATAAATATTGCTATAAAAAGAGTGAGATGGCCAACCCTAATTATGGTTTTATTTTAATTATTCTTTTTGTTCTTCTTTTCCTTTTGGGTCTTATTTTCGGAATCCTAATAATTACAAAAATTTTTGAATTCAATCGTTTGATTCTTATTTGTTATCAATCAATTATGGACCGAACTACAATACCAAATTCACTTTATAATTTCAATCTATCAATTCTAAGGCCAATCGATCAATTCTGAACCGAACCAAATAACTTCTTTCAATTAAATTTATGATCAATCGATTTCAAGTCCAATCGATCAATTTGTGTCCAAACAGACATAGCAATTTCACTTCATAATTCTGATCAATCGATTCCAGGACCGATCGATCGATTCTTCAACATTCTAATGCCACTTTAGACAACAATTCGATGTATGGATCCTTTATGCTCTTTTATACACTCGATTTGAGTCTCGACTCACGAGGTTTTGGACTCGAATTTCATACAAGATTCAAGGTCCAATGTCCCAAAATAGCAATGTCTTTTGGCGGAGTACTAAGTGCTCCACCCCAATTTATCGCGACCAAAACTTTTACGGTATATTAATGGCAAGTAGGTTTTTGATCGATGGTCATGATTTACCTAATTTAGAACTGTGATATTTTTCAATTCAATCATTTGATTACACTAATCTATATATTAATTATATCACTTTAACGCGATCTTCGCGATGGCATGAAGGTTTAGAAATTCGATGTCCTCGTGAAAATCAAACTCTGACCTTCACATTCTCGATTTCACACACTGATAACTACCTTACCTTATATTTGATGTATATACGTATAAAAATAACGTAATTTTGAATGTAAATCTATATATTATGTAAGATAGTTTTATGCTTTCATCTTGATTATGTTGTACGAGTTGAGGATAAATTAGATCATGTACGTGAGTGTGTGAGACCATTCCTATGCTTAGGAGTGGAGTTTCGCTAAAATGATATCGAAGTGGGGATCACACCGTATTCGCATGTCTTACAACTCATGATGGTATGAGACATCATGTCGAGTACAGATTTAGTATAATCTCGTATATGATTCCATATACGGTGATCCTATTACTCCTAAGCCTTAAATATGATAGATTAAGTGTAGGTTTTGTTTGAGGATAAGTTTAAGGTTAAGTTACGTGTTAAGGTAAGAGTATGATAATAAGACATCGTTGTGTAGGCTAGCATAAGATTAAGAACTTAAGTTTATATGTATCGTTCCTTATATAGGCACCGTAAGGCCACGACATCTACAGTCAGGACGAGTCTCTGAGAAGACAGTATAAGTATGTTAGGAGTTACTTTTGTCTGTCGCCCTTGTGACTGGATGAGGTGTATGAGTGCGTTATGTTATGGAGGGAGTTATGTTATGGTAATAAGCTACTATGGTGACCCCTCCTATGGTAGGCTAGAGTAGTGACTCTGGCACAGGTCGCATTAGGATTTATAAGTATGTAGGAACACTCATACGATGTACAGATACATTTGATGTTGTAATATGATATATTAAGTGTATGAGGTATGGTGAGGTACGTTAGGATTGGAGTGTGTCTAGATTATAATCTTGCATTTATGATATGATACGAACTCTACGATACGTAGGAAATTATTATTTTATTCATTCATTCTTATATATTGTCATGCTATTGTTATCACTCATGAGATGCGCCCACAATGCACCTGAGTAGTGTAAGATGGATTGGTGGTTCATCCATTGAGTTGCATGTTGTTAGCAACTCAACCCACGTGACATTTTATTATTTCAGATGACTATATCAACGGAGTGGACGCCGGCTATCTAGATCCTGCTGACACTGATTTCGTCGACCTCGTGGACACAAAGTACCAGGAGCCTTGGGAGGGCGATGCACCAAGACACCAGGAGAACTTTGGTGCTGATTTTGACCCGAGTGCAGACTATTGATAGTAGTAGTTTTGGTATTGAGATTCATTTGATATAGTTATTGTTGATTTATAGCCTTGTATAATGGACTTGTTTTCAATTTTTATCGCATTTATACATATTTTTTTCTGCCGTTATGTTTTATACTTATTTGTTTGATTGACGAATTTTTTGGAACTATATTAGCGTGAGAACTCTGATTATAGATATGTCCGCTTAGCGTATCAGGGATGCGTGCGGGTTATAACTCAAAATTATTGGCCCTCGACATGGAGTAGAATTTCGGGTCGTGACATATAATTTTCTATTATTGAGAAGATATCGTATCGACCAATATGATTCTAGTAGAATCATCACTATAAATATATAACTTTTCTGTATAACATAGCGAATATATTTAAAAATAGTCAATACCTTCTAATCTTCATCAACGAAAAAGGCAGCCATTCTTAGCGTCTGGATTTACATAGCGCTAAAACATAAACTAAAAGTGTCAAGATATCATTTTCCATCATGACATAGTGGCGCTCCACTCAAAAGTCATTGCACAACAGACTCTATGATGAAGTACATAAGGAGAAAAAAGTGTTGCGGCCAACCATATGTAGTAGACGGCGCTTCCATACCATGTCTATATCGCCAAGCTCAGTGGAGGTATGATAGCCACATATAATGTTACAGTACCAAAAATATTCTATAATTTTTTAGGTACTAATTCATGATGTTGCTACTCTTCCCACAACACATTCATGTTAGATATGTAGGAAATTGTAAAAAAAAACATTCATAAAGTTGAGAAGTGCCTATATAGAAATCCCATAATGTTGAGACATACCTATCAAACGAACATTTCACCAAACCGACCGATACTTTATGTTCTTGTTGTATAGAAATAAAAAGTATGATCTCCTAGCTCATGAAATTTTAAAGTTACGGTTATGAACTAGGTCTCCTTAACCCTATTTAACGGTGTTAAATCTGAGAAGCACCAAGTGTGGTACTTGTGCGAACACTGTATCCTGGCCCACACTATATAATTTTAGAAAATTCTATATATGATTTGTCCCACTTAAAAATAGCAATCGAATTTCCTACGAATCCTACTGCAATAAATCATCTAAGGCGGATACTTTAATTCCTTTATTCTTGGAATTTGAATTGGCAAGCAATTTGAGTCCTTAAAGGACTCTTACTCTTTTAGCAAATCAACCAGTCGTTTGGGACTCTTTCCCTAATCCCCTCTTTCTTATTAAATAGAGAACCTAGAGATATTTGGAATTATATACACTATTACCTCTCTTAGCCTTCTCTCTCTCTCTCTGGTTCTCTCTTCCCTGCAAAGCACTGGCTTCTCTCTTTTCTGCAATACACAACCAACATGTACCACCTATTCCTTGAATGAGATCAGTGACCATGCATCCTATTTTGGAACCTCAACTTCCTCCCATCATGGCTCCTCATCACTGCGGAGATTCTATCGTAAGAAAAGAGTTCTCGCGAAAGGCATAGGGCAAATCATTGCTTGAATCTGATCTCGATCAAACCAAATCTTCACGAGAGTCATTCCACGCTTCAATAGGTGGGTGCCTCTAAATATATCTTAAAGTATTCAGTTATTTTCTAATATAAGAACCCTAATTTCAATCCTAAAAGAAATTAAGAAGAGAAAGAATCCAGAACTACATCGAGAAAACTTAACCTGGGATTGAAATTGCAAGCTCAATCGATCAAAATCCAAATTTGACTGGTTGAGATTATATTATATATATGAGACAATAGCCTTTGTTCCATTTCAACTGGTCGAAAACCAATTTTGACCAGTTGAAATGGGAATATCTCTCCATCCTTTAAAAACTCAATCAGTCGAAAATACACATTCGACCAGTCAAGTTCTGTTCAGAACTCTAATTCTCGATCAATCAAAACTCATCTTTGACCAATCGAGGTTGGTTTCTTTCAGCCAAAATTCAACCAACTTGACCGATCGAAATCTATTTCGACCAGTCAAGATTACATTTAAAGCTGGACTTCTGTCCTTTATTCCATCATGACCGATCGAAATACACATTTGACTAGTCAAGATATACCATTCATTAGCCTCTTTTCTAATCTCGACCGATCGAGATCCATCTTCAACCAGTAGAGATTGATGGTTCCAGAACTGTTTTTCTTTACTTTTGAATTCGATTTTCTTTTCGCTAGAACATTCAATTTAAGTGAAACAAGACACGATCTTATAGTTTTTGACCTTCTGGATATAATGGGAATGTCTATTACCTCTTTTAAGGCTCCCACAATCTTTGTATGAACATGTGTGTCTCTTTAGGATCCGAAATATGTCTGATCGCTTTACCGATCAAACCATTAAGTACTTAGACATGGTTACATTAAAAGAAGAGTAATCATATTCAATCTTAGAATAAATATGATTAAACATTTCTAATTCACTATTTTACTCAGTGCTTCATATTTTATATTCCATGTTAATTTTCTTTATGAATACCAATGTTTAGGGTGCATGATATAGTTTCCTTCTAATATATATTCACGATAATCATATGACATTCATCATGTAAAAATTTAGGATAAGGCATACGCATGATAGATTAAGAATAAGATATGACACATAATATAAACCTTTCCCAGGATGGGATTTCTTTCACGGTCATGTAGAACTTAGAATATAGGCATCCATGTGCGGATGCCACACCTCTATGAGAGTATGGGCTACCACACAAAGTACATCCAAGTTACTATGGAACTCGTCCTTTGAAAAGCGTGGTTAGTGAACCCTATCACACCATGGCCCATTCCAATTAAGTTATGAGAAAAGAGAAGAAATGAATATGTTAAGATACGATATGTTATGAAAGTGGGGACTTAAGCCCATGTAAATATGAAATCCAGGCAGGAATTTAAGCCTAGAACCGAATAATTATATAATATATTAAGACACGCTGTGAAGGTCAGTTGAACATGAATTAAGTTCTATACGTGTCATACCTTACGAGCAACCGTAAGGGCCCAACGTCGACAGCCGAGACGGGTCTCTAAGGATAATATGTTAGATTTGTCTCAAACTAAAGGTCATTATTATTACTATGCCGACAATCTCATATGGCTGGATGGTGATTTATGTTATAATATAGAGGTTAGGTGATTATCTACACGTGGACCTTGCGTGGTAGGCTCGAGCAGCGGTCCTAGAACAGGTCATTCAATTAAGATAAGTAAGATATAAAATACATTGTATAGGCATATGGAGTAATAATAATACTTCTTATATGTCACATATGATAAGTTGATGAGACAGATAGGAAAAGAAATAAGAAATATAAGTATCATGCAAATTTCATTCTATGTTATATTTTTCAATTTTGATATGGTATGTTATGAAGTTTTGGATATTTTTAACGTCATGCAGTAATGCTTGGTTTATTTCAAAATGCACCGCAACTCAAGCGATTGCACACATGATCACGTGGATAAGTTATGGTGGATCGATTGTGCAACCCATTGAGTTTATATGACTAAGTAAACTCACCCCCTCCCAAATCTAATAGTTTTAGATGAAAACTCCGATCATCCTGCTTACGATGATGTGGCGACAACTATACTGAAGGTGGCTTACGTAGAGGAGGACGTTGGTTACCACCCGGATGAGAGAGTAGATCTTATGGATTTTGACGAGCCCTAGAGCTCTTAGCTCTAATTTCTTTTATTTTGTTCGAGGGACATATTTTTTAGTCTTTTGATACTCTTGTGAGTTTACGTTTGGGACCATTGTACCCTACATGAAACTCGATCTATTTTATGACTTAGATGCACAGCCAGGTTATTACTTTATTAATTGATGTTTACGCTTTTCACTTATTTATGAGTCATTAAATATTATATTAAATACCTAGATCCATATGTTAAGTCAAATTATGAGTTATGTGTATGTTTGTTTATCACCTTAACAAGCATGCGATGTCATAACACAAAATTTTAGGTCCTCAAGATCGGGTACGGATTCTGGGTCGTGACAAAGATGGTATCAAAGCCTAGGCTTTACTTCCTTATGGGCTAAGTTATGCAAATTTGCTAACAGGCGACAATTTGTGGAATCATGATTTAATGGCTCCATGACGCAGAGAAACAAATAGCTCTCAAGTGAATGAGGTCTCATCAAGGTCCTCAAGAATCTTAAGCAATACGCCTATTGTGTGAGATGGCCACCATGTTCAATCAACAGATGACTCAGTTGACGCAGTCCCACCAACAGGAAAAGGACTCAACTGCTACACGAGATGGAGGTGCAAAGGGAACTGCAAAGACAAGTCATTCAAGAACTTGCCAATCAACGTCAGCCTCCTCCTCAATAGGATTTCAGGAATTCATCAGAGCTCAACCCCCTATTTCCATGGTTAGCTCACCCAGTCACTGCTGAAGATTGGATAAGTAAATTTGAGAAGTTCTTCAGGATCTCTTCACCTGTAGAACATGAAAAGGTGATGTGGGCAGCATTCTATTTGGACCATGAAGCACAGAATTGTTGAAAAGCAGCAAAGAGCTGTATATTGAAATAATAAAGAAGAATGGACTTGGTAGCAGTTTAGAGAAGCTTACTTCGAAAAGTATTTCTCTGCAGCCACCAGGTCTTTGAAGAAGAAAGAATTCATAGACCTACGACAAGGGAGCATGACTGTGGCCGAGTACGAATCCAATTTTGATCGCGGACGAAGGCGATAATCACATCGCATTTTAGAATGGTGTGTGACCATTCTTTTGCCAGAAGTTAGTCGAGATGAAGATTGAAATGTATGGAGAGCTTGTGGATCGTGCACAGATCCAAGAAAGGGAATCAAGCGAAATGCTTAATAGAAGGAACACCAAGTTGGAAGTCCAAAAGGGCAAGGTTATTCAAAGGGGCTCATTTATTTCACAAAGCCCTTACCAACTTTCACCCAAAGGATCCAGCCTTCCTCGGCCCTTTCAGAAAATAAAAGGCCATGTCTCACACTCCGTAGACCCAAGTGGCTCCCACCTTCCCAGGAAGAAATGTTGTTTTACAGGCACGTAAGCCACAGAGGGAGTTCACACCCTATGAACCTATGTAAAATGTAGTAGGAGCCACAGGCCCGGAGTATGCATGCAAGGTACCGGTAAATGCTTTCGGTGTAGAAAAGAGGGATACATGGTTAAAGACTATCCTGAAAGAGCTCCAGTACCAGACTCTCAGTATAATACTCAAGTGAAACCTATGAACTAGGGTCGCGTATTTGCAATTTCGCAGCAAGACACTATGGCTAGCGATGAAGTCATTCAAGGTACCATTACTAACTCAAATCTAATTATCTTTCTTTTTGTAATTCAAGTGTAGTTTTCATAAACTTTCTTTTCGTGAAATCCCACATATGAATCCGATAAAGTTCTAAACCGTACTGTTAAACTCGAAAACATCTTAATACACCTTATGCTAATAGGTAACCTCTCTGTTTATTAGCATGAGTGCGACATTAAACACTTAGCCCTCGCTCTTATAAACTCAGAGTCTACACATTCTTTCATCAGTCTAGGATTTGTGTCAGAAATTTAAGCTAAACTCATACTCTTAGGAAGGAGATTGATTATCTCGACACCGTCCGAAAACACTATGATGGCTACTTTAATCTGTCAAGACACAATAATCAATATTAAAGGTCATGATCTTCTGGGAGATCTCATCGTGTTAGAATTTTAGGATTTCGATATCATATTGGGCATGGATTGGCTAGCCACATATCATGCCACGATTGACTATTTCTCTAAAGTGGTCACCTTCTAACCACTTGGAGAGCCTCCTTACAGATTTCAGGGAATTAAAAGGAAGGGAGTACCTTTATTGGCTGCATTAGACGAGGAACAAGATAAGAATGTTGACCCTACAACAATTATAGTTGTCAGAGATTTCGTCGATGTTTTCCCTAAGGACTTACCCGGAGTACCTCTCGACCGAGAAATTGAGTTCAAAATTGATGTGATCCCAGGGACCGCACCAATTACCAAGGCGACATACTGAATGGCCCTACAGAATTAAAAGAGTTAAAGATATAACTCAATGAACTATCTAGTAATGGGTTTATTCAACGCAACGAATCACCATGGAGAGATCTAGTGCTCTTCGTAAAGAAGAATGATGGCTCAATGAGCCTATGCATCGATTATTGCCAGTTGAACAACGTCAACATAAGAAATCGGTACCCTCTACCTCGTATCGACGATCTGTTCAACCAACTTATGGGTGTCAAATATTTCTCCAAGATTAATCTCAGATTGAACTATCATCAATTGAAGGTTCGAGTAGAGGATATTCTAAAGATGGCATTCTCCTGTTGACATAGACTATATGAGTTTCTAGTCCTGTCGTTCAAACTCACAAACACCCCGACAGTCTTCATGGACTTAATGAACAGAGTCTTTATGTAATATCCTGAAAAATCATGTTAAACAGTGACCTCGGGATCCGTGCCTAATTGGTCACAGGTTTGACCAATTAGGAGTTCAATAGTTAGCATAGAGTGTGATGAATGGATGAGATGTGATAGTTTGACTGACTGTGTGGCTTACGATGTAAATGCGAAGTCACATACACCTATCGCGGTGCATGTGCTCAACACACAAGTGAGAGGAGAGACAAAAGGGTTTAATAACCCTAAAATCAATTGTTTTGGTTGTTGAAGTAGAGTAAAGAAGAGAGAGAGAGAGAGAGAGAGAGAGGAGTAAAGAGAGGAGTTATTACAGCTGATTGGAAGGGGGGATTCAAGCAATAAAAGCCGGATTCGACACAGTTTGGATCCATTAGAGCCAAAGCTGGAACCCTAGCCTTTCCAACCACTCGATCTAATCAAATTGAGAATTGATCGAGGTAAATTTCTTGTGAATTAAATGCATAAGTTATGGGAGTTTAATCGTAGTTAGGAATGGTTAAAATCATAGATTAAAGGCTTAGAAAAAGAAAGAAAATAAATGGAGAAAGATTTGAATCAGCCATTTTGATTAATCGAAATTGAGTTTCGATTAATCGATTTTGGCAAAGAAGTTGAAAAGTCAGAGGACCCCGATCTCGATTAATCGAATTGAGTTTCGATTAATCGACTTTGAATTTTGATTAATCGATTTGGGTATCGATTAATCGACTGGGAACCTACAGTGAACCCCAGTGGAGGAAAGAAAAGAGCATGGAGAAATTGACTAATCGAAATGAGAGTTCGATTAATCGATTTAAAATTTTGATTAATCGATTTGGGATCGATTAATCGATTTTGGGAACTCGATTACTCGAATTGAGAATCGACTGGATAGAATGGAGAATTTCGATTAATCGAATAGGAATTCGATTAATCGAATGGGAATCTCGATTAATCGATTTTGGAGTTCGATTAATCGACTGTGCCAGTTTTTGTTGACTTTTGAGTTTGACTTTAAGATTCTTGGAGGGTCTTGGACCTTCTTTATTACATCTTTAGTGATGTGTTTCACACGTTATGTGGTACCATAGGTGGTACGTGTGAGCTTGGGCACAAGAAGCCATGTGGGACCTTGATGCATGATTCGACAGAGACTTGAGATAGGGAATACCTTGAACATGTACTTTATTTTGCAAGAGCATGTATGTAGTGATATAGAATTCAATTCAAAATGTTTTTATTGCTTAAGAATTGTGAAAAGTGTATGTGTGCATGACATCAATAAGAGTAATTATAATGAGTCATCCCCAGGGGATGAGGAAGTAAAGAGATAAAAGCATCGGGTGTGATGCAAGTGAATGGATACATCCCAAGGATGTATCCAAGATTGAATCATGTTTGGTAAGGCCTAACTGATATAAGATAGCACACTTACACGGTGAATAACTATATGTAAAGCACCTGATTCTTTTATTATTTGAGGTCGTGGCGGGATATCCACTAGGATATCCGTGACCATATACGTCTGATGGAAAACCGTAGGCCGCAAGGAGGTTTATCCGTACACACTAAGCACAGCCCAGGGGTGTTGATTTGAGACAAGTGAAACCCCGCCACCAATCCCCAGGGGAAAGGGGCTTAGGTATTATTTGTATTCCCAGGGAATACGTTTAAAACTGTCTATATAAATGACGATGATGGGTATCTCATCGGGGCTCGATGCTATATTGCTCGAGGATTACTTAAGTTGAAAGTTTAAGTTTTGCTTTAGGCCTTTTCAGCATCATTCATGAATAAGTAAAAGACATGAGTAAGCTACCAGTAAAACGTGATGCTTTTTAACTATTTTTCATCAGTATCTGCATAGACACATCATGCATGGCATATCATGGAATATATGTGAGTGATAATTTATATGTTCAACTGTGTTCTGTTCCCTATTGAGCTAGGATGTAGCTCACCCTATAGACTATACGTCGCAGGTCCACTACTAGCAGCTGCCGAGGCTTCAGGAGACGCTGACCCCGGTGACTCGGACCTAGCACCTGGTGACGAGTTGGAGCCACCTCCTGAAGATTTCTTCTAGAGGACTCCGTTGTGCAGCTTTGAGGGTTTTTGAGAGATTTTTATACGGCTTGGTATGTCAAGCCTTGTTTTGATTAAACAATGTATATAAATAGATTTGGGATAGTTCTTCTGGGCGAACCATCTGGGATGATTAGCGATCATCGATGGTTTGGATCGGTTCTCCGTTCATGTAGAGGCATGAGGGTAGAACTGTATTTTGAGAAATGCTTATATAGTAAATTAATTCTGCAGCTTCAATTACTATTTCAATTCAATTCACTGCTTGATATGCCAATGTTCCATGCATAGTTAAGGGGCACGGTCAAGATGAACTTGCTGATGGCACGAGTTTCGAGGTGTCAAAATTTGGGCTGTCACAGTTGGTATCAAAGCAATTTCTTTTAGCAATTCTGACAATCACTCTTTTTGTCAGAACATAGGGACTTCTGCTAACAAACTTTAGTTTCAAATGCAGCCACAAATGTCATCTAGAGGAAGAGGCCGACCAAGGGGAGGCCAATAGAGGAGTCTGCGTAGTGGAGATGATTACATCTCTCCTACCAATAGAGTGCCTTTAGGAGGTACTGAGGCCCCAGGGGGCAGTAGTAGTAGATAGCATGATGATGAGGATCGAGATCGTCAGGATCAAAATCAAAGAGAACAGGAGAGAGTTAGAGAAAGACAAGAGGATAGAGAGGAGCGACAAAGGATGATGCATACCATGGAGACCATGGCAGCTGCCATGGCACAACAAGCCGCATCCTTTGCAGCTCATGCAGTGAGAGAACAGCAGCCACCTACACCACTGAGGACCTGCTTGCTGTGCCCTCATCCTTCTGAGTTTAGGAGGATGAGACCTCCTTCATTTAACCACGATGGCAGCTGAAAATTGGCTGATGGAAATGGAGAAGGTCTTTAGCGTGCTGACATGCACAGAAGATGAGAGTGTGAGATGGGCAGCCTATATGCTAGATGGGGAGGCTGGGCCTTGGTGGAAGTCCGTGATACGGACTAGGGCTCAGGAGACCCCGGAGTTGCCCTGGACTTGGGAGGAGTTTGTTGAGGAGTTCAACAAGCAATATTTTTCGGAAGTGGTAAGGAATCAGCTTAAAATATAATTTCTACAATTAGTGCAAGGAAGAATGACAGTGAGAGAATATGGGGTGGAGTTTCTACGACTTGCCCATTTTGCTCCGGATTACGTCGCTACTGATGTGATGAAGTCCAAGAGGTTTCAGCAAGGCTTGAAGCCTGAGGTTAGGGGAGGCGTAGCTCCATTTCAACTGAGGACCTATGAAGAGGTCATGAGCAAGGCATTGGTTGTGGAAGAGGAAAATACAAATAGATATAGACAGAGAGAGCAACAAAGAGGAGGAAATGATCAAGGACGAACGGGGAACTACGAACCGGTGAATAAAAAGCCGAGGTTCGTGGCCCAAAATCAGAGACCACAGTTCCAAGGGGGTTTTGAAAGACCGGCGCAACAGCAACACCAATAGAGATTTCAGCTACTTGCGTCGGGGAGACCTTTACGTTATGAGAGCCCTGCCATATCTACTGGCGCCACTATCACACAGGGTTCTCGTACAGTTTCTTTCGTGCCTCGAGAGACTTGTGCAAAGTGTGGCAAGCCTCATAGAACGATGGATTGCAGAGCAGGGACTAGGGGTTTTTTCTGATGTGGCAAGGTGGGCCACTTGATCAAGGATTGCCCCGAGACTGATAAAGGAAAGACGGCTTCGGTTGCAGCACCACGACCCATTCAAGCACGGAAGCCGATCATTCATGGGAGAGCCTATGCAGTCACTGCTCAGGAAGCAGGGAACGTGCATGACATCATCCAAGGTGAGACTCTTTTAAATTAAAGAAATTTCCACTTCATTAAAATTTTAGATAGAGAAAGTGCATGCATTAGGAATTTGTATAGATTCTTTTTCTCAATACTAAATTTATAGGTGAATTAGGAGTGTAAATTGATGTGTAAATTATTATATGTATGTATGTATACTATAGATACTTTTACTATATATGAGAAAGGATGCTTCGTTGGATATGACGCTAGAGTGTTGATAGACCCAGGGTCTACCCACTCATTCGTCACTCCACGTTTTGCCAAGAGGATGAAGATTGTTCCAGAGGTGTTGGACTTCGTCCTATCTGTGTCTATTCTGACCGGAGAGTTAGTGGACACGGAGTTAGCTTGCAAATCTGTCATTGTAGCAGTTCGAGACCTAGAGGTGCATGAGTTGGAAGCAAAGTTGATACTGCTGGACATGCAAGGGTTTGATGTGATCCTTGGCATGGATTGGTTGGCGCAGCATTGTGCAACCATCGATTGCAAGAACAAGGTAGTCATTTTCAAACCCAACACAAGAAGATCATTTCGGTTTCAAGGAGTGAGGTCGTCATCTATGCCACTGATCTCAGCAGTGAGGGCCGAGAAAATGATCAGAAAGGGTTGCAGTGGATACTTGGCTTTCTTAAAAGAGGGCAAGGAAGAAAAGAATGTCATTTAGATAGCGAGTAGACTTGCCGACGCGCGTTTCCAGAAGAATTGCCTGGATTACCTCCAGAAAGAGAAGTAGAATTCGCCATTGACTTAGCACCGGGAACGGAGCCTATTTCGAAAGCGCCATATAGAATGGCTCCTGCTGAGTTGAAGGAATTGAAAGAACAACTGCAAGAGCTCATGGATAAGGGGTTTGTCAGACCGAGTGTGTCTCCATGGGAAGCACCGGTCTTGTTTGTCAAGAAGAAAGATGGGTCAATGCGGATATACATTGACTATCGACAATTGAACAAACTCACTGTGAAGAACCGCTACCCTTTGCCTAGAATTGATGATTTATTCGATCAACTGCAAGGAGCAAGATATTTTTTCAAGATCGATCTGAGATCTGGATACCATTAGTTGCGAGTCAAGGCAGAGGACATTCAGAAGACAGCTTTCAGGACACGGTATGGACACTATGAATTCCTTGTGATGCCGTTTGGGTTGACGAATGCTCTAGCTTCGTTCATGGATCTGATGAATCGAGTGTTTAAACCACACTTGGACTCCTGCGTCGTAGTGTTCGTTGATGATATCCTGATATACTCCAAATCTAAGACGGAACACGAAGAATATTTGAGGATTGCTCTACAGACGCTACGTGAACACCAATTGTACGCCAAACTCAGCAAATGTGAGTTTTGGTTGGAAGAGGTTAGCTTTTTGGGACATGTTGTCTCAAAGCATGGTGTCACTGTAGATCCAGCAAAGATAGAAGCAGTGGTTAAATGGGAGCAACCAAAGACAGTGATCGATGTCTGAAGTTTTCTGGGCTTAGCAGGCTATTATCGACGTTTCGTCAAGGGGGGTTTTCAAAGATATCGGGACCTCTCACGAAGCTGACACGAAAGGATTCAAGATTTGAGTGGAGTGAGCCATGCGAGAAGAGTTTTCAAGAACTCAAAATGAGACTCACTTCAGCTCCAGTGATAGCGATTCCTTCAGGCAGTGGAGGATACGCAGTGTACAGCGATGTGTCATACAATGGTTTAGGTTGTGTGCTCAACCAACACAAGAAGGTGATAGCTTACGAATCAAGATAGCTGAAAGAACACGAGAAAAATTATCCGACTCATGACTTGGAGCTAGCAGCAGTCATTTTTGCGCTGAAGATTTGGAGACATTACTTGTATGGTGAGACGTTTGAAATTTTCACCGATCATAAGAGCCTCAGATACCTGTTTACACAGAAAGAACTCAACATGAGACAGCGCAGATGGATGGAGTTCCTCAAGGATTATGATTGTTCTATACAGTACCATCCAGGTAAGGCGAACATAGTAGCCGACGCCTTGAGTCGGAAGGGTTCATCTCAGTTAGCTTGTTTGATTTTGGGTATGCACCGGTGGAAATTATTGGAAGACCTGGCACTTTACGATGCGAACATTAAGTCTAAAGCTACAGGATCCTTTTTGGCTAACACATCAGTGAAGCCAGTAATATTTGAGCATATCCACGATCTACAGATGAAAGATCCGACATTAACAAAGATTCATCAAGACGTGATTGAGGGCATCAAATCGGACTTCTCAGTCAAAGAAGATGGTTCTTTATTGTTCAAGGGCCGTCTCTGCATTCCGGACAATGCCGATTTAAGACGAACGATTCTTGATGAAGCCCATAAGTCAAATTATGCTATCCACCCTGGTAGCACCAAAATGTACCAAGACTTGAAAAAGAACTACTGGTGGAGAGGTTTGAAGCAAGACGTGGCCGAATACGTGTCATGGTGTTTGACTTGTCAGCAGGTGAAGATTGATCATAGACATCCTGCTGGACTATTACAGCCTTTACCAATACCAAAATGGAAGTGGGAATCGATCTCGATGGATTTCATTGTTGGATTGTCGCGTACTGCCAAGAGACACAATGCCATTTGGGTCGTCGTAGATCGATTGACCAAATTAGCGCACTTTTTATCGTACAATACTATGTATACGGCAGGAAGACTGTCAGACTTATACATGAAGGAGATTGTAAGACTACACGAGATTCTAAGCAGCATAGTTTCAGATCGTGATCCACTATATACGTCCAAGTTTTGAAAGAAATTTCAAGAAGGAATGGGAACGCAACTAGATTTTAGTTCAGCTTTCTATCCTCAAACTGATGGGCAGACAGAGCGAGTGAATCAAGTAATAGAAGACATGCTCAAAGCATGCATGCTAGATATGCAAGGATACTGGGATGAGTATCTACCGTTGATCGAATTCGCATACAACAACAGTTTTCAAACGAGCATTGGCATGGCACCGTATGAAGCTCTGTATGGACGACGATGCAAATCACCCCTCAATTGGGAAGAAACAGGTGATAAATTTATTTTAGGGCCAAAACTACTTGAAGACAACGCCACCTCGTGCGTATAATCAGAGAGAGGCTGAAGTCAGCACAGAGTAGACAGAAAAGTTACGCCGACATCAAGCGGACTAGTGTCGACTATAAACTGGGTGAACACGTGTTTGTGAAAGTGTCGCCTATGAAAGGTGTAATGAGGTTTGGCAAGAGAGGGAAGTTAAGTCCCCGTTATGTGGGACCATTTGAAATTTTGGGACGCGTAGGTGAAGTTGCGTATCGCATTGGCTTACCACAGTTGTTTGATCGGGTACATAACATTTTTCATATATCGATGCTCAGAAAGTATGTGAATGATCCATCTCATGTGTTAGGGAGTCAACCTATGGAGATGTGTGAGGACATGAGCATGATAGAGGAACCAGTGGAAATCTTGGATCA
Source organism: Chloranthus sessilifolius (assembly GCA_021018995.1). Classification (NCBI taxonomy): domain Eukaryota; kingdom Viridiplantae; phylum Streptophyta; class Magnoliopsida; order Chloranthales; family Chloranthaceae; genus Chloranthus; species Chloranthus sessilifolius. Next base: position 42,617,483 of record CM037591.1, on the reverse strand, counting down.
GAAGGAACAAGTATTGCGCACTAAAGTGATCCCCTTAGTGCTTGTTCGATGGAAAAATCATCCTAACGAAGAAGCTACATGGGAACGAGAGGCCGATGTGAAAGAACAATATCCAGCCTTGTTTCCAACGATTTGAGAATCCAATGTAAACCACAAGCATGTTTGTGGAATCTCAAAAATAATTGTAATTCAATGGAAGTTTTGATCAAGGTATGATAAATGAACAAATTTTTATATACACATGACCTTGAGGATGGGTTTTATGGAACTAAGGATCACTTGATGTCATAAACTACCAAGAGAGATCAAATAAACAAAGAACTTGAGAATTTGCAGAAATTGGGCAAAATCGATTAATCGAATTTCAAATCGATTAATCGGTTTGGAATTTCGATTAATTGATTTTGTTCGATTGGTCGACTGGCATGTGCCAGTGACTGGAAACTTGACTAAGAGTTAGAAAATGTACAGAATGAAATTTCGATTAATCGAAGTGAATCTCGATTAATCGATTTTGAAATTTCGATTAATCGATTTAGGTTTCGACTAATCGATTTAGGTTTTGATTAATCGAACTACATGTTCGATAAATCGAACAAACTGGGAATGTTAGAAGAATTTAGAGGAAATTACTGAATTTTTCGATTAATCGAAGAGATTTCGATTAATCGATTTGCGATTTCAATTAATCGAACTGGGAGTTCGATTAATCGAATAACTTAAGGGACTTATGAAAATTTTAAGTCAGACAAACGATTTCGATTAATCGATGTGAAATTCGATTAATCGATTTGAGATTTCGATTAATCGAACCATAGTTCGACTAATCGAAGAACTTAAAGAATCCTGAAAATTTTGGAAGGGACTGCACGATTTCGATTAATCGAAGTGGATCTCGATTAATCGATTAGGAAATTTTGATTAATCGAAATGGATTTCGATTAATCGACTGGCTCGCGCCAGTGAGCTCTAAAACTTAAATTTTTAAACAGATACGATTTCGATTAATCGATTTTGACTTTCGACTAACCAATTTTGGAGATCGATTAATCGATTTTGCGCGGCTTAACCTAGTTTGAATCTCGATTAATCGACTTTGGATTTTGATTAATCGAGCCGGGGCCTATATATATATAATTGGGGATTTTATTTCCCATCCGAAATCATTTGGACTTTTGAGTTTTGGGCGCCTTTTCTCCTTCTTCTCCGGCCACCCATCCAACGCCCTAGGGTTGCATCTCCGTTGGTTTTCGGATCGGATTCACGTTCTAGCGCATCCAAAACCCACGGTAAAACCCTAAATTCATATTTTTCTTTCAATTCAAGCTAGAAGAAACCCTAGATTTTTGCTATTTTCTTAAAATGCCGCCCAAAACCCGGTTGTCTTCAAAGAAGGAAACCTCTAAACTCCCGGTTCGGCGTAAGAACGCCGCACCACCACCACCTACCCCATCGCCGGTGAGGACTCCATCACCGTCGGCATCGGAGACCACCTCCGGTTCGACAAGCGCATCCTCGCGTGAGTCTTCACACGAATCGACACCCATGCCGCCACCACCCACTAACGTGGTACAACCCAATGAGTGGTGGGCCGCAAAGACCTTTGAGGTCGAGTACCTCATTGACCCTACCCTTTTCACAAATCCTGATGTACCGGGCGAGACCCAATGGGCTCGTAACTACCTTATCAATGCCGGTCTCGGCAACCTTCTCAAACCAATCCGGGGTTCCTACTACCCTAGATTGGTGAGGTTGTTTTACCAAGGGCTTGTGGACGGCCCTACCGACGACGTGATCAAGACCACCATCGAGGGTCGAGAATACATGATCACCCGTCGCCACATACACGAGGTGCTCGAGTGCTACCTCGATTTCACCCCTGAGACCACCCTATTCCCACCCTTTGAGGAGGACCCTCGATTTGAGGAGATCATGACCCGTATGACCAACGGGAAAAAGGGGTCGGGATCCTCCATCAAGAGGGTTGACCTTCCCCACTACATGTGGATGCTTGATTCGGTAATCAAGTGTAACCTATACCCGATGCGCCACGATACGGAGCGCGTAGACAAAGTGCAACAGGCACTTTATGTGGCCTTCTGTGGCCGATGGTTTGATGCTACCATGGTCGTCCTAGAAGGGATGAGGTACATCAAGGGAAAACTGATGAAGGGCAACATGAGGCCCAAGGAGAAGATGCCCTACGCTCGCCTCATCTCGAGCATGTTAGAGTGCTACTCCAACGATCCCTCCTACATCATCTCGCCTCACGAGGTGAGGGCTACGGACCGCGTGAAGACGTTTTTGAAGTCTTCATGGACCCGTAGCTACAACTTGTTGAAGTGGACCCTACCGGCTCCGGGTCCGGCTCCAGCAACAGCAGTAGCACCACCACCACATCAGGACCCACCCGTGGGTGGGGCACACCCGACCGAGCCATCAGTGGAGAGGGCTACCTCTCACACCACAGCCTCACCGACACCGCCAGCTCACTCCGCGCCCGCTACACCCACATCATCATACCGCCGACGCACAGCTCCATCCGGTCCTACCATCAAGGAGGTGTTGGCTCGCATGGAGGCCAACAACGAGCGGATGAACCGGAGGATGAACTTCCTTATGTTCCATACCCTCCGCTACATCTACTCGTCGGACTACCAGCGCTACCTCGCTCAGGAGGAGGAGTGGACTGCAGGACGGACAGCCTTCCACAGAGGTCCCGTCTTCCATCCGACCACCGCCACTACTGGCGCTGCTCCTTCCACATCTACATCAGCTCCGCCGACCGAGACGCCGCACTTACAAAGAACTGCCGCATCACGACCACCATCCATGGACCACCACTTTAGCAGACCGCCACCCCATTGCCGTCTTCGGATGGAGCGACTGCTGACACCAGACCCTGGTGAGGGGATGGCATGAGTTTTAGACTACCATACTTTGCATTGTATTTTGGTTTTATAGAAACATTTTGTTTCTACCTTGGTTTAAAGTCATGTAAACATTTTGTAAAATTTTCTGTTCATCAATATAAATATTTTGTTACTTTTCTCTGACTGTTATCTGTTATGCGATGTCTCTGTGTTTATTCTATTTCGTGTAACTTGACTGGACCACCTCACCCAAGAGTGTGGGGGGGGGGGGAAACCCAGACCTACGCACCTTTGGGTTATTTTCGAGGACGAAAATTCCCAAGGTGGGGAGGATATAATATCTCTAAAAATCACATTAAACAGTGACCTCGAGATTCGTGCCCGATTGGTCATAGGTTTGACCAATTAGGAGTTCAATAGTTAGCATAGAGTGTGATGAACGGATGAGATGTGATAGTTTGACTGACTGTGTGGCTTACGATGTAAATGCGAAGTCACATACACCTATCGCGGTGCAAGTGCTCAACACACAAGTGAGAGGAGAGACAAAAGGGTTTAATAACCCTAAAATCAATTGTTTTGGTTGTTGAAGTAGAGTAAAGAAGAGAGAGAGAGAGAGGAGTAAAGAGAGGAGTTATTGCAGCTAATTGGAAGGGGGGATTCAAGCAATAAAAGCCGGATTCGACACGATTTGGATCCGTTAGAGCCAAAGCTGGAACCCTAGCCTTTCCAACCACTCGATCTAATCAAATTGAGAATTGATCGAGGTAAATTTCTTATGAATTAAATGCATAAGTTATGAGAGTTTAATCGTAGTTAGGAATGGTTAAAATCATAGATTAAAGGCTTAGAAAAAAAAAGAAAATAAATGGAGAAAGATTTGGAAGAACAGCCCAAAAGGGGCTGAATCTGGCCATTTCGATTAATCAAAATTGAGTTTCGATTAATCGATTTTGGCCAAGAAGTTGAAAAGTCAGAGGACCCCGATCTCGATTAATCGAATTGAGTTTCGATTAATCGACTTTGAATTTTGATTCATCGATTTGGGTATCGATTAATTGACTGGGAACCTACAGTGAACCCCAGTGGAGGAAAGAAAAGAGCATGGAGAAATCGACTAATCGAAATGAGAGTTCGATTAATCGATTTAAAATTTCGATTAATCGATTTGGGATCGATTAATCGATTTTGGGAACTCGATTACTCGAATTGAGAATCGACTGGATAGAATGGAGAATTTCGATTAATCGAATAGGAATTCGATTAATCGAATGGGAATCTCGATTAATCGATTTGAGAATCGATTAATCGATATTAAATTTCGATTAATCGATATTGGAGTTTGATTAATCGACTGTGCCAGTTTTTGTTGACTTTTGAGTTTGACTTTAAGATTCTTGGAGGGTCTTGGACCTTCTTTATTACATCTTTAGTGATGTGTTTCACACGTTATGTGGTACCATAGGTGGTACGTGTGAGCTTGGGCACAAGGAGCCATGTGGGACCTTGATGCATGATTCGACAGAGACTTGAGGTAGGGAACACCTTGAACATGTACTTTATTTTGCAAGAGCATGTATCTAGTGATATAGAATTCAATTCAAAATGTTTTTATTGCTTAAGAATTGTGAAAAGTGTGTGTGTGCGTGACATCAATAAGAGTAATTATAATGAGCCATCCCCAGGGGATGAGGAAGTAAAGAGATAAGAGCATCGGGTGTGATGAAAGTGAATGGATACATCCCAGGGATGTATCCAAGATTGAATCATGTTTGGTAAGGCCTAACTGATATAAGATAGCACACTTACACGGTGAATAACTATATGTAAAGTACCTGATACTTTTGTTATTTGAGGGGCGTGATGGGATATCCACGTGACCGTGGGATATCCGTGACCCGATCTGTGACGTAACAGTAGGCCAAAGGTCTGGAGGCTTATCCGTACGATGCACACCCTGTGGGTGTTGATTTGAGACAAGTGAAACCCCGCCACCAATCCCCAGGGGAAAGGGGCTTGGGTACTATTTGTATTCCCAGGGAATACGTTTAAAACTGTCTATATAGATGACGATGATGGGTATCTCATCGGGGCTCGATGCTATATTGCTCGGGGATTACTTAAGTTGAAAGTTTAAGTTTTGCTTTAGGCCTTTTCAGCATCATTCATGAATAAGTAAAAGACATGAGTAAGCTACCAGTAAAACGTGATGCTTTTTAACTATTTTTCATCAGTATCTGCATAGACACATCATGCATGGCATATCATGGAATATATGTGAGTGATAATTTATATGTTCAAGCGTTCGCTTTCCTATTGAGCTAGGATGTAGCTCACCCTATAGATACGTCAGAGGGTCCACTACTAGCAACCGCCGAGGCTTTCAGGGGAGACGCCAATTCACCGTGACTCGGACCTAGCACTTGACGAAGTTGAGCCACCTCGGTGAGCATTTCTTCTAGAGGACTCCATTGTGCAACTTTGAGGGTTTTAGAGAGATTTTTGTACGGCTTGGTATGTCAAGCCTTGTTTTGATTAAACAATGTATATAAATAGATTTGGGATAGTTCTTCTGGGCGAACCATCTGGGATGATTAGCGATCATCGATGGTTCGGATTGGTTCTCCGTTCATGTAGAGGCATGAGGGTAGAACTGTATTTTGAGAAATGCTTATATAGTAAATTAATTTTGCAGCTTCAATTACTATTTCAATTCAATTCACTGCTTGTTATGCCAATGTTCCATGCATAGTTAAGGGGCACGGTCCAGATGATCGTGCTAATGGCACGGGTTTCGGGGTGCTGAAATCCGGGCTGTCACACTTTAGGGACTATCTACACAAGTTCATCATAGTCTTCGTAGATGATATCCTCATTTACTCTTAGTCGAAGGAAGAACATGAAGAACACCTTTGCGTTGCACTGCAAACACTCTGTGAGCATCAATTGTATGCCAAACTCAGTAAATGCGAGTTTTAGCTTAAACAAGTGACTTTCCTAGACCACGTGGTATCAATGGAAGGAGTGATCGTCGATCCTTCCAAGATCAAAGCAATTACAGAATGGCAAGCACCTAAGAGTGTTACTGAAGTTAAGAGTTTCCTTAGATTGGCGGGCAACCACCATCGCTTTGTTGAAGGATTTTCACGCATTGCTCTACCTCTCACCCACCTCACATGAAAGAATCTAAAATTCGTATGGACCAAGGAATGTGAAGATAACTTTCTAGAATTAAAAAAGAGGCTTACTACTGTACCAATCCTCACCCTTCCTTCTACAACGGGCAGTAGTGAATTTGAAATATTCACGAATGCATCTCGCTAAGGACTTGGTTGTGTGCTTAAGCAAAGTAAGAATGCTGTCGCTTATGGGTCAAGATAACTCAAACCTCATGAGAAGAACTACCTGGTTCATGACTTGAAATTGGTCGCAATCATTTTCGCCCTCAAACTATGGTGACACTATCTCTACAGCAAGACGTTCAAAATATACACAGATCACAAAAGTCTCATGTATCTTTTCTCACAAAAGGACTTAAACTTGAGGCAACGTAGATGAATGGAATACATGAAAGATTATGATTGCTCTATAAATTATCATCCTGAAAAAGCAAATGCCATCGTTGATGCACTTAGTAGAAAATATTTGGCACTGTTAACTAGATTGAAAACTTGGAAGCCCTTTGATGAACTCGTCGAGGAAGATATTTACCTCCAAGAAGTCGAAGAGGGCGTATATTTGGCAAGAATTATGATGAGCCCGTTCATTTTATACAAAATCAGGGAATTACAGTGTACGAACCCAAAAATCCTAAAAATGATTGAGACAGTGGGATCGAAACCCGATTTCAGCCTCAGGACGAATGGAACATTATTCTTCAGACAAAAACTGTACGTACCCAAGGGCCCCCAAGTGAGAAAGGAGATACTTGATGAGGGACATAACTCAAGATACTCAGTATATCCAGTCAGCACTAAGATGTATCAAAATTTGAAAAATTGGTACTGGTGACCGATCATGAAGTGAGAAATAGTCGAGTACGTATCAAAGTGCTTAGTGTGCCAACAAGTCGAGGCAGAATATCAAAAACTAGTCAGACTTATACAACCCTTACCCATTCCGAAATGGAAGTGAGAAAATGTATCAATGGATTTCATCGCAGGTCTACCAAAGACGATGAAGAAGAACGATGTCATCTGAGTAATAGTTAACAGGTTGACTAAGTCAGCTCATTTCTTACCATTTAAGACTACCACAGATGGGAACAAGCTTGTCAAAGCATATCTAAAGGAAATTAGGAAAATACATGGGGTCCCAGTCAACATTGTCTCAGATCGAGACTCAAAATTTAGCTCTAAACATTGGACAGCCTTCCAAGAAGATCTAGGCACTCGATTAGATTTTAGTACTGTCTTCCACCCCCAAACAGATGACCAGACTGAAAGAGTGAATCAAGTAGTTGAAGATATGTTACGAACGTGTATGCTCGACTTTTGAGGGAATTGAAACAATCACCTCCCACAGATCGAATTCTCTTATAATAATAGTTACTAGGCAAGTATCGGTATGTCCCCTTTCGAAGCTTTATATGGTAGAAGTTGCAGGATGTCGTTGTGTGGGGACGAGGTTAGAGTTAAGAAGATGCTTGGACCCGAACTAGTCCAAACTATGATGAGAAAGTCAAACTGATATGCGAATAGCTTAAGATAGCCCATGATTGTCAGAAACAGTACGCCAACCCCCACTGTCGTAACTTAGAGTTTGAGATAACACATTTAAACTTCGAACTTGAATTTTATTTCAGTTGAAATCGTGGTTGAACACTAAAATCTATATAACAGGTTAGCGAACGAGTATTCATTCGTATCTCCTCGACAAATGGAGTTCTACGCTTTGGGAAGCGAGGAAAACTAAGCCCCAGATATGTAGGGCCTTACGAAGTCATAAAGCATATTAGCAAGATTGCATATAAAGTCGCCCTACTGCCACAGTATCTGGGAATCCATGATGTATTCCACATATCAATGTTGATGAGATATATCTATGACCCCTCACATATTATGGAGATCGAACCTGTTGACATCAAGGAAGATCTCACCACCATAGCAAAACCAATCAAGATTCTCGATCGAAAAGTTCAAGTCTTCAAAAACAAAATTATGAAATTAGTGCTGGTCCAATAAAAACACCTCACGCCAAAGGAGACATGGGAGAATGAAGATGACTTCAAAGCAATACATCCTGAGCTTTTTGAATAACTCCTACGTAATTTTTGGGGATAAAAATTTTTTTTAAGGGGGAGAATGTTATGACCCGAGTCTCCTGACCCTATTTAACGCTGTTAGATCTGAGAAGCACCAACTGTGGTACTTGTGCTCACACTGTTTCCTTGCCCACACAATATAATTTTAGAGAATTCTATATATGATTCGGCCCACTTAAACATAGCAACCAAATTTCCTAAGAATCCTGCTGCAATAAATCATCCAAGGCAGGTAATTTAATTTCTTTATTCTTGGGATTTGAATTGGTAAGTAATTTGCGTCCTTAAAGAACTCTTACTCTTATAGCAAATCAACTTGTCGTTTGGAACTCTTTCCCTAATCCTCTCTTTCTTATTAAATAGATAACCTAGAGAGATTTGGAATTATATACACCATTACCTCTCTTTCTCTCAGTCATCTCTCTCGCTCTCTGGTTCTCTCTTCCCTGCAAAGCACTGCCTTCTCTCTTTTCTGCAAAACACAGCCACCATACGCCACCTCTTCCTCGAACGAGATTGGTGATCATGCATCTTGTTCTAGAGGCTCATCTTTCTTCCATCAAGTCTCCTCATCACTATGGAGATTCTATCGTAAGAAAAGAGTTCTCGCGAAAGGAATCGAGTAAATCGTCGCTCGAATCTGATTTTTGTCAAACCAAATCGCCGCGAGAGTCATTTCATGCTTCAATAGGTGGGTGCCTCAAAATTCATCTTAAAGTATTTAGCTTTTTTCTAATATAAGAACCTTAATTTCAATCCTAAAAGAAATCGAGAAGAATAGGAATCCAAAATCGCATCCAGAAAACTCAACCTGTGCTTGAAATTGCAAGCTCGACTGGTCCAAATCCAAATTCGATCGGTCGAGATTATATTATATATATGAGACAATAGCCTCTGTTCCATTTCAACCAATCGAAATGGGAATATCTCTCCAGCCTTTAGAAACTCGACCGGTCGAAAATACACATTCGACCAGTCAAGTTCTGTTCAGAACTCTCTTTTACCTATTCTCGACCAGTCGAGGTTGATTTCATTCAACCCAAATTCAACCAACTCGACTAGTCGAAATTTATTTCGACCAGTCGAGATTGCATTTAAAGCTGGACTTCTGTCCTCTATTCCATCCCGACCAGTCGAAATATACATTCGACCAGTCGAGAAACCATTCATTGGCCTCTTTTCTAATCTCGACCGGTCGAGATACATCTTTAACCAGTCGAGATTGATAGTTTCATAACTATTTTTTTTTTACTTTTTGAATTCGAGTATCTTTTCACTCGAGCATTCGATTTAAGCGAAACAAGACTTGATCTTATAGTTTTGGACCTTTCGGACACAATGGGAATGTCTATTAACTCTTTTAAGGCTCTCACGATCCTTGTATGGACATGTGTCTCTCTTTAGGGTCTGAAACATGTCCGATCGCTTTATCGATCAAGCCATCAAGTACTTAGATACGAATACATTCAATGAAGAGTAATCATATTCAATCTTAGAATAAATATGAATAAATATTTCTTATTCACTATTTTACTCAATGCTTCATATTTTATGTGTCATGTCAATTTTTTTTATGAATACTAATATTTAGGGTGCATGTTATAGCTTCCTTCTAATATATGTTCACCATCACTATATGACATTCCTCATATAAAATTTATGATAGGACATACACATGATAGGTTAAGAATAAGATATGATACATGATATAAGCCTTCACCATGATAGAGTTTCTTTCACGGTCACGTAGAGCATGCAATATTGACATTCATGTACGGATGTAACACCTCTATGAGAGTATAGGCTGTCGCACGAGATACATCTAAGTTACTATATAACTCGTGCCTTGGAAAGCATGATTAGTGAACCCTATCGCACCGTGTCCTATTCCAATTAAGTTATAAGAAAAAGAGAAGAAATGAATATATTAAGATACGATATATTAAGAAATTGGAGACTTAAGCCCACAAAAATATGAAATCAGGGCGGGGACCTAAGAAAAGAATCGAATGATGATATAATATGTTAAGACATGATGTGAAGGTCAGTTGAATATTAATTAAGTTCTACATATGTCATACCTTACGAGCCACCATAAGGGCCCAACGTCTATAGCTGAGACAGGTCTCCAAGGATAATATGTTAGCTTTGTCACGAACTAAGGGGATATTATTATTACTATGTCAGCAACCTCATCTGACTGAATGATGGTTTATGTTATAATATAAAGGTTATATGATTATCTATACGCGAATCTCGCATAGTAGGTTCGAGCAGCGGCCCTGACACAAGTCATTTAATTAAGATAAGTTAGATACAAAGTACATTATATAGGCGTATGGACTAATAATAAGACTTCTGATATATTACATACGATAAGTTGATGAGACAGATAGAAAAAGAAATAAGAAATAGAAACATCATCCACTTTTCAATATATGTTATGCTCTTCAATTTTGATATGATATGTTATAAAGTTTTGGATATTTTTGATATCATGTAGTAATCCTTGGTTTATTTTAAAATGCACCATAACTCAAACAATTACACACACGATCACCTGGGTAAGTTATGGTGGATCGATTGTATAACCCACTGGTTTATGCGACTGAGTAAACTCACCCCCTCCCAAACCTAATATTTCAAGTGAAGACTCCGATCATCCTGTTTACGATGACATGGAGGCAGTTGTACCGGAGGCGGCTTACATAAAGGAGGACGTTGGTTACCACTCGAATGAGAGCGTAGATCTAGCAAATTTCTACGAACCCTAAGAGCTCTTAGCTTTAGTTTCTTTTATTTCGTTCGAGAGACATTTTTTAGTCTTTTGATATTCTTATGAGTTTATGTTTGAGACCATTTTACCCTACATGAAACTTGATCTACTTTATGAATTAGATGCATGGTTAGGTTATTATTTTATTAATTGACGTTTACGCTTTCCTCTTATTGATGAGCCATTAAATGCTATATTAAATACCTCGATCTATATGCTAAGTCGAATTATGAGTTATGTGTATGCTTATAACTTAGTATGTGGCGTGCCCCTCGAGATCGGGTGAGGATTCTGGGTCGTGACAGTTACTTCCACTCTAGGTTTTGCTCAGGTGGATTAGGTGTGCGGATATACAACTTTCACTTAGATGGATTAAAATGTTGACACTTTTTTAGTTGCTTTGGTGAATTCATCATGTGTAGATTGAAAAAAAAAAATTGTAATGAAATGAGAGGGAAGGATGAAAAAAGTGTGGAGAATCTGTAATTGTGCTATCGTCGTACGAATGTTAATCATCAGAATACTTGTCATTCTCAGATTTGGCTAAAAATTTTTGGACAACCAATCCATACAAGGTTGGAGTTATGTGATAGATTTTTTTTTTAATAAAATTTTACGAGACATACTTATAACACCAAAAATGTTACACCGAAGATGGCTATGAGGTAGCGTCGTTGCCATCTTAATCCTTCAAAGAGTATGAGACAGTCATCATTTGTCTTGGAGAACCAGTATGATTGTCCCAACTATCGTCTCGAACATGCTGTAAGGGAGGCTCCCAATCAGGGTCCAACTCATTATGCAAGGAGGCATTTTTCTTGTTGAAAAGCTCTTGGGAAGTAATAGTGGGGATTTGAGCAATTGTGTGTAATTTTAACCATCCGATCCGATCCGTGCACTCTAATATTTAACCATCCGATCCGTGCACTCTAATATCAACAATTGTGTGTAATTTTAATGCCTGATATTCAAACTCGCTTTTTAGAGGGTTCGCATCCATTTATGGACATGATTCTTTGACTATAACATTTTCCAATGATGGATTGCCCCCTGAACCATTTAAATTGATCATAAATTAGTGCTATATGAAATATTAGCAAATGACACTTCAATGGTGTGAGTTAACAAATTATAATTTAGTGGTAATAGATCATTTAAACACCATTTTAAATGTTGGTCAGGAGTCATTATACTATATTAATTTTTATTTTTTACATAATTTAGTATAGTGTTATAGTGGTTGAGTGATTGCTTAGTGACACCTAGGTTCTATGTTCAAGTCTCTTTAGGCACTATATTTTTATTTTTATTAAATATATTAGAGCCTACGCACCTTAATATCAGTGTGCAGCTCCATACAATAGCACAACCCATGGTGAGAGATTTCTCTCCCAAATATGGTGCTTGGGGTGGCCGAAGTATTCTCAGGTATATCCAAAGAGATATATAGTGCTCCTTAGTAGGAATCATATAGTAGGAATCATATCTTTCCTGACCAATTTTTCATCCGAAAGAGAGATGTCGCTTTCTCTCGGAATGTGACCAAAAATTGGTGGGCCCACTTGATCTCTCGAATGCCTGAATCGTTCAAAAAAGCTCTCAGAAATCAGCTACCTTTTGAGTTCAAAGTAAGACTCGTGTCGATTTTGAACCCCCGAACGAGCCCTAAGAATCTGTGGAGACAAGTGACATAATTATAAGGCATATGTTGTAATAATCTAGTGCCATAATGGAAGAGCCATAACAGAGGAAAGGTGCCCTTACTTTACTCTTACAGGTTAAAAAAGGAGGCAATAACAATTACATGTAGGCCATACGCCAATGGGTACTCAATTAATATTCGATAAAAAGAAGTCAAATCAATAAAAAATGTCATGTGGGTTATGTATATAATATTCAAATTTGATACAAAATAAGGTGGGAGAGAGAAACATCCATGTGAGAAGCTTTAGGAAACCTATATAATAAGAAGAATCCCTCTCCACATTTCCTGCAAACTATAACTAAACAATGCATGTGGCGGTGGGGCAAGTTCGGCACAAACAAACACTGGAGTCGAAAAGCACCGATGCAACTTGCTTTTCGTGGTCTCTCCATATGCTCCCGTGGGTGGGCGAACACTGCATGCCTCGTATATCTTCTCATCTACGCCACACATTTTTACACTGACATAGGAGGTGAACTATAAGTCTATAATCTGGTGGGACGACTAGTATTTGATCTTGTTGCATTACTAATAATCAATCATGGGCTTGGAAAGACGTCATGAAGGTAAGAGAAGAAGCGGTCAAAAACATAACTTTTATATTTCAAAATGGGGATATGCATATTACCAGGGTCTTAGACACAAGGGGAGGCACGTTATAACTTGAATTGCTTAAATTTTTTAAAAATTTGTTATTAAGTTTTAGGTGTCCTAATTTATATTAGTGGATTCTCATCCATCCAAAATTATATTGACAACCTAAAATTATTTAAAATCTTCAAACGAATATTTTTATGATATTTGTTTTCATAACAAATATTTCTTTTTTTATTTTTTTAACGAAATCTCACAATTTTGGCCTATTTTTTAGCTCTCCTCCATTACTTATTTTCGGAGAGATTTCTCTCACAAGGGGCTCCACTATGTTGTAGAGCTATATACTCACATTTATGGTATATAATCTCTAGTATAGTTACTTAAAAAAATTAAGTAATTTATTACACATAACAAGGTTTGAACCTAGAACCTAACTTTCACAAAACACGTAGTCTACTACCAGAGCAATTCACTAAAATATGTAAAGAGCAAAAAAAAGTTAATACATATATAATTTTCAAATTGCATCAAATATTAAATAAAAAAAATGTTGGATCTTTTCGTTCATCATTAGGATATGTTCAACAGCTTCAATAGTTTCATGGGCTCCCTACAACGTACAACCACATCATCCTACTCTTTGGAGGATGACGACGAGAATGATGTTACCTCGTAATCATTCTTCGAGGGAATTTTGAATTAGACCAATTTTATTAGAACGACATAATCCATATGTATATGATTTTCTTTTATTTCGTATCTAGTGTACATATTTTCTTTTGTTTGTAGACATTTTCTTTTTTTTTAGTGTTTGCGTAGAAAATAATTGAACAATTTTCGAACATTAATTAATTAGATGACCATCCTATAAAAAAATTCTGGCTCCGCCCCTACTTGGAAAGACCCTTGGGTTTATGTACCAAAGTCTATTAATCACTTAGGCTGCGTTTGGGAACAAGCATTTGTATTTGAGAATTTCAAATCCAAGCATTTCAAATCTAGGTGTTTCAAATCCAGAATTTGAAATATTTGGATTTACAAATCTCTTGTTTGGATGTTAAAGCATTGCATTAGGATTTGGCCCAAGGATTTATAGATACTTCATCTGGCTATTTTCTTTTATAAAAAAAATTTATATTTCATTGGTTTCCTTCATTCTATGTAGGGGTGGAAGTTCGGTGAGCTAAACTAAAATCAAAACTGAAAATTTTGATTTCGGTGTTAGTTCACCTAAAACCGAACCAGAATCGAAATATTTTGAGTTCGGTTAACCAAACTCCCCACTCCTTGAACCGAAACAGAACCGATCTATTTTAGGATTTTTTTTAATATATATATATATATATATATATATATATATATATATATATATATATATATATATATATATATATATATTTATTTATTTATTTATTTATTTGTTTTTTCGATTTTTCAGCTTAGGGTCGATTTTCCTTTTATTGAAAATTGATTTATCTTATTTGATAACATGAAAGTGTAATTACATAGGTGGAATAAAAATTGTGTTATAAAATCAAAGTTTGACCACATAGATAAAAATTTTCATTATCAAAATACAAATAATACATTAATAAGCATTATCTACTGTTAAGATACACTTATCAAATTTTGACTAAAAGCCAAACTTTGACCTATAAAAATGAGACAATGCACTTTAAAGTTATAAATTAAACAATGATAGATATTTTTAATTATAGTATTCTACTAATTACAATTTATAATTTTTTTTAGAAAATGAACTTTGAAAAAAGTCAAACTTTGATCAAGGAAAAATTGCACTGACGCGATATAAATTTATGTAACAGTAGACTCTATCTATAAGCAAGTTTTGAGTTTGACTAAAAAAATTTTTTGTGTAAAAGTCAAAGTTTTGACCAAAAGTCAAAGTGTGGCCACTAAAAATGAGGCAATGTATTTTAAAGTTACAAATTAATCCACTAATTAAAATTTATAACTTTTTATAAAAAATTGAACTTTGACTAAAAAAAAATTATACTTATACGATATAAATTTATGTAGTAGTAGACTCTATCTATAAGCAGGCTTCGAGTTTGACTAAAAATAAATTTTGTATAAAAGTCAAAGTTTGACTAAAAGTCAAATTATTAATAAATAAAATTGAGATTCTACTATCACATTATAGATCAACATGAATTTTTTTACTATCAAATTATAGGAGTGAGTTTAATAAAAAGTAAAATTTTAATTAAAAATCAAAGTTTGACCTTAAAGTCAACTTTTGCCCCTTGGTTGGAATGCCTCATGCCTAACCCAAATCGGTCAAACTTAAAAATACTCGATTCATGTGGGTTGAGTATCAAGTCGAATCATACTTATTATAGCACCGAGTAATAACTTTTTATTCACAAAATATAACCAATTATATGATGGTGTAAGATTTAGATTTTCAAATAACGCATAAGAGGTGTTATTTACAAATCCACTTTTTTATATAGAGACATAGATTTCTAAATTCCGATGAATTTACCAAATCCAAATCCAAACACAAAAATATGGAACCAAACACAAAAATATGAAACCAAACGGTAAATTTAGATTTAGGGGATCCAAGTCCAAATCCTATATATATATATATATATATATATATATATATATATATATTAATCGTTTCACTCGAGTTATGAGGCATAAATCCCTGACTCTAGTAATAAGTAACTCCATATCACATTCCCAGTGATAAGACATAAATGGTATCAAGGTCAAAATCTTTCTTTCTAATGTTTCCCCTCTTTCACTCTTCATTAATCATTTGTACAATGTTTATAACGGCATTCGAATTTGTTTTTTCGAGCTTTAACGGATGGGTGAGGACCCAGTAACCTTGGACAAGTCATGCTGATCGAAAAAAGAGATGCACAATAATAATAATAATAATAATAATAATAATAATAATAAAAGAAGGATAGCTCTATTTAGACGCACTGAAACTCTTGCATTATTAACATGCGCACCACTAAAAGGTACAAGGTGGGTGCTCTTCCAGTTTCAGTGAGTGCAAATAGAGGTATCCTAATAAAAATATTTGGCCTCTTCACGAAACCCTAATTTGTAGATACATACGATATCCATCGATCATGGAGGGGAAGGGAGTAAGAAAGAGGCAATATTACGATGCTTTAAGGTGAAAAAGGGAACTGATTTGGTTGCTCTACTTTAACAGCTGGCTTGGTCATTTTGCTAGTTTTCTGTCCATAAAATTGATGTAAAATAAATCTCTACAAAGTTTACGGTTGGCGCGATTGGTTTGTTTTGTTCATTTCCGTGACTAGTAATACTCAGTCGGGGTGTCAGGGCAACTGTCATCGGAAACATCCTGACTAGTAAATTGGGGTGGAATGAAAGGTGGAGTCGTACACCTCAGCAGCGCCCAATTGACGCCGGTGAAAAATGGGTGGTGCTTGATGGCAGTGGCACCCATGGTGGACCCCATACGCCTCACAGGATCCTTAACTAACAATGCTGTGATGAGATCCTTGGCAGGCCCTGCCACAGCCGGTTCTTTCGGGAATTCAAGTGCTCGCGCCACGATGTTAGCCAAGGTGTACTCATTGTCGATCCCCCTGAAGGGTGTCGCACCGTAAAGGAGTTCGAATAGGAATATCCCAAGTGTCCACCAATCGACAGGGCTCCCATGGCCCTCCCCCGAGATAATCTCTGGGGCCAGGTACTCATGGGTCCCGACAAAGGACATCGATCGAACATCAATGGGCTCCGCTACAAACTCAGGCCCCGCATGAAGGCCCATTTTCTTCTTGCGCTTGCGCTTTGGCTGGAAGCAGGAGACAGCAGGGACAATGCAGTTGGGCAGAATGCATGAGGCAGATGCGAACGGAGGCCGGTCAGTAGAGTGTTCGCCAGACGAAGTTGTGAGAGACTGATTTTCGCTGGAAATGAGTTGTGCTGTGGATGTCGAGTTGTCACATTTTAGGGAGAGGTCGAAATCTGTGAGCATGATGTGACCGTCAGATCTAACAAGGACGTTTTCCGGCTTTAGATCCCGGTACACAATTCCCATCATATGGATGTATTCTATAGCTACAATCACCTCTGACGCATAGAACCTGGGAGTGGAATGAGAAATGCTTATGTTAATAAGAAAATCAAAACAACACACAGTACCCGACTCCAAAGTAACAGAATCTATTTGGAAACCAATTAGCCTCTCACCAATATCCGCCACCTAAGGTATTGGTGGCTTCTAACCAACTCAACTTATCTAAATGACGAATTTAATTCAACACCCAAATAACAATCATTGGATCATAACATTTTAGCATGAACCCGACCCATAGATATGAGGGGAATGGTCAAGTACTACCAAGCAAAACCGGATTTCTGGTCCTGTCCTATCCGGTGCCGCACTTGGAAATCAGAGAATCTTGACATTCTTAATTTTCACTTTTTATAGCAAAACGTGCCGTCAAAATTCTCTTTATCCAAAGGCAATGGATGGGATAAGATAGGACTGAAAATCCGATTGATTCTACTTAGTAGGACTTGACTATTGCCCTAGATATGAATAATAGTCTCTGTATTAAATTACTATAAGTGGATGGTTTGAAGCCAATAATGCTGGTATATAAATTCCGATCCGCAGGATGTCTATGATTGGGAAATTATGCGTGCCACAGGGGCTTAAAAGTCATGTTTTCTCAACACAGTTGTACCCACACTAATCTAAGAATCTTATGAATATATTTTAGTCACCATATTCTAACAAAAGCTGACTTGCACATGCAAACTTTGACAATTGACATAAATAGAGATCAACAAATACTTTCGACACAATTGATGAGTAAAAGTACGGCAGTCAGGGAGTGATATCGACCCGTTAATTAACGTTCCTGACCGGGCTTTTATTCTGTCAAGTCAGGTCCGGAACAACCAGCCCATCACAGAAATCACGCTGGGTCGGGTTGACCCAACACAACTTGATATTTTTTTTACCCAAAATCAAGGAAAAAGGAATTTGTAACTAGGTTCTGTGGGTTGTGGATTTGGCATCATTTGGGTCAGATTTTCATGTCGGGTTGGGCATATACCAAGGATCAAAATTTCGGCCAAAATTTCCATCCAAAATTTCGGTTTTGGTCCCCACCGAAATCCAAATCCAAAATTTCAGATTTTTTGTATGAGATTCAAAATTTCGGATTTCGATTTCGGTCATGCCCAAAACCGAAATTTAACCCAAAATTTTGATCCTTGGCATATACTTTGACCCATCAGTCAGGTCAGTTGGAGCGTGCCATCTGGTCAATTCGGGCATATACCATTCCCCCTTCGGCCAGCAAAAGTTTCAGTCCAGCCCGACCCGACCCGACCCATTGAAAGCCTTAGGTTAAAAAAAAAACACTCTTCACAACCACTGAACGTTTATGATCCATGCGCTTGGCTAATCCATATTATATATGCCACACGTAATATTTACTCTTGCTTTCAATATACTCTTTCCTAAATGGCTTTAATAAGCTGGAATCCGGAAAACCAGTGAAAGTTGTAACGGAATTCAGGCGGAAGCAAACTCTTCATTCCAGGACAAAAATAACTGTTTCTTAGTTTATTATAAGACAGTGTTATATTGCAGGCAGATTTTGGGGAGGCAAAATGCAAGCTGCTGACGTGGTATGAGGCGGGGAAGGTGAGCAACCCGGGTGCCCGCCTGCACAAAACCTCCAAGCCATTTGTAATTTTCCTTTATTTTAGGACGCCATTAGTTCTCTAGAAAATGTCATCCTAAAATCTGAATTCCTAAAATGGTGCATTAATAATAAATAAATAACAAGTAGAGTCAGACATAACAAGGATATAAAATAAAGTATTCACTGTTTTCAATCATAAGGCGACCATTTTTTGTCCCAATCTTCCATAAATGGATCGTTGAGATCATGGGTTCCACTTGGCACACATCCCATTAAGTAAACATGATCTTAAATATTCCATCAAATGTGTCACTTTTTAAGATTTATGCCACATAGAAGGGAGCCATTACTTGCACTCCGCTTTTTAAGTGATTGTACCGAGGTTAAAAAAAGACTTTATATTTTAAGGACATGTGACATGTGAAAACGTAATCTGGCCGTCTAATTTAAAGTTTATAATCTATAGATCCTTAGTAGATAAGATTAGCACGAAATATAATCTTCATCATGTGATTAAATATAGTCAAAGGCTATTATTTGATTCAACGGTTGACAACAATAGATCATATAATAAATATCGTATTTTGCTCCAATCTTATCCACCAAGGATCTATAGATCATGTACTTTAAATCAGACGGCCTAGATTACATTTTCACATGTCACATGTCCCTAAAATACAAAGTCTTTCTTTAACCTCGATCCAATTACTTAAAAAGTGCGTGCAAGTAATGGCTCCCTACATAAAATTAACATATGAGAAATATGATAGTAGGCCCGTGATCTCAAAATCTATTCTACAAAAAGTTCAAAAGAAAAACAGTCTCCATCATTTGATTCAAAGCAGTGTCCAACTGGTCCGATGCTAAATGGGATTCAGCCAG
This sequence comes from Chloranthus sessilifolius, assembly GCA_021018995.1. NCBI lineage: Eukaryota > Viridiplantae > Streptophyta > Magnoliopsida > Chloranthales > Chloranthaceae > Chloranthus > Chloranthus sessilifolius. The sequence continues at coordinate 42,597,706 of CM037591.1, read as the reverse complement.
TTTTAAAACCCTACAAGGGGTGAGATGGTAAAAGTCCAAATTCCCCTATATCGAAGTAGTTAAACCTCATATAAGATTCTAATTGCTTAGGCCTAAACAACTCCCTAAATAAGACTCCTGATATTTTTACCCCTACTTTTTGGTTGGGTCGCTCGTTTTTTATTCTTAGCTCAGATCGGGGAAAATGTGTCCTATATCCTCAAGCATACGGAGCCGATGGGGAAAACTACATGATGCCGAAAGCACTGTGGGTGCCATGTGGAGCGTGGGTATATGATATTGATAAATTTAAAAAGTAAAAACAATAATAATATATTTACGTGAAAGCGTTTTTTAAGAGGACTTCAAGAGTCGAGATGCGTTTTTGAAATTTTATGTTTCAATGATGATCTAGATAATGCCATCTTTATCCAACCTAAAATATGTTCCAAGTGTCAGGTGGAGGAGCTCCATGTTGACCTCAGTATACCATTTGTTTTTTTTGACTAAGAACCTCAGTAAACCTTGAAGGAGTACCTAACAAGGGTAATTTTTATAATGACTACGACAGCCATAAAGCTATAAAACAATATTTATATAAAGTGCATGAGTTAATAGCTAATATATTTGTTTAAAATTTCGTACTGTTAAGACAAAGATAAATATAATAATAAAATAAGAGAAGCTGAATATCATCTCTTCTTTGCAGACCTATATTTCATCTGCCACTCTATAAAACATGTTGAGGTTTCGGTCTACATTTATTAGTTAGTCGAGAGCAATTGCCTCGTTCTAGACAGTGATTTGGAATGGGTCACCCTTTAGGATACGTGCAATGTGGAGTCACCACCATGGATCAAAATATCGTCCGATACCGATACGTATCGGACGATACGTATCGGTATTGGACTCGAACGATACATTGAATGTATCGTTCGATACATTCAAATGTATCGAATGTATCGAACGATACATTCAATGTATCGTCCGATACAGACCGGTACCGATACGTATCGTCCGATACGTATCGTTTTGGAGCTCGGACGATACGTATCGGTAACCCGAAATTTTAACCCATGGTCACCACCTCTACCATTTGATTTGATGGTTCACCCTGGATCAAAAGATGTATGGTGCTGAAGATTGTAAACATGCCATGAAGAATATGAAAGGAGACAGATATTATAACCAAATTCTAGAAATCTATGAGCCTCCATGATGTGTAGCTCTAATCATACCATGCGTCATCTCAAGGGTCCACATAAGGGTGCAAGCTTTGAACCGAAAATCGAAAGCGACCCATAAATTCGGTCCACCAAACTGTACGAAAATCGAGTGAAAACCGAAAAAATTGAAAACAATCCCCAATCTATTCAGCTTTCGATTTTGAGTGGCCGAAACCAAAAACCAATTAGGTAGGTTTAGAAAACTGGCCCAAATTTTAAAAATAATAAAAAATTAATAAAATAAAAAACAACCAAAAAAATTATGAAAAAGAACTATTAAAAAAGAATAAAATTGAATAAACTGAAACATAACCAATTTTTTCGGATTTTTCCCTTGTAACGGTTTTGTATTTTTTAAATTTAGGGTTAACCAAATCTTCCCCCCTAAGTCCACACTTACAACCAAATTCAAGGTATATACTCTATGGCTTACAAGGTACTTATGGCCCTTGCTATTATCAAAATATCTCAAATTTTAACACAAGTAGACACAAAATTTTAAAATATAAATTCTCTTTTATTTATTTATTTATTTGTAAATAAAACCATCAGTATTTATTTAAGACTTACTAGTTACTAGGTACTTGTACCATAGCCAAGATTTTAATCCTCATTTTTGCTCGACAAGGAAAGGGGCTGCGTGTGTCTACCCATGCATTTTACACCTCACTTGAACAAAAAGACTAAAATGTATCACCACCATGGTCTGAACACGAAAATAAGTACTATTTGTTATAAGCCAAGAAAATATGCGGAATACTAAGAACCACCGATATTTTATATTTTTGCTATTACAAAAATGATGGTTTTAAATGTCGGTCCAACTGGAAATATATCTAATATAAATAGGGTTAGGCCTCATCCGATACCGTATACACCCCCGATTTGATATGGGGTTAAATGTTGGACCCAATAGGTCAAATATCGGCTCATACTGAGTCATATCAACCGATATGTATCTGATATGAACCAGATAAAATATCAAAAATGCCCTTGACAATTTTCTTTTATTTATAATTTTTAATATTTTTTTTAAAAGAAAAAGGAACTCTAACATCCATGGTTCAAAATTTCGGCCGATAATTATCAGTTTCAGTCCACACCGAAACTGATATCAAGGTCCGAACCTCAAGGGGTTAGGTGAGCTGGCCAGGTACCTGCTTCCAAAAGCAGGAGACATGAGTTCGAATCCCCTCCCCCCCTTAGGCCACCCTAGAGATTTATATCCTGGGCTGACCCGGCATATGCTAAATTTGGGGTGCGCAGTGCCCTTGGGATTAGGCGGGTGCTCTAAGAGGCCTAGATACCCAGATTATCAAAAAAAGAAAAGAAATCAAGGTCTGAAATTCCGGTCAAAGTAATGTAAGGGAAATTTTCAACCGAAATTCAAATTATCGGCCGAAATGTCGACTTCGACCTGTCCCGAAAATGAAACTGACATTTTGATCTTTGCTAATACCCGCCGATTTGTCCGATAAGTATTGGCCTAGGACCGGCCAATACGTACAACAAACTACGAGAGAACATAGAGATAAATTTCGCCAAAAAGGAGGTTTAACAAAGTTTTTGGCAAAATTTTAAAATTTCAGTAATTTTCGACTATATTTAAAAATTTTATTTTTTTATTTTAAATATACAATAATTTAGTATATATTTTAGTATTTTTTAGTATTTGTTCAAGTGAGGTTTAAAAAATGGATGGGTAGGAGACCCTCACCAAAAGTTATCCAAATTAATCTGAAATGTAAAAAGGACCTCCACCAAAAAATTGCCGAAAATGAAATTTGTCGCTATACACAAAGAAGATTTGGCTATGTATGGCATAGCTCTCTGCTAGCCCCTGCCATAGCAGAGAGTTCATCTGCTTTAGCAAGTACCCCTTCTCCTTGATAAATCCTTGCATAGCAAAATTTTATGCAAGATTTACCTCTTAAGTAGTTGTACCCTCCTCTCTCCTCACTCCTTGCCAAAAATTTGCTGGTAGGGAGTTAGTAAAGAGCAGCAGGGAGGTTGGTTACTGCTAGAGCAGGTAAATTCTACTTTGCTGGGATTTAAAAAAGTGAGAACCAACTAAAACATGTGAACTCTGCTATAACAAGGGCTAGGAGATAACTATGTCATACACGACTATAGAATATATATATATATATATATATATATATATATATATATATATATATATATATATATAGGATAGAAATGGGGTGGGATGGCAGTTATAATTTATAAAAGATATAATTTAAAAATTATAAACCCCAGAGAATTTCCAGATAACAGGCTTGGAGGGTGAAATTACATTTTACCCCTCCTCCTGCCTGTGTCTTGGATTTGTCTAGATATCGATTTACTATTCAATTAACTCAGCAAAACTAAAATAGAAAGAAATCGTATTCATCTTCAATAATAATAAAAAATCGTATTAATCAATAAATAGTAACTAATTTCCGAAAAAAAAAGGAAAGAAACATTATAATTTATTCTTATTCCTGTCTTTACCATCTAAAAAATGGGAGAATTATTAAAGCACGCTTTTTAGGCACAGTACCAGACTACCACCTGTCATAGTTTTTATTTTTTGTTTGATAATTAATTATTTTAGGCACACTACCATCTCTCATCGTTCTAACAAACACTTTATACATGTTAAAAATGTAATTAATTATTTAAGAAAAAAATAGCTAAAAAATAATAATTTAAAACAGGCGAGAGTTCCTTTCGGTTCATTGACAGATTGACTACCGAATATATATCTCCAAGAAGAAAAAAATAATAATAATTAAAAAAAGCTAAAAACCCGGAAGAATAAATAAATAAAAGAAATGCCCGGAGTTAGTAGCGTACGCACCTGACGGCAGGCTCATCGAATCGTTTCCCAGGCTGTCGCTGGCGGAGGACGTGGAGATCGCCACCGGGACAGAACTCGGTCAACAAACAGGACCATCTCACGGATTCCAAAGTGGCGTACAGCGTGGGCAGAAAAGGATGATCCAACATTTCCAATATTTCCCTCTCTGTCCTCGATCGCCCCTCTTTATTCCTACTTGCCAATTCCTTTTTGTCCATCACCTTCGCCGCAAACGTACACCCCGCCGCGCTCTTTAGCTCCGTCAAGTAGACGCTTCCAATATCTCCACTCCCCAATTTGTGCAGGAATCTCAAGTCGCAGATCCCGAGGGCTCCACCAGATTCTGATCTGGCTCGTCGGATTCCCTCCCAGCAAGAATCGATTGTCGAGTGGGGCTTTGCCGATGCGGCCGTGATCGAGCCCCGGCTAGAGGACCCGGTCCACGTAGTTTCGGAGCCGGAGCTCGTGCTTCGGTTTATGTCGGAGTCGAAGCTGAGGCTTTGTAGATCATCCGCGAGGTCGTCGAGAAATGGTTGCATGGTTGGATGCTGTTATTGAACCGTGAAACGACGGATCAAAAAAGAGTGTCTTCTTTTTCCTTTTTTTTGGGGGAGAGGAGGTGGTGGGTGTTGACTGTTGAGAGAATAAGATTATGAGAGAGAGAGAGAGAGAGAGAGTTGATTGTCTAAAGAAGACAAGGGTTTTTAACGTGTGCGGGTTTGGGTCGGCAATCTGGGTCTAACGCATGTGCCGCCTGGGCTTAAACTGGGTATGTGTGTCCAACGTAACCAATATTGGGTGTAAGTCAGGTTTTTTACTTAGGGTCAATTTCTCTTTGTAGGATTTTTAGCTCTGCCCAGAATTAGGGACGGAAGTTTGGGTTTGAGTATCTTTTCCTTTTTTTTGCCTAACGGTTTTTACTAACAGGCCGGTTCAGATCGGATGGCTACCGGTTTTTACTATATAGTTTATAGTATATAATATAGTACGCTTATAGTTGATTTATATATCGCTAATGGTTTCAGATTGCTAACGGTTTCACTATACTATATAGTATATAATATAACATACTTGTATAGTACATTTACACCCTAATAACAATGTTTGTCCTTAATTTTAATAGTTGATATTAAAATTCACTAACCAAATGGTTTACATCTACTTAAAAGTATAATCCTTTGACGGGAACATGTAACAATGATAGATTGTCACTTGGAGAATTTATATTAATCATAAATGTGTGCCACATGATATATGCAATTAAACTTTTATTGAATTTTAAATATTTCACTCTCCATAATATAGGGGTGCAAAAAAAAAATTGAAACTCTAAACTGACGGAAAATCAAGCCTTTTGAATCGAACCAAAAATGATTGAAAACCGACACCGGACCGAACCGATTCAGCCCGATTCGGTCAATTTTGGTAAGTAAAAATCGAAAAAAGGCTAGGTAGGGTGAGAAAATAAAAAATACCCGAAAAAACTGAAAAGCCAAAAAACAGACAGTTCCACGATTTTTGGGTTTCCTGTGATTTGTGAGATTGATTTGTTTCTTTCTTCTGCTGAGGTTGGATCAATTTTCATATTTCTTTCATTTGAATGTAGTTTCACATTTTTGGATAAGAATCGAAGCATTTATGATGATCTTTGTGTCTCATTTGTGTTCTAGCTGTGAAAATTTATGGGTTTTTACATGGTCGTATGACTCATAGAACAACACTGAACAGGGTTGAGATATTTGGATAATATTGTGGGCTGTCGATCCATGTTTTTTGTTGAAGAGTTGTGTAGCCATTCCTATGTTAATTTCCTATGTTTAACAATAAAGTTGTGCTACTTGAAAAATAGGAAAATTCAAAAAAAAGATTCTATTAAAAAAAGATAAATCCCTCTGAAATAGAAGAATTTCATAGGAAATCTTTTGCCTCTCTCCCCTCCCCTCTTTTTGTTGCGTGAAAATTCTCCCTCTCTCTCTCTCTCTCTCTCTCTCTCTCTCTCTTTTGATGAATAAATTGAAATAAAATTAATTGGCAAAAAAATAAATAAATAAATAAAATAACAAATAAAAAAAATAATAATAATAATAAAAAATAAAACATAAAATTAAAAAATTAAAAATTAAAAAATAGAAAAAATTTAAAAATATATATAATTTTAAAAATAATAATAAATAATAATAAAATAATAATAATAATAAAATATAAAAAATAAAAATAATAAAATAATAAAATATAAATATAATAAAAATAATTTAAAAAATATAATAAATAAAATAAAATAATAAAATAATAAAAAATTTAATTTAATTTAATTAAAATTATAAATATAAATAAAAAAATTTTAAATTTTAAATTAAAAAATAAGAATAAAAATAATAAAATATTAAAAATAATAAAATTAAATTAAATTAAGATAAAAAATAATAAATTAAATAAATATTAAAAAGATAAAAAATATATAAAAATTAAATTAAAAAAATTAATATAAATAAAAAAATTAAAAACAATAAAAATCTCTCTCTCTCTCTCTCTCTCTCTCTCTCTCTCTCTCTCCCTCCAAATCTCTCTCTCTAACACCGAATCTCTCCCTAAATCTCTCTCTATCTCTCTCCTTACTCTCTGTTACCGTTCTCCTAATCTCTCTCTCTCACCGAATCTCTCTCCCAGGTCTCTCTCTTCTCCATTCTCTCTTTCTAATTTTTTATTTAGTATGAGTTGTGTACACCAAAGATGGTGCTCCCCTTTCTCTTTCCTAATCTCTCTCTCCTAATCTATTTTTTTAGATATCTCTGTAGACAGTCTAATTTTGCCCTCTTGGAGTATATAAACTTGTTCAATCAACCTTTGACTTTGCCCATAACTTTCAGAAGGGACTTACTTTCTTTGAAAGCTTTAAGACTCTAACACGGGGACCATATACTGAAACAATAGTATATGATTGAACACAGGCTGAAACAATAGCTCTGTGGTTCAGACCACACAACTCTAACATGGGGACTATATACTGAAATAATACTATATGATCGAAGCACAGACTGAAACAATAGAACCTATGAAAAATCCCGAATTACGCGCCCTGTCCAGAACGCATAATTCAATTGAACGCCCAATGGTTGGTGCGCAATTGGTCCCACTTGGATCAGGACTGTTTTTCCTGTGGGTCACCCTAGGACTGAATTATGCGCCCTATAGAGCGCGCACAATTCAATTGTGCGCCCACCACTGACACACAATTAGTCCAGCATGGACCGGTCTTTAACCTTCTAGAGGCTGCTTTAAGACCTGATTGCGTGCCTAAACTAGTATGCGCAATCGATCGCGCACGTTGAGCAGGGCGCGCAATTAGTTCAAATTTGATTAGAACCCGGATACCCGGCTGAGCCAGTCAGCCGATCACTCGCTGAGTCGGTCACCGACTCAAAGGTATTAAGCGCTTGGAATATGGCACATAATCCGGTTACGCGCACCAGACAGAGCGCGCAATTGGGTTTGCCCGGTTAGTTGTGCACCTCCCACAGGGCGCGAAATTGCCCAAATACCTATAAATAGACCCCATACCCCACACCAAAAGGATATCAAGCAATTGTGTTTTCGAGTTCCTTTCTTCAATATTTAGGGATTTTGAGACTTTCTCTTCAGTGCCTAGCTTTAGGTAATTTCCTAGTTCTAGTTCTTAATTACTTTTCTAGTTTTAGGTTCTAGTTCTTAAGTTCTAGCTTTTAGTTCTTAATTTCGTAGATCTTAAATTTTAATTTCAATCCTTAATTTCTAGTCTTAGATTTTATATTTTAATTCTAGTTTTTTGTCTCTGGTTCTTAACTTCTAGAACCAGTTCTTAGTTTTTAAGTCTTTAAATTTTGATTCTAGTTTCTAGTTATAGTTCTAAATTCTAGTTTCTAATTCTGATTCTTTTTTTAGATCTCAACTCTTACCCTTTAAAATTCAACTCTTAATTCTCTTTATTTTGGTTCTAGGTTTTAGTTCCTAAGACCAGTTCTTAATTTTAATCGTTAAATTTCTGTTTCTAGTTCTTAATCTCTAAAACCAAATCTTAGTTTCTAATTACTTTAGATCGTAGTCTTTATTTTCAAATCCTAGTCTTGATATCTTCTTATTCAAAATTTTTTAAAATGACCCTTAGCCAATCGATTTACCCAAGGGAGCTTACGGAGGGTACCCGGGAACGAGGCCGATCCTCCTTAACATAGCGGGCAAAATCCCCCTTTTTTAGATTTCTAGTAGGAGGAAATTTAAAGTAATTAGATTTTGAGTAGAAGTAGGATACTTAAAATAATTAGATTTCCAATAGATTTAGGATATCTAAATTGATTAGACTTCAAATAGAGATAGGAAGCTTGAAATTGGTTAGACTTCTAATAGGCTTAGGATATCTAAGTTAATTAAACCTCTAATAGAATTAGGATACTTGTGTTAATTAGATTTCTAGCATAAATAGGATATTAAAAATAATTAGACCTTTAATAGAATTAGGATACCTAAGTTAATTAGAGTTCTAATAGAATTAGAATACCTAAGTTGATTAGAGTTCTAATAAAATTATGACACATAGATTAATTAGACTTTTAATATAAGTAGCCAGTTTAGGATAATTTGATTTTTAGTAGAATTAGGAGACTGATACCAATTAGACTTTTAATAAGATTTGAACTCTTAAGTTAGCCAGACTCCTAGCAGGATCAGGAGCCTAGTTTAATAAAACTTCTAGGATAATTAACAGATTAGATTAATTAGACTCTCAATAGGATTAGAAAAAGTAAAGTAATTAGACTAAGAGCGAGATTAAGAAACCAAATAAACTAAACCCCAAGGCGACCCGGTGTTATTGACATCGGCAGGCCGATGATTGAGTAAAGAAGTCAAACCCACACTCCGAAAGGCGTGCTTAGTGACGTGTTGCAATGTCGATAAATATCTGCAGCTGGCGATCGCAACGAACCAGGTATTTTCCTTTTAGGATTTACCCCTTTTATTTTCTATATTTTAATTTACCATTCATCGCCTTCCGCCAAAGTCCACAAAGACCAAATTGACCCACTCTTATCGGGGACCGAGAGGAACCCAGAAAAAGTGCTTACCACCAAACTGGCGATCGCAATGGGACTTCTTGTCACCAAAGTCGCTTTCGTTTAGTTAAATTTTATTTTATTATACATATATAGTTTTCTTTCCCGCTCTATTTCTTTCCTGCACCCGCTCTACTATCGAAGATTTCTCGAAAGTGCATGAGCATCCATTAGAGGCTTGAGATAGCGGGAATACAAAGGATAAATCTCACAGGCAGTAGTGATCTTCCGTTGTGGAACTACCATGGTGTATGGTGAGGATCTGACCGACAAGTTCGCTCAGTATAACCCCGAGATTAACATGACCAGTGATCAGGAAAATCCCCTCACCCCTCCCAGCACTAGCAATAACTACAGTAGAAAAGATGGCAGTACCGGACAAAATTTCACCACTCGGCAACTTGTGGAACTCAATGTCCAAAAGTTACAGAAGGGGGGCGATGACACCGAAGAACTACTCTGAGGTTTGGCAGCCGCGTACGAGACCATTAAGGAGCGGCAAGATAGACAAGAGTAAGAACATCTAAGGAAAGAAGGGTCACCTCCCACGCCAAGCACAGTCTCAGCCTATGTGTCATCGTTAGGCTGGGCCACTCGCGCCCTCTTCAACAACGATCACCAAGACCAAACTCACTTTCGGGTCACTCAAAAAGATGCTATTATAAGAGTAGAGGTTTTACCCGGGATGATCGATGAATACATGGCTAAAAGAGAGAGCTCTAGTTGCTCATTTGGGTTTGATAAGTTCTGTCAAGACCTGGAGTTCACCTTACTTGCAGGGTTTAAGCCGCCCAAGTTTAACAAATACAATGGTACGAGAAACCCGAACCATCATCTGGCACTTTTCTACAACGACTGTTGACCCATCCGCGACAATCAAGGGCTCTTGGTACATTACTTTCAGAGATCGCTAGAAGGGGAGGCTCTCGACTAGCTTGTCGGACTCCTGCTTCATAAAATTGACATGTTCGATGAACTGGTCAGCCAATTCTTGGACCAGTTCAAGCATCTGATACAAGAAACAGCTAGTCTCAGTGATCTAATGACGACCAAGCAAGAATCCGAGGAAGACTTTACAGATTTCGTAGCACGTTGGAGGAAGTTGGCAGCCCACACCAAGAGCCAGATGAAGGAAAAGGATGTGATTGACATCATTATAAACAACGTCAAAGAGCATCTCTGAAGCACTCTCTTCATGAGCGATTGCCCGAACTTTGCTACACTTCACTCACGCGCTGGCCGCATTCAGCGACATATAAAGGGAGGAGACCTCGCCTTTTCGATAGTAACATCGAAGGCCGCTACTTCCAGTGATTCAAAACAAAAGAACAACAAGAAAGCTTCCAACTCCGAGCAGGTCAATACCATCACTAACCAAGGGAAAAAATCCGAGAATGATAACTTTAAGCCAAGGAACCCCGGGCAGAATCAAAGCCAGCAACGATACTCGAATCAAAATCAGGGTCGGAATCAGCAAAGGTATCCGAACAATAACCAGAGCCATGGCCAATATCAAAATAGGCCTACTAGCACCATAATCAAAACACGACGCAGAACAGGCCAATCAACACTCGAAATTATAATAACGTGCCTCCGCCGTAAAATTTTAATCAACAAACTAGAGGACCCTACCAGCCAAAAAGAGAGCACTACCCTCCACTACCCGACACTATTCTGAATATCTTCTGCCTCCTAAGTAACCAAAACCTTCTTAGATTCCCACCAGAACAACCGCGACCCTGGCAGACTAACCTAGACCATAGTAAGTTCTGCGCATTTCATCGATACGCAGGACACAATTTGGAAGATAGCTGGGTTCTCCGAGATGTGATCTATGACATGAGTGATAGAAACCAGATAGACTGGGAGTCACTTAGGAATTCTAATCTTAATCACAACTAGCCACTGCAAAACTTGGGGATTGTTAACAATCCCATGCCAAATCACAACCAAGGGCCGGTGTCCCACATCACCATAGTAGACCTTCCTGGTCGACCCTCCTTCCATCCTTCCACCTTGATCACTCGCCTCAGCCCTCCTATTACCTTCGAGCCTCCAAGGCACCCAGCTGTTCGGCCACACCCTTCGACCTCGATCACTTGGATTGCGTCCCCAAGTCCACCTCCCTATCCAAATTTCACCAGAGTCCTAGTCCAATCGTTCAGGGCATGGAGACCGAACCTCCATCAACCTTCGCCCGAACCCCTCACTCCTCCAAACCCGTAACCGACCCCATCACCATCTGACTCTGAACTTGAATATGAAGACCATGTTCTTCAAACTGCTGTTGAGAACTGGAAAATACCATTTTTCACCCCTTAATCTGGGCCTTGATAGACCCTTGAGAGAACTAAATAAGTATTTTAAGTGCCTATGTTGCAGCTAACAATAAAGACATGCTTAACCATAAAAGCAGCTCAAAAGTGCCAAAAAGATGACAATCCATGTCAGTCCAAAGGAAGGAAGTGAAGAAACAACCTCATCAGCTGTGGAAAGGTCTAAATAGAAGAGGCAAAGACCTGTAAGAGAAGCAGGGAACATTTCGAACAGAGAAATGCACTCTGAGTTCTTTTCAAAGAACTTGCACTTTTCAGAAAGAACCTTGAACTTTGCGAAAGAAGAAAACACTCCTCGAAAAGAAGATTAAACTTTGCGACGAGCTTGAAGTCATTGAACTTTGCGAAAAGGCCCTAAACTCTGCGAAAAGGACTAAAACTCCAGTGTAGCTTTGAAGAGCATCCGAACTCCTCGAAAAGAAGATTGAACTTTGCGACGAGCTTCGAAGTCATTGAACTTTGCGAAAAGGCCCACGAACTCTGCGAAAAGGTATTACGGAGATTCGCGGCTTTAACAAAGGGCAATTCGATGTCACGCACGCCCCTAATGCATTGAAAAGCCGAGACATTCCAGGAAGATTCACGAGCACGAACCAAAGGCATATTCCACCCCATGTGAACACCCAAAGATGAAATTACTTGGGAACTTCTAGAAACTCTAACAAACTTTCAAAATGCATAAATTGATGCCTCTGTTTCTGATTATTTGAACAGTTAAGCGATTCGATTGGCGAACAGATCTGGATCCTAGTGCTCGACTCCTATTGGTTGATCAGATCTATCCAATTGATTGGTTGATACACATTTGAGTGGCTTAGGGAAAACTATAAATAGGCGAACCATTTGCCCAATTTGGGTATCCAGTTTTAGAGTTTTCATCTCTGTTTCCCTCATTCGGTCCGATAGCTTATCCGAACCCCTGTAATCCCTTCTTGTAGTTTACCTTTGAGAGCCATTGTGAGTGATTTGTACTTCCAAGTTCGGATTCAAGGCGTAAGTCTGAGGGCTCTCTAAACCGTGCTCTGTAATTGTAATTTTGGATTTTAAAAGGTTGCAGTAATTTGTGTCTTCTCCATTGGAGTCATGTCGAGGGTTCTGAATGTTCACCTTAGTGCATTAGACTTCTTTAGATTCACTCATCCGCATGCAACTTCCCTTAATTCATCACCCCTGTGCGAATTAGCGTTGGTAACCTAATTCTAGCGATTTCTGATGATGTTCATGTTACGAACTAAAGAAAGAATAGGCCACAACTATTGGATGATCTGTGACCATTTAAGTGGACAGATCATAGCCATAAGTCTAAACCTATTCCTTAATTTGGATTTATTTCTCTTACATCTGTGCTGGTAGCCAGATGAAGATTGAATCTGCTCTGTTGAACTACAGATTCTCCATTAAAATTCAGAGGCTAAAGTACATGAAGCTATTATTTCTGCATTTGTCTTATTTTAAACATCTCCCCAACTCGGATCTGGATCATTTAGTTTAAATTTTCCTTTGTTTTTAGTTTGTTAAACGTGACAAATTCAACCTCCCATCTTATGTGCTTTGTAGATAGGATCAGAGGCCAGATCTGGTAGCTCAGATCTGGAGGTTTATCTTAAATTTTAAATCAATTCCCTGTGGACGATCTTTTACTCACTTACATTTAAAACTTGCTACAATTGGCCCTGATCTTGCAGGCTAATTCTCTTCTAACTGTGCTGATATTTCTTTATTTGTTTATATAGTCTAGAGACACTGTAATTTGGCAGCTATAAAACTGTTTTCAAAACTCACATAAATCAAGCACACTTAGAAGTAACAACAACTGCCGAGCAGATTGTGGCATGGGTGGACAACGTCACTAGAAATACTTTGAGTCAACGACATGAAAATACTGTCGAACACTACTCAGATGCCAAGACCGGACAACAGAGTGCAGAATCCGTCAAGGGGGAAGCCCTAATTTCCACCTCCTTGAAGAAGAGGACTATACATAATACCTCCCGCCATGGAGTGGCCCAGCCCCAGTACACATTCCTTCTTCAAGTTTCGCCCTATTCATAACAAATGCCCTAGCAAGCTCATCAACGTAAGTCGTGACATGGTTAAAGAATAAGCAACCGACCTATTCGGTCCTTAAATCTGGAACTAGCTATCCACCACCACTGTTCCCTCGGGAAAAGGAGCCTATGGACACACAACCGCTAGAAACGAATGCGAGAGAGGAGGTTAATTTACCTCCCCCGCCTCACATCATTCCTCCACCACCTATTCCTGCACCCCAGCCGCTTCATCCAACTGCAAACAAGATGCATCGATCAGGAAAAGAGCTCGCCCTCGAGACCGGCCAAGAATATGATCTCCTACGACATCTTTAAGAGATCTTGGCGTAGATATCGATACTCAAGCTTATCAAGAAGTTGCTCGACCACCATCGGTTATTAATGAAAGCGCTGGAAGAGATGCAGATAGATGAAGATGGCCACCTTGGATGAATTACATCACATGACCTCAGTCATGGCGTAACCATCGGCCCTCACTTTTACAAATGTGGATATGCCAAAGGAATCTCTGCAAGGAAGCTCGGCCACTATATATCTAACGGTCATAATCAGGGGATTCTCAGAACCTAACGCGCTAGTCGACACAAGGGCGGGACTCAACATCTGTCCCATCACCACACTCAAGACTCTCGAATATACCGAGCAAGACATAAGGCCTTCGTCTTTGTCCCTCATCGCATATGATGGCTCCCGACGCTTTGTTAAGGGGTCCACTAAATTGCAAGTTCATCTCAGACCGATCACTAAAGACGTCATATTCCACGTCTCCGACTCGTCTAGTACTTACAACTTGATCCTAGGTAGGAAATGCCTAGAGTCCATGAAAGCAGTAGCGTCTACATATCATCAATGCGTCAAGTTCCTGCATGAAGACTCTATCGTCAGGATATATGCCGACGCGCCTCGCAAAGAAGTAGATACTGATTACGAGGCAAGTATTCCAACAGCCCATGACTCTGTCCTATCCACCGACCACATTAGAAAGGTACAACCACTTGACGATACGGCAATTGCAGAAGTCATTCATCCTAGCTCACCCCCATACCTGTCAAGATTAACAAAGAGAATAGCAGGGCCTGACCTCACCCGGATGTATGATATAAACCAAACCGCAGTGAAAGGGTGGGATCTCATATACCAGCTTGGATACATTCCACATACTGGACTCGACAAGAATAGACAAGGACGAATAGGGTCGGTTGTTTCGAAGAAAGTTTGCAAGGACACGGGGTTGGGTTACCGGTCAGATGGCAAGCAAGCTGACCTCCTGCCAATCTCGCCTAAATGGTCACACGACTTTGTCTACTAAACCACCGAGAAGGCCGATGTGCCAAAAAGAAAGGAAGCATCCCTCACTAAACCACAGGCGAGAGAAATTGAGCAGATCGCCAAAGCCTTTGAGGACTTGACAAGCTTGAACCAAGGTGACGATGACATTGACAAGCCGCTTGAAGGTGTAGGACTGTTGTTTGAGACTAAGGAACCCTACACTACTGAAAGAAGGGAATCACCGGAGTTCGAGCCGCACATAGAAGACTGGGAGTCGACCGATGAGGAGGACGTCCAAATCGCCTCTTTGGAAAATGAGGACAAACCAGTGTCATCCCAGCCTCATGAATCGGAAGGAGAGGACTGGCTCTCAATGTCAAGCGAAGAAGAAGACTATTGGACTAGTCTTACTAATATAGAACTTGGAGATCACTTGAGAGCAGAACGACTAAAATCGCTCGAGGAGGTCAATCACCCTCGGAGCAAAGGATCGGATTATAATGACGAACTTGATTATCAATCCTTGTTGGACAATTGGCGGTGTCCACGCCACTGCCCTTACTCGGAATCGCCTTATTATAGCCTGTGCGCATCTATCTTGTGCAAGATATGATGAACAACAAGAGTGAAAGATCATCATGTTGCCTTTATATAAGTCCAAGAAGAACTAGAGCTTGACGCTACTTAATCTCCGGACGCGCCACAACTTCTGATATTCTGGAACTCACTGGAAGAGGAATGGAAACCGCCACCATGCAATGATGAAGACTACTGGATAGACCTTTCGGCGCTCGAATTAGTAGAGTAGTTAGCCCAAGGCCTTCAAGAGCAGTCAGACGAAGAAGACGACCTCAACTTTAACAACAGCAACCTCATTCCCGAGGACGAAGGCTGGGAATGCCCCTGGGGAGATCCCTGTATATCTCACCCATATCAACCTCGCTGTCGGGCCTGTACACTAATCCTCTCGTACTACGAAGTCCAAAGGAAGGACTCCCAAATCTGGAAGACTCCAACTCCGATAGTAGTAGCTTTGAATGCCCCTCTATTATATGGGAATGCCCGCAAAAATCTCCATGCATCATTCAACCGTACCAGCCCCACTGTAGGACTTGTATTATGATATTAGGAGACCTCGAATGAGGAGGCCAGACTAATCCCTTTCCCACACTATGGGGGATGATTGAAAGCAATCTGGAGTCAGTAATTGGACTTATTGAGGAATACGTCTCGTTGATACGAGAAGAAGAATGCCAGCTAGCCTCACCCCAAGAGGAATCTCAACAGTAAAAATACCTCCAGTCCGATTTCGAAAATGAGAGCTTAGACGACTACTGCCTCTCTGCCCTTTTCGAGGAAGAAGCAGTTTGCATGATAGAAGAAGAAGGCACATAAGCCAGACCGTTGCCATGCTCACTCATCAGGAGGATCAACACAGACGAGGACTCTAAAAAAAAGATGCAAAATTTTGAACGAGTCCATGTAATTCGAAGGCTCACACAAACGACTTCAGCAGCCGTCCAGCTTCCTCGACTAGAAGAAGCAGTCCCGCCGGTTCCTAGACTCATTCAGTGACCGACAAGGAGACTTTTCTCCTAAGTCTACGAGTAGTGGTCCCATCAACGAAATCGAGTAAGAAATAATCGACATGATCACACACGGTCATCGCCCCACCCTCAACATCGAAAAACCCTGCCTCGGCTAGGTTCGAAGTGACCCTACTGCCCCTCCCTCACAAAGGCGTTGAGCATCTTGATGAAGTGACAAGCCCGTAATCATACCTGACGAGATACTCCACGACTTCGAGAGAAGGATGAATAGCCTCGATCTACACCTGACTAAGGATGTCGCAGTTATAAATTGCGTCGATGAAGGGTTTCCTCCCACAAAACTAACCCCCCAGTGTATCCATTTTACATGTATGACCTCACAGATGATGAAGAAGGAGCACCAGCCGCTGAGGAGACACAGGACTTCCAACAGGTCATCAAACGCTTCAACGAGCAAACTCAAGCCGTTGCAAAACCTACCGAAGAAATCAATTTTGACACTTAGGAGAAGCCCAAGAAGCTGCTAATCAGCACAACACTCAGCCCCAAGGAGCGACAACAGATCATCCAAGTCCTCCAAGAACACCTTAGTTCCTTTGCATCGATCTTAGAGCCCGACATAAACCCGTCAAGCAATAACTCAGGAGAATGCACTCACAGATGGCACTACAAGTCAAGGGGAAAATCGACAAGCTACATAAGGCAAAGTTCATACGAATCGTCCTCTACCCCAAATGGGTCGCAAACATAATCCCTGTCGCCAAGAAAGATGATAGAGTAAGGGTATGTATCGACTTTCGAAACCTCAACTAGGTATGCTTGAAAGATGACTTCCCGCTCCCTCACATCGACACTCTGGTCGACAATACTGCCAGACATGAGATGTTATCCTTTATGGATGGCTTCTCCGGATATAATAAGATCAAACTAATGGACTTTGACCAAGAAAAGACTTCTTTCACTATGCTATGGGGAACGTACTACTACGTCGTCATGCCTTTCAGGCTCAAGAACGTAGGAGCCACATATCAATGCGTCATGATGGTCATTTTTCATGACATGATATACAAGTGCATGAAAGTCTACGTCGACGACATATTAGTAAAGTCTCAAACATGAGCAGGACATGCTGAAGTGTTACGACTGGTATTACAGAGATCAGGAAAGTATCAACTAAAAATGAATCCGAAGAAATACGTGTTCGGAGTCACCTCCGGAAAACTACTTGGATTCATAGTTAGCAAGCGAGGAATCAAAGTCAATCCTATGAAGGTCAGAGTCATTCTCGAGATGTCACCTCCTAGAAACATCAAAGAACTACGAGGTCTGATAGGAAGACTGTAATTCATTAGGAGATTCATCTCCCAACACTTAGACATATGCGATCCTTTCTACAAGCTACTTAAAGGAGGGGCTGAGTACACATGGGATGACCAGTGTCAGCAAGCTTTCGATGGAGAAGACAACAAGAGAGAGAAGGCCATTTACTATCTTAATAGAATGATGGTCGAGTACGAACGAAAATACACGTCGATGGAGAAGACATGCCTCACACTAGTATGGGCCTCGACGAAATTACGACACTACTTCGGAGCACACAAGATACTAGTGCTAGCACATATGGACCCTCTGAAGTACATCTTTGAGAAGCCCTCTACATTCGAAAAGCTTGTCCATTGGCATATGCTCCTACAAGAGTTCGACATAACTTATGTCACGTAGAAATCTGTCAAAGGATGAGCGATTGCCGATTTCCTCGCAAACCTTCCACTCCCAGGCAACGAACCTGTACACGAAGACTTTCCCGATGAAGATCTCCTCTCATTCCACAATGAAGAGCCCGAAAAGACTTCATGGACCCTTTACTTCGACGACACACTCAATCATAAAGGAAAAGGCATCGAGATAGTCCTACTGAGCCTAGAAGGAGTTGTCATACTGAAGGCCTTTCAACTCAACTTTCCAGTCACCAATAACGTTACAGAATATGAAGCCTTCACCGCCGGACTATGAGAAACATTACAGTTGGGTGTCAAGTAGTTGAAAACAATCGGCGATTCCAAGCTTGTGATATCACAAGTCATTGGAGAATGGAAGACCAAAGAAAGATGACTGATGGCATACTTAGAAACAGCTTAGTTCCTGATAAAGAAGTTTGAAAGAATTTCTTTCACCCACATCCCTAGACTAGAGAACGAGCTCGCAGACTCCCTTGCTACACTAGCCTCAGTCATTCAGATACCAGTCAGACAGAACACCAAATCCTTCTTCATCGAGAGGTTGACGATGCCAGCACACGAGGTCACCTGACAAGTGAAATCAAAACTGCTAATTGGACCAGAAACCATCATGAATGAAGAGCAACCTACCTCAAGCAACTCTACAAAGAAAGAAGCTTACTTCGCAACCTTCAGATTTGAGAAATCACCAACCGACGATGGACAACCATGATACTTCAATATATGGAACTTCCTGAAGCATCGCCATATCCCTCCTTACACTACGAAGATTGAATGAAAGACAATTAGGAACCAATGCACAAGATTTTATATCCTGGGCGAGATGCTATACAAAGAAGCCTTCATCAAAGGAGTACTGCTACGGTGCGTCATGACAGTCAAAGGCCAATATATCATTTGAGAAGCACACGTCAGTGCTTACGGTGCCCACGCCGGCAGACAGAGACTTGCGAATTAGAATATACGACAAGGCTACTATTGGTCGACGATTATAAGGATTGCCACCTCTACGTCCAATGTTGTAAGCAATGTTAAGAACATGTCACACTCATCAAAGCTCCATCAGGTGCATTGAATCCCATAACTTCACTATGGCCATTCTCGATGTGGGCCTTCGATATCATCGGACCCTTCACGACACGGTTGGGAATACTCACAAGCACACATTCATACTCACCGCGATCGAATACAACACCAAATGGGCAGAAGTCGAGTCATATGTTAGAATCACTGCTTCTATGCTCGTGAAGTTTATCATTCGAAACATCATCACCCGCTTTGGAGTACCTAGGATGTTTATCACTAATAATGGATCACAGTTCATCGCAGAGAAGATGAAGAGACTATGCAAAATATTTGGCATCGACCTGCATCACTCGTCACCATTCTGTCGCCAGGGAAATGGACAGGCAGAGGCCACGAACAAAACTCCGATCCAAATTTTGAAATGAACAGTGGAGACGAGCAATGGAGCCGACTGGCCTGAACAATTACCAAAACTACTTTGGGCCTATAGAACTTCTATTCGCACGATCACTGGTCAAACCCCTTATCTCCTCATGTATGGGATGGAAGTAGTCCTACCCTATAAAATACAAGTACCATCCCTACATATCCAACTTGACGATGAGCTATCTCTAGACAAATGGAGAATTGCTCTGCTCGTCGAGCTAAAATAACTCGATGAGACGCATCTAAAGGCAGCTGATCATGCCTAAGTATACAAGAGGAGGATGGCCAGAGCCTATGATAAGAAAGTCCTCAAGCAAACTTTTGAAATTGGAGAATTAGTCATGAATAAAATCATGCCTTCCAAACACACCCATCTGTAGACACCCAAATTTGGCCCAAGGCCTGATTGAAACATACTTTTAGAAAGGCATAGCCCCTGAGCTTCCAATAGCATCTCCCAAACCCTTAGGAATCGTCACGAAACCTTTAGAACCCTTCCCGAACACTTAGGAATCAACCCTAACCCTTAGAACCCTTTCCGGACCAGTTTCGGTCGGGCTATGGTTAGATAAAGGTGTGCCAAAGGTTATTGGGACCTCCTGCTAAAACTAAATTAAATATCATTAGAAAGAGGACTTCCCCAACTATCCAACAATCCAAGAATCACCTTGATCCGCTGTATACACAAAAAGTTATGATGATCCAAAGATTCTGGCTTGAATCGACTCTACTTCACCAAACGGGGTGGACCCCTCGACAGGCTCTGAACCACTCGAGAGCCTCTCGAGCACTATGGCAATGCCTAGCGTGTATAAAACACACGCTAAGCCATTTCTAGGGAAATGTTGCCAAGTGTGTATATTATACACACTAGGCCACTTTTTTCACAGAATTGACTTAGCATGTATAATATACATGCTAAGCCAATTGGGGCCCACAGCGGGCTCTGGACTTCTCTGGCACTGTACATATGCCTAGCATGTGTAATACACATGCTAGACTTAGCTACAGTAACCAATGGATTTTGCTCAAAAATGGCGTTTGGGGTTTGACTTGTTGACCATCCCAATGTTTAGGGTGGGTTTCATTAGGATTGTTGCACCCCCATTTAACCTATTTGCAACTCATGTGCCATTTGAAACCTTAGATTTAGGATTACCTAATTGCTAATCCTAATTAGCTTTTAAGTATCCCCCTAACCCTCTCCTTTTCTATAAATAGAGAGGCACCCCCCTTGCAAATGGCTTGAAAATTTTCCAAGAGAGAGAAAAAGATTAAGAGATCCCCTTCTCCCCTTTGGTGCACCAAACCGATACAAATTTCAAAATTCAAAATCATCTTTTAAACCCCATCTTCCATCAAAAATCCGTTAGTCTAGGAGAGGCCTACCCCCTAGCCTTCTTCCTTTATCCCTTAGCTATCAAGCCTTAGAGGTTAGAACCCATCTTTCAACCCCTTAAGCTATCAGAAGCTCCTTGGAGTGCACCTACGCGAAGGTCCACAACTGTGCTACAAGGACCCAAGAGCTCCCTCTCTCCCCTCTACTCCTCTACCCTCTTTGCTTTTCCTTTATCCAAGGATTCAAGTCATTACACCGTCAAATTTTTGGTATTTACGGAGAGCTTGATAGGATCATAGTGTCTTTGGGCAAGAGGAAGTGCTCCCCTTTTTATTTTTATTTTTCCTTTCATTTGGCCTTAAGTAGAGACCGCTTACGAGCGGGTTGATCTGGTGCCTAACACCTTCCCGATCGATAACCGAAGCCCCTACCCAAGAGCCTTTGCCGAAGACTATATCAGAGTCATATTTTTAGCACTTTGGTGCTCATCATATTGATTTGGGTATCTCGGGACTTGTTATTCACTAAAAAGTACCACTTTTCACCTCTTAACTTAGCCTTTGCTGGACCTTAAAGCAGACTAATAACCATTTGTTAAGTGTATTTTGAAGTTAGTAATAAAATGTGTAGCTTAATGCAAACTCCTTGCTTTTTGGCTCAAAAGAGAGAGAGAATAGACTCAAAGATGACAGCTGAGACAAAGACTAATGGAACACCTTGGTAGTGCTCACCATGGTGACTCTTTATTGCTGATCACATTTGACTAAAGTCTAGAAGATAAATGAAGTTAGCAGAGAACGGAGGAGACTGCGACAACAGCAAGTGTAATGCACCAAAGCAACAAAAGATAGACCTCACAGAGTTGAGGAGCTTCCTCACAAAGCTAAAGATGAAATGGAAGAGGCTCTTGCGCAGATATGCCGCCAGTTAGAAGGACAGTTGAAATGACCTCACGAAGATCTCTCAGGTTAAAGTCCCCAGAATCTGTGGTCGCGAAGCTCTCGTGAAGATCAAGCCACAAAGCAGCCATGCGAAGAACACAACTACTCCATATGTACATTGAACAAAATGTCACCTCGCGGAGTTCTCACGTAGCCCTGGAAGAGAGAGGCACCCAGAATTCTCTTTGTGCATATCTCGCACACTCTGAAGCCTTACCATCGATTACGCTAGCACAGGAGCATAACTGCACGAGTACTTAGCGAGAGAGCTTCTGAAGCTCAACTGAGCGAGAAATCCTAGTGCTCCAAACCATCTGGCAAATGAACAAAGAAGATGAATCAAGAGTGATCGCACGGTAAGCACTTCTCACCTAAAGGCAACTCCGCTGATGGCTCAAGAATCGTATGCGAATGAACTAATGTAGATGTCAGCCCTTCGAAGCTCGAACTCTCTACTTCTTAGTTTTAACTGAAGGACTTTTTGGGAATTTCCCAAGGCTAGGGCACACTTCCCGAGGAGCAAATTTTGAGGCACATAGCTCCAGGCATCCAAGGGTTGAAATAGTGCCATGTCTACTAGAAAAATTAAGGTTAATCTCTTTGGAGCCAAGGCCGTTTTGACAGAGTATATAAGCTGTACGTAGAGTTTATTATTTTCATCTTTCCTTCATCCTCTGTTGGCTGCGAGCTTCAGCAGGCTAGGGTTAAGGTTTGATCATCTCTTTTTCTTATTTTCCTTCTTTCTTAGCCCAACACTTGCTGGCTAGCTCCCCTATAAGCAGCTAGGTTTTGTTTTATTTCAGTTTGTAATAGGTTTTTGGTATATATTGGGATTGTAGATAAGCAGTTGTGTACAGGCTGCAGCCTGGAGATAGTTCATTGTAAGTTTTGTGTTCATCAATGGATTGCCGTTTTAATGCCTAATTGAATCTAAAGATCTTTTGGTTTCTTTAGAAGTTTATAGGATCCATGTATTTGGGACTAGCCCATTCAGTTTTTAGTAGATCTATTGTTTACCATCTGATTTCCCTTAGTTTGATAGCCCCATGGAAAGCAATGCTAGATCTGTAGTGAGATCCAGGGAGTTTAGAGGCCTATGACCATGGTGGTTGTAGCAGTTTTCATGTTCTTTCTCAAGCCTCCATGGGATGGACAGACTAATGGGATATCCTGTGACCATTCAAGTGGATAGAGTATGGACCTAAGGTTGTGTCTATTCATATGTTTGAGAAGGATTCTTCTCCTCTGCACATGAGCTTCTAGAGCCTTATGAGGAGGTTTGTATAGGAACTGGCTCCCCTTTGTTTTACCTAGCCGACATCAGATGTTAGATTTGATCTCTTTGTAGTAATTGCAGCTTGAGGTCGAGTCATTGTAGGCCGTTTATAGTAATGACCAGCTGAATCTAAGGCCTTATTCAACCTGTTGCATGATCCTTTTTGTAGGCACTAGTGAGTAGTTGGCCTTAGCAAAACACTTAGGATCTTATGGGTTGGAATACCTATGGATGTCAGCCAGGGCTGTGCGCAGATCTGGGGAGCTTGTAGCACTGACATTACATAGTGCTACAACAGTATTCATGACTTGATTTGGCCCAGTGGCTGGGGGAATGATCAGTCCACTCCTCTGGGTTAGATTGGCAATGTCTGTTTTAACCAATGAGATCTTACAGAGTCTATCGGATACCCTGTGACCATTAGAGTGGACAGAGTATAGCCCTAAGAGCGCCCAAAATGGCATGGGTTAAATCGAGTATTTTTACCTTGTTGAGGCTTTTAATAGCATCTCAACAAGGAACTCTGCAGAGACAGACTAAATCTGAGTTACATCACTGCTTTAACTCTAGCTTAACTTGCTTACTTCTCATAATTTTTATATTTTATTTTGGCACACACTACCACCATCTTCCTCTTAACCCTTTCTTTAGGATAGGGCTACATTTTATTTCTCTATTTTTAAGATTAATTTAGTGTAGTCGTGACACCCAACTCCCTTTCTTTAGGATTGTCAAATCTGTAGCTAGATCTGGAGGTCTACCATTATAGCCCATTTTGGGTTCTTGATTAATTTCTCTGTGGGACAAACTCTTACTTATCAAAACTTGCTACAATGGACTCTGTATCTTACAGGACTGTGTGTGTTTTAGACTTGCTGTAATGACCTATCTCCACATCTCTACATTCTCTCCACTATTCTTAATAAAATAGCAGCAGTCTGAAACCTCGACAAACATGTTTTTGGCGCCGCTGCTAGGGATATTGATGTTTTTAGTAGGCCTGAGTTATATTATAATTTAGGCTAACCAATTCTTTGTAGCTGTGACTAATCTAGATGGAATTTTGCAGAAATGGACAGCAGAAGAAGGGAGAAGCTAAAGTTGCAGCTGGAGTATAGCTAGCTCTGTTTGTACTTCCTTCCCCCTAAATCTTAGTCTATTTATGCTTACTTTCCTGTGTTTGTTTAGTGTAAATCTGTATAACTGCTGATTTTTGTCTGAAATATTCTTTGTGTGTGCTTGTGAGTATTTTCTGTGCTTACTGTGGGTGTGAGTATATGCATAGTAGAAGGTCTTTAAACCCTGAACTAGAACTTCCAAATCCAGAGATTGAAAAGATCCTTAGGCCTAGACACACACCACAGGGCCCTGCTATTGAAACTGAACCAACTATCCTGGCTGAGAGGCAGAGGATATTAAAAGAATATAATGCACATGAGGAGTGCACCTCCCCCTTCTACATTCAATTTCCCTCTGTTGAGGGGAACTATGAAATTAAATCCCCCACCATCAGTATGCTGCCTTCATTTCATGGGCTGAGTAAAGAAGATCCCTACAAGCATATCGACTAGTTTTTAGCACTTTGCACTACCTTCAACATTGCTGGCTTGGGGCCTGAGGTCACTAAATTAAGGCTTTTTCCTTTCTCCCTAAAGGACATAGTCAGCACATGGCTATCAAAGCTCCCAACCAACAACATACAATCATGAAGTGACTTTTAAACTAAATTCCTGGCTAAGCTCTTTCCCACGAACAAAACAAGCCAGATGAGGATAAATATTTTGTCATTCACTCAGTCCTCAACTGAGAATTTTTCTGAAGTTTAGGAAAGATTCCATGAGATGTTAAAACAATGCCCCCACCACCAAATCCCAATTTGACAGCTTGTCCAAGTGTTTTATCAAGGAATTAATTCCAAGAGCAGGGATATGGTGGATGCTTCCTGTGGTGGTAGTTACCTCCACAAGACAGCTGAGGAAGCATGGGAGTTGTTTGACATAATAGGGGAAAATTCCATGCAGCAGGAGTCTCTGTCATACAATAACAGTCAGACTCTAGCTAAGATGATGAAAGAGGCCACCCCTAGAGGAGGAATATATAAAGTGAAGGTGCAAGGAAATCTAGAGAGGAAGGTGGACAACCTAAGCTTAAAGTTTGACAAATTGATGAATGTGATGCAGCTTTGGATGGTTGTACAGGTGGAGGAGGCATGTCTGATATGCCAATCTCTCACACATTCTATTCATGATTGTCCATCTGC
Source organism: Chloranthus sessilifolius (assembly GCA_021018995.1). Lineage (NCBI taxonomy): Eukaryota > Viridiplantae > Streptophyta > Magnoliopsida > Chloranthales > Chloranthaceae > Chloranthus > Chloranthus sessilifolius. The sequence continues at coordinate 42,572,359 of CM037591.1, read as the reverse complement.
CAACCAATCTTCTGATTTTATTATGGAGCATGTCAATGCTACTCAAACTTTTGGGCAGCAGCCTGCTGGGTATTCTTGGAGGAACCACCCAAATCTGAGGTGGAGGCAAGATTCTTATCCTCAGTCCCAGCAGCAGCAAATGGTAGCTCCTTACAAACCCCAACACCAGTATAATCAAGGTTACCCACCAAGGCAAAATTTTCAGTTACCTGCCCCATAGTCAAACTAGTTGGCCCTGCCCCCACAGTAGCCCATATCCTCTTCATTTGAAGAGCAGATGCTGGCTTCAATGCAAAATTTAGGGAGCATGGTGCAAACTGTCAATTCTCATGGATAGAGCATCAAGAAGATTGAGGACCAACTGGGAGAGATTTGTAATGCTCTGAATAGGAGAGAAGAAGGAAAATTGCCTAGTCAGCCTCTGACAAATCCTAAAGGTCAGTATATGATTGGTGATCCATCCTCTACTCAGGAGGAAGCTAGTGCTCAGTGATCCAAACATTGGTAATAAGTATACCATATGTATGAAAATTTTGTTTTGGTTTGTGTTCTATAGAATTTCGTCAGTGGTATTTTTAGTGTTATGATGATTTGCTTGTCTTACTTTATCTGTTTGTTTTTTAAGTTTGTGTTGGATACTTGTGCATTTTTGTCATTGGAATTTGCTGTTCATGATTGTGGATGATTGGTTGAGGTGCTCTCATCATAATTGCATTGAACTTGATCTGAAAAACTATCTTTAGAATCTTACAATGTTGATGAATTATTGATTTAAATGGGCATATGTGTTTCATGATTGAAGTGAATCACCTGTCTGAGGTTTGGTGTCCATGCACAGTGGTTGGGTGCACAACAGCATGGATGCACTAACCAATGTGCTGTACTGAGCTAACAGAGTAAAGATTGAGAAGAAATGCTACCTCGTTGAGCTGAAGAAAGCTTAAATTTGCTGTGCGAGCCACCACTGGGCTTCCTCGCGTGCTAAAAGCATGAGAAAAGGCTATAAAAAATTACCTCACGGAGTTGCTTCTGCTCTGCGAACCAAATCTGTATGTGAAGCATGACTTTAGTGTTGTTCTGCGTGAGAATTGCACGAGGTAACTCTTTGAAGCAGCACAGAGCCTCGCATACCAGCACCACTGAGTCAGCTCTGCGATTCTCAATGTGAGGCAGTTTGCCCTTCAATGCACAAAACGTCTCACGGACTTAAAAGCCAACTGCGCGAAAATCCTACTCCGCGAACACCTATTGCCAACTGTGCGAACCGTGGGATTTTCTCTATAAACTCAGCGAAACCCCTCATTTTCTTCATTTCAACTGTCGGCCCTAGTTTTCGGCGCACTCAACCATAGCTCCCAGTTCTTCCTTTCTTCTCTACCCCTTAAGCCACTCCACCTTAAGCTTTTTCCTCTTACCATTTTGTTCCCTAGCACCTTTCGGTCTCTTTGAACAAGGTTTGAGGGGATTTAAGCAGCTTTGAACACGTTGAGGTGGAACCCTAGCTCTTAAATGGTACGATCTCCATTTCCTCTCTGTGCTGTGATTGATTTGATCTTCAGAGAAGAGTAGGGCCAAAATTTAGTGTTTCGGTGTTTACTCATTGCGTTCTACATTTTCTGAGATTTGTGAACCCTCATTTAAAATTTTTTGAGCACCCATTACCAAGAGTTCAAAATTCATCGATACATTGGCGGCTATGCTAAACCCTGCTCCTAGTGGCAGCCCTATGGCCACTAGAAAATCCATAAGGATTGCAGAGGCCTCCACATTGGAGACCTCTGCGGTGCCCTCACCTAGTGCTGACCCCACAATTTTCAAGGAAAAGAAGAAATCCGCCCCAAAGAAGAGGGCGAGAGAGCACCCACCTGCTGAGAGCCCTAAAATTTCAAAGAAGAAACAGATGGAAGGCAAGACTGTGGCCCCTGAGGTTGCTAAGGAAGAGAATAATGAATACCTCAGGTTCCCTTCTGAGTTTGTGCCGACAATTTCGCTAGAGGCTGAAACCATTTTTGATAAAGCCTACTTTGAGGAGCTACTAGAGATCTCTGCCTTCATTGAGTATCTGACCAATGCATCTCTACTGCCCCTATTGAGGCCCCCAATGCACCTGGTTTTCCCAATGATAGTGAGATTATTCTATCAGAATATGAAGTTAAAAATGGGTGATGATGGGAACTCAGCACTGCTGGTCTTAATTGATGACTTCGAGATACTGTTCAACCAGGCAGACATTGCAACAATATTAGGGATACCAGCTAGGTATAACCCTGAGTGGAGTTTGGGCCCCCCTTTGACAGCTTCCATTATTGAAATTGCAAAAAAATTAACTGGAGGAATCACTGCCTCAGGAGACTCAATCAGAAAGAGAGACCTGAATCCCAAACTCAGGCTCATAGATGCAGTGTTGAGGAAAAATATGTATTGCTCTGGTCATGAGCAAGAGAGGAGGTACCCCATAGCTGATGCCCTCCTCTCATTTCACAGAAACTACTACTTGGATATAGCCAAGTTGATTTTTGACGAAATTAAAAATCTATGTGAGAAGGTGAAAGTAAAGAAAAAACCTCAGGCCCTCCCCTACTGCAGGCTGATCACTGCTTGGCTACAGTTTGGAAAATACCCCTTCAAATGGGAAGAGGAGACAGTGGCTCTGAAAATAATGGAAAGAAATAACGGGGTATTAGTGGCACAATGATGGGAAAGAGGGAGAAGAGGAAGGAATTATTGAGAGAAGCAGCCCCCACAATTCAAAAAGCTACTGCTGCTGCTACTACTATTGAGGCAGCAGCCTCTGTTGGGCTAGCTAGGCCCTCAATCTCATTGCCAGCACATACCCCCTCCCCCTCAGCTTTATCTACACCCATTGCCCCACCACCTCTACCCTTCATCCAGACATCATAACCCCTCATAAGCACAGTACCCTTACCTGAGCCTATCTACCCAATCACCACAACATGAACCACCCAAATCTTACCACCAACCATGATAACCACTGCAACCCTACCCACTACTGCACCCTTACCCCCTTTTTCAGCCCATACCAGCCCCCCTGTAAAAATTGCCTACACTAAAAAAAGAAAACTCACAAAAGGTAAAGCCCTCCAAGAACCCCAGCCCACCTACATTTCCCAAACCATTCCAATCCCTGATACCACCTTCATTCCAGACCCAATACCCACAACCTCTATACTAGAACCCCATACCTTTGACACCCCCCAACAGTCCATTAAGACTTCCCCACTTTTGTACCTATCCCTAGTGAGCCATTTTCAGGAGAGAAATTTTCTACTATGATATCTACTATCCTAGGGGACATCAACCTAGAGTATACCCCTCTCTCAGACTCGCCTCCCCCCACCACATGAACCACCATAGGCCACTACCTTCACGTATCGACCCACATCTCCCTTCCAACCAATTTCACCTATCCAACCCACACCCAATACCATACCAGACCTCTTACCCCAAATCCTACACCTCTTACTTTCCCTACACTCCTAAATGTTCGCCAATACCTAAACCCAAGCCACAATTGAGGCCAATCTTCATTCACTCCACTCCACCTTACCAAACCCTACCTCCATCCCAAACATTTTACAATCCATCCAGGCAACTTTAACCACTCTCACCCAACAGCCCCAATAGTCAACTATCCCTACTTCAATCCCTAATCCCCCACCAGCTCTTACTCCCATTGCACCTATCCTTGATACTTCTCTCAGCAACTTTACCCTCCACTCAAACTGAACTTGACCCTCAACTACCTACACCAGAGCCTACCCTCCATGTCCCTCACCCTCTGCCCTCCACCCCACCTCTGTCCTCATCCAGTCCCCTTCTTTTCCAAGCTGGCCCTTCTTCCAGTGCTGATATGCCCATCTATCCAATCTTTGCTACCCCCATGCCCCCTTACTCCACCCTTCTCAGAGCCATGAAAGCCAATGCCTACATAAAAAGAGATGTAGTTCAGGGCATGGCTAATTTGAAAGCTACAGTGAGGCAGCCACACCTTGATCAAATTAAACTCCTGATGCTTGCTCATAAGGTTGAGAAAAAGGAAATCAAGAAAGGATGGCAGAAGATTATGGTCCAATATAATGAAGCAAAGAACCGAGTAGAGAGTCAGGAAGATGTCATCAAGGAACTAAAAGAGAAACTGCGGTTGATTGAGGAGCGTGCTTATGATTATGGAGTGGCTATTGCAGCCTTAGAGAAGAGGGTAAATGCACAAACTGACCAGGAGATGCCAGAGACTCTTTTTAAAGAACTCAACCCTGATGTACCTCTTCAACAATCAGGTCCGGATGCCACGAGTCCTAGCCCTATCAAACTTGGACTCAAAATCAAGGAACCTACACAAAAACCTTCCCGCACTCCAAGAAAAGGCTCAGCCAAGCCTAGGAAAGTTACTTTCAAAAGACCACTGTCTAAGGCTGCCACTTTAAAGCAAGCAAATGGGAAGGGAATCCAAGAACCTCCGGCTGAGGCCAAGGACTCTGATGATTAAATTTTGCACTTGTATTTCATTAGGAAGTCGTGCCATTTTTTGTGTAGTTTACTTCCACCTACTTTGTACACACTTTAGCTGTATAATAACACTGCTCTTTATTTTGTTTTATTTAGTTTCCAATCTGTCAATTTTTATTTTTATGTGTATTTTTTTTTTCTTTTTTGTTATTTGTTATGTGTTCTGCTTTTCTCTCTTGTAGATTTAGTGTAGTTCATTTCTGTGTTCTATACCTGCTGCACAGCCATTGTCCCTTGAATCAGTGAGGACACTGCTCCTTATAGGTTTGGGGGTGTGGCAGGTTCTACCAATGAAGTAGTTAACCCAAGTGCAGCAGAGTCAAGTAAGTAATGATAGGAATGGAGCCATGTTCACCTAAAAATCATGAAAATTAAAGAAATTTAAAATTTTTGCAGACCTTTAGGCATTACAAGCTTTTAAATTTTAACTTTTCCATGATGTGAACACCAAGTAAACTCACTTGTATCAGTATTGAGTGAATCATTAAAGAGAGAAAAAGGTAAGGACATACTTAAAAGTTCAATGGAAGACCATAACTAGTGAGAGTTGGGCCTACAAAATTTTTTTCCTTCGTTCAAGGAGTGACTGAGGCAATTCTTCTAGCTCTAAGGACTGGCTGAGGCAATGCCCTCACTAGAAGTTAGGCACCTCCAAGTTGAAACAACTGACAGCACTGATGAAACCTAGGAAAGGATCAAGGCCTTCTCTTGGACAGATTGAGCTTAAACAGACCAAATCCTAATCAACTGCCCTTGTGCACACACCTGTTGAGCCTTAATTTCTAATTTTCTTCAAAATACACCTGAGTACTTGCACTTGAACCTATGGACCTGACTCAAACCTACCCTCACTCTGAGAATTCAGAAGGTAAAGGAGAAGGAGCTGAAAATGGATAAGATATGGTCAACATTGGGTGAATGGAGAAGAGATACCTAAAGTTGAGTAGTGTAGCAGCTAAGGAAAGAGGTGACAAGTTATAAACACAAGAATAAAAATAAAAATAGAAAGAAAAATACAAGAAAAAAAGAAAAATAATAATGAAGAGGAGCGAGAGAGGAGTCAAGAGGAAAAGTTCATTGGAAAAATCAAAATAAAGTGGAGAAGCTGGCCACTTCAAGTCTGAAAATTTTGAAAGAAAATGAAAAGGTACTAAACTAAAAATGGGTGGAGTCATGAATCACCTCCTTCACTTACTGATTTCTCAACTTTGAATCCCTTTTCAACCTTACATTCTTTATAACCCACTTCATAAGCCACATTACAACCCAGTTAAAGACCTTGTGATCTAAAGTTGAATGTGCTGCCATGAAGAAACAAGGAGTTGTCTAATCTATGGTGAGGATATGCTAATGATGCCAGGACTTAGGTGCTTTATCTATGCTCATGCTTACAGACCCATTTGGGGGCTGTGACTCTTCTTGAGCTTGAGAGAAAATGAAAGCCTCAAGGTCTCTTGTGAGAGTATGCCCTGGTGAGCATTGGGTCTGATGTTGAATGTATTGAGCATGGCCTATAACCTGATATTTGAATTAATGATGAGCTCAGTGCTGACATACATGTGTTGTCCCCCTTGTTATGAACTAATTGGAAATGTTGTGCATGTATGTAGAGGTTGTGATGATTAAATGTCTGTTCTTTTCATGTCAAAATTTCTCACATTTTTATTGAATCAAAGGTGAACTGATGCTCTGTTTCTTGACAGCTGACTTGATAATGTTGCACCTTTGTTAACTGTTTCATTGAGAAGTTTGTGGGTATCTTCATTGAAAACCCTTAGGAGACTTCACTCCTCCACTAGGGATCACCTAAGGGTTTAAAAGGCTTGGTACATATGCTAAATATATTCGTGCTCCCTATGAAAGTGGCATTTCAATTCTTAGAGTAGTTGTTTTAATTTCTCCTTTGCTCAGGGACTAGAAAAGATTAGGTTTGGGGGTGTGTTATTCACTAAAAAGTATCATTTTTTACCTCTTAACTTAGCCTTTGCTGGACCTTGAAGCAGACTAATAACCCTTTGTTAAGTATGTTTTGTAGTTAGCAATAAAATGTGCAGCTTAATATAAACTTCTGGCTTTTTGGTCCAAAAGAGAGAGAATACACTCAAAGATGACAACTGAGATAAAGCCTAATGGAACACCTTGGTAGTGCTCACCATGGTGACTCATTGTTGCTGATCACGATTGACCAAAGTCTAGCAGATAAATGAAGTTAGCTGAGAAGGGAGGAGACTGTGACAGCAACAAGTGCAATGTACCAGAGCAGCAAAAGATAGACTTCGAAGAGTTGAGGAGCTTCCTCATGAAGCTAAAGATGCAGTGGAAGAGGCCCTCGTGCAGATATGCCACACAGTCAGAAGGACAGCTGAAATGACCTCTCGAAGATCTCGCAGGTTAAAGTCCCCAGAATCTGTGGTCGCGAAGCTCTCGTGAAGATTAAGCCACAAAGCAGCCATGCGAAGAACACAACTAGTCCATATGTACACTGAACAAAATGTCACCTCGCGGAGTTCTCGCATAGCCCTGGAAGAGAGAGACGCACAGAATTCTCTTCACGTAGATCTCACACACTCTGAAGCCTTACCATTGACTACGCGAGCGCAGGAGCATAACTGCATGAGTACTTAGCGAGAGAGAGCTTCTGAAGCTCAACTGAGAGAGAAATCCTAACGGTCCAGATCATCTCTGTGATAGAAAGGCAGCACAAAGGAACTCCATGATGAATTGAAGAGTGACTGAGCGAGTAAGCACTTCTCACCAGCTAAAGGTAACTCCGCGTGGCTCTGTAGCTGTGCGAATGAACTAATGCAGATACCAGCCCCACAAAGCTTAGGCTCTCCACTTCTCAGTTTTAACTGAAGGACTTTTTGGGAATTTCCCAAGGCTACGACACACTTCTCGAGGCACAGATTTTGAGGTGCATATCTCCAGGCATCCAAGAGTTGAAATAGTGCCATATCTGCTACAAACATTAGAGTTAATCTCTTTAGAGCCAAGGCCATTTTGACAGAGTATATAAGCTGTACTTAGAGTTTATTATTTTCATCTTTCCTTCGTCCTTTGTCGGTTGCGAGCTCCAGCAGGCTAGGGTTAGGGTTTGATCATATCTTTTTCTTATTTTCTTTCTCTCTTAGCCCAACACTTGCTGGCTAATCCCCATGCAAGCAGCCAGGTTTAGTTTTATTTCAGTTTGTAATAGGTTTTTGGTGTACATTGAGATCGTGGATGAGCAGTTGTGTACAGGCTGCAGCCTGGAGATAGTTCATTGTAAGTTTTGTGTTCATCAATGGATTGCCGTTTTAATGCCTAATTGAATCTAAAGATCTTATGATTTCTTTAGATGTCTATAAGATCCATATATTTGAGACTAGCCCATTCAGTTTCTAGTAGATCTATTGTTTACCATTTGATTTCACTTGATTTGATAGCCCCATGGAAAGCAATGCTGGATCTGTAGTGATATCCAGGGAGCTCGGAGGCCTGTGGACCATGGTAGTTGCAACAATTTTCATGTTCTTTCTCAGACCTCTGTGGTATGGACAGACCAATGGAATGCCCTGTGACCATTCAAGTGGACAGAGTATGGCCCTAAGATTGTGTCCAGCCACATGCTTGAGAAAGGTTCTTCTCCCTTGCACATGAGCTTCTAGAACCTTGTGAGAAGGTTTGTACAGGAACTGGCTCCCCTCTGTTTTACCTAGCTGACATCAGATGTTAGATCTGATCTCTCTGTAGTAATTACAGCTTGTGACTAAGTCATTGCAGGCCATTTATAGCAATGCCCAGCTGAATCTAAAGCCCTATTCAACCTGTTGCATGGTCCTTTTTGTAGGCACCAATGAGCAGTTGGCCTTAGCAAAGAACTTAAGATCTTGTGGGTTGAAATATCTATGGATGTCAGCCAGGTCTGTGCGCAGATTTGGGGAGCTTGTAGCACTGGCATTATATAGTGCTGCAATAGTATCCATGGCTTGATCTGGGCCAGTGGCTGGGGGAATGATCAGTCCACTCCTTAGGGTTAGATTGGCAATGCCTGTTTTAACCAATGGGATTTGACAGAATCTATCGGATACCCTGTGACCATTAGAGTGGACAGAGTATAGCCCTAAGAGCGCCCAAAATGGCATGGGTTAAACCAAGTATTTTTACCTTGTTGAGGCTTTTAATAGCGTCTCAACAAGGAACACTGTAGAGACAGACTAAATATGAGTTACATCACTGCTTTAACTCTAGCTTAACCTGCTTACTTCTCCTAATTTTTATATTTTATTTTGGGACACACTACTACCATCTTCCTCTTAACCCTTTCTTTTGGATAGGGCTATATTTTATTTATCTGTTTTTAGGATTAATTTAGTGTAGTCGTGACACCCAACTACCTTTCTTTAGGATTGTCAGATCTGTAGCTAGATCTGGAGGTCTACTATTATAGCTAATTTTGGATTCTTGATCAATTTCTCTATGCGACAAACTCTTACTTATCAAAATTTGCTACAATGGACCCTGTATCTTGCAGGACTGTGTGTGTTTTAGCAGTAGTCTGAAAGAATAAATCCACTCTGGATTTATTCTTTCCACTGTTCTTAATAAAATAGCAGTAGTCTGAAACCCTGACCAACAGGACACCAAAAGCTCTGGTGGCGACTCTAAATTTTTAGTGAAAAGAGCGGATCGTCGCGACGGACTCGCGAGAGCCCATGTTTGCAGACCATCCAAAGGGAAAACTGAGATCGAACTGTGAGGGCTCGTATGTCATACCGGCCGCATACCCAGGGAACACATACAAGCTGGTGAACTAGGACGGGGAAGAGCTCCCTAACCCATGGAACGCCATGTACCTCAGGAAATACTACCCTTATCCTCGTAATCATTGTATCTTATAGTCATATACCTATATTTACCACCCCCGCAGTCATCAAGACTCATTCATTGGTTGTATGTCTTCATTTCCCAGGATATCCTTCAAGGCTTTCGACTCACTGCCCACTTTCTTATTCGGGCAATTTGATCAAAAGGACTAGTGGAATACTTGACCTCTTCAAAAAATATAAGTAACACCCAATTCTCACCCCTTTTCCCCGCCATTGGAGGATATGCTAAAGCATGGAAAATGAAGATGTTAGGCTCAATCAAAACTCACCATTCTTGCATCAGCTGGTTGCTTTCAGAAATATATATATATATATATATATATATTTATATACATATATATATATACATATATATATATATACACATACACACATAACTGAGAGAGAGCAATACGACGGGTGAACAAGTCAATGACCCCAAGGAAGCATAAACAAATCGTGAGGACATTCCTGGTAATCCCACTAGGAAAGTATAAGCGATCCGCGAGGGCATCCCAGGTGCCCAATACTACTAGATATCATTGTAAGGCGGCGTGAGGAGGACGAACTCCTGCTAACCATAGAATGTGAGACATTGATGGCATCGAAACATGACAGAGAATTCAATCATGACACCCCATACCAACCTGAGAAAAAGACAGTTACTTATCTCTTTTAGAAATTGTCAGATAGAAACTATTCCCTCACATCATTGAGTCTTACCCCCCTCTTTCACCTTTAATTTTGTTTTCGGACAGTGAGTCAGAACCCTCCTAGATATCCCCAGATATGAAACTGAAAACTCGTGAATGACGACTAATGCAACCACTTACTATCTACCGCTCACCCTCTAGTGCTGACTATGGGATAGGATGATTACTACCAATGGTAAAACCCTAGTATACAACTAACGTGACACAACGACTTCTCCCGATTCAGTAAATAGTATCAAGGAATTTCCTCAACACTAACTCATCAAAACGCACATGGCTCCTAGGCCCAAGTGCTCACAAAACTCAGAAATGCTCTATTGCACCATGACACTGGGGCATTTTTATTTTGGAAAAGGAGTCAGCTTGAGAAAGAGGTGCAAGATAATGAAGTCATCACCCCAGGAAGGCCACTGAAGATACCACATTGCCTATTCCATCATGCTCCTACACTGGGGCATTTTTTTTTAGTTTTAAGATTTCTCTTTCAGTTATTTCCTTTTCCTGTTGCATTATTTTTTCCTTTTTGTTAAAAAAAAATAAAAATTATACAATGATCCATCCTTTATTACTAGGCTTCGGTCTGAGATACCTCCCCCCTTGACGAACAACAAGGGGGAAAATAAACTTACTAATAACTTTGTCATTATGTGCAGGTATAGAGTAACCATCGACTATTACTAGGCCAGCCCAAAGAGCATCCAAGTCCCAATGATAGAGGACGACATCAAGAGTTGCCAGTTAAACTGCGCAAGGTAAAATAAAGAAAGGAAAACCGAAGCCAGGTATATCTGAACTGAAAAATCTCTATATATCAAAACTTTTCTTTTACATCTGTCACCAGGGGCATGCCCCCTATATACAATGAAAAAATATATATATACACAACCCTACTCCCTACATTGCCTATGGGGTGGTCGGTCGCCGCTATCCCATAGTATCGTCAGCACGTGGATAAGGAGACTGATCCATTGAAAACTCGTTCCCGACACTTGGAGTCGGCGGACACTCCCTGCGAAGGGAAGGTCCAACAACTGAACCCCCCTTACTCGCCTGACTGGTAGTCTGTCTTGACTGTGAGAGCAAAGGACACTCAGCATGTAACTCCCGAATAATGGAATCCTCATGAGCGTAGTCCCTGACACAGTTATGCGTCGTATGACGAAGCTGGCCAGCCCGAGAGCCAGTGCCCACCGACTCTGACTGGGTAAGACAACCGACCATCCCGCGAACTCCTCCCTCACTCCTTGCTAGTCGGTACTACAGCCGATCTATCATAGACTGCATCTCCGACCACACCGACTGACGAGCAACCTCTATCACCTTAGTCTGAGTCCCTTGCGCAATGAGCAGGTCAACCAGCTGGTCCTCACGACTGTGCATATTATCGAGAACTCGCCTCGCTCCCGTAGCGGGGCGCGCCTGCACCACCTCCAGACGCGACTCCTCGAGCTGACGAGCCTGCATGATAATACAAAATCAAGAACAGAGCACAATCATAAAAGAAAGAAAAGCTGAAGAGAGAACGAGAAGCATACCAGGTCTGCTCTCTCCCAGAGAAGATGCTTGATAGTCATAGCGGTCACTGGATCAGTAGGCGGCGCAGGAGGAGCGTCAAGCATAGATGGTTGCATCACAAAACCTAAAAGGAAAGCACATCAGATAATATTACGACTATAAAATTGAAAATGAAATATAACTACACCAACTATAATATACCTGAGTGGGGATAGGAATAGACCCCTGAGGAGGAGCCTCGAGACTCGAGTCAGGAAGGACCTGCACAAGAACCAAATCAACCAACAAAACACGTCTGACGATAAAACCAAAATTGATAGGAGCAAAACAAACTAATACACACACATTATACTTGACTCTCGGAATGTAAAGAAGTGGCTGAGCCTCCCTCGGTTAGAGGTCCTCAGCAACCTGACGCTGAAATACCACACAATATTAATAAACCATTAAGCAAAGTGAAACATAACTAATAAAACAACTCAAAAGATAAATGAAACTCACCCAGTGCTCCAGCTCAACCTGAAGCTGAGCTATCACGAGATCCTCCCAACTAGATAATGCAGCTGAAGAAGGATCAACACCTGATAACTCTGACATCTGTAAACATAATGCATAACAAACACATCAAAAGTGATAAAATGAACAATGCTAATGACTAGCAAAACTCAAGTCAAAATGAAACACTTACCAGTCGGCCGATCTCACAATGTAGCTTGGCCTCTACCTCACGACCAGCCTACTGCTGACCTCACAACAACTCGATCATCGCTGCCTAGACGACGACCTCACCCTCCCTCTCAGTCTGGCAAGTATAAGGAAAATCAAACAAAGCAATGATGGATATGTGTTAACAACCAAGACAAATGAACCAACTCATCAGAGATCGCTGGGTCTCTGCCAGCTGGGCCCTCAACTGATCCTTTGCTGCCCTAGCCTGGAAGACGGAGGTGGTCAAGGAGCGTAGCATCTCCTCATCAGGCCAAGGAGCGCGTCCCTTTTGCTCCATCGCCCGGTGAAGGGTATCTATCGCTTCATGAACACCCGCACTAAGGTGGCCCTCCTCCAGTGTGTCCAACCTCTCCCTTAGCACTGAGGCAGACTGAGGACCGCCAACAGTAAAAGAACTGCTCCCTTGAAAGGGACGCGTGAAGAGCCGACCACCACCGAGCTCTCGAAACCACCTTGCAAACTCTCGGTCATCTACCTCATTGCGTGCCCCTGTGAACCTAGTCCCCCCGTCTCTGAAATACGCAATTTGAGCCTCCATCTTTGACGTGAAGTCCCGGCTAGGGGGACCGGTCATCCTCTTCACCACCCTGTGGCAAATCTTCGAGGGGACTCCCTTTGGGAGCCCCAACTGCAGAGCTACCCGAGAAAGGTGGATACGCTCCACCTTCTCAATGCAATGAACCCAGATGTCCACATCGAAGAAGGGCCGACCAGACCGAATCACTGGATGCTCGGCATCCTCCCTGACTACATAGGGCCTCTAAATCACCTACAGCCAGAAGGAAAGAAACAATCATTAGTAAATCCAAAACCCCAAAAGCTAATACATTCACAACATAGACAACACGTACCTGCCCTACATTCATGTCCTCGAAGAGACCTCACATGGTTTGGAGATCTTAAGAATTGCAACGACACCCTAATGCCCTCCACCACATGTGCATCCGCGAGAATGTAACAGTGATCTTCGTCGGAACCCGTGGGCATAGGAAGGTGAAGTGATCGTATGCCTAGAACTGGAAGAAGACCAAAACTATCACTAAAATGAAAGACTAAAAAACTAAGACAACGAAGAATCCAACAATTAACAAAGGCTCACCTGAAGAAAGGGATAAAAACCTCCAATGGTGGTGACGCCTCTCCCTCTACGGTACAACTGCTCGTATAGATGTGCCAATGCTGCTGCACCCCAGGCATAGGTGGGGACTTAGTCAAGGTCCTCGAGTAATGTCAGAAATAACCTGGTGCACCCCCGAGTAGAAGAAGAAAAGAGCACTGCCCCAAGGAAGTGCATCAAGAATGAACGGAGCACTCGATCCGCGCCACTATCGGCTCCACCACAACCTCTTGGCGCACCATTGTCACACTCGCGCCTCGAATGACTCTCTCAGATCCGAGTGGCATCTCGAGGGATGAACCCACTAGAAAATGGGTCATAGAACCAAGTGACGTGGACCTGCCCCGAGTCGGACCCACTGTAACGATATGCGATCCCAAGAATCTCCTCGCATACCGCCAGATAATCCCCCTCCATCTGACCGGTCACCGGCTCCCCCTCGAATTCGAGTCTGATAATGCGGACCCAGTCCTCTAGAGTTGCCAGTAACATTCCTATTGGAAAGAGCAGTGCCTATTGCTCCTCCCTCCACCGCTCTAAAATTGCCCTGATTAGACCCTAGTCGACCTGGAAGGGCTCCAACTCCAGGATCGGCCCGAAGCCGAAAGCCACCAACCGTGCCCGCTAGAACTAAGACAAGGCAAGGTACCCAGCGTGGGACTCCGACCACGCAGTGCTGATAGCCAGCACCGGGGGCTCCTAACAAATAATAACTAGAAAACAGGAAGGAGCAAAGTAAGACTAACACCTATAACTATGCTAAAACTAACAAGAACTACAAGCAACAAACAAACCTAATGCAAAATTAGATAAAGCAATAAACATACGATAATCATAAACCACGACAGCAGTTTACAATGAAGCACGCAAAACATGATAAAATTAAGATAGAAAAATAAAATTAACATGCCCTATACTAGATACAAAGATGATGCATGAATGCGCAAACACACTACATATAGGTTTGACATAAATTAAAAAGGTTTCCAGATCCTAAGAAGTCTACGTCGTAACCTAAATGCCTAGGAAGTAATAGAAGACTCTTGTTCATGGGTACCTACCTGGTCTCTCTCAAAGAACTCCTCCAAAGGGATGCGTATTGTGCCCTCACTCTATTGCAGAGCAACATCATCATCCTCATCCTCGTCACCGCCCTCCGGTGCATCCTCCCTCACCACCACCTTAGTGTCACCCTCCATCACGGCCTCAGCGCTGGTGCGAAGCTCAAAAGTCTCACCAACCTCTCTCGCCATCATTTGCTCTATCTCCGAAGTAGTCATGTAGAAATGATCACTGCCCTCAGACTCCATCTCAGGATAAAAAGCTCGAGGAACTAAGAAGAATGAAAGAAATGGCGCTTGAAATGGACGAGCGGATCGTAAAATATGGAAAAAACATGGAAAACAAGGCACTAGAGAGTAAGAAAAGCAGAGAATCAGGAAGAAACTAGAAAGCATGGATGAAAATGAAGAATTTCTAGCTTATATAGGACGAGGGCCAATCGCGCACCCTGAAACTGGCATGCAATTGAATTCAGCGCTTGAATACCAGTGCTAAATATCAATCACGCGCGCTTGAAAAAGTGCGCAATCATACCGTCGCCCGCCCAAAAGTCAATTTCGCACCCCCTAACCGACATGCAATCTGAAAAGTCACCCGCATAGTGAGGGTGACAAGGGAACGCTCTAATCACGCGCATGAGCTGGGACGTGTAATTAACTTACGCGCTCACACTGGGGTGCGTAATATCCCCCTAAACCCTTAGATCGCGTGTTCGCAATCAGGCGTGCAATTTCATTATGCGCCCTATCCACTGCGCGCAATTGCCTAGGCACAACAAAAAAAATATATATACCTGGCTGTAGCAGCCAGGGATGGATTCCTACACTTAGCCACATTTAGGACCATACCTATAACCCAGAACTTATATACCTATGTCCATGCACTCCGAAAATAAAAAAATGCCTCCTGTACACATTTAAAGATCCAAAAAGTTCGCCGCCATTTAAAACACCTAAACACGTCAAAGCTCGTCAAAACCCAAACCAAGTCAACACTAAACCAAACTAAAACATACCCAAGCACTGTAAATCCTAAATTTTTTCCAACCGAACCAAAAATGCACTTAACTAAATAAATTAAATCAAACTAAATTAACTTAGCCAAAGTTGACCCAAATTCAAATAATTATAAAAAGCTCTTCTCATAAATGTCAAAATTATTACAAACTACACTGAGGGCATCCCCTCTGAATATACAATATAAAATGAGGACTTGAAAATCAGCACGTTCAGGTAGTACATGCCGAAATTTGAATTTTCAGAGCAAAAGACGATGGAAAAGCCTGGGAAAGAAGCACACTCTGAACAAATTATAATAAGAATCCCATCTTCACTCCGTAATTCCCCTGAGATGCCACTTATGATGCGATCTTTTAAGTTACACGACCAAGCATCGGCATCGCAGAGTCCTAAGTTGGCAGAAAAGAAAGAGTGACTCATAGAAAGACACTCAGGAGTCGATGCAAACGCCCACGAAGAGTCATCACAAGACCCCCAAGAAGAGGCTCACAAAAAATTAATCCTCAGAGCCTACAAAGAGCAACTAGCATCGGTCACGTGAACTCTGGCGTAACTTTTTTTCTTTTCTTTCCTTCCACCAACCTTTGGCTCTTCCATCTCTTCCACCAATAGAGTAGCACTTTGGGTTAAATTAACATCATCAACCCTAGCACCACCATGAATTCCCAATACCGCTCATTCTCATTCTAACAAACAAAAATAAAGTAAAATAAATAATTACAAACCTCTTTTGGGCATAACACCCGGGATACAAAATAGAAGGGAAGAAAAGACATTAAAAGAAATGAAAAAAAATGCCCCAAATTCACAAATTCAAAGTTATAAATAAAGTTCAAAATAAAACCCAAGCCCTTAGCCCCAATTTATAAACTATACCCCCCTTCACTACAATTCAACAAGTGTCACATTCACAAATACCTTCCATCTAATTAAATCCAAACCACACACATACCCCTTAAAAGACCATAATCCATGACAAACTTAGATTAACTAATAAACGCACAACACTTACCCATCAAAGAAACACAAATCCTCCCCAAAGCAGATAAACCAATAAGAATAAAACACCTAACAACCATCTGGAAACCTAAAAAGCTCCACATTATTAACAAGTGTCACCCCAAATTAAACATTAAACCCAAACAAAAATTATACTATAAACAAAACAACAACCTTAAAATCCACAATAACCTTGAGATCCTCAAAATAACCTAAATAAATCAAATAAAATCCCAAATAAATAACCTAAATAAATCAAATAAAATTCTAAATATATAAATAACCTAAATAAATCAAATAAAATACTAAATAAAAAAAATCCTAAATAAAATCAAATAAAATCTTAAATAAAAATAAAAATCCTAAATAAAATCAAATAAAATCCTAAATAAAATAAGTCCTACATAAACCAAATAAAAAAATCCTAAATAAATCAAATGAATTCCTAATAGACCAAATAAGCCAATAAAGTTGAATGAATCCTAGTAAATCCTGAATGAAAATCAAATAAATGTCCAAATAGGTCTAATTAAATCTAATTAAATGCTCAAAACAAGATAAACAAGAAACATGCAACAATAAACATGAACAAATGTAAATAAAACACAACAAACAAAACACCGCTTTATTTATTTAATAAAATTTTACAGGTGTCATCGGAGGCATACCTCCTGAACATACAACCCAAAACGAGAACCTAGAACCTAACCTACCACCTAAAACAAACATGAAACCCAAAATGGACACAACCTAAAACATTATGCATGGAACATCCAATCAGAAACAACAGGAAACAGGGAGGAAAAGGATGTGATCGACATCATTATAAACAACGTCAAAGAGCCTCTCCAAAGCGCTCTCTTCATGAGCGATTGCCCGGACTTCGCTATACTTTACTCACGTGTTGGCCGCATTCAGTGACATATAAAGGGAGGAGACCTCGCCTTTTAGATAGTAACATTGAAGGCCACTACTTCCAGTGATTCAAAGTAAAAGAACAATAAGAAAGCTTCCAACTCCGAGCAGGTCAATACCATCGCTAACTAAGGGCAAAAATCCAGGAACAATAACTTTAAGCCAAGGAACCTCGGGCAGAATAAAGGCCAGCAATGATACCCGAATCAAAATAAGGGTCAAAATCAGCAAAGGTATCCAAACAATAACCAGAGCCATGGCCAGTATTAAAATAGGAATCAATACCCTAATGTCTACCAGCACCAGAATCAAAACACGACACAGAACAGGCCAATCAACGCTCGAAATTATAATAATGTGCCTCCATCGTAAAATTTTAATCAACAAACTAGAGGACCCTACCAGCCAAAAAGAGAGCACTACCCTCCACTACCCGACACTATTCTGAATATCTTTTGCCTCCTGAGTAACCAAAACCTTCTTAGATTCCCACCAGAACAACCGCCCTGGCAGACTAACCTTGACCATAGTAAGTTCTGTGCATTTCATCGATACGCAGGACACAATTTGGAAGGTAGATGGGTTCTCCGAGATGTGATCTATGACATGAGTGATAGAAACTAGATAGACTGGGAGTCACTTAGGAATTCTAATCTCAATCACAACTAGCCACTGTAAAACTTGGGGATTGTTAACAATCCCATGCCAAATCACAACCAAGGGCCGGTGTCCCACATCACCATAGTAGATCTTCCTGGTCGACCCTCCTTCCATCCTTCCACCTTGATCACTCGCCTCAGCCCTCCTATTACCTTCGAGCCTCCAAGGCATCCAGCTGTTCGGCCACACCCTTCAACCTCGATCACTCGGATCGCGCCCCAAAGTCCACCTCCCTATCCAAATTTCACCAGAGTCTAAGTCCAATCATTCACGGCACGAAAATCGAACCTCCATCAACCTCCGCCCGAACCCCTCACTCCTCCAAACCTGTAATTGACTCCACCACCATCTGACTCTGAACTCGAATATGAAGGCCATGTTCTTCAAACTGTCGAGCAGATTGCAGCATGGGTGGACAGCGCCGCCCGAAATACTTTGAGTCAATGACATGAAAATATGGTGGAACACTACTCAGATGCCAAGACGGGACAATAGAGCGAAGACTCCGTCAAGGGGGAAGCCCTGATTTCCAAATTCCTTGAAGAAGAGGACTATACACAATACCTTTCGCCATGGAGTGACCTAGCCCCAGTACGCATTCCTTCTTCAAGCTTCGCCCTATTCATAACAAATGCCCTAGCAAGATCATCAGCGCAAGTCATGACGTGGATAAAGAATTAGCAATCGACCTGCCCGGTCCTTAAATTCGAAACTAGCTATCAACCACCACTGTTCCCTCAAGAAAAGGAGCCTACAGACGCACAACCGCTAGAAACGAATGCGAGAGAGAAGGAGGTTAATTTACCTCCCCTGCCTCACATCATTCCTCCACCGCATGGTCTTGCAGCCCAGTCGCTTCATCCAATTGCAAACAAGGAGCATCGATCAGGAAAAGAGCCAGCCCTCAAGACCGGCCAAGAAAATGATCTCCTATAACATCTTTAGGAGATCTCGGCAAAGATATCAATACTCAAGCTTATCAAGAAGTCGCTCGACCACCATCGGCTATTAATGAAAGCGCTGAAAGAGACATAGATAGATGAAGACACCACCTTGGATGAATTACATCAGATTACCTTGGTCATGGTGCAACCACCGGCCCTCACTTTTATAGATGCAGATATGCCAAAGTAATCTCTGCGAGGAAGCTTGGCCACTATATATCTAACGGTCGTAATCAAGGGATTCTCAGTCCCTAATGCACTAGTCGACAAAAGGGCAGGGCTTAAGATCTGTCCCATCACCACACTCAAGATGCTCGAGTATATCGAGCAAGAAATAAGGTCTTCATCTTTATACCTCATCACAAATGATGGCTCCCGACCCTTTGTTAAGGGGCCCACTAAATTGCAAGTTTGTCTCAGACCGGTCACTAAAGACGTCACATTCCTCATCTCCGACTCGTCTAGTATTTACAACCTGATCCTAGGTAGGAAATGGCTGGAGTCCATGGAAGCAGTATCGTCTATATATTGTTAATGCGTCAAGTTCCCACATGAAGACTCTATCCTTAGGATATATGCCGACGCGCCTCTCAAAGAAGCAGATACTGATTACGCGGCAAGTATTCCAACAACCCATGACTCCATCCTATCCACCGGCCACGTCAGAAAGGTACAACCACTTGACGATATGGCAATAGCAGAAGTCATTCATCCTAGCTCACCCTCATACCAGTAAAGATTAACAAAGAGAATAGTAGGTCCCGACCTCACTCGACTGTATGATATAAACTAAACCGTAGTGAAAGGGTGGGAACTCATGTACCAGCTCGGATACATCCCACATATTGGACTCGACAAGAATAGAGAAGGACGAATAGGGTCGGTCATTCTGAAGAAAGTTCGCAAGAACACGGGGTTGGGTTATCGGTTAGATGGCAAGCAAGCTGACCTCCTACCGATCTCGCTAAAATGGTCACATGACTTTATCTATGAAACCATCGAGAAGGCCAATGTACCGAAAAGAAAGGAAGCATCCCTCACTAAACCACAAGCGAGAGAAATTGAGCAGATTGCCAAAGCCTTTGAGGACCTGATAAGCTTGAACCAAGGTGATGATGACATCGACAAGCCGCTTCAAGGTGTAGGACCGCTGTTTGTGACTGAGGAACCCTGCACTACTAAAAGAAGAGAATCACCGGAGTCCAACCAACACATAGAAGACTGGGAGTTGACCGACGAGGAGGACCTCCACATTGCCTCTTTGGGAAATGAGGATGAACCAGAGTCATTCGAGCCTCACGAATCGAAAGGAGAGGACTGGCTCTCAATGTCAAGTGAAGAAGAAGACTATTGGACCAGTCTTACTAATATAGAACTTGGAGATCACCTGAGAGCAGAACGACTAAAATTGCTCGAGGAGGTCAATCACCCCCGGAGCGAAGGATCGGATTCTAATGACGAACTTGATTATCAATCCTTGTTGGACAATTGGCGGTGTCCATGTCGCTACCCTTACTCGGAATCACCTTATTGCAGCCTGTGCGCATCTATTCTAATACAGTGTGAAAGAGCTATTTTGCGTGAGATACGATGAACAATAAGAGCGAAAGATCATCATGTTGCCTTTATATAAGTCCAAGAAGAACTAGTGCTTGATCTTTGAACGTGCCACAACTTCTAATATTCTGGAACTCACTGGAAGAGGAATGGCAACTGCCGCCAAGTGATGATGAAGACTATTGGATAGACCTTTCAGTGCTCGAATTAGCAGAGCAGTTTGCCCAAGGTCTTCAAGAGCAGTTAGACAAAGAAGATGGCCTCAACTTTAATAACGACAACCTTGTTCTCAAGGACGAAGGCTGGGGATGCCCCTGGGGAGATCCCTATATATCTCACACATATCAACCTCACTGTCGGGCCTATATACTCTTCATCTCATACTACGAAGTCCAAAGGAAAGAACTCCCAAGTTTGAAAGACTCCAACTCTGATAGTAGCAGCTTTGAATGCCCCTCTATTATATGGGAATGCTTGCAAAAATCTCCATGCATCATTCGACCGTCCTAGCCCCACTGCAGGACTTGTACTATGATATTAGGAGACCTTGAACGAGGAGGCAAGACTAATCCCTTTCCCACACTATGGGGATGATCGAAAGCAATCCAGAGTCAGTAATTAGACTTATTGAGGAATATGTCTCGTTGATACGAGAAGAAGAATGCCAGCTAGCCTCACCCCAAGAGGAATCTCAGCAGCAAAAATACCTCCAGTTTGATTTCGAAAATGAGAGATTGGACGACTACTGCCTCTCAGCCCTTTTCGAGGAAGAAGTAGTTTGCATGATAGAAGAAGGCTCATCAGTCAGATCGTTGCCATGCTCAATCATCAGGAGGATCACCATAGATGAGGACTCTAAGAAAAATGCAAAATTCTAAATGAGTCCATGTCATCCGAAGACTCACACAAATAGCTTCAGCAGTCGTCCATCTTCCTCGACTAGAAGAAGCAGTCCCATCGGTTCCTCTCCAGGCAATCAAACCTGTACCATATATCTTATCGAAAATAAAGAAAATAGAAAATCCTAAAACCATAAAAATTTAAAAACAAAAAATTCCAAAAACTTCGGAGACCATAGAAAAGGGAGGGAGCCCTTCATCCTAGACTCATTTAGTGACCGACAAGGAGACTTTTCTCCTAAGTCTACGAGTAGTGGTCCCACCAATAAAACCGAGTAAGAAATAACCGACATGATCGTAGAGGGTCATCGTCCTACCCTCAACATCAAAGAACCCTACCTCGGCTCGGTTCGAAGTGACCCTACCGCCCCTCCCTCACAAAGGCGTCGAGCATCTTGACGAAGTGACAAGCCCGTAATCATACCTGACGAGATACTCCACAACTTTGAGAGAAGTATGAATAAGCTCGATCTACACCTAACTAAGGATGTCACAGTCATAAATTGCACTGATGAAGGGTTACCTCCTGGAAAATTAACCCCTCAGTGTAGCCATTTTGCTGTGTATGAGCTCACAGACGATGAAGAAGGAGCACCAGCCGCTGAGGAGACACAGGACTTCCAATGGGTCATCAAACGCTTCAATGAGCAAACTCAAGCCGTCGAAGAACCTATCAAAGAAATTAATTTTGACACTGAGGAGAAGCCCAAGAAGCTGCTAATCAGTGCAACACTCCAACCCAAGGAGCGACAACAGATCATCCAAGTCCTCTAAGATCACCTTAGTTCCTTTGCATGGTCTTACGAAGATATGCCAGGCTTGAACCCGAGCTTAGTAGAACATCGCTTGGTCTTAGAGCCTGATGCAAAACTCGTGAAGCAGAAACTCAGGAGAATGCACCCACAGACGGCGCTACAAGTTAAGGGAAAAATTGACAAGGTACATAGGGAAAAGTTTATATGAGTCGTCCTCTACCCCAAATGCGTCATAAACATAATACCTGTCGCCAAGAAAGACAGTAGAGTAAGGGTATGTATCGACTTCCGAAACCTCAACCAGGTATGCTCGAAAGATGACTTTTCGCTCCCTTACATTGACACTCTGGTCGACAATACTGCCGGACATGAGATGTTATCCTTTATGGATGGCCCTCCAGATATAATTAGATCAAACTAGCAGAATCTGACCAAGAAAAGACTTCCTTCACTATGTCATGGGGAACGTATTGCTACGTCGTCATGCCTTTCAGGCTCAAGAACGCGGAGCCACATATTAATGCACCATGATGGCCATTTTTCATGACATGATGTACAAGTGCGTGGAAGTCTACGTCGACGACGTATTAGTTTGAAGTCTCAATCATAAGCAGGACATGCTGAAGCGTTACGGCTGATATTACAGAGATAAAAAAAGTATCAGCTAAAAATTAATTCAAAGAAATGCCTGTTCGGAGTCACCTCCGAAAAACTACTTGGATTCATAGTTAGCAAGCAAGGAATCGATGTCAATCTGGTGAAGGTCGGGGTCATTCTCGAGATGCCACCTTTCAGCAAGATTAAAGAACTATGAGGTCTGATAGGAAGACTGTAATTCATTAGGAGATTCATCTCCTAACACTCAGACATATGCGATCCTTTCTATAGACTACTTAAAGGAGGGGTCGAGAACACATGGGATGACCAGTGTCAGCAAGCCTTCGACAATATCAAGAAGTACCTCCTCAACCTGCCAATACTATCACCGCCAATTCCCAAAAGACTACTGATCCTCTACATGTCAGCAAATGACAAGGCTATGGGAGTAATTCTCAGATAATTTGAAGAAGACGGCAAGAGAGAGAAGGCCATTTACTACCTGAACAGATTGACGGTCGAGTACGAACGAAAATACTCGTCGATGGAGAAGACATGCCTCACACTATTATGGGCCTCGACGAAATTACGGCACTACTTTGGAGCACACAAGATACTAGTGTTAGCACATATGGACCCTCTGAAGTACATCTTTGAGAAGCCCGCTACATCCAAAAAGAGTGTCTGTTGGCATATGCTCCTACAAGAGTTCGACATCACTTATGCCACGCAAAAATCTGTCAAAGGATAGGCGATTTCCAATTACCTCGCAAACCTTCCACTCCCAGGCAACGAACCTATACACGAAGACTTTCCTGATGAAGATCTCCTCTCATTCCACAATGAAGAGCCTGACAAGTCTTCATGGACCCTCTACTTTGATGGCACTCTTAATCATAAAGGAAAAGGCATTGGAATAGTCCTACTGAGCCCAGAAGGAGTCATCATACCGAAGGCCTTTCAACTTGACTTTCTAGTCACCAATAACATTGCAAAATATGAAGCCTTCATCGCCGGACTACGAGCAACGTTATAGTTGGGTGTCAAGTAGTTGAAAACAATCGGCGATTCTAATCTTGTGATATCACAAGTCATTGGAGAATGGAAGACTAAAGAAAGATGATTGATGGCATACTTAGAAATAGCTCAGTTCCTGATAAAGAAGTTTGAAAGAATTTCTTTCACCCACATCCCTAGACTGGAGAACGAGCTCACAGACTCCCTCGCTACACTAGCCTCAGTCATTCAGATACCAGTCGAACAGAACACCAAATCCTTCTTCATCGAGAGGTTGACGATGCCAGCACACAAGGTCGCCTAACAAGTGAAATCAAAACTGTCAACTGGACAAGAAACCATTATGAACGAAGAGCAACCTACCTCAAGTAACTCCACGAAGAAAGAAGCCGACGTCGTAATCTTCAGAATTGAGAAATCACCAACCGACGACGGACAACCATTGTACTTCGATATATGGAACTTCTTGAAGCGTTGCCATATCGCTCCTTATGCTATGAAGATTGAAGAAAAGATAATTAGGAACTGATGCACAAGATTCTGCATCCTGGGTGAGACGCTATATAAAGAAGCCTTCACCAAAGGAGTATTGCTATGGTGCGTCATGACAGTCGAAGGCCAATATATCATCTGAGAAGTACACGCCAGTACTTACGATGCCCATGCTGGCAGACAGAGACTCGTGGATTAGATTATACTGCAAGGCTACTATTGGTTGATGATGATAAGGGACTACCACCTCTACATCCAATGCTGCAAATAATGTCAAGAACATGTCACACTCATCAAAGCTCCATCAGTTGCATTGAATCCCATAACTTTATCGTGAACATTCTCGATGTGGGCCTTCGATATCATCGGACCCTTCACGGACACGATCGGGAATACTCACAATCACACATTTATACTCACCGCAACCAAATACTACACCAAATGGGTAGAAGTTGAGTCATATGTCAGAATCACTGCTTCTACGCTCGTGAAGTTTATCATTTGGAACATCATCACTCGCTTTAGAGTACCCAGGATGTTTGTCACTGATAATGGATCACAGTTCATCGCAAAGAAGATGAAGAGACTATGCAAAAGATTTGGCATCGACCTGCATCACTCGTCACCATTTTATCCCCAGGGAAATGGACAGGCAGAGGCCACGAATAAAACTCTGATATGAATTTTGAAATGAACAGTAGAGACGAGCAATGGAGCCGACTGGCCTGAACAATTACTAAAAGCACTTTGGGCCTATAGAACTTCTATTCGCATGACCACTGGCCAAACCCCTTATCTCCTCATGTATGGGATGGAAGTAGTCCTACCTTATGAAATACAAGTACCATCCCTACATATCTAACTTGACGATGAGCTATCCCTAGACAAAAGGAGAATTGCTCTGCTCGCTGAGCTAGAATAACTCGATGAGACGCATCTAAAGGCAGCCGATCATGCCCAAGTATACTAGAGGAGGATGGCCAGAGCCTACGGTAAGAAAGTCTTTGAGCAAACTTTTGAAATTGGAGAATTAGTCTTGAAGAAAATTATGCCTTCCAAACACGCCCATCTGTAGACACCCAAATTTGGCCCAAGGCCCGATTGAAACATACTTTGAGAAAGGCGCACCCCCTGAGCTTTCGATAGCATCTCCCAAACCCTTAGGGATCATCCTAAAACCTTTAGAACCCTTCTCGAACACTTAGGAATTAACCCTAACCCTTAGAACCCTTCCCAGACCAGTTTTGAACCCTCCTAGACTGTGATTAGATAAAGGTGTACTGAAGGTTGTTGGGACCCCTACTAAAACTAAATCATATACCATTAGAAAGAGGACTTCCCCAGCTTTCCAACAAGCTAAGAATCACCTCGATCCGAGGTATACACAGAATGTTATGACGATCCAAAGATTCAAGCTTGAATCGGCTCTACTTCACCAAAGAGGGTTGACCCCTTGATAGGCTATGAACCACTCGAGAGCCTCTCGAGCACTGTGGCAATGCCTAGCATGTATAAAACACACGCTAATCCATTTCTATGGAAATGTTACCTAGCATGTATATTATACACGCTAGGCCACTTTTTTCACAGAATTGGCTTAGCGTGTATAATATACACGCTACGCCAATTGGGGCCTACAGCGGGCTCTGAACTTCTCTGGCACTGTACATATGCTTAGCATGCGTAATATACATGCTAGACTTAGCTATAGTAACCTGTGGATTTTACTCGAAAATGACTTTTGGGGTTTGAATTGTTGACCATCCCAATGTTTAGGGTGGGTTTCATTAGGACTGTTACACCCCCATTTAACCTATTTGCACCCCATGTGACATTTGAAATCGTAGATTTAGGATTACCTAATTGCTAATCCTAATTAGCTCTTAAGTACCCCCCTAACCCTCTCCTTTCCTATAAATAGAGAGGCACCCCCCTTGCAAATGGCTTAAAAATTTTCCAAGAGAGAGAAAAAGATTAAGAGATCCCCTTCTCCCCTTCGATGCACCAAACCCATACAAATTCCAGAATTCAAAACCATCTTTTAAACCCCATCTTCCATCAAAAATCCTTTAGTCTAGGAGAGACCTACCCCCTAGCCTTCTTCCTCTACCCCTTAGCTATCAAACCTTAGAGGTTAGAACCCATCTTCCAACCCCTTAAGCTATTGGAAGCTCCTTGAAGTGCACCTACGCGATGGTCCACAGCTGCGCTACAAGGGCCCGAGATCTCTAGCTCTCCCCTCTACTCCTCTACCCTCTTTGCTTTTCCTTTATCCAAGGATTCAAGTCGTTACACCGCCGAATTTTCAATATTTGCGGAGATCTTGATAGGATCATAGTGCCTTTGGGCAAGAGGAAGTGCTCCCCTTTTTATTTATATTTTTCCTTTCATTTGGTCATAAGTAGAGACCGCTTATAAGCAGGTTGATCGGGTGCCTAACTCCTTCCCGATCAATAACCGAAGCCCCTACCCAAGAGCCTTTGGCATAGACCAGATAAGAGTCATATTTTTAGCACTTTGGTGCTCATCATATTGATTTGGGTATCTCGGGGCACCAAAAGCTCTGGGTGGCGATTGTAAATTTGTAGTGAAGAGAGCGCATCGTCATGACCGACTCGCGAGAACCCATGGTTGCACACCATCTAAAGGGATAACAGAAACCAAACTGGGAGGGCTTGTATGTCATAGCAGCTGCATACCTAGGGAACACATACAAGCTGGTGAACTAGAATGGGCAAGAGCTCCCTAACCCCTAGAACGCCATGTACCTCAAGAAGTACTACCTATAGCCTCGTAATTATTATATCCTATAGCCAGATACCTATATCTACCACCCCTGTAGTCATTGAGACTCATTCATTGGTTGTACACCTTCATTTCCCAGGATATCCTTGAAGGCTTCCAACTCACTGCCCACTTTCTCATTCGGGCAGTTTGATCGACAGGACTAGTGGAATACTTGTCCTCTTCCAAAAACATAAGTAACACTCAATTCTCAGCCCTTTCCCCCCGCCATTGGAGGAGATGTTAGAGCATAGAAAATGAAGATGTTAGGCTCAATCAAAACTCACCATTCTTACGTCAACTGGTTGCTTTCAGAAATATATATATATATATATATACACACATACATATATAACTGAGAGAGAGCAATACGATAGGTGAACAAGTCAATGAGTCCAGGGATGCATAAGCAAATCGTGAGGCCATTCTTGGTAATCTCACTAGGAAAGTATAAGCGAGCCGCGAGGGCATCCCAAGTGCCCAATATTACTAGATATTGTCGTAAGGTGGTGGGAGGAGGATGAACTCCTGCTAACCATAGAATGTGAGACTTTGATGGTAACGAAACATGACAGAGAGTTCAATCATGGCACCCCATACCCACCTAAGAAAAAGACAGTTACTTATCTCTTTTAGAAATTGTCAGATAGAAACTATTCCCTCATGTCATTGAGCCTTACTCCCCTCTTTCACCTTTAATTTTGTTTTCGGACAGTGAGTCAAAACCCTCCTAGATATCCTCAGATATGAAACTGAAAACTCATGAATGATGACTAATGTGACCACTTACTATCTACCGCTCACCCTCTAGTGCTGACTATGGGATAGGATGATTATTACCAAAGGTAACCCTAGTCTACGACTAATGTGACTAAACGACTTCTCCCAATTTAGTAAACAATATCAAGGAATTTCCTCGACACTAATTCATCAAAATGCACATGGCTCCTAGGCCCAAGTGCTCACAAAATCAGAAACACTCCATTGCACCATGACATTGGGGCATTTTATTTTGGAAAAGGAGTCAGCTTGAGACCCCTGCTTGTTTACGAACATGTGCAGGATAATGAAGTCATCGCCCTAGGAATGCCGCTGAATATATCGCACTGCCTATTCCATCATGCTCCTATACTGGGGCATTTTTTTTTAGTTTTAAGATTTCTCTTTCAGTTATTTGCTTTCCCTGCTGCATTTTCTTTTTGTACAAAAAAAAAAAAAACAAAAAAAAATGATACAATGATCCATCCTTTATTACTAGGCTTCGGTCTGAGATACCTCCCCCCTTGACGAACAGCAAGGGGGAAACTAAACTTATTAATAACTTTGTCATTATGTGTAGGTATAGAGTAGCCATCGACTATTACTGGGCCAGCCAAAAGAGCATCCAAGTCCCAATGATAGACGAGGACATCAAGAGTCGGCAGATAAACTACGCAAGGTAAAATAAAGAAAGGAAAACCGAAGCCAGGTATATATGAACCAAAAAATCTCTATATATCAAAACTTTTCTTTTACATCTGTCACCGGGGGCATACCCCCTGTATACAATGAACAAAATAAAAATTCTACACAACCCTACTCCCTACATTGCCTCTGGGGTGGTCAGTCGCCACTATCCCCCAGCATCGTCAGCCCGAGGATCAGGAGACTGATCCACTAAAAACTTGATCCCGACACCTGGAGTTGGCGAACACTCCCTATGAGGGGAAGGCCCAACAACTGAACCCCCCTTGCTTGCCTGACTAGCAGTTTGTCTAGACCGTGAGAGCGAAGGACCCTCAGCATGTAACTCTCAGATAATGGAATCCTCATGAGCGTAGTCCTGACACACTCACGCCTTGTACGACGAAGCTGGCCAGCCCGAGAGCCATTGCCCACCGACTCTGACTGGGCAAGACAACCAACCATCCCACGGACTCCCCGCTCACTCCTCGCCAGTTGGTATTGCAGCCGATCTATCATAGAATGCATCTCCGACGACACCGACTGATGACCTCTATCGCCTCAGTCTAAGTCGCCTGTGGAATGAGCATGTCAACTAATAGGTCCTCACGACTATGCATATCGCCGAGAACTCGCCTCGCTCTCATAGCGGCCTATGCTCGCACCACCTCCAGACGTGACTCCTCGAGCTGGCGAGCCTGCATGATAATACAAAATCAAGAACAGAGCACACTCGTAAAGGAAAGAAAAGCTGAAGAGAGAATGACAAGCTTACCAGGTCTGCTCTCTCCCGGAGAAGACGCTTGATAGTCACAGTGGTCACTTGATCAGCAGGCGGTGCAAGAGGAGCCTTAGGCATAGATGGTTGCAGTACAAAACCCAAAAGGAAAGCACATCATATAATATTATGACTATAAAATCGAAAATGAATTATAACTACACCAAGTACAATATACCTGAGTGGGGATAGGAATAGACCCCTGAGCAGGAGCCTCAAGAGACAAGTCAGGAATGACCTGCATAAGAACCAAACCAACCAACAAAACATGTCTGATTAAACCAAAATTGACAGGAGCAAAACAAACTAATGCACACACATTATACCTGACTCTCAGAACGTAAAGAAGCGGCTGTAGCCTCCCTTGGCTAGAGGTCCTCAGCAACCTGACGCTGAAATACCACACAATATTAATAAACCATTAAGCAAAGTGAAACATAACTAATAAAATAACCCAAAAGACAAAAGAAACTGACCCAGTGCTCCAGCTCAGCCCGAAGCTGAGCTATCACAGGATCCTCCTGACTGGATAATGCAGTCGAAGAAGGATCAAATGTTGGAGCAGACACCCCCACACCTGATAACTCTGACCTCTGCAAACATGACGCATAACAAACGAATCAAAAGTGAAAAAATGAACGATGCTAATGACTAACAAAACTCACGTCAAAATGAAACACTTACCAGTCGGTCAATCTCAGAACGTAGTCTGGCCTCTACCTTACGACCAGACTGCTGCTAACCTCGCAGTACCTCAATCATCGCTGCCTGGCTGGCGACCTTACTCTCCCTCTTAGTTTGGAAAGTATAAGGAAAATCAAACAAAGGAATGATGGATATGTGCTAACAACCAAGACGAATGAACCAACTCACCAGAGATAGTCGGGTCTCTACCAGCTGGGCCCTCAACTGATCCTCCGTTGCCCTAGCCTGGAAGACGGAGGTCATCAAGGAGTGCAGCATCTCCTCATCAGGCCGAGGACCGCCAACAGTAAAAGAACCGCTCCCGTGGAAGGGACGCGTGAAGAGCTGACCACCACCGAGCTCTCAAAACCACCTTGCAAACTCTCGGGCATCTGCCTCATCGTGTGCCCCTGTTACCCTAGTCCTCCCGACTCTAAAATCAGCAATCTGAGCCTCCATCTTCGAACGTGAAGTCTCGGCCAGGGGGACCAGTCATCCTCTTTGCCACCCTGTGGCGAATCTCCGAGGGGACTCCTTGAGGGAGCCCCAGCTGTCGAGCTACCCGAGAAAGGTAGATATGCTCCACCTTCTCAACGCAATGAACCCAAATGCCCACATAGAAGAAGGGCTGACCAGACCGAATCATTGGCTGCTCAGCATCCTCCCCGACTGCATAGGGTCTCCAAATCACCTACAACCATAAGCAAAGAAACAATCATTAGTAAATCCAAAACCTAAAAAGCTAATACATTCACAATGGAGACAACATGTACCTGCCCTGCATGCACCTCCTCGAAGAGACCTCGCACGGTCTGGAGATCTAAAGAATGGCAATGGCGCCCTAATGCCCTCCGCCACACATGCATTTGCGAGAATGTAACAGTGATCTCCGTCGGAACCCGTGGGCGTAGGAAGGTGAAGTGATTGTACCCCCAGAACTGGAAGAACACAAAAACAACATTAAAATGAAAGACTAAGTAACTAAGACAATGAAGCAACCAACAATTAACAAAGGCTCACCTGAAGAAAGGGAAGAAAACCTCCAATGGTGGCGACGCCTCTCCCTCTATGGTAAAGCTACTCGTATAGATGTGCCAATGCTACTGCACCCCAGGCATAGGTGGGACTAACTCCAGGTCCTCGAGTAATGTCAGAAATAACTCGGTGATGCACCCCTGGGTAGAAGAAGAAAAGAGAACTACCCCAAGGAAGTGCATCAAGAATGCACGGAGCACTCGGTCCGCTGCCACTATCTGCTCCACCACAGCCTCTCGACACGCCATCGCCGCACTCGCGCCTCGAATGACACTCTTGAATCCGAGTGGCATCTAGAGGGACGAACCCACTAGAAAACATGTCAAAGAACCAAGTGACGTGGACCTGCCCTGGGCCAGACTGACTGTAACGATATGCGATCCTAAGAATCTCCTCGCATACCGCCAGATAATCCCCCTCCATCTGACCGGTCACCTGCTCCCCCTCGAATCTGAGTTTGGTAATGCGGACCCAGTCCTCTAGAGTTGCTAGTAACATTCCTACTTGGAAGAGCAGTGCGTGTTGCTCCTCCCTCCACCGCTCTAAAATCGCCCCGATCAAACCCCGGTTGACCTGGAAGGGCTCCAACTCCAGAAGCCACCAACCGTGCCCATTGGAACTCAGGCAAGGCACGGTACCAGGCGTGGGAATCCAACCACGCAGTGCTGATAGCCAGCATCGGGGGCTCCTAACAAATAATAAATAGAAAACAGGAAGGAGCAAAGTAAGACTAACACCTATAACTACGCTACAACTAACAAGAACTACAGGCAATAAATAAACCTAATGCAAAATTAGATAAAG
Organism: Chloranthus sessilifolius; assembly: GCA_021018995.1. Classification (NCBI taxonomy): domain Eukaryota; kingdom Viridiplantae; phylum Streptophyta; class Magnoliopsida; order Chloranthales; family Chloranthaceae; genus Chloranthus; species Chloranthus sessilifolius. Next base: position 42,540,467 of record CM037591.1, on the reverse strand, counting down.
CAATAAACATAAGTTTACAATGAAGCACGCAAAACATGATAAAATTAAGAAAGAATAATAAAATAAACATTCCCTAAAACTAGATATAAAGATGATGCATGAATGCACACACACACTACATGCAGGTTTAACATAAATTAAATAGGTTTTCAAATCCTAAGAAGTCTCGCACAAAGAACTCCTCCAAAGGGATGTGTATCGCGTCCTCACCCTAATGCGGAGCAACATCGTCATCATCATCATCATCCTCATCCTCGTCACCGCCCTCCGGTGCGTCCTCCTTCACCACCACCTCAGTGTCACCCTCCATCACAGCCTCAGCGTCGGTGCGTACCTCAAAAGTCTCACCAACCTCTCTCACCATCATCTCCTCTATCTTCGAAGTAGTCATGTAGAAATGATCACTGCCCCCAGACTCCATCTTAGGATAAAAAGCTCGAGGAACTAAGAAGAATAAAAGAAACGACGCTTGAAACAGATGAGCGGATCACAAATATGGCAAAAACACGAAAAACAAGGCACTAGAGAGCAAGAAAAGCAGAGAATCAAGAAGAAACTAGAAAGCGTGGATGAAAATGAAGACTTTCCAGCTTATATAAGATAAGGGCCAATTGCGCACCTTGAAACCGGCGCGCAATTGAATTCAGCGCTTAATATCAATCACACACGCCTGAAAAATCACGCAATCAAACCATCGCCAGCCCAAAAGTCGATTCCACGCCCCCAACCGGCGCGCAATCTGAAAAGTCACTCGCATAGTGAGGGTGACAGGGGAATGCTCTGATCACGCACATGAGCTGGGACGCGTAATTAACTTACGCGCTCACATTGGGGCATGTAATATCCCCCTGAACCCTTAGATCGCGTGCTCGCAATTAGGCGTGCAATTTCATTATGTGCCCTATCCACTGCGCGTAATTGCCTAGGCACAGAAAAAAATATATATATATACTTGGCTGTAGCAGCTAGGGATGGATTCCTACACTTAGCCACATTTAGGACCATACCTACAACCCAGAACTTATATACCTATGATCATGCACTCCGAAAATTAAAAAATGCCTCCCGTACACACTTAAAGATCCAAAAAGCTTGCCGCAATTTAAAACTCCTAAACACGTCAAAGCTCGTCAAAACCCAAACCAAGTCGACACTAAACCAAACTGAAACATACCCAAACACTGTAAATCCCAATTTTTTTTTCAACTGAACAAAAAATGCATTCAACTGAATAAATTAAGCCAAACTAAATTAACTAAGCCAAAGTTGACCCAAATTCAAATAATTATAAAAAGCTCTTCTCATAAATGTCAAAATTATTACAAACTACACTGAGGGCATCCCCTCTGAATATACAATATAAAATAAGGACTTGAAAATCAACACGTTCAGGCAGTACATGCTGGAATTTGAATTGTCCGAGTGAAAGACAATGGAAAAGCCTGGGGAAGAAGCACACTTTGAACGAATTATAACAAGAATCCCATCTTCACTCCGTAATTCCCCTAAGATGCCGCTTATGATGCGATCTTTCAAGTTACATGACCAAGCAGCCTCGAGTTGGCAGAAAAGAAAGAGAGACTCATAGAAAGACACTCAGGAGTCGTTGCAAACGCCCACAAAGAGTCATCACAAGACCCCCAAGAGGAGGCTCACAAAAAATTAATCCTCAAAGCCTAGCAAGGAGCAATTGGCATCTGTCACGTGAACTCTGGTGCAACATTTTCCTTTTCTTTCCTTCCACCAACCTTTGGCTCTTCCATCCCTTCCACCAATAGAGTGGCACTTCGGGTCAAATTAACATCATCAACCCTAGCACCACCCCGAATTCCCAATACCGCTCATTCTCATTCTAAAAAATAAAAATAAAATAAAATAAATAATTACAAACCTCTTTTGGGCATAACACCTGCGATACAAAATAGAAGGGAATAAAAGACTTTAAAAGAAACGAAAAAAATGCCCCAAATTCACAAATTCAAAGTTATAAATAAAGTTCAAAATAAAACCCAAGCCCTTAGCCCCTATTTATAAACTATACCCTCCTTCACTACAATTCAACAAGTGTCACATTCATAAATACCTCCATCTAATTAAATCCAAACCAGACACATACCCCCTAAAAGACCATAATTCATGACAAAACTTAGATTAACTAATAAACACACAACACTTACCCCTCAATGAAACAAAAATCCTCCACAAAGCAGATAAACCAATAAGATTAAAACACCTAACACCCATCTAAAAACCTAAAGAGCTCCACATTATTAACAAGTGTCATCCCAAATTAAACATTAAACCCAAACAAAAATTATACTATAAACAAAACAACAACCTTAAAATCCACAATAACCTTGAGATCCTCAAAATAACCTAAATAAATCAAATAAAATCCCAAATAAATAACCTAAATAAATCCAATAAAATTCTAAATAAATAAATAACCTAAATAAATCAAATAAAATCCTAAATAAAATCAAATAAAATCTTAAATATAAATAAAAATCCTACATAAAATCAAATAAAATCCTAAATAAAATCAAATAAAATAAGTCCTACATAAACCAAATAAAAAAATCCTAAATCAATCAAATGAAATCCTAATAAACCAAGTAAGCCAATAAAGTTGAATGAATCCTAGTAAATCCCGAATGAAAATCAAATAATTGTCCAAATAGGTCTAATTAAATCTAATTAAATGCCCAAAACAAGATAAACAAGAAACATGCAACAATAATCATGAACAAACATAAATAAAACACCTCTTTATTTATTTAATAAAATTCTACAGGTATCACCGGAGGCATACTTCCTGAATATACAACCCAAAACGAGAACTTAGAACCTAACCTACCACCTAAAACAAACACGGAACCCAAAATAGACACACACCCAAAATATTAAGTACGGAACATCCAATCAGAAGCAACAGGAAAGAGGGAGGAATGGTTGAGTAACACCCTTTCCATCCATTTGGAGGGCTTCCCTCCCGCCATCTTCACCTCCTAACAATAATGAAGGGTGTATACCACCCCTCAATCTCAACACCCCCCAAGCCATAGCTGCACCTCCATCAGAAGCCACTTCAGGATGTAGAACGTGTGAAACAACGAAGATCGAAAGAAACGACATCGAAATCGGACGACTGTATCACACAGTAGAGATACTCTAAATGTTGGCTCGCTTAGATAAAGAGAGAGAATGAAAAAAAACAAATAAAGCTCGGACATATATAGGCATTTGCCTAATTAAGCGCCAGAAGCATAGCGCGCAATCTAATTCAGCACTGGAACATCTACGAGTAACCCAAATAGCACTTGCCAGATCGGGCATGCAATTAAACTATCGTCCGCCCTAAAGACCAGACGAATCGATCCCGCACTGGAAACTTAGCGCATAATCAAATTACACACCCATATTGACACGCAGAATTGAAAAGTCATCTGCACATTTTACCCATGTGACCTGGTGACGTTTCAATCACGCACACTAATTAGAGGGCGTAATTGGATTACACGCACAAACTCTGACGCATAATTGACCCCCGAACCTCTCGATCACATGCTCCCTCTCAGGCGCGCAATTAAATTAAGCACCCATATTCACGTGCGTAATTCCCAACTATAATGCACCCCTCAAGCATGATACGTACCTCGAATGAAGTAAATATATCCCCTCAACAAAAACCTAACAAAACAACCACACAACACCTCCTATCGCAATACGAAACATACATAATCACCTTGACTCATCACGAACTAATCAAAGGTGAGGATATCTCCCTGTAGTCCCATCTCAGCCAAGTTACCCCCTGACGACTCACTACGAATTAATGTCCCACCGCGATAAAAAAATTTACTCCCCAGAATCTCATCATGTACTCATAAGTACACATGACCACTCCCCAACATCCGCTGTACAAAATAAACTAGCAAAATAAAAAAAAAAAAAAAAAATCATCACTGACAGCCCCATCGCTAAATACAAAACCCCTCGCGACACAAAGTGAGAGTCAACAGTGACAAAGTAACTAATCGTGCTACTCGTCCCCTCACGATCATATTTACTCTCCCCTGACCCATCACGTGACCTTACCCACCAATGAGAGAGAGAAGACCGTTGATATCCCATCACACATCCTCACAATAACCCACGTCCATCGCGATAGGATGCACATATCCAACGCTATACCAACACCTAAGCTCATTGGCCTAAATTAGCTGCGCCCTGGTGCCCCATCACGACGCCAAAACCCCATCACTCGACCTCACAAAGGAAGGCTAGACCAATGTCCCATCGTGAAGAGCCAAGAATGAGCCTCCCAAAAATCCTACCAAGACATCACCTGTTGAAAAAAAGAGATCATCATCGTCCCATCATGAAGTGAAAATAGCCAAAGAGTCATCAGACCAACACCCCATTGCACACTCATAAACACGTCCTATCGTGATGCAGCTACAACCTGATCTCATAACCCAAGATCTGCCAAAGAAAGAAATAAACATAGCTTTCCCATCATATAACCACCAATGTCCCATCGCCCACTATACTTACCGAAAATTTCGTCGCAACCCACTACGACATATGACCTGAAGGGAAGGATCATCCAATATCCCATCGCGAAGAGTCGAACCTCCCTCTAAACGTCTTACCACGACAATCATCACGTCCCATCCTGACGACTCCTGAATGCCCCATCAAGCGACAGTCACCATCATGTTTCATAGCCTAAATAAACATACTTATATACATACCATCTTCATAGTCATCGTAAGGCATTCGCCAGTCGTAGGTCATTATTTTCGAAACCATTTTTGGTATCATCTGATTCATTGGCCACCTTCCTATTCGAGCAAGTTGATTCAAAGGACTAGTGGATCATGAAACTCTCTTTCTGAAATATAGAAAACTCTGGATTCTCATACACCCTCTTCATCCATTGGAGTCGATGTTAGAGTAGAAAATAAAATAAAAATGTAAAGTTCCATCAAATCTCATAATTCTTACGTTAGGAGGATGTTTCAAGAAAATATACGTAGATGCTTCAAAAAAAAGAGAGACAAAAAAAGAGAGAAAAGAAGCACAATCGAGCGAGAGCAATACGACGAATGAACAGTCCATGAATTCATGGAAGCATGAGCAAATTGTGAGGACATTCCTGGTAGTCTTATTAGGAAAGTATAACCAAGCCGCGAGAGCATGCTTGACATCTTCACACTACTAGATGTCGTCGTACGGTGGTGGGAGGACAAAACTCTTGTTAACCATAGAATCTGATGATTTGATGGTACTGGATCATGACGGAGAGTTCAATTATGGCACCGTATTACTCACCCGAGAAGAAAGTAGTTGACTACTATTTTAAAATTTGGTTGAATAAGAAGCTACCCTAAGATCAATAAATCTTACCTCCTCTTCACCCTTAATTTTCTTTTTGGACAATGAGTCAAATGACTTTCAAAATATCTTTCAGAATAAAATTGAAAACTCTCGAATGACAAGTGATGCAATCACCCATTACCTACCATTCACCTCAATCCTTACTAAAAGCTACGATATATGATAATCGTTCAACAATTACAAAATCGAGCCCGACATGTGGCAGAAATAATCGAGCTACCTCCCAATATGGGATCATCACAAATACACTCCAGGACATCTGTGAGGCAGATCAAAGTCCCACTGTCACTTGACATTGGGGCATTTTTTTAAGAGCGCTAGCACCTTGGTAGCGATACTTAGGTCATATGACCGATACCCCAAATTGGGACATTTTTTTTATTTTTCAATTGAATTCTTGCTTTTGCACTCAGATACCCTAAACTGGGGCATTTTTTAAAATTTTCAATTTAGTTTTTATTACTTTTCCACCGCGGGACCCTAAAATGAACACCTGAAATGGAACAACAGAGATACACCCGAAAAATAAACACCAAACTCTAACACTACCCATTCCCCCTCCAACGTAACCCAAGAAACACAACAATAAACACAAATAAAACATCAATGAAACAAAAATAAATAAATCTTTATTTATGTAATAAAATTTATATAGGTATCACTGGAGGCATACCTCCTGAATATACAACCCAAAACGAAAACCTAAAATCTAATTTACAACCCAAAATGAAAACTGAACCTAAAACGAACATAAAGCTCGAGCGCGGAGTGCCCAATAAGAAGCAATAGAAGGTGAGATGAAGGATTGGTTGGGGAACATCCCTTTTCATCCATTTGGAGGACTTCTGTTCTGCCATCTTCACCTTCTAATAATAATGAAGGGTTGTATAGGACACTCCCTTCCCAATACCGCCCATTCTCAAAATTCATGTCACCGTCGGAAGCCTTGTCAGGCTTAATATCACATGAAACCACGAACCATGGAAGAAACGACATCAAAATCCGATGGGTGGATTACAAGTTATCATTAAAACTCGGGGAGAAAAATGGGAACGAATGAAGAAAAACGAAAGGAACTAGGGTATATATAGACACCCGGCTAATCGAGCGCTCGAAATGGAATGAGCAAATAAATTGTGCGCATATACAACAACGCTTAAATGCGATCACGTGCACCGCAAGGGGTGTGCAATTGAACTTCCGCCCGTACGCAGTCCCGACAGAACAATCACGCATAGGTAGGACCGTGCATAATGAAATCACATGCCTATGTTACTACACGAAATCTGAAGGGACACCCGCACAGTGACCTAACGACACTCCGATTGTGCACACTGACCCTAGTGCATAATTGGATTACACACTAATCCTCACATGCGTAATTCGAATTGACACCCGAACACCTCCACTCTGCCAGCCCCCCGACACTTCGTTTGTGCGCCATCCATAGAGCGCTTAATGATATTGCATGAACACACACCAACATGCAATCACCTCTTTAACCCCATAATCACGCGCACGTGGCCCGTCATGCAATTTAATCAAACACCCGGTACCCTACGCGCAATACTCAGCTATGAATAGAATGCACACCCTCACACCCCTTTGTCCCATCTCAATTAAAATCCCTCTTTCTCCTCTGTCCCATCGAGTAGCCTCATAGGCCGTTCAGAGAGAGAGAGAACCGTGGACCACACCTACGTCCCACCGTTGCAGGACTTGCAGCATCCAAACAAATCAGTATAAGTCAGCTATGTCCCACTGCGACGTTAAAACTTTACCACACGACCTAACACGCCATGTGACCAAAGGAAGGCTCGACCAATGTCCCATCGTGAAGAGTTAAGAATGAGCCTCTTGAAAATCCTATTATACCACCAAGACCAAAGTCAAATCCCATAATAATCCGACACTATTCAAATTGACTCCAACCCATTATATAAGCAAGATCTACCAAAGAAAGAAACACTATCATTGCTCCATCATGACATTGAGACAAGTAAGGAAGCATTAACCACGCACATGTCTCGTCACGATGCAACTGCAACTTGATCTCATCACAAACCTGTCTCATCGCGATATTACTTTCCAAGACGCTCGGACACATCCCGTCACAATGTACAATCAAGAAGGGAAGGCTCAGTCAATGTCCCATCGCAGAGAGCCAAACCTTCCAAACCTCATCTCAAATCACACATCCCCGAAATCCCATCACATAACTTTGCATAACCAACAGAGGGAAAGGCTCAACCAATGTCCCATTGTGAAACCAGAGAGCCCACTTCCTAAATCCTTTGTCACGCAACAATCACCAGACTCCACCGCAACCGAAACAGACGCTCGTTGGCAGTAGAGGAGGATAGACCCTCCATTGTCCATCGCGCGATAACCAACAAGCCCCTACCACTACAGAAGAGGAAACCCTCCAACATGCCATCACACCCATCAAATACCACGTTCTAGCGCGAACATCTCATTAGAGTTCCCCTCAGGTCCCATCACGCCTACAAGTAGCAGGACTCATCATAGCACACAATCATAAAGGAGAGGACCACCATGTCCCATTGTGAACCTCGCCTCCCCAAGACATTCTATCACAATGGTGACCATTAGGTCCCACTATCGCAGAAATGAAGTAAAGAGAGGAAATCCTCTTATGTCCTATTATGACACCACTACAACAACCAGCGAGTCCTATCACATACAAAGGACCCCAGCAGACAACAATTCAGATAAGTATCACCCCCTTCTCTTTACTTGATATTTCTTCTAAAATATAACTAGTTAATATTAAGTCAAATGTAACCCGTCTCTCTCTATTCGTGAATCACTGTAGTCCTCCCATAAGTGCCAATCATCAGTATTCACGAGAAGGTTAGACGGAATATTCGGCATACCATGTGTCGTCTTGACAACCAGGCAAACGGCCGAGTCCACAAATGAAAATCTGATGGATCTGCTCAGCGATATCTCAGAAGCCACATTTCTCGAAGTTTTACCACCGAATTGATCTTAAGTTAAATTTCTAAATTTTCAAAAACAAATAATAATAATAATAAAGAATAATAAAATAAATGAACTCTTATCTGTCAAACTTTCACTTCTCACCACCCCAATCCATTCTTTCCCCTGGGAAATTAAACACTAAATATATATTCAACTCTGAGAAATCATAAATGCCCACTGGAAGGGGACGCTTGACGCGCATTGGTGTGACCAATGACGCGCCCGGTTTGACATGACTTACGAAAGCCTTTGCCATTTCATGATATTTCATATTATTATCGATCTCTGGACCTTGTCTCTGGACATTCGTATAACGCCTCCCGGCACCTCAATTATGTTGTATATCCCTCTGTTTAATTGCCCCTTGCACTTGCAGATTAGGATATCGACTTTCCTACCATTTGACTGGCCCTTGTAGTAGGTCGCGATATGCGACAGGATGCCCCTTGCATCCACAGATTAGGTTATGCCTCTCTTCCCCCATTGACTACTACTAGCAGCATGTAGCGATATGCGACGAGATGTCACTCGCATCCACGTCTTGGAATACGCCATTCGACAGCTACCACTGGGCCTTTGAATGCTCCATTTTAGCTTGCACTGATAGATAAGAAAACCAAGCATCTCATGTTAGCATCCCCAGTTCACATTTATGATTTCCTAAGAAAAACAAGAAGGCACTTCGGATGAGGGGTGTCTACTTCTTCGACGCATTCTTACTCCGCAAGAACCCACCAAAGAGGGGCATCTGTAGACACTCCATTTTACCCTCTCGAAATATACAAACCTATTCGGTCAACCTTTGACCTTGCCCATGATCTCCGAGAAAAGACTAACCTTTTTCGAAGGCTTAAAAACCCTATATAGGGACCATGCACTAAAATAATAGTACATGGTTGAGACCCAGGATGAAACAATAGCTCTGTGGCTCAGATCCGGCTTAAACCCAGGAAAGTCCCGAATTATGCGTTGTTAACAACGCGCATAACTCAATTACACACCCCATGGCTGGTGCGCAATTGGTCCCTCTTGGACTAGGATTTCACTTTTTGAGGACTGCTTAGACCTTGATTATGCGCTCTCTCAGGTGTGTGTAATCATATTGTACGCTTTGTACCCAGCGCACAATTAGTCCATTTTGGACTGACCTTTTACCCTTCTAGAAACTGCCTAAGACGTGATTGTATGCCCTATCTAGAGCGTTTAATCAGATTATGTGCCTCAGCACAGGTGTATAATTGGTTCTTAAGCGAACCCGATCTTTAACTCCCTAGACCGCTTGAAATTCCCTATTAAGCGCATGAATTCAAACGCTTAATTGATTGTGTGCACTAAACTACATGCACAATTAGTCTAATTAGACTACGACTATGCTACCCTGCTGAGCCAGTCAGCCGATCACTCACTGAGTCAGTCACCGACTCAAAGTGATTGTGCGCCTGAAACAGGGTGCATAATTCAATTGTGCGCACCAGACATGGCGCATAATTGAAATTCACCGACCAATAGAGTGCACCCCACAGGGCGCACAATTGGCCAAATACCTATAAATAGGACCCACCACCACGACTCAAAACACACAATTTTTCTCAAAAGGACAAAATTTTCGACACAGATTTCTCTCTCTCGAGTTCCTTATTTTCAAGCTTAGGATTTCGAGATTTCTCTCTGCAGTCGTAGCCTCAGGTATACTTTCCTTCTAGTTTTTAGTCCTTCTAGTTCTAGCTCATAGTTCTAGCCCTTAATTCTAGTTCTTAGTTCTAGATCATTAGCTCTAGACTTAGGTTCTTAAGCTTTTAGTTCTAGATCTTAGAATTTAAATTTCTTTAATCCTTAATTCTTACCTTTTTTCCTGGTTCTAGTTCTCAGGTTCTAAAACCAGTTCTTCCTTTTTTAATTTTAGTTCAAGATTCAGGATCTAGCCCACTAGTTCTTAAATTCTAGATCTTAGATCTTAGGTTTAATCTAAATTTTTAGTTTTCTGATTCTAGTTCTTAGTTTCTAGAACCAATCCTTAACTTCAGTTTTAAAATTTTCATTTTTAGTTCTAATTTTTAACTCCATCCTCGATTTTTAATCCATAAATTAATAATTTCAGAATAAAAATCAGCTTTTCAATCTATATTATTACTAAAATAATCTCTAACCAACCGATTTGCCCAAGGGAGCTTACAGAGGGTACCCAGGAATGGGGCTGATCCTCCTTAGCATAGCGGGCCAAAACCCCTTTTTTTAGATTTTCAGTAAAATTAGTATATTTACTTTAATTAGAATTTTAATAGAATTAGTATATTTCTAATTAATTAGAATTTCAATAGAAGTAGTATATTCCTAATTAATTCCTCTAAAATTAACATATTTGCATTCCTAGTAGGATTAGGAAGCTTAATTAATTAGATTTCTAATAGGATTAAGATATTTAAATTAATTAGACTCCTAGTAGAAGTAGGAGACTTTTTTTTTAATCAGACTCCCAGTAGGATTAGGAGACCAAGTTAATTAGAATCCCAGCAGGAATAGGAAAACCAAACTAGTTATATGAAAGGCAACCCACAGCTGTTGACGTTGGCCAGCCAGCGATTCGGTAAAGGAGTTCAACCTGTAAGCCCTTGCTTCCCTTTAAAGCGTGATCAGTGACGTGTTGCAGCGTCGATAAATATCTGTAGCTGGCGATTGCATCATCCAGGTATTCTCCATTTAATATTCGCCTCTTTAATTTCAGTAATTTAATATTTCCTAAGTTATTACTCCATCATCGCCTTTGCCAGAGTCCACTTGAACCGAATTGGGCCACTCTTTTCGAGGACCGAAAGGAACCCAGAAAAAGCACGTACCAACACACGCAACCTCACATGCCACGTGACTGAAGGTAGGCTCGACCGATGTCCCATCGCGAAGAGCCAAGAATGAGCCTCCTAAAAATTCTACCACATCACTAAGGCGAAAGGGCGAGTCCCGTCATGACCCCAAGACATCACCTGTCGAAGAAAAGAGACACCATCATCATCCCATCACGACAACAAAACAGCCAAAAAGTCATCAGACAAACACCTTATCGCACACTCATAAACACATCTTGTCACAATGCAACTACAACCTGATCACATCATATAACCCAAGATCTGCCAAAGAAAGAAATAAACATAGCTTGCCCATCGCATAACCACCAATGTCCCATCACCAACTACACTTTCCTGAAATTCCGTTGCAACCTGCTATGGCACATGACCAGAAGGGAAGGCTCAACCAAATCCCATCGCAAGGAGCCGAACCTCCCTCCAAATGCCTTACCACAACAATCATCACATCCCAACGTGATGAATCCCGAATGCCCCATCACAGAACAGTTGTCAGACTCCATCACAGCGGAAACGCACGGTTACTAATAGAAGAGAAGAAAGACATCTCCAATGTCCCATCGCACCCATCAACTATCAAGTCCCATCGTGAACATTTCATCAGGCGGTCCGGACATCCCATCACACAGGCAGCCATCAACCCCAACTACAAAAATTAGTGGAGGGGGAGAATAGCCCTCTGATGTCCCATCATAGACCATACCCCTCCAAAATGTTCCATCACGATGCTCCCACCAGAATATGAAGCAACACCGAAAGTCACCTCGACAATACATAAATGCCAACAAGAAGGTTTTGAGTTCATGTGGAAAAATTCACACAAAAAGCTCAGTAGCCCGAGGGCGATAAAGCCCGTTGATACAAATGATGTGGGTGGCTGTGTGATTTCTCATGCTTCCATAGAGAGCCCGAGTCCTTCCAATGACTTCACCTCCAGACACTTTTGTCCCATCGCGTAACCTTACACGCCCACCAAAGGCAACTCAAATCAGAAGGAGAGTAAACTCTCTAATGTCCTATCTCGACACCACCACAACAGCCAGCCAGTCCCATCGCAAGCAAAAGCCTCCCGCCAATAATAAATCAGGTATGTAAACACCCCTTTTTTTTACTCGATATTTCTCTATAAAATATAGTTAGATAATATTAAGTCAAAATATTTTCAAAACCCATCTTTCTCGACTTGCGAATCACTATAGTTCTCCCATAAGAGACAATCATCAGTATCCGTCGAGAAGGTTAGACGGAGCATCTGACATACCAAGTGTCGTCTTGACAACCATATAAATGGTCGGGTCCCCAAATCCCGCTATGGTGGATTTGCTCAGCGACGTCTCGAAAGACACGTTTTCTGCAGATTTACCACCGAATTGATCTTAAGTTAAAATCCCAAAATTTTAAAATATATATATTTTTTAAAAAATAAAATAAATAAATAAACCTCCGTCTATCAAAATTCACCTCTCATCATTCCAATCCGTTCTTTCCCCTGAGAAATCAAATACTAAATATACTCAACTCTGCGAAATTACAAATGTCCACTGGAAAGGGACGCCTGACGCGCCATTGGTGTGAGAAATGATGCGCCCGATTTGACATGACTGTGAGAGCCTTAGCCATCAAATTACTTCAAATTATCTAGTCACTTGACCTTGTCTTTGGACATTCCTATGACGCCCCTCGGTACCTTGACTACATCATTTTCCCGCTGTTTGACTGCCCCTTGCAGTAAGTCGTGACATGCGACGGGATGCCCCTTCCACCCGCAGATGAGGATATGATGATCCTTCTACCATTTGACTGCCACTTGTAGTAGGTCGCAATATGTGACGGGATGCCCCTTGGACCTGCGGATTAGGATATACCAATTTCTCCCGTTGACTGCTACTCGCAGCATATCATGATACGCGACGAGATGCCCCTCGCATCCACGACATGGAATACGCCCTTCGACAGCTACCACTAAGCCCTTGAATGATCCATTTTAGCTTGTGTTGATAGATAAGAAAGCCAAATATTTCATATCATCATCCCCAGTCCACATTTGTGATTTCCCAAAAAAAATAAGAAGGCACCTCAAAAGTGGGGTGTCTACTTCTTCGACGCATTCTTACTTCACAGAATGCGCCGAAGAGGGGCTTCTGTAGACACCCCAATTTTGCCCTCTCAGAGTATACGAACCTGTTCAATCAACCTTTGACCTTGCCCACGACTTTTAGAAAGGTCTTACCTTCTCTGAAAGCTTTAAGACCCTAACATAGGGACCATATACTAAAATAATAGTATATGGCTGAACACAGGCTGAAACAATAGCTCTGTGGCTCAGACCCCACAACCCTAATATGGGGAGTATATACTGAAACAATAGTATATAGTCAAACCGCAGGCTAAAACAATAGCCTTGTGATTCAGACCCCACTTAGCCCCGATAAAATCCTGAATTGGGGGCCCACACAAGCTCACGCAATTCGATTGCATGTCCCCTAGCTGGCACACAATTGGTCCCACTTGGACCAGGATTGCTTGTTCTGTGACCCGCCTTAGGAGTATATTGCGTGCGCTAGATAGCGCGTGCAATGCAATTGCACGCCCAATCACTGGTGTGCAATTAGTCCAACGCGAACTGGTTTCTAACCTTTTAGAAGCCGCCTTAAGACCCATTTGCGCGCTCAAACCAGAACATGCAATCGATTGCGCTCGTTGTGAAGGACGTACAATTAATTCTAATTTGATTAGAACTTGGACACTGGCTGAGCCAGTCAGCCGGTCACTCATTGAGTCGGTCACCAACTTCAGGCTATTAAGCGCACATAATAGGGTGCATAATCCGGTTATGCGCACCAGATAGGGCGCGCAATCGGAGTTGACCGATTAATTGAGCACCTCCCACAGGGCAGACAATTACTTGAATAACTATAAATAGACCCCTACCCTACACCAAAATACACATCAAGCAATCGAGTTTTTGAGTTCCACTCTTCTGAGTTTAGGGATTTCGAGACTTTCTCTTCAGCAATTAGCTTCAGGTAATTTCTTAATTTTAGTTTTTTAATTACTTTTCTAGTTCTAGGTTCTAGTTATTAAGTTCTAGCTTTTAGTTCTTAATTTCGTAGATCTTAGATTCTAATTTCAGTCTTTTAATTTCTAGTCTTAGACTTTAGGTTTTAATTCTAGTTTTTAATCTCTGGTTCTTAGTCTCTAGAACCAGTTCTTAATTTTAGCCCTTAGATTTTTTATTCTCGTTTTTAGTCATAGCTTTAAATTCTAGTTTTTAATTTTGATTTTTTAGATCTTTGATTTCTTATTCAAACTCTTAGTTCTCCTTATTTCTGGTTCTAGGTTTTAGTTCCTAGAACTAGTTCTTAATTTTAGTCTCTAAGTTTCTGTTTTTGGTCCTTCATCTCTAGAGTCAGATCTTAGTCTTAAATTATTTTAAACCATAGCCTCCATTTTTAAATTCTAATCTCAATATCTTCTAATTCATGATTTTTTAGTTTTAATCTTAATCTTCAAAAGCTTAACTTTTCAATTAAAAATCAGTTTTTCAATCTATATTATTTTTAAAATGACCCTTAGCCGACCGATTTGCTCAAGAGAGCTTACGGAGGTACCCGGGAACGGGGCCAATCCTCCTTACCATAGCGGGCCAAAACCCCTTTTTTTTAGACTCCTAGTAAGATTAGGAGACTAGGTTATTTAGATTCCTAATAGGATTAGCATAATTACATTAATTAGATTCCCAGTAAAATTAGGAGATTGTTATCAAATTAGATTTAAGTTATTTAAATTAATTGGACTCTTAATAAAACTAGGATATTCAAATTAATTAGAGCCCTAACAGAATTAGGAAACTAAGATTAATTACAATCTTAATAGAGTTAGGAAATCAAATTAATTAGAATTCTAATAGAACTAGCAAACTTAGAATAATCAGATTCCTAGTAGAAGTAGGAAACTCAAAATAACTAGATTCCTAATAGAAGTAACTTAAAATAATTAGACTTCTAGTAGAGATAGGAAATTTAAAATAATTAGATTTCTAGTATAAGTAGGATACTTAAATTGATTAGACTTCTAATAGACTTAGGATAGTTAAGTTAATTAGACCTCTAATAGAATTAGAATATTTAAAATAATTAGGATTTTAGTAAAATTAGAATACCAGAAATAATTAGATTTCTAATAAAATTAGGACACTTAAGACATTAGATTTCTTGTTGAATTAGGAGATTAATTAGACTTCTAATAAGATTAGGACTCTTAGGTTAGTTAGATTTCTAGTAAGATTAGGAGATCAGATCAATTAGAACCCTAGTAGGATCAGGAGACTAGTTTAATTAGATTCCTAGAATAGTTAGAAGATTAGATTAATTGGACTCTCGGTAGAATTAGGATAACTGAACCAATTATACTTAAGGTGAGAATAGGAAAACCAAGCTAACTAAATTTGCAGATGACCCAGTGCTACTGACGTCGGCAAGCCGACGATTCAGTAAAGAAGTCGAACATCCACTCCCCTTAAAGCGTGATCAGTGACGTGTTGCAGCATCGGTGATATCTGCAGCTGGTGATTGCAACGAACCAAGTTTTTTCCTTTTAGGATTTACACTTTTGTTTCTACATTTTAATTTACCATTCATCGCTTTTTGTCAGAGTCCACATAGACCAAATTGGGCCACTCTTTCTGGGGACCCAAAAAAAGTGCGTACCAACAGTGGGGTGTGGACACTTGTCCAAAATTTTAAGAGGTTTGTCCCCTTTTCCCGTTGCGAAAATTGAATTCCAATGGGGCTCCTCCATTCACTCCATTTCGATCTTCTTCTTCTTCCTTTGAAACTCCATTAGAGCTCCTAATTCTTCTTTGAATTTTCCCTCCTAATCCAACCATCCATGTTTTCACCAATTGACGTTTGAGGTTTGCATTGAATACAGTGGATCCAAGAGCGTTCGCCTTGGGCTCTTTGAATGTCTCTTGCTTTGACATATGTTCATTAGTGATCGGATGCCAAAGAGGGGCATCTGTAGACACCCAAATTCGGGCAAGGCATTGATCCACCTACACTTCAAGAAAGGCATACCTCTGAGCTTTCGAAAGCACTCCCCGGCCTTAAAACCCTTATTGGACCCTTAGAGCCCTTCCCAGACCTTTAGAATCCATACTGAGTCCATTGGATCCTAACCGGACCAAGTCCGGGCCCACAGGTCCCACATTTCATTAACTGGGTAAAATTACCCATGCGTGCATACTATGTACGCATGAGCAAATTTTACACATGTGTGCATAGTATGCATGCATAGCCAAAATGTTTCTTATCCAGAAGTGGGCCCTAGTATAGGCCCTAACTTCCCAAATCTGAACCAGGGGTTTAAAGCATGCGTGCACAGTATGCACGCATGCCTTAAAAACCTGCATTTTAAAAAAATGACAGATTTGAACTTTTGGGGTTTGACTTGTGGACTTTCCCGAACTTTGGGGTGTATTTCTTTAAGACCCTTATGTCCCTCCAGACCTTAGAAACCACCCTTATGCTATTCAAGTGGCTACTCCATCATCCACCATTGAAACCCATTGCCCTCTTCTCCAAGCTCTTAAAAATCCCAAAAACCTTAGATCTCCATATTACCTAATTCTAAATCCCTATTAGAGACTTAAGAGCCTCCTGAACCACTCCCCACTCTATAAATAGAGACCCGCACCCCTCACTTTTCTACACTTAAAAAAATCCTAAAAAAGAAACTCTAGCAAATTGTCCCCACGCCGTGACCATTCCAAAGCTCCTAACTTAAACCCTTAGTCCCCATCCTTCGCCTACCATTACACTCTTAACTCCATTCCCAAGCCTTGAAACTATAGCTAAGATTCCTCTCATACCATCATTTCCCATTATCCCTCTTCCAAACCTTAGCAAAGTTAGGATCCCCTCTCTAACCCATTTTCTCTCGGAAGCTCACTGGAGTTAGCTTCACCAGAAGATCCGGCGGCAGTGCTACAAGGGGAAGTGCCATTAGGATCCCCTTTCATACCATCATTTCGGTGATTGCAGAGAGCTCAATAGGATCCAAGTGCCTTCGGACAAGGGGAAGTGTTGTTCATTTCCTCTCTTTTATTTTATACTTGGCCATAGTAGAGACCGCTTACAAGTGTGCTAATCGGGTGCCTAACTCCTTCCTGATTGGTAACTGAAGTCCTTACCTAGAGGCTTTGGTGTAGATCGGCAATTCGAAGTCAAATCTAGCACTTAGGTGCATATGATATTGATTTAGGGTATTCCGACACGCCAAAAACTCTAGGTGGCGACTCCATAATTTTATCGCATCATCACAACAGATCCATGAGATCCACGATTGCACAGATGGAGACTCCATTGGGGATAGTTTTTTTTAGAACTTCTACTTAAAGTTTGGGTCTCATTGATTGTGTTTTGCTTCTTTTTACTTGTTTTTGTCTCTATCGGCCTAGTCCTTTGATTAGCACCATGCTTTTTCACTATGTACTTACCCTTATGATTCCTTGCACTTTTCATATAGTCACTTGACTGACATGTTCTTACTTTCTTCACTTTAAATTTATGTAATTTACTTTACATCATTTTCGCCGAGTCGCTTGATTGACACTTTCGTTTTTACTTACCCCTACGATTTGGTACTTTACATTTTAGCCTAGTCGCTTGACTGGCATCATCCTTTTTTTACTACTAGTTGGCATATTTCACCATTGAACATCGGTCTGTGGTAGGGGTACGGGACTCTCATAGCCCGACTTGTGAACGACGCCAAAAAGCCCCATTTGGACTTAAGCATAACTTCCCCAAACTGAAATTAAAAATGGACTAAAAAGTGACTTAACAATCTGATATTCTCGCGGGTAGCTTTTGCAAAAGGGAGGGAAATTTAGGCAGCCATATACCCACCTCGGTCCTAAGTAGAGCGGCCGCCATATACCCACCTCGGTCCCAAGTAGAGCGGCAGCCCTTGCGGTGATGATCTCAAAAATGAGCATCCCATCTAGCACCTGAGAAGGTGTTTACACTAGAGGTATATTGGGTGGGTGACCAAACATGTTACAAAGCCTAAAGCCCTGGGGAGAGCACTAGTGGAAATCGAATCGGCCTTGTATCCCTAGGCAAGGAAAGGAGGGACCTGATAAAGTTAAAAGAAAGTCCCAGGAGGCATTGCCCCAAAAGCCCAAGTCAAAGACCAACTCGAAATAGCAGCCTGACAAATATATATATATATATATATATATATATATATATATATATATATATATATATATATATATATATATATATAAGCCATGAGTACATAGTATGCACGCACAGCCAAAAGCAAGCTCCAGAAAGCCTTACGTGCATAGTATGCACGCATAGCTTAAAAATCTCAGATTTTTGCATATGCGTGCATAGCTTAACTGTTTGCTGTTTCGAATTTGGGCCCTTTTTCACAGTTTCTCGGACCCCCCAAACGTCGGTTTTAAGACTCCTGATACTTCCTACACTCCAAATACCCAACGCTCTCGCTGATCAAGAGAGGTCACCCTTTTATTAGCTCTTTCGAGAGATCGCGGTATTGCGGATAAACCCCACACACTTAAAGATCAAGAGAGACATCTCTTCGATTCTCAAGGGGGTGCTCGGTCCCACTGTAGAAATCATAGGAGGTGTTAAACACCGTACAAAGAGGGAGTTCTAAGGCCCCGAAAGCACCAAGAAAAGGGGAGGAGGAAAGAGCCCCACCAAAAGAACCAACAAAAAGAAGAAAGCAAAAGTCCAAGAAAGAAAAAAATAAAAAAACAAAATAAAAAATCAAGAAAAAAAATCAAGAAAAAAAATCAAAGTAAAAAACCCAAAAAGAAACTTGGGTGCCGTAACCACGACATCGCAGTACCCACCATCATCCCATGGGGGAAAAGGAAGAAGAAAGAAACCTTTGGTCCTTACCCGAGGAATCCATATCCCACTCGTTATCAAACCATGTCTTGTCCAGTTGACCCGGATTCATCCCCCCCACATCTCTACACGGAGGAGATTCCTATCACCGTCCCATTCCCCATCACCGGACTGTTCGGTGAACCCAACCTTCCCTCCACCTCAACCCAAGGTACACCTAGTTTCCCCCCCATATTAACCCAACGTACAATGCATCCAATCTTCCCCCCATATCAACCCAAGGTACACCCAATTTCCCCCCCCCACATCAACCCAAGCATTGCCACCACCCCATACATCTCTCCCATTAGGTGGGCCATCTACATCCACCCCAATGTCCGATCTTATGGCCATCATGGAGGAAATGATGAGCACATTCATGGCATGGAAGGCTTCCCAAAGCTGCCCCAATTCACCCCAAGTGCCATTGAATCCATAACCAACCCTCCAAAATCTTCACACCTCACTCACCCAAAACAGCAACCCCAATCAACCACCCATAGTGCACACCACCCAAGGCTCCCACCATCAACCATGGAGCCATCCGAGCAGGCCTCAAAGGCCCTATGTCCAATCCCAAGCCCACTCATGCCCAAACCCAAGGGCCACATTTTCAAATCATCCATCATTCCCCCAATTTCCCACATACAACCACACCCAACAAGCGTACCCCATTTCCCCCAAAATAGTGAACCCATTTTGCCCAATTTAGCCATCGAACACAAATCTTATCCAACCACACCCATCATACCCAACCCCAAAGGGGAACCCATTTCAAACCTCCAACCACCCACAATTCACACACCATCTCACCCCCAACCAAATCAGCAACATCCCCATCCAATGCAGTGGCCTCATCAGGCACTCACTCAACCCCTCCAAAATCCAACATAAAATCTCACTCTATGACCACCACCTTTTGATTCGAGTCATGCCCGAAACAGTGATGCCAACGTAGGGGCATTCACCATTTTTAATCCTCCACCACCCACATTCACCAACGAATAGGCCACCTTGAATGAATGGGAGTAGCCTATTGGGGGAGCCAACCCAGCCCTACAACCCAGAGAATTAGAGCTGCTGAGAGAGCAGATGGACAAAATACAGAAGTAGCTGAAGAAGGTGGGTGGGGCCGAGGTCCATGCCACCGATTTTTTTGACCTGTGCTTATTCTCCGAGGTGCCTTTGTCACCTAAATTCAAAGTGTCGTCATTCAATAAATAAAATGGCATCAGCAACCCTATCACCCACCTCAAGTCCTATTCTAGGAATAAGTGCCAATATGGCAGAGATGAGCGCCTCCTCATCAAAGTGTTTCAGAAAAGCCTCACGGGCCCAACACTAAGATGGTTCACTTCTGTTGAACCATCCATGATAAAAACATGGAGCAAGCTCACCCACCTATTTCAAGAGCCATATGTTTACAATATCGACATTGAACCACGCAAGTCTGATTTGGCACGGTTACAATAAAAATCCTATGAGACTTTTAACGAGTATCTTGGAAGGTGGATGGCCCTAACAACCCAGGTGAGGAATCGCATACCGGATGAGGAACAAATTAAGATGATCTCAAAAACTGCATTACTAATTATATCTGGTTTTTTAGTATACCAACAACATTCTAGTTTTGCCAATTTAATGAGAAATGCCAACCACTGTGAAGACACGGTAAGAGAGTGTCATTTAAATAAAATCGTGGCCAGTGTGGCCTACAAATTCACAGAGCAGAGGTATGAGAAAAGGACAGGGGTAGAGGTTCAAGCAATAATGACCTCACAACCCACAACGAGCATATCACCGTTCCAATTTGGAGTAGGACAACAAGTCCCAGCATAGGTAGATCCAGCACAGAGACCTGACAATGGTCTAGGGGCACAAATGACCACCCTTGAACAGAGAAGGGCCCGATTTAATCGAGTATTCACTCCCTTGGGACAATACTTAAATGTCCTTTTGCCATTATTGATAGAGAAGGGTTTGGTTACCCCGTTTCAACCACGACCTCCACCGAATCTACTCCAGAGGAACTTCGATCATAGCACGCACTGTAACTTCCACCAGGGTTAGAGGCATCTGATTGATCGCTACTTTCCGTTGAAGCACGTAATACAGGATCTCATCGAGGTGGGAAAGATCATCCCTCCAGCAGCTCCCCAAGAAAATCTGCATACCAATATACTCCAAGCACCTTTGCCGCCACACCCACAAGGAGGGATGGGCCTGAGGCCCACCATTAACATAGTGGAGGAAGATGTGGGAGAAATTGACCCCTCAGAATACATCACCATAGGAGAAAGCTTCGTGATACCAAGGCAATGGAGTTAGGAGAATGAGGTAGTAGGGGTAGTCGAGCCCTTGAATTTAGTCGACTACTTCGTCAATCCTAGACCCCAAGCAACACCTTTAGATTTGAGGCTTTACTTCCCATCAACCATATCGAGCCCAATTTTGCCACACCCCCATCGGTCCATCCATCTCCAATACCAATCCACCACATCTTGCCTAGTTTTGCCACTCCCCCTTTAGTCCATCCATCTCCAACACCAATCCACCATATCTGGCCCAGTTTTGCCACACCCCCACCAGTCCATCCACCTCCAGCACCAATCAACCATATTTGTCTCAGTTTAATGACACTGCCAACTCAGTCATCTCCAATACCCTCGTCCACCCCATTTCAGATCCCCGAACCAATCTATGATCCCCACTAAGTCCCTTTGAATTACAATCAGATAGATGTCAATGCTGGCAGCGGGAATGAGGGGACTGTCGAGTTCATCACAAGTTGGAGAGAATTTCTAAACAGCCAGAGGTGTCAGTACCGGCCCAACCCAAGGAAAGAAGAGAGACTGCAGCGGTACACCCCATGGAAAGAATGAGCCGAGAATTTGCATTGGAAACACAGCTTAGGAGAACGTCGGCTCACATCACCATTTGGGACTTACTAATGACGTCTCTGCCGCACTTCAAAGCTCTAATGGTAGCTCTGAAAGACGCTCAATTGGCAGGTCTTGGCTCCCAATGCCATCTCGTACCCTCAACCGTGCATCAAAATCTCAAATTTATATCCAAGCAAAAAGTTATAGCTATTGTGGGTGAGGGACGAGAAGGAGAAAGAGTTGCGCACAACATAGAAAGCCTCAAGATGTTGGACGTACTTCACACAACTGAGGACACGGACCTCCATAGTTTCCAATATGATGTAGCGTTAGTAGCACCAGAACCCCTCAAAAAGGTCACCTTAAAAACCGGGGGGGGGGGGAATGATTGTAGGAGTAGCAATGCTCTAGAAATTGGGCTACCAAAGAGGAAAAGGATTGGGCCCTCACTTGCAAGACAGGAGGACCCAATCAAAGCATGGGGAGGGTAGCAAATCAAATTCGATTTAGGATACAAGCCTATCAAAGAAGAGATCTAGGAAACCAAGGAAAAGACTCGAACCACTACTGTAGCCAAGGCCAAGGGGATAGACCTGGAGGATGAACCCCGTCCTCGACCACACATCAAGAGCACCTTCGTGAGCGCAGGGGTCATAAAAATCGATTAGAATGGGGCAACTCAGCTAACCTCACATAAAAAAGCCACTGCTCACGAGACCAATCCCCAAATCATTCCCTATGAGATCGAAATAGACCTCACCTCAGTGCCACTCTTTGAGGAGGAGGTACCCCTGCCTGTACAGTCACTTGTCTTAACCCATCCAAGCTGGTGTTAATGATCAATGAGCAAGTTCAAGATGAACCCATGGTAAACATGATGGAGGCTGAACCTGAAGAGCTCTCTCAATCTGCCTCCACCCTGGGATGAGGAAAGGGTGCAACGCCCCAGGTAAGGAATTGGGCATCAACGCCCATAACTCTGAAAACTTTTGATGGCCTGAAATTTGGCACCAGCTTCCCAAAAAAATAACCTATAAAAAGTAAAAATAGCTCATGGCAAGTGATGCCATGCATGTACAGAGACCCTCCTTGCCAAGGGTCCACCTCCGAAGAAAAGAAAAATACATAAAAAAAATATAAAAAATATAAAAAAAAAAAAAATATTGTCTTTTAAAATTCTCGAAAAAAGTAAAAATATTAATGCCTTAGAAATGAAGAGCACGTCTAACGTAAAATTAACCACTTTCCTGTAGAATATAAGAAGAGGTAGGAGTCACAAATTTTGATGAGGAAGTTCCCATTGAGGAGCTTCCCAATGAGCTCCTCGAGCAATACGCCAACTTTGAGAATGGCCCTACCCCAATCATTAAAGAGAACTTAGGACATCAATCTGAGAATAGAGGAGGATCCTAAAATCACCAAGACCGGAACATCACTGTCTCCCTAGGAAAGACAAGGCATGATTGATTTCATTCGGTCATACCGAGACGTCTTCACATGGTCATATAAGGATATGCCTGGTTTGGACACTGATTTGGTCAAGCATGAGTTGCCGCTGTATCCCGATGTAAGGTTTGTCAAGCACAAGTTGTGGCGTTCCGGCCCGAATGGATGTTAAAAGTGAAAGACGAAGTCATCAAGCAATACAATGCGGGTTTCCTCATGGTCTCTAAATACTCGCAGTGGTTGGCCAACATCATGCCAATATCGAAGAAGGACGGAACAGTTCACATGTGCATTGACTTCAGAAATCTTAATAAGGCAAGCCTGAAAGATGACTTTCCCTTGCCACACATCAATATCTTGGTCGATAATACTGCCAAGCATGGGATGCTCTTATTCATAGACGGTTTCTCCGATTACAACCAGATCAGAATGGCGGAGGAGGACTGAGAGAAGACAACCTTCATCACTCCTTGGGAAACTTTCTATTACAGGGTCATGCCTTTTTGCTTGAAAAATGCTGGGGGAACATATCAGAGGGGGATGATAGCACTATTCCATGACATGATACACTGAGAAATTGATGTGTACGTCGATGACATGATCACCAAGTCATAAGAGAGAGGCTATCATCTGGTGAACCTCTAAAAACTATTCGAAAGATTGCAAAAATATAGGTTGCACCTAAATGCACAGAAATGTGCACTCGGCGCTTGATCGTCTTAAAATATGATCTTGTAAGGGCACAAGTTTAGATGTTCTTGGGCGATTACAAGGGTGTCGAACCACAGGGACTTGTCATTTATCTTATTTAATCTCTGTTTTATATAATAATTGTATATTTTAAGTTTCCTAAATTAATTCTAAAAGTAAAGAGAAATCTAGCAGATCTGAAAAAAGATATGGGAAGGTAGACTGAGATCTCTCTTGGATCTCAGACTTGTATCTAATAATCTCCTATTTCTTTCCTATTTTAAATCTCTGGTACTCGCACACCTAGCTACAAGCTCAGTCACTTTGTATATGAATTAGATAAATCTAATCGTAAGTTAGATAAATATAATCATCAAAGAACCATTACACGAACCAACAAAGACTACCCTACAAGGCCTAGTCCGTCGGTGAATATCCTATCTAGGCTAACCCCAATCCCTACAAGGCCACTGAGATTATTCTAAATAAGATTGCAGCGTTACCATAGCGTTCTCGATCTAGTCAGAACCTCGAACATGCAATTGTACCATTAATAGAATTCAAAATAAAGAAAGAAATAAAATTTTAGTGAATACTTATATGAAATTTACAAGAATTCACAACTTAGAACTTTAAGCATGCATCGATCCCGAAACCTTCATCATTGTTGAATCGGCTTTTGGTCGATGATTACAATCAATCCCAATTCATCTCAGAACTGTGATCTAACCTAAACCTGAGCAAAAAATTCTAGGGATAAAAGCTATTTTATTCCTAACCTAGGGTCCTTATTTATAGATTTACATGACCCTAGAACATTGTACAGGTCAAGTAACCTTAAAGAATCCCTAAAAATCCTCCAAGGAAGAAGAATCCAACAGGAAATCTGTATTTTGGAGTAATCCAATCGCTTTGGAAGAGAAATTCGAAGAAGATCTCGGAGCCAGAGGATATCCACAGCTAGAACAGCTGATTCTTCACGCATAAACTCTGTTGTGACCGGTCGAAACTGGGTTTTCGACTGGTCAAGCTTCAACTTCCTTCTCTAGATCTCAACGCTTTGCGGGACTTCAGAAAGGCTTGCATTTCCAATCGGTCGAATGGATTTTGACCAGTCATAAATATATAATGATATTTCTTTTGCTTTGCTTATCTATTTTCTGACCGGTTAAAGAAGTCCTGACCGGTCCCTCTTTATTTTCTGAAGCCGCTGATCGGTCGAAATAACATTTCGATCGGTCCATTTGGGCTCTTCTTTCCTTTGGATTACTTCTCTGTTGAGTGATCCTGACCGGCCAAAAATCTCATTTCGACCAGTCCATTAAGTCCTTGTGTTTCCTTCAGCAGTTCTTCATGGATTCTTGCATTGCTTTAGGTTTCTTCATAATTTTGCTCTTTTAATCCTTTTAACCGAATTTTACACCTGCTGCAATACAACATGAACTAAAAGCGCACATTAGTAATTAAGTGAGGTCTAACAAGGCCGAGATTTGGGGATAAGTTATACAACTTTTGAGTCCGATCACACCCCCAAACCTCAACTTTGCTAGTCCTCGAGCAAAGACAACTTTAAAACTATAACGCAGAAGCAATTTATTCCAATAATATACAGATTAATCTATAAAATAAAATCCACTTTCGTAGGGAGCACGATTGCATTTAGCATATGCAACAAGCCTTTAAATCCCTAGGTGATCCCTAGTGGAGGAGTTGTGTCTCCTGAGGGTTTTCAGTGAAGATGCCCACAAACTTCGAAAATAGTTTTCAAAACCATCGGTAAAAGAAATTTCAAAATTGGTTTTTCATATAATATATATATATATATATTAAAAATTAAAAAGATGTAATTATTTCAGCATGTAAATTTTTATTTTTAAATACCGATGCCATGACAATTCTACTGTTATTTATTCAAAATAACCCAATGCTCTGATCCTTAGACTAATCTTTCATCCATGCCTAGAGTGTTGTGTGTGCACGTGCCAATGCTTAAATCGTTCTATCTCTGGATTAATCCAAACCAAGAGTCATCGGATTCCAAGTCTCGACTCAATCCTCACTTAGGTATACACTCACAACAAAATCGCTCTGATGAATGGTCTACGTTGTCACTCACATGTGAGATGGAATTACAATACAAATTAAAAAGATCTCACATAATATAAGAAAGATGGTGCATCAAAGAATTTAAAAGTAATCTCATAAAGAATGACGTTTGCACCCTAAGCATGCTCTATCAAGGCACCATAGGCATTGCATCATCACTCTCCACAAGGTAGTTACCAACCAAGATTGGATCAAAAAGGTCTTTTTGAGGGTTGAAATGGGCCTCGGGTGAAGGTTATAGAAGAAAGGGAATTTGGATTCAAATTTTCTCTGAGAAACCGGAAAATGAGGCATATTTGATTTTCTCATTTTCATTCTTCCTCTTTCAAGCTTTTCAAATATTTATTTATTTTATTTTTTTTCTCAACTTCCCTATTCTTCTTTATTCCTTCTTTTCTTTTTCGATACCACTAATGTTGTCAAATGGCTTAATTTCGCTTAAGCGATTTGGCTCAATTTCGCTTAAGCAAATCGCTTAATCGCTTAAGTGATGGCATACTTTTTTTTTTTCCAAAAAAGAAAAATTAAAATAAATTAACAATAAGTATTCAAGTCTCTAGAAGGGAAAAATAGACATTCTTGCATTTAAAAAAGAAGTTTTACATACTAATATTCAAAATTATAACTTTAATTTTGATACTGAGTACCAGCAATGTACTCTACACATTCATTTCTAACCCATTATGGTACATCTCCTCCATCATCATCACTAGCATTGCTCATCGTAATCATCTCCTTCTTCTACATACTCATCTTCTTCCTCTGTTTCGTCTTCGTCCGATCTCACTAGTATAGAATGTATATCATTTAATTGTTTATCATCTTCTTCTATTATTTCATCTTCTTCATCAATATACATGCCTTAGCTGCTACTACCTCCACCAACAGTTTGCCTCCTCCTATCAGTGGGTGCTAGACCAAGAGCCGCTACTTCAACTTGGGCCCATGTCAAATCTTCCTCATAAAAGACAAGCTCATCTGGAGAATCAACCATCCATGGATGGTCAGCAGGCACATCATCCACACAGATGGGATCATAGAACCCCAGTTTCTCTCACCTTATAAGGAATCGTTCACGCAAATTTTGATTGTATTGCACGAACACCAAGTCATTGAGTTTCTTTTGCTCAAGTCGGTTCATTTTCTTTGCGTGGATCTGTTAAACACGAGGAGTAGGACTATTAAAAACCTTGCAATTTAATTAAATATTCATGGATTGCCTTTAATTATTTAAGGCTTCAATTACCATCTCAAAAGATGTAACACCCCTAATTTTTTACTACCGTTGAATCGTTGACCTTCGAAAATGATACGAGTATTCAGACCAGTTTGACTTTGGTCAAAATTTTGATGCCTGAGATGTGGTCTCTGACCCACCTACCTTAGTTGGGTGATTGCACTCAATACACGAATCGGAAAGCCAACCCCCTTAATTCTAGCACTAAATCGAATCTCGAACTCTTAGGTGAAGTGGGTGTTGTACCCGACTCGAACCCGGGATCGGACCAAGTTCGATCCCACCCTTTCAAGTACCATAGTATAGCATGGGCACCCTAGGCACGGACCTGACCCAAACCCCAATATTCCCGAACACTTGGGCGTCGATTAGTTTCGGCATTGGGTGAGGTGTACACCATGATAGTCTGATTAGTTAGTGGCAAGAGAGTCGAATAGAGATGTACAATTGTATACCAAGTCAAGACCATTCACTTGAAGGCCTTGGGATGGTCCAAATCAAGACTCTTATACTTGCATTCTTGTGCTAGCTGCACATTGGAAGTAACCCAAGTTTGGGAACCCATCATGCATCGGATCTGAGTTAAATAGGATATGACAAAGATCTGACCTTAGACCTTAAGAGCCAACACCGACTTCTGTATTGCAGCCCAACACAAAATCACCACCTGTTGGCTATATACAACCTTTGAGTGTATAGGCCACACTCTGAAGCAATCATCCTTAGAATAAAAGTCATTTGTTGTAATTGGACCTAATCCACTTAAGACTCTTTGGAGACCAAATCACTTAAGGCCCCTTTGTGGAGAGCCATTAGATGACCCGTAAACAGCCTTTGATTGTGCAGCCATTAGATGATAGCTTTGAGATGGCACATACACGGTACTTGAGTGTGCAAGCTGCACTCCAAATCTGCACCACTTAAAATAAAACCCATCTTCACACATAAGATAGGCACGATTTCATTTGAAACAAAGAAGAGTGAGAGTGGAATAGAGCTCATCCCCTTCTCGGCTCTCTTGAACCCCAACTACTTGAACCCACCTCCGCCATCGTCTCCCACAGGAAGATCTTGGCTAGTTCGACCATTGCGACTGGTGATCGAATCGAACAAACGAATGCATTAGGTACCCAAAAACCCCCCTCGATTCCGATCAATTCGGACCCCATGCGTGAAGAATTCGTGGAGGTAAACATCTTAAACTCATGTCGTAAAACTAGATTTTTCTATGATTAGAGTTCTGTTAGTCGATTCTCGGATTTCGTGCGACGAAACCCGACGATCAGATGCATGCAAACATCGGCTTGTCGATTTCCCCGATCGCCGATGTTTCAGACCTTGCATGCACTAATTAGAAGGTAAATTTCGTTGATTACTGATATATATATATATATATATATATATATGTCTTAGCTTTGATTTTGTGCTTTGGGAATGGATTTGGTTGAAGTTCGGGAAAGAAAATCGCGTCCCGAAAGGGTTAGATTTCTGAGAATCCTGTTCGAGCGAGGTCCCACATGAAGCCTTCTGCTCGAGCATGATTTTTTTTGGAAAATCCCGCTCGAGCGGGTCTGTGGGTGCCACTGAATCCCGCTCTAGCGGCCCTGAATCCCGCTCGAGTGTGTTAGATCGAGGTGCTAGTACCTGTTCGGTATTTTGGTCATAACGTTTGACCCCGAACTCAGACTGGCATGATTCTTGAAGCGTTGGAAAGAGGAAAACGATCCCCATAAATTTTATGAAATAACCATTTCATGAATCAAACTTCTTAAAGGAACAAATTTTGGGAGAAGTTGGGTCAAGTTCTTAGTTAGTCTGAACTTGCCCATTTTCGCCTCGGTTTGAGAAAAATACTTAGATACGTTAGAGTTGTTAGAAATTAAGACCTATTCTTGATGGATCATCATAAATGTAATGTAGGTTGAGAATTGAGAATGCTTGTGAGGGAATGTTGCATCATTTTGCGTGTCTCGTGAATGTTGCATCGTTTTGTTCGTCTTGATACTGATTCATGAATTTGATTTTATGTTACACTTGAACATTTGATATCTTTGAAATGCCTGAAATCTTGATTTGTGTTTGAATGAAGTGAACTTTGGATTTTGTTTTGTTTCATGTTAATATATGATTTCCATGTCTTGACTGAACTCAATATATGAAAAGCGATTTGAAAACCTGTGCATGATATTTGAACTTGATGATTTTGTTTTGAAACTCGAATACTTTGAAGTGCGTGAAGCCGTGATTTTTGCCTTGATGATTTGAATGGTTAGATTAGCATATGATTTTTGAAACATGTCTTGATTTGAATTCCGTGATTTGAAGTACACGAAATGTGATTTTGACATGTAAGTGATATATGTGCAAGTAGAAGTGAGCCTTGCTCTTTTAAAATGATTTCCAATAAGAATCTGAGCTTGCTAATATGTATAAGAATCTGAATCAAAACATGACATTTGAACTTGAGGATCTAATGTAAAACTCTGAAATGAATTTGAAATCCGAAGCGTGTACTGTATGCATGAAACTTTGAATTTGGAACGTGAACCGACTTTCGAAATGAGAATAAGTATGTGAATCTGAAATGAAACATGAATCATATGAACACTGAATACTAGACACTGAGCATACTGTATATCACGAGCATCTTGGACCTTTGCATCATGTTATCTTGGGTAGCTCGGTTAAATCGTCCATCATGTCTCATCGGATCGATTGACATTGCATTTGACACTGGAAATTGATACTGGACCAACATGTCGGGTTACATTGTATATGAAAGATACTGGCTGAAATCGAAATAGAATGAATACTGATCAAATTTGTGCTCAAGTGAACTTGAACTCAAGAATTTCCGCTTGTACCCTTTGATTTTGAAATACACAATAATGCCTTGCTCGAAACTTGATTTTGAAATACATGATAACTTCTTGCTCGAAACTCAATTTTGAAGTATATGATAAGATTTTGCTCGAATTGGATTTGTAAGCACTTGATAATGTGTTTCTTGAACTTGAATTTGTTTTAATCCAAAAAAAATAATGAAACTGAAGCTTGATTTCACCGTTTGGATTTTTAATAAATCAACTCTGTGTTTTGTCTAAGGAGATATATATTGGTATTGTTTTCTCTATTGAGCTCGGATGAAGCTCACCCCTTGACTTTACGTCACAGGTACAAGCTGTGATCGGGACGTAGAGATTTTGGCAGATCATTTTATGCCGCAGAGCTTTCGTCCAAGAAGTTTTTAATTGGAGGCCTTGGTAGTATTTTGGGTATCGTTAAGCTTGAGAATAGGTACATGTAACGAATTTGTAAATTAGATGTTTGTTACATGTTGTGTTCACCACTGTTTAGGTGACAGTCGGCTATCACCGGTGGTTCTTTTATTTATTTGATGTATAAGCTTGAGTTTTTGTTTTGCCATTTTCGCTGCATGAAAATTTCAGTCTGTATGTTCGTTTGATGTGACATATCTGTATGGAACATGATCTACGATCCAACGGCACGGGTTCTTCCATTTAGTTTTAAAAAATAAAATAAAATATCGCTCAGAAAATCGTGTTGGAAAAATTCGGGCTGTCAAAAAAGAACCCCAATTCTGCTCACATCCGAAAGTGACTCAAGTAAGGCCAAGTATCCTAATGGCCAATTTTTTCAAAATGGGATCCTTTGTTATCGGATCTACCCCATAAGCTGCCCACCAGTCGGCTATAGATTAAAGAGAATTATTAAAAGTTAGAACTACTAGAGTAGAAATAAAATATATTAATTAGTTTAAACTTTAGAGACTTTTAAAGTTTATACTTAGAATTTTTGTAGTTCTATGTCGAATAATTATGTCCCTTTCAAAAAATCCTTCCGCCTTCTTGTAACGGTCCAACTGATGACTTATTCTATCTTTTCACCTCTATCACGGACCATCTTTTCTAAGCAGTCAAGAACGCCAATCATGTGAGTGGCATCCACATCATCTCAATCCGGTTATTCAAAGTACACCGCCGGATTAAGAATGAAGGCACCCGAATATAGTGGAGATGCATTTGACTTCTGATCAGTCACATAATTTACCATTTTATCACCCATAACTTAGTAATGTTAGGACATAGTTTACTATTAACAACTTAACGATGTACAGATATTAAGGAAAAATAGTAAAAGAGAGTCAAAGTATTAATATTCGTCAAAATGAACTCAAAAAGTAGTAAGAAAGACGATTGAGTGCCTACTAAAAGCCAGAAAATCGCAATTTACGATTCTTCAAAAGAGGCAAAAGAAGAAAACCGAAAAATCGTAATCTAGAGAATCGTCCGAATAAGAAACTATGAAAGATAGAAAATCGTGATTTGTGATTATCTGGAAAATAAGCTTCCCTACTATTGTTGTTGTTGCTGATCATGTGAATGAAAATTATCACCGCCATGAATAGAATTAGAAGATATATGAAATTAGAAGTTTTGGTGAATCACGGATCTGAGAAGATTGATGAAGAAAACCTCTTAGGAAATCTCGGTTGCTGAGATAAATGAGAACAATCCAGAAGCACATCAACCATTGAAAGCAAGGAAGAATAAAATTTGAAATTAGAGTTATATTAGGAATCTTTTATTTTTAGTAGTTTCTTTTATTAGAATTAGAAGTCTTTATAAACCGACTCCTTATGATCTATAAATAAGAGAGCCCGGTGTAGGAATAAACATCGAGGAATTTCAGCATCAATTAACAACTGAGGTTGAATTTTCTTCCGATTAGTAGTGTAAAAGAGTAGAATAGATATCAGAGGCTTCTCAAGAGCAATTGATGACTGCTATTGAGTGCTGAAGATTAGTGTAGATATCTTAGTTTCTCATAAGTAATTGACGACTACAGCTGAGGGGTGAAACATATATTTATTTGCTTTCTAGTTTAGATTTTATTTGCTTTATTTACATGCTTTGTAAAGATCTTCAAGTTTTAATTTGAATTGATGACTCAGGTTGAAATTTGCAGATTAGTGTAACAATTTTTACTTTTCCATCTTCAATTTTCTAGAGTTTGATTGACGCCTAGATTTTAGGAAATTATTGATTAGATTAAATCTGTATTAAGAAATTTTAGTTTTTGATTGATGCCCACATTCTAGAAGACTGTAATACGGTGTAATGGTATTGTTTATTTTTATAAATATCCGATGGCTGAAGATTGGGATTGACGACTTCCATCTGAAGGAGGATTAGGATTTATTTTCTGCACTTTAAATTAAGAAACCATTCTTTTATTCATATTTATCAAGTAGCTTAGAACCTTTAAATATACATACAACTTTAAAATAGAAATATATATATATATATAAGATAAACTTCTTTGTGGGAACGATCCTATACTAGCTCTATAATTTTCATTGTGCGCTTGCAATAGGTTAAGACTTAATTAGACATACATAGTAAGCTGATCAAGCTTTTGGCGCCATTGCCGGGGAAGTCTTTATTTATTTTTATATATATTTCCATTTTAAAAATAAATATTTATCTTTCTCTTTTTATATTTCTTTTTATTTTTAACTTTCTTTGATCACTTTTTAATTTCTCGCAGGATTATTCAGAGCAGTAAATTAAAACTTTCCAACTTCTGTCGGCCACGAAATTTAGAAGTTCAGATTTGTTTCTCTCCCTGCTTTCTAGAATAAAAATTAGATAAAATTAAAATAGATATTTATAATAACTATTTTTAGTCACCCTGCTGTGATCTCAATATGGCAGGAAGAAACCAATATATGGCTAAAACCATAGGGGAATACTATGCATAGATACCTCTTACACCTCCCCCATGTATCCAAATGCACCCCCAAGTCGGTAATAGGACTTTTGAAATTACACCCAATATACTTCAAACACTTCCGACTTTTCATGGGCTAATGGATGAAGATCCCTATCTGCATATAAATAAATTCGTAAGAATATGCACTATCATTAGAATTAAAAACTTGACAGAAGAATCCACTCGATTGAGGCTATTCGTATATTCCCTTAGAGATAAAGCAAAGCAGTGGATAAACTCTTTGCCCCAT
Source organism: Chloranthus sessilifolius (assembly GCA_021018995.1). Lineage (NCBI taxonomy): Eukaryota > Viridiplantae > Streptophyta > Magnoliopsida > Chloranthales > Chloranthaceae > Chloranthus > Chloranthus sessilifolius. Next base: position 42,506,865 of record CM037591.1, on the reverse strand, counting down.
AATTCGATCCCTAATTGGGAAGGATTGGAATGCATGTTCCTCATGAAATTCTTTCCAATCAGTAGAACGAATAAAATCTGACATCTGATTATAACGTTCCTATAATTTTCAGATGAATCTCTTCAGGAATGTTGGAACCGTCTCAAGGATCTTCTGCACAAGTGTCCTCACCATGGGATTACGCGCTGGCACTTAGTGCTCATTTTTTATGAAAGTCTTAGAAATGCAAACCGACATAGGATTGATGTAGCCAGTGGTGGTATGTTTTGAAATTTGACAGCAGAAGAAGCATGGGAACTCTTTGAGACCCTTAGCGAGGAACTGATGCAAAACCACTCGTCGGGTGAGATTGATTCGGAGACTTTAACAAGTGTACTTCCTAAGCAAGGAAGACTATACAAATTAAAGTCAATGATGAAAGGTTTTCTGGGATTGAAGTTTTATAAAATAAAAATTCAATCTCTGGTGGGTACAAAATCGCATCTAACATCTCAACAAGGAGAACCCTGTGGTCCTAACCATGGCCCAACTCACTCAGCCTCCCAATCTCCAACTGTTCCTCAAATAGGAGCCCAATACCACACTGTTAATGAGGATGCCCTATTGCAAATAGCAGATAGCTAGGTGCAACATAGCCACATCCAGACAAAGTTATTCAATCATCTACGACAATCTATTGAAAGGTTGGATACTCAAATTGAGCAGCTAACCCTTTTGGGAGGAGAGAGTAATGTACTACCTTTGCATGCAGTTGGTACGTCTAGAGGATGTATATCTATGGGAGGCACATCAACTCTCTCTGTTTTTAATTAATTTCCTCTAGAACCCTTCGAGCTACCGACTCACCCGTAGCAAACATCTGTAATATATGTATATAATATTAGAAAAAGAGTATTCTATGATCTATGATAGGTAAAAGTTTAGTCAATCGTAAAAGTCTCTTTTAGGTCATAATCACTTAAAAGCGTATGGAGTATGATTTCTGGTGATTCGTAGAGTCAAATCATAGTGACTACGATTTGAAGCGTCAATAAGTCTCACTTTTATTCTATAGAAGTGTAAATGGCAATTCTAGGAAACAGGCGATCCCAGTGATCGATCTTATCGATTACGTTGGAATTCGAACCCATTAAATTCATAAGGAAAATAAACAAAGTTCGCATTGAAGACTACCACTTCCCAACTATCCTAGCCTAGAAACCTATACATTGACATTTATTTCAAAGTGAAGGTTTAAAATAGAGCCTCTTCCCTATAAATCCATACCCATCCATAAACCAACTCATTTCTTCCGTCTTCCATCTTTCATACCTAAAAACCTTATGACGGAAGAGCATAATCAGAACAATTTGAGTAAATAACTTGATGAAAATTTCAAAATACATAGAGCTGAGCTCTTGGCTACAGAAAAGAAAGTAGAAAATTTGAAGCACCAACAACTTACTCGAGATGCCGAATCGTCCACTGAAACTACCCTTGACTCTAAACCTAACCCAAATCCGAAAACATATACCAGGAACCCATCTTCCCCCACTTCCTAACCTTTACACCATCACAACCCACCCCAAATGCGTGTTCCTTTATAATATGGATGGATTATATTTTCCAGTGTCATTTCCTATCCCATCCTCCACCTCTCAATTGCTTATCTTCTCCCTTCGTTTGTACTACATTCTCTTCACATAGTTTTCACAAGAGAACAATATAGGTGATGGGTGATCTGGAGAGGTATTCACTTCCTCACCATTCGAAGCACTCCCCGTATGGTATTTCATTTCTTGCAAGGAAGGAATGTGAGCTGCTCTTTTTTGGGGGATGTAAGATAAAGAAGGGCATAGAGAAGTGTTCTGTAGCTCTTAGGGGAGTGACCTACCAAGGAGTGGATACTCCTTTGGTAGGAAGGAATGAGAGACTTTGATTGAAGGTGGTTAGAAGCTGAGGACCGATCTTCATTGAAGACCCCTTTTCAGACATTGTTGCTAGTGTCTTAACTTAGTGTGTCTAGATTTTTCGTAGGTTTATACTCCTTTATGTAATTAGTTCTTAGGATAGATTCTAGATTTTACTTGCTCTTTCAGATCATTGTAAATATTCACTAATATATAAAATTTTCTTTTATTTTTACTAACAGTGTGTGTTACTAACATTTTTTTCTTACTAACATTTTGTTATTGATACTTCGAGAATAAGCCGCTGTTATTTTCTCTCAAGATTGGGGGAGAGTATGTATCTGGTAACAGATTTTTTCTAGTAGATAATCAGTATATCAATAATTTTTTTTATTTGTGTCCCCTATATTTGTGCCAATGAGGGCATGGACCAATTTAAGTTTGGGAGGATACATAATTTCTGTGTTTAGTAATTTTTATTTGAATTTTTAAAAATTATTTTTATTTTTTTGATCAGTACATAGGAATTATGATAGAAAAAATTACAAATCCTGAAAACGTACGATTCATTATAATAGAAATTTAATAATTAGAATTTAGAATAGTTATAATTCATGCTTAGCTTATTGAATGTATTAGAATGAATGTTTAAAACAATAGATTGATCTAAAACTACAAAAATTTAGACTATAATTTCAAAGTTATAAACTAGTGAGATTTTGAGTCATATTTCCTCTTTTAATCTGAGAGAGATTGTTTCTATTCAAAATCGTGAAAATTTCTTTGAACTTCTTTGCTGATATAAAATCTCATATTGTTGAATTTAGAATTGAATTATTCTATGAATATGATGAACTAATTTTTTATCTAGAACTATCTATTAGAAATATTTAAACAATAAGGCATTTATGCTAGTAAATCCTAAAGATGATCAAATGCCATCTTTTGTTAAATCAGAGCCAAAAAGCCAAAATCCTAGAACATTTTATCCTTTGAACTCATATTAGAAGCTTAAAATTAAATTTCTTTGTAGCAAAATATTATAAACCTTTAACCATATGTACTACCCAAAGCTTTCTACATTTAACCCTTACAATTTCTGAAAGTTTAGAATGTAAAAAAGGGAAGAAGAGGGAGTGAAAGGAGTAGGAATGAAATAAAAAAAGAATGTTAGAAAAGAGGTATAAAAGAAAAAAAAAATAGAAAGAAAATATGGGGAAGGAGTAAAAAAGAACGATTATTTAGCAAAAAGCTGTGAAAAGAGGAAAATCGTAAAAGACGATTTTATAGCTGAAGAACTAGGACATATATAAAATAAAAAGAAAAAAGAAGAGAAGTATATGGGAGGAAGTTATCCAATAATGGATACTTACTGAAATAAAATAGTAGAAGAAGATAGGAAAAAGAAGAGCTAAATTCTCAAAAAAACTTGAAATCCTTTTCTACTATTCCTTGATACCTTTTAACCCAAAACCCCATTACAAGCTAAAGGAAAGACCTTTTTGATTTACGATTTGCATAAGCATAAGCCTAGTAGAGATAAGGATAATAGATACTATGAATTGTACAGGGAATCATAAGAATAGGATAAGATTATCTTTTCTATGAGATTGATTTTTGCAACTATCTTTGACGGAATTCTTCTGAAAAAAATATACTGAGAGAACCCAAAAGTTTCGATATCTTTTTGAGAGTATGTCAATAGTGAGTTTTTAAATGAAAATATTTTCTAAATCTACAGTTTAGAAAAATTTATAAAGAATAAATTATTCACTAGTGCATATATATTGAGCACTGAAATATACAACTTTCTACCCCTTAACCTGACCTATGATGGACCTTTGAGTATGTTAATAATATCTTTTAAGTGGGTTTTTATAGATAACAATAAAATAAGAGCTTAATGATATAATCCATGCTTTTGAAGCCAAGAAGAAGGAATTTTGTGTTTAGCAGTGGAGCTGATGGATTTATTGAAAAGGCACCAAGGTGGTTCACACCATTGGAGCATTTTAGCATGCTTTGGGGGCCTTGAAGACCTGCTGAGAGAGAGAGTGGTGAAGCCCAAAGGTTAATGAGGTGCTATGCAGTAATACAACATTTTATGTTTGTAGCAAGGCAGCACCTTGGATGGAAGACAATAGCAAATCAGCACCTCAAGGCATTTAATGCGAAATGCTGCAGAGCAATGCAAGTGGCATATTATAGCTACAACATTAATGCATTCAAATACTTTAAGTGTTGAAGTTCATCTACTCGAGCTGATGATGGAAGCCCATGAGCAGCACAGCTGCAAACTTTAAGAATTCAAGTAGTTTAGAGGGCTGGTGCAACCACTCGAGTGGTTTAAATGCATGATTTAGTGAATGCCATGAGTGGTTCATGTTGAAAACCAACCCCTCGAGTGGTTTAAAATGATAAGATCCAACCTCTCGAGTGGTCAGTTGAACCCCACGAGTTGGTATGTGCTGAAATCAAGCTACAATGCTAAAAAATGGCTAAAATTGAACCTGTCGCAACCTATTGAATGGTTGTTTGAACCTGTTTCAACCTATCGAATGGTTGTTTGAACTTATCGCAACCTATCGAATGGTTATTTAAACCTGTCGAGAACCTGTTGAGAGGTTCTAATGCTGAAAATGAACCTATTGAGCATCCTGTCGAATGGTTGAAAGAACCTATCGAACAGTTGCCTAAACCTATCGAGATTGAAGTTCTAAAGCTCCAACCTATCGAGGCATGAGTTCCAGTCATCTATTTCACACTTTAGGGACATTTTAGGGATTCCAATGCTTCTAGGGCACACATCCCAATGTCCCACACATCTCAAGGATTTATCTCGGGTTCCATTAGCAAATATCAGTGGCCAGCAAGGGCATTTTTGAGAGCTGCAAAGACACATCAGCTGGGCACAAAACTCTGCACATGGGACAACAGTCCACATGCAATTTTCCTTGGCCAAAATGAAGACACCTCGGCTATGCATAACAGAATTGAGTCCTCTGTTCTCTGATTGACTGCAACTCAAGGCACATGGATCGATGCATATGTATAAATACCCATCTATTCTACTATTTTTCTTCAACAAGGAAAGTATGAATAAAGGAATAGCCTGAGTTCTCCTTAGCTCATTTAGTTTTAGTTTTAGGTTTTATTTTTCCCTATTTTCTTCCCCCTCCTCTCTCTAATCTAGCCTGTTGGATTAGATCTAGGTAGCAGCTCAGATCTATTTTGTAATTGTAATTTTGGCATGAAGAAATATGGATCGATGCACAGACTACAGATCTGGGAACAATGTTATTGTAAGTTGTTTTTGATTGAAGGAATAAATTGTTGATTTTAAAGCTTAATTAAATCTAAAGATCTTGTGGTCCCATTAGATTCTTGATCGGCTCTTGTGTAGATGGGCCAAGCCTGCCACATCTCCGGTAGATCTCTTGATGACCATCTGATTTCCCTGGGTTTGATATGCCTGTGGGTGCTTGTGCCCGTGGCCTTGCATCCACAATATTTGTAGTGATTATCTTATTTTGATTGAAGCCATTGGAATGGGAGAAATCTATTGGATGATCTGTGACAATTTAAGTGGACAGATCATACCCTTAAGATCAATTCAAACCCCTGGTCTAGATTGGATTCTTCTACCTTAAACCTTTGATTTGGATGAAATCCCTACGATGATCTGTGACCATTAAAGAAGATAGATCAAACCCTTAAGATCAGTCCAAGCCTTTGGTTTAGAGTGGATTCTTCTACCTTGCATTTGTGCTTGTAGCCAAATGAAGGATTGCTGCAAATCCCCACCTCTTGATCTGTTTTGAAATGAAAGTCAGTCCCTAGCTGTCTATTTCTCTCCATTTTATATTTTATTTTACCATCCATTTTCCTTAATCTTTTAGATTTAGTTTTATATTTCAGTTTTATAAATTAGATCTAGTGACACCCGAAAAGCTCTCTTTCTTCTTAGAATTGCCAGATCTGTAGCCAGATCTGGAGGTCTACTATACACCTATCTAGGTTTAGATCACTACTCCCTGTGAGACAAACTCTTACTTATTAAAACTTGCTACAAAGGACCCTGTATCTTGCAGGTCTAGGATATTTTAGATGTGCTGAATCTATCCTCTATTTCACTTTGATTTTATTTCCTTTCTTTTACCTCATAATAATCAGCATACTGAAATCCCCCAAGAAGTTTTTGGTGCCATTGCCGGGGAGTTTTGATCTAGATAGTAGATATGAGTTTTTCATTTTTGTAGATCTGATTTTTATTTTGTAGATCCGAGTTTTATTTTATAGTTTTATTGCTATTTTTGCTTTAAACCTGCACTTTGCATTCCAAGTGCTTGATTAAATTTCTGCTACAGTTTTTGTATAGAAAACCTATTTTACTGCAATAGAATTTCTGATTTCCCTGAGTTTTATGCCTTCTAGATGTTTGAATAAATGTTGCTGTCACTTCTTGCATTTTTGCATAAATAAGGCAGTAGCCTGAGTTTTGTTTTTTTTTTTCTTTTTATTTATGTCAATATGCTTGAATAAGGTAGTGCTGCAGTTTTTAAATTTTTACAGATCTGGAATAGCTGCCGCACGAGGAGCAAATGGATTGCAGCAGGAGCAGATTTGCTTGAGTTTGCATCCCCTTCTCCTTTGCATTCATTTTCTATTTTTAAATTCTTTAAAGCCAATAGTTCTGCTGAGTTTTGAGTTTGTCTTAGTTTAAATTTCTGCTATTGGCATGTTGATTTTTAGATAACAAAACCAAATACAAAAATAAAAGAAAATGTAAACACAAATAGAAAATTTTTGTTTCTTATTATTTTTCAGCAATAGTAAATAAGGGCTCTTGTTGAGCCCGGGCTGATCCAAAACACATAAACAATAGAAAATCATAAAATCATAAAAAAAAATATAATTTCTCTAGATGGGCTGTTTTCCTTTGCCTTTATTCATTTTTCCCATCTGGACCTACTGAGATCATGGTTTTCCATTTTGAGGAATCGTGTAGGATAATGATCAGTGGATCATATGTTGTTTCAAATATTCAATGGAGCCACTGATTTTATTTTCCTTCGAGATTTCTTCACCATTAAATGGATCTCAGCTGTATGAATCCTGTTTTTAATGTGTGTTCCCATGCTTTATTATTTAGAAATTCTTTTTGATTCATACACATCATCAACTCAGGGGGTCAGTCTTATGAATCTTGCTTTTCACTATACTGCTGATCATTTTTAAAATCACTTAGATTCATAAGTATCTGATTGGCTCAGGCTTTCGGGGTTTTCTTTGGGCTTAGGGGATTTATGATTTGGTATTAGGATTTTCTGTTTTAGGAATTTTAGTTTAAAATTCTATTTCTAGATCGTTGATTTTTCTTTCTTTAGGTTAATGTGTCCTAGTTTTACTGATTTTTTGGCATTTTTCTGTGATTATAGTTAGTTTTTAACTTTTTTTTCCAATTTTTTTATCTACAACTCTGTTTTTGTATCAACACTTTTCTATTTTTTGTAGCTTTGTATTCAGTTCCTTCCTTTGTTTTTACTGATTAGCATTAGTTTCCTTTCATTTGCATAGCACTCCTTTTATTTTTCTGTCCATATATGCAGTTTTTAGATTTATTTTGTAGCAGTTCTAGCTTTGTTTTATTGTTTTTTTTGTTATATCAGTAATCTCCTGGACTGGTATGTCATTTTTTCCATTTTCCTGCTCATATATTCAGTTTTTCATTTTTCTGCTGCACATAGCTGCAATTTTTCTACTTAGTTTCTTCTTCTACCCTGATGCCCCTAGTTTCTCATTGTGTAGAACATTGAGGACAATGTTCATCTTAGGTTTGGGGGTATGGCAGGTGTGCCAATGAAATGAGTTAATGCTAGTGCAGCTATGTTGAAGAAGTTTTTAAAAATAAAAGTGATTTCCCACCTGATTTTTGGGAAAAGAGGAAATTAAAAACTTTTTGAAACTAAAATGAGCTGTAGTTTTAACATTTTTCATGAAGCAAATGTCAAGAATTTTCAAAAACAAAAATTGATGTTTAGTGAACCTGAAATGAGAGAAAAACTATAAGGACACACCCCCAAAAATTTGATGGCAGGCCATACCCAGTGAGATTTGAGCCTGAAAAATTTTCTTTGAAGAGTGTCTTGGCAAATTTTCTGCTCTAAGGACTGATTGGATCTAGTTTCGATCACTAGAAGTTAGGAAAATCCAAATCAAAATAGCTTGACAGTATTCATGACATTGAAGACATGAAGTAAGGCTATCCTTTGGACAGTTTGAGCTTAAAATGTCCCACCTTTGAACTGCCCTTGATACACACCATTTGATCCTTAAAATTCCCAGTTTTCTTTGATAAAAATAAGAAAATTTGAACTTAAAACCTCAGTGACCTGATACAGCCTAACCCTCACTCTGAGATTTCAGAAGGTAGAGCTAGTTTGATGGTTGGTTGAGAAAGAAGAAAGCACATTTGGTGGTGTTGTGGCATTCCAACCCATAAAAAGAAAAATGGAGAAAAATACAAAAAGAAAAACATACAAAAAGAAAAGGAAAAGCAGAAGAGCAAAAGAAAAAGAATGAGAAAGAAAAGTCATTTCATTGAAAGACTGAAATGAGGATTAGAAACTGGCCACTTCAAATCTAAAAATTCAAGAAGTAGATAGAATTGTGCTGAAATGAAGAAGGTGAAGTCATGAATCACCTCCTTACCTTATTGATTTATCAAAATTTTGAATCCATTCTACCCTTTCATTCTTTGTAAACTTCACCCATAAGCCACATTACAACCCAATAAAAAGACTTAACTGATCTGAAATGGATTGAGCTGTCATGTGGAGATGAGGATTTGTTTAATCTATGGTGAAGAGAGTTAGAAAATTTCAGAAGTTAGAGCAATGCCTATGCTCATGCTTGCAATCCTATTTGAGGGCTGTAACTGATCTTGAGCTGTGTGAAATGATGCACCCTTCTATTCTTGTTGTGAGTAAACAGCCCTGGTGAGACTTGGGTCTGAAATCCAATCTGTTTGGGGGCATTATCAAAATAGAATTCTTAAATTAAAGGTGGGCTCTGCACCAATTTTCAGGCACAATGCCTTGACATGAACTAATTGATGATGAAAGAATTACAGCAGAATTTCAAGTTTTGAACTAATGATTTTTCTACTGAGAATCCTCTAAAAATTGAATGGAATGGTGTGGAATTTATTTTATTTCATTTAAACTCTTTTTTAGCATGGTGCATGAGTATTAACTAATTTTATTGGAGAAGTTTGGGGGTACCTTCATTGAAAACCCTCACGAGACTCCACTCCTCCACTAGGGATCACCCAGGGGTTTAAAAGGTTTGGTGCATATGCCAAATGCACCCATGTTCCCTACGAAAGTGGCATTTAATTTCATAGCTTAGTTGTTTTAAATTTCACTTTGCTCGAGGACTAGCAAAGGTTAGTTTTGGGGGTGTGTTGAGCACTGAAATATACTACTTTCTACCCCTTAACCTGACCTATGATGGACCTTTGAACATGTTAATAATATCTTTTTAGTGTGTTTTTACAGATAACAACAAAATAAGAGCTTAATGCTACAATCCATGCTTTTGAAGCCAAGAAGAAGGAATGTTGTGTTTAGTAGTGGAACTGATGGATTTATTGAAAAGGCACCATGGTGGTTCACACCATTGGGGATTTTTAGCATGCTTTGGGGGCCTTGAAGACCTACTGAGAGAGAGAGTGGTGAAGTCAAAAGGTTAATGAGGTGCTATGGAGTAATACAACATTTTGTGTTTGTAGCAAGGCAGCACGTTGGATGGAAGACAGCAGCAAATCAGCACCTCAAGGCATTTTATGCGAATAACTGTAGAGCAATTCAAGTGGCATATTACAGCTACAACATTAATGCACTCGAGTACTTTAAGTGTTGAAGTTCATCTACTCGAGCTGATGATGGAAGCCCATGAGCAGCACAACTGCAAACTTGAAGAATTCGAGCGGTTTAGAGGGCTGGTGCAACCACTCGAGTGGTTTAAATGCATGATTTAGTGAACAACACGAGTGGTTCATGTTGAAAACCAACCCCTCGAGTGGTTTAAAATGATAAGATCCAACCTCTCGAGTGGTCGGTTGAACCCCACGAGCTGGTATGGGCTAAAATCAAGCTACAGTGCTAAAAAAAGGCTAAAATTGAACCTGTCGCAACCTATCGAATGGTTGTTTGAACTTGTCGCAACCTATCGAATGGTTGTTTGAACCTATCGAGAACCTGTCGAGAGGTTCTGATGTTGAAAATGAACCTATCGAGCATCCTGTTGAATGGTTGTTTGAACCTGTCGAGCATCCTGTCGAATGGTTGAAAGAACCTATCGAACAATTGCCTAAGCCTATCGAAATTGAAGTTCTGAAGCTCCAAGCTATCGAGGCACGGGTTCCAGCCATCTATTTCACACTTTAGGAACATTTTGGGGATTTCAATGCTTCTAGGGCACACATCCCCATGTCCCACACATCTCAGGGATTTATATCGGGTTCCATTAGCAAATATCAGTGGCTGACAATGGCATTTTTGAGAGCTGCAAAGACACATCAGCTGGGCACAAAACTCTGCACATGGGGCAACAGTCCACATGCGATTTTCCTTGGCCGAAATGAAGATACCTCAGATGTGCATAACAGAATTGAGTCCTCTGCTCTCTGATTAGCTACAACTCAAGGCACATGGATCGATGCATATGTATAAATACCCATCTATTTTACTGTTTTTCTTTAGCAAGGAAAGTAGGAATAAAGGAATAGCCTGAGTTCTCCTTAGCTCATTTAGTTTTAGCTTTAGGTTTTATTTTTCCCTTTTTTCTTCCCCCTCCTCTCTCTAATCCAGCCTGTTGGATTAGATCTAGGTAGCAGCTCAGATCTATTTTGTAATTGTAATTTTGGCATGAAGAAATGTGGATCGATGCACAAACTACAAATCTGGGAGCAATGTTATTGTAAGTTGTTTTTGATTGAAAAAATAAATTATTGATTTTAAAGCTTAATTAAATCTAAAGATCTTGTGGTCCCATTAGATTCTCGATCGGCTCTTGTGTAGATGGGCCAAGCCTGCCACATCTCCGATAGATCTCTTGACGACCATCTGATTTCCCTGGGTTTGATATGCCTGTGGGTGCCTGTGCCTGTGGCCTTGCATCCATAACATATGTAGTGATTATCTTGTTCTAATTGAATCCATCAGAATGGAGGAAATCTATTGGATGATCTGTGACCATTTAAGTGGACAGATCATACCCTTAAGATCAATTCAAACCCCTGGTCTAGATTGGATTCTTCTACCTTAAACCTTTGATTTGGATGAAATCCCTAGGATGATCTGTGACCATTAAAGTGGACAAATCATACCCTTAAGATCAGTCCAAGCCTTTGGTTTAGAGTGGATTCTTCTACCATGCATTTGTGCTTGTAGTCAAATGAAGGATTGCTGCAAATCCCCAGCTCTTGATCTGTTTTACAATGAAAACCAGTCCCTAGTGTCTATTTCTCCCCATTTTATATTTTATTTTACCATCCGTCTTCCTCAATCTTTTAGATTTAGTTTTATATTTCAGTTTTATAAATTAGATCTAGTGACACCTGAAAAGCTCTCTTTCTTCTTAGAATTGCCAAATCTGTAGCCAGATCTGGAGGTCTACTTTACACCTATCTAGGTTTAGATCGCTACTCCCTGTGGGACAAACTCTTACTTATTAAAACTTGGTACAAAGGACCCTGTATCTTGCAGGTCTAGGATATTTTAAATGTGCTGAATCCATCCTCTGTTTTACTTTGATTTTATTTCCTGTCTTTTACCTCATAATAATCAGTACACTGAAATCCCCTAACAACATACACTCTGTGCTTATTATGAATTGAAATTGTTGGAGTTCTAATCAAGGATAACTGTTGTAATGATAGATAAGGATAAAGAATTGGTAATTTTGAAAAATCGCTATAGAATATGTATTGACCAATTTAGTAGATTAGTTAGATTTTTATTTTTAAAGAAAAATATATTTTGAAAAATCTAATAAAATTGAAGTTTGTAGGTAACATCACTGAAAACCTCCAGGAGACTACAACTCCTCCACTGGGGATCACCTAGGGGTTTAAAGGCTTGTTGCATCTGCTAAATGCAATTGTGTTCCCTACGAAAATGACATTTAAATTCATAGTTTAGATATTTTATATTTCCTTGTTTGCTGGGGACTAGCAAAGCTTAAGTCTGGGGGTGTGATCAGTCTCATAATTTACCATTTTACCACCCTTAACTTAGTGATACTAGGACTTAGTTTGCTACTAACAAGTTAACGATATACAAATATTAAGGAAAAACAGTAAAATAGAGCCAAAGTGTTAATATTCTTCAAAATGAACTCAAAAAGCAATAAGAAAGACGATTGAGCGAAAAAGACGATTTCTCGTCTACTAGAAGTCAGAAAATTATAATTTACGATTCTTCAAAAGAGATAAAAGAAGAAAAGTGAAATATCGTAATCCAGGGAATCGTTCGAATAAGAAACTATGAAAGATAGAAAATCGTGATTTACGATTATCCAGAAAAGAAGCTTTCCTACTATTGTTGCTGTTGCTGATCATGTGAATGAAGATTATCACCGCCAAGAACAGAATTAGAAGATATATAAAATTAAAAGTTTGGTGAATCACGGATTTGAGAAGATTGATGAAGATAAACTCTTAGGAAATCTCGGTTGCAGAGATAAAGGAGAACAATCCAGAAGCACATCAACCATTGAAAGTAAGGAAGAATAAAATCAGGAATTAGAGTTATATTAGGAATATTTTATTTTTAGTAGTTTCTTTTATTAGAATTAGAAGTCTTTGTAGACCGACTCCTTATGATCTATAAATAAGAGAGCCCGATGTAGGAATAAGCTTAAAAGAATTTCAGCATTAATTGAAAACTGAGGTTGAATTTTCTTTCGATCAGTAGTGTAAAATAGTTAGAGTAAATTAGATATCAGAGGTTTCTCAAGAGCAATTGATGACTGCTATTGTAATATCCTGAAAAATCATGTTAAACAGTGACCTTGGGATCCATGCCTGATTGGTCACAGGTTTGACCAATTAGGAGTTCAATAGCTAGCATAGAGTGTGATGAACGGATGAGATGTGATAAATTGATTGACTGTATGGTGTGTGATGTAAATGTGAAGTCACATACACCTATCACGGTGCATGTGCTCAACGCACAAGTGAGAGGAGAGATAAAAAGGTTTAATAACCCTAAATTGTATTTTGGGTTGTTGAGAGAGAAGTAAAGAAGAGAGAGAGAGGAGTAAAGAAGGGTTGAGCAAGGAGTTATTGTGAGTGATTGGAAGGGGGATTCAAACATTAAAGAGATCAATTCAACGCGAAGGATCCGTTCAAGCTAAAGTTGGAACCCTAGCCTTTCCAACCACTTGATTTAAATCAATTTGAGATTGATTGAAGGTAAAAATTTTTGTAGATTAAATGCATAGATTAAAAGGTTAGATTGTAGTTAGAAATGGTTTAAAGTATAGGATAAAGGCTTAGAAAAATGGAGAAAAAAAGTAAGGGAAAAGATTGGGAAGGACAGCCAAAAGGGAGCTGAATCTGGCCATTTCGATTAATCGAAAATGAGTTTCGATTAATCGATTTTGGCCAAGAAGTTGAAAAGTCAGAGGGCCCCGATCTCGATTAATCGAATTGAGTTTCGATTAATCGACCTTGAATTTCGATTAATCGATTAATCGACTGGGAACCTACAGTGAACTCCAGTGGAGAAAAGAAAAGAGCTTGGAGAAATCGACCAATCGAAATGAGAGTTCGATTAATCGATTTAGAATTTCGATTAATCGATTTGGGATCGATTAATCGATTTTGGAAACTCGATTACTCGAATTGAGAATCGACTGGATAGAATGGAGAATTTCGATTAATCGAATGGGGATTCGATTAATTGAATGGGAATCTTGATTAATTGATTTGAGATTCGATTAATCGATATTGAATTTTGATTAATCGATTTTGGAAATCGATTAATCGAATCAGATTCAATTAATCAATTTTGGAGTTCGATTAATCGACTGTGCCAGTTTTTGTTGACTTTTGAGTTTGACTTTAAGATTCTTGGAGGATCTTGGACCATCTTTATTACATCTTTAGTGATGTATTTCACATGTTATGTGGTGCCATAGGTGGTACGTGTGGGCTTGGGCATAAGGAGCCACGTGGGACCTCAATGCATGATCAAACAGAGACTTGAGGTAGGGAACACCTTGAACATGTACTTTATTTTACAAGAGCATGTATGTAGTGATATAGAATTCAATTCAAACTGTTTTTACTGCTTAAGAGTTTGTGAAAAGTGTGTGTGTGTGACATCAATAAGAGAAATTGTAATGAGCCATCCCCAGGGGATGAGGAAGTAAAGAGATAAGAGCATCAGGTGTGATGCAAGTGAATGGATACATCCTAGGGATGTATCCAAGATTGAATCATGTTTGATAGGGCCTAACTGATATAAGATAACACACTTACACGGTGAATAACTATATGTAAAGCACCTGATATTGTTGTTATTTGAGGCTTGATAGGGTACCCCACCGACGTGGCGGGATATCCACGACTGACGCGGCAGGATATCCGTGACCGATACGGCGGCGAAATCGTAGGCCAGTGCGGAGGCTTATCCGTACACAGTAAGCACACCCCAGGGGTGTTGAGTTGAGACAAGTGAAACTCCACCACCAATCCCCAGGGTAAAGGGGCTTGGGTACTATTTGTATTCCCAGGGAATACTTTTAAAACTGTCTATATAGATGACGATGATGGGTATCTCATCGGGGCTCGATGCTATATTGCTCGGGGATTACTTAAGTTGAAAGTTTAAGTTTGCTTTAGGCCTTTTTAGCATCATTCATTAATAAGTAAAAGACATGAGTAAACTACCAGTAAAATGTGATTCTTTTCAACTGTTTTTCATCAGTAACTGCATAGTCACATCATGCATGGCATATCATGGAATATATGTGAGTGGTAATTTATATGTTCAACCGTGTTCTGTTCCCTATTGAGCTAGGATGTAGCTCACCCTTTAGACTATTCGTCGCAGGTCCACTACTAGCAGCTGCCGAGGCTTCAGGAGACGTTGACCCCGGTGAGTTGGACCTTACACCTGGAGACGAGTTGGAGCCACCTCCTGAGGACTTCTTCTAGAGGACTCCGTTGTGCAGCTTTGAGAGTTTTGAGAGATTTTTGTATGGCTTGGTATGTCAAGCCTTGTTTTGATTAAACAATGTATATATATAGATTTGGGATAATTCTTTTGGGTGAACCATCTGTGATGATTAGCTATCATCGATGGTTCAGATCGGTTCTCCGTTCATGTAGAGGCATGAGGGTAGAACTGTATTTTGAGAAATGCTTATATAGTAATTTAATTTTGCAACTTCATTTACTATTTCAATTCAATTCATTGCTTGATATACCAATGTTCCATGCATAGCTAAGGGGCACGGTCAAGATGATCGTGCTGATTGCACGGGTTTCGGGGTGCCGAAATCCGGGCTGTCACAATTGGTATCAGAGCGATTTCTTTTAGCAATTCTGATAATCATTCTTCTGTCAGAACATAGGGACTTCTGCTAACGAAACTTTAGTTTCAAATGCAGCCGTCAATGTCGTCTAGAGGAAGAGGCCGGCCAAGGGGAGGCCAACAGAGAAGTTTGCGTAGTGGAGATGATTACATCTCTCCTACCAATAGAGTGCCTTTAGGAGGTAGTGAGGCCCCAGGGGGCAGCAATAGTAGACAGCAGGATGATGAGGATCGAGATCAAAGAGAGCAAGAGAGAGTTAGAGAAAGACGAGAGGATAGAGAGGAGCGACAAAGGATGATGCATACCATGGAGACCATGACAGCTGCCATGGCACAACAAGCCGCATCCTTTGCAGCTCATACAGCGAGAGAACAGCAGCCACCTACACCACCTGTAGGACCCGCACTGCCTGTGCCTTCGTCATTCACGGAGTTTAGGAGGATGAGACCTCCTTCATTTTTTAGGCAGGCAGACACGATGGCAGCAGAAAATTGGTTGATGGAAATGGAGAAGGTTTTTAGTGTGCTGACATGCACGGAGGATGAGTGTGAGATGGGTAGCCTACATGTTAGATGGGGAGGCTGGGCCTTGGTGGAAGTCCGTGATACGGACTAGGGCTCAGGAAACCCCGGAGTTGCCCTGGACTTGGGAGGAGTTTGTTGAGGAGTTCAACAAACAATATTTTCCAGAAGTGGTGAGGAATTAGCTTGAAATACAATTTCTACAATTAGTGCAAGGGAGAATGACTGTGAGAGAATATGGGGTGGAGTTTCTACGACTTGCCCGTTTTGCTCCGGATTACGTCGCTACCGATGTGATGAAGTCCAAGAGGTTTCAGCAAGGTTTGAAGCCTGAAGTTAGGGGAGGAGTAGCTCCATTTCAGTTGAGGACCTATGAAGAGGTCATGAGCATGGCACTGGTTGTGGAAGAAGAAAATACAAATAGATATAGACAGAGAGAGCAACAAAGAGGAGGTAATGATCAAGGAAGGTTGGGGAATTATGAATCGGTGAACAAAAAGTCGAGGTTCGTGACCCAAAATTAGAGACCACAGTTCCAAGGGGGTTTTGAAAGGCCGGCGCAACAACAACACCAACAGAGGTTTCCATTACTTGCGTCGGGGAGACCTTTACGCTATGAGAGCCCTGCCATGTCTACTGGCACTACTATCACACAGGATTCTCGTACAGTTTCTTTCGCGCCTCGAGAGACTTGTGCCAAGTGTGGCAAGCCTCATAGAACGGTGGATTGCAGAGCAGGGACTAGGGGTTATTTCCGATGTGGCAAGGTGGGCCACTTGATAAAGGATTGCCCCGAGACTGATAAAGGAAAGACGGCTTTGGTTGCAGCACCACGACCCATTCAAGCACGGAAGTCGGTCGTTCATGGAAGAGCCTATGCAGTCACTACTCAGGAAGCAGGGAACGTGCATGACGTCATCCAAGGTGAAACTCTTTTAAAGTAAAGAATTTTCAATTTCATTCAAAATTTTAGATAGAGAAGGTGCATTCATTAGGAATTAGTGTAGATTCTCTTTCTCAACACTAAATTTATATGTGAATTAGGGGTGTAAATTGATGTGTAAATTATTGTATGTATGTATGTATATTATAGGTACTTTAACTATATATGAGAAAGGATGGTTCATTGGATATGACGCTAGAGTGTTGATAGACCCAGGGTCTACCCACTCATTCGTCACTCCACGTTTTGCCAAGAGGATGAAGATTGTTCCAGAGGCGTTGGACTTCGTCCTATCTGTGTCCATTCCGACTGGAGAGTTAGTGGACATGGAGTTAGCTTGCAAATCCGTCATCGTAGCAATTCGAGACCTGGATGTGCATGAATTGGAAGCAAAGTTGATACTACTGGACATGCAAGGGTTTGATGTGATCCTTGGCATGGATTGGTTGGCACAGCACTGTGCCACAGTCGATTGCAAGAACAAGGTCGTCATTTTCAGACCCAACACAAGAAGATCATTTCGGTTTCAAGGAGTGAGGTCATCACCTATGCCACTGATCTCAGCAGTAAGGGCCGAGAGAATGATCAGAAAGGGTTGCAGTGGATACTTGACTTTCTTAAAAGAGGACAAGGAAGGAAAGAACATCATCTCTGAGATAGTAGTTGTGCGAGACTTCGCCGACGTGCTTCCAGAAGAATTGCCTGGATTACCTCCAGAGAGAGAAGTAGAATTCACCGTTGACTTATCACCGGGAACGAAGCCTATTTCGAAAGCGCCATATAGAATGGATCCGGCTGAATTGAAGGAGTTGAAAGAACAACTACAGGAGCTCATGGACAAGGGGTTTGTCAGACCGAGTGTGTCTCCATGGGGAGCACCGGTCTTGTTTGTCAAGAAGAAAGATGGGTCAATGCGTCTATGCATTGACTATTGACAATTGAACAAACTCACTGTGAAAGAACCGCTACCCTTTGCCTAGAATTGACGATTTGTTTGATCAACTGTAAGGAGCAAAGTATTTTTCCAAGATCGATTTGAGATCTGGATACCATCAGTTGCGAGTCAAGGCAGAAGACATTCAGAAGACAGCTTTCAGGACACGATATGGACACTATGAGTTCCTTGTGATGCCGTTTCGGTTGACGAATGCTCTGGCATCTTTTATGGATCTGATGAATCGAGTGTTTAAACCACACTTGGACTCTTGCGTCGTAGTGTTCGTGGATGATATCTTGATATACTCCAAATCCAAGACAGAACATGAAGAACATTTGAGAATGGCTCTACAGACGCTACGTGAACACCAATTGTACGCCAAACTCAGCAAATGTGAGTTTTGGTTGGAAGAGGTTAGCTTTTTGGGACACGTTGTCTCAAAGCACGGTGTCACTGTAGATCCAGTAAAGATAGAAGCAGTGGTTAAATGGGAGCAACCAAAGACAGTGACCGACGTCCGAAGTTTTCTTGGGTTAGCAGGCTACTATCGACGTTTCGTCGAGGGGTTTTCAAAGATATCGGGACCTCTCACGAAGCTGACACGAAAAGATTCAAGATTTGAGTGGAGTGAGGCCTGCGAGAAGAGTTTTCAAGAACTCAAGACGAGACTCACTTCAGCTCCAGTACTAGCAATTCCTTGACGATGGAGGATACGCGATGTACGTGATCGTCATACAATGGTTTGGGCTGTGTGCTCAACCAACACAAGAAGGTGATAGCTTACGGATCAAGACAACTGAAAGAACACGAGAAAAATTACCCGACTCATGACTTGGAGCTAGCAGCAGTCATTTTTGCGTTGAAAATTTGGAGACACTACTTGTATGGGGAGACGCTTGAAATTTTCATCGATCATAAGAGCCTCCGATACCTGTTTACACAGAAAGAGCTCAACATGAGACAGCGCAGATGGATGGAGTTCCTCAAGGACTATGATTGTTCTATACAGCACCATCCAGGCAAGGCGAACATAGTAGCCGATGCCTTGAGTCGAAAGAATTCAGCTCAGTTAGCTTGCTTGATTTTGGGTATGCACCGGTGGAAATTATTGGAAGACCTGACACTTTATGATGCGAATATTGAGTCGAAAGCTACAGTATCCTTTTTGGCTAACATATCAGTGAAGCTAGTAATATTTGAGCATATCCACGATCTACAGATGAAAGATCCGACATTAACAAAGATTCATCAAGACGTGATTGAGGGCATCAGGCCGGACTTCTCAGTAAAAGAAGATGGTTCTTTATTATTCAAGGGCCGTCTCTGCATTCTGGACAATGCCGATCTAAGATGAACAATTCTTGATGAAGCCCACAAGTCAAACTACGCTATCCACCTTGGCAGCACCAAAATGTACCAAGACTTGAGAAAGAACTATTGGTGGAGAGGTTTGAAGCAAGACGTGGCCGAACACGTGTCACGGTGTTTGACCTGTCAGCAGGTGAAGATTGATCATAGGCATCCTGCTGGACTATTGCAACCTTTACCAATACCAGAATGGAAGTGGGAATCGATCTTGATGGATTTCATTGTCGGATTACCGTGTACAGCCAAGAGACACAATGCCATTTGGGTAATCGTAGACCGATTGACCAAATCAGCGCAGTTTTTATCGTACAATATGATGTATACAGTAGGAAGATTGGCAGACTTATACATGAAGGAGATCGTAAGGTTACACGGGATTCCGAGTAGCATAGTTTTAGATCGTGATCCACTATATACGTCCATGTTTTGGAAGAAATTTCAAGAAGGAATGGGAACACGACTAGATTTTAGTTCAACTTTCCATCCTCAAACTGATGGGCAGACAAAGCAAGTAAACCAAGTGATAGAAGACATGCTCAGAGCGTGCATGCTGGATATGCAAGGATACTGGGATGAGTATCTACCGTTGATCGAATTCGCATACAACAACAGTTTCCAAACGAGCATTGGCATGGCACCGTATGAAGCTCTGTATGGACGACGATGCAAATCACCCCTCAATTGGGAAGAAACAGGTGAGAAGTTTATTTTGGGACCAGAACTACTTGAAGACAACGCCATCAGAAAAGCGATAATCAAAGAGAGGTCAAGTCAAAGACAGAAAGCAGTGTTGAAAAGTTACGCCGACATCAAGCGGACTAGTGTCGACTATAAAGTGGGTGAACACGTGTTTGTGAAAGTGTCACCTATGAAAGGCGTAATGAGGTTTGGCAAGAGAGGGAAGCTAAGTCCCCATTATGTTGGACCATTTGAAATTTTGGGACGTGTAGGAGAAGTTGCTTATCGCATTGGATTACCACCATTATACGATCGAGTGCATAACGTTTTACACATATCGATGCTCAGAAAGTATGTAAACGATCCATCTCATGCATTAGAAAGTCAACCTTTGGAGATGTGTGAGGACATGAGCATGATAGAGGAACCAGTGGAATTCTTGGATCGAAAGGAACAAGTACTGCGCACTAAAGTGATTCCCTTAGTGCTTGTTCGATGGAAAAATCATCCGAACGAAGAAGCTATATGGGAAAGAGAGGCCGATGTGAAAGAACAATATCCAGCATTGTTTCCAACGACTTGAGAGTCAAATGTAAACCACAAACATGTTTGTGGAATCTCAACAATACTTGTAATTCAATGGAAGTTTTGATCAAAGTGTGACAAAGAAATAAATTTTCATATACACATGACCTTGAGGATGTGTTTTGTGGAACTAAGGATCACTTGATATCATAAACTACCAAGAGAAATCAAATAAACAAAGAACTTGAAAATCTACAGAAATTAGACAAAACCGATTAATCGAATTTCAAATCGATTAATCGATTTGGAATTTCGATTAATCGATTTTGTTCGATTAGTCGACTGGCATGTGCCAGTGAATGGAAACTTGAGTAAGAGTTAGAAAATATACAGAATGAAATTTTGATTAATCGATTTCGGTTTCAATTAATCGATTTAGGTTTTTGATTAATTGAACTGCATGTTCGATTAATCGAACAGATTGGGAATGTTAGAAGAACTTAGGGGATTTACTGAAATTTCGATTAATCGAGGAGGTTTCGATTAATCGATTTACGATTTTGATTAATCGAACTGGAAGTTCGATTAATCGAATAACTTAAGGGACTTATGAAAATTTGAAGTCAGAAAAATGATTTCGATTAATCGATGTGAAATTCGATTAATCGATTTGAGATTTTGATTAATCGAACCATAGTTCGACTAATCGAATAACTTAAGGAATCCTGAAAATTTTGGAAAGGATTGCACGATTTCGATTAATCGAAGTGAATTTCGATTAATCAATTTTGAAATTTCGATTAATCGAAATGAATTTCGATTAATCGACTGGTTCGGGCCAGTGAACTCAAAAACTTGAAATTTTAAACGGATACGATTTCGATTAATCGAAATCGTTTCGATTAATCGATTTTGACTTTCGACTAATCGATTTTGGAAATTGATTAATCGATTTTGCGTGGCTTAACCTAGTTTTGAATCTCGATTAATTGACTTTGGATTTCGATTAATCGAGTCGGGGCTTATATATATAAAATTTGGGATTTCACTCCCCATTCGAAATCATTTGAGTTTTTCATTGGGCGCTTTCTTCTTCTTCTTCTTCTTCTCCAACCATCCTCAAGGGCATGTGCATTCGCGGCTCATCCCTTAAGGGCAAGTTAATGAAGGGCAACTTGAGGCCCAAGGAGAAAATGTCGTATGCTCGGTTGATCTCGAGCATGTTGGAGTGTTACTCCAATGCTCCCGAGTATGCGGTATCACCCCACGAGGTGCGGGCAATGGACCGAGTGAAGACGTTTTCAAAGTCTTCATGGAATCGTAGTTATAATTTATTGAAGCGGACCCTACCGGCTCCGGGTCACGCACCAGCAGCAGCAGTAGCACCCCCACCACCCCCACCACCACATCAGAACCCACCCGTGGGTGGGGCACACCCGGTCGAGCCATCAGTGGAGAGGGCTACCTCTCATACCATAGCCTCACCGACACCGCCAGCCCATTCCGCGCCAGCTACACCCAAATCATCCTACCGCCGGCGCTCAGCTCCATCCGGTCCTACCGTCGAGGAGGTGTTGGCATGCATGGAGGCCAACAACGAGTGGATGAACCGGAGGATGAACTTCCTTATGTTCCATACCCTCCGCTACATCTACCCGTTGGACTACCAGCGATACCTCGTTTAGGAGGAGGAGTGGGCTGCGGGACGGACCGCCTTCCACAGAGGTCCCGTCTTTCATTCGACCAACGCGACTACCGGTGCTGGTCCTTCCACTTCTACATCAGCTCTGCCGATCGAGACGCTGCAGTCACAGTAGCCGCATTCACCTCCGACCACCCAGCCAGCACAGACTTCACCACTGCAGACCAGCCAGCCAGTTCCAGCAGACCCGCCAGCCCCCATAGCTCCGTCAGCTCAGATGGAGCAGCCTGCTCCAGCATCGGACCAGCCTGACGAGGGGACAACTTTACTTTATTTTGTATTTTGATTGTATAGGAACAAATTTTGTTGTACTTTCAGTTCCATTAATGTAAACACTTGTATAAATTTTACTCAATATAAATAGTTGTTCATTTTATACGACTGACATTTATATGCCGTGTATGTGTTTATTTATATTCCGTGTAAAATTACTGGGCCACCTCACCTACGAGTGTGGGGGGGGGGAACCCAGACCTACTCACCTTTAGGTTATTGTTGAGGACGAAAATTCCCAAGGTGGGGAGGATGTAATATCCTGAAAAATCACGTTAAACAGTGAACTCGGGATCCGTGCTTGATTGGTCATAGGTTTGACCAATTAGGAGTTCAATAGCTAGCATAGAGTGTGATGAACGGATGAGATGTGATAAATTGATTGACTGTGTGGTGTGTGATGTAAATGTGAAGTCACATACACCTATCGCGGTGCATGTGCTCAACACACAAATGAGAGGAGAGATAAAAAGGTTTAATAACCCTAAATTGTGTTTTGGGTTGTTGAGAGAGAAGTAAAGAAGAGAGAGAAAGGAGTAAAGAAGGGTTGAGCAAGGAGTTATTGTGGGTGATTGGAAGGGGGATTCAAGCATTAAAGAGACCGATTCAACGCGAAGGATCCATTCAAGCCAAAGCTGGAACCCTAGCCTTTCCAACCACTTGATTTAAATCAATTTGAGATTGATTGAAGGTAAAAATTTTTGTAGATTAAATGCATAGATTAAAAGGTTAGATTGTAGTTAGAAATGGTTTAAAGTATAGGATAAAGGCTTAGAAAAATGGAGGAAAAAAGTAAGGGAAAAGATTGGGAAGGACAGCCAAAAGGGGGCTGAATCTGGCCATTTCGATTAATCGAAAATGAGTTTCGATTAATCGATTTTGGCCAAGAAGTTGAAAAGTCAGAGGACCCCGATCTCGATTAATCGAATTGAGTTTCAATTAATTGACCTTGAATTTCGATTAATCGATTTGGTTATCGATTAATCGATTGGGAACCTACAGTGAACTCCAGTGGAGAAAAGAAAAGAGCTTGGAGAAATCGACTAATCGAAATGAGAGTTCGATTAATCGATTTAGAATTTCGATTTATCGATTTGGGATCGATTAATCGATTTTGGAAACTCGATTACTCGAATTGAGAATCGACTAGATAGAATGGAGAATTTCGATTAATAGAATGGGGATTCGATTAATCGAATGGGAATCTCGATTAATCGATTGGAGAATCGATTAATCGATATTGAATTTTGATTAATCGATTTTGGAAATCGATTAATTGAATCAGATTCGATTAATCAATTTTGGAGTTCGATTAATCGACTGTGCCAGTTTTTGTTGACTTTTGAGTTTGACTTTAAGATTCTTGGAGGGTCTTGGACCTTCTTTATTACATCTTTAGTGATGTATTTCACATGTTATGTGGTACCATAGGTGGTATGTGTGGGCTTGGGCACAAGGAGCCACGTGGGACCTCGATGCATGATCAAACAAAGACTTGAGGTAGGGAACACCTTGAACATGTACTTTATTTTACAAGAGCATGTATGTAGTGATATAGAATTCAATTCAAACTGTTTTTACTGCTTAAGAGTTTGTGAAAAGTGTGTGTGTGTGTGACATCAATAAGAGAAATTGTAATGAGCCATCCCCAGGGGATGAGGAAGTAAAGAGATAAGAGCATCAGGTGTGATGCAAGTGAATGGATACATCCCAGGGATGTATCCAAGATTGAATCATGTTTGATAGGGCCTAACTGATATAAGATAGCACACTTACACGGTAAATAACTATATGTAAAGCACCTGATATTGTTGTTATTTGAGGTTTGATAGGGTACCCCACCGACGTGGCGGGATATCCACGACTGACGCGACAGGATATCCATGACTGATACGGCAGCGAAACTGTAGGCCAGTGCAGAGGCTTATCCGTACACAATAAGCACACCCCAGGGGTGTTGAGTTGAGACAAGTGAAACCTCGCCACCAATCCCCAGGGGAAAGGGGCTTGGGTACTATTTCTATTCCCAGGGAATACTTTTAAAACTGTCTATATAGATGATGATGATGGGTATCTCATCAGGGCTCGATGCTATATTGCTCGGGGATTACTTAAGTTGAAAGTTTAAGTTTGCTTTAGGCCTTTTCAGCATCATTCATGAATAAGTAAAAGACATGAGTAAAATACCAGTAAAATGTGATTCTTTTTAACTGTTTTTCATCAGTAACTGCATAGCCACATCATGCATGGCATATCATGGAATATATGTGAGTGGTAATTTATATGTTCAACAGTGTTCTGTTCCCTATTGAGCTAGGATGTAGCTCACCCTTTAGACTATACGTCGCAGGTCCACTACTAGCAGCTGCTGAGGCTTCAGGAGACGTTGACCCCGGTGTGTCGGACCTTGCACCTAGAGACGAGTTGGAGCCACCTCCTAAGGACTTCTTCTAGAGGACTCCGTTGTGCAGCTTTGAGAGTTTTGAGAGATTTTTGTACGACTTGGTATGTCAAGCCTTGTTTTGATTAAACAATGTATATATATAGATTTGGGATAATTCTTTTGGGCAAACCATTTGTGATGATTAGCTATCATCGATGGTTCGGATCGGTTCTCCGTTCATATAGAGGCATGAGGGTAGAACTGTATTTTGAGAAATACTTATATAGTAATTTAATTTCGCAGCTTCATTTACTATTTCAATTCAATTCATTGCTTGATATACCAATGTTCCATGCATAGCTAAGGGGCACGGTCAAGATGATCGTGCTGATGACATGGGTTTCGGGGTGCCGAAATCCGGGCTGTCACAGCTATTGGGTGCTGAAGATTAGTATAAATATCCTAGTTTCTCAGAAGTAATTGACGACTGTAGCTGAGGGGTGAAATATATATATATATATATATATATTTTATAGTTTAGATTTTATTTGCTTTATTTACATGCTTTTTAAATATCTGCAAGTTTTAATTTGAATTGACGACTCAGGTTAGAATTTGCAGATTGGTGTAATGGGTTTTACTTTTCGATCTTTAATTTTCTAGAGTTTGATTGATGCCCAGATTTTAAAAAATTATTTATTAGATTAAATATGTGTGAAGGAATTATATTTTTTGATTGACGCCCAAATTCTAGAAGACTACAATACGGTGTAATGGAACTATTTATTTTTATAAATTACCGATGGCTAAAGATTCGGATTGACGACCTTAATCTGAAGGAGGATTAGGATTTATTTTCTGTACTCTAGATCAAGAAACCATTCTTTTATTCATATTTCTCAAGTAGTTTAGAACCTTCAAAGATAAATACAACTTTAAAATAGATATATATATATATATATATAAGATAAAACTTTTTCGTGGGAATGATCCTATACTAGCTCTACAATTTTTATTGTGCGTTTACAATAGGTTAAGACTTAATTGGACATACATAGTAAGCTGATCAACTTCCCCACCTCTTGTTGATTATATCCAACACGGGTTGATATAATCTTAACTCTATTGAGCACCCTCCATAAAACTATATATATATATATATATATATATATCCCATTGGTGATTTCTCATCACCATCCATCAATCGTAACATCTCTATGATTGGTTGGGAGTCACGTAGGGTTTGTGCAATACTAGTCCAAAATTGGTTTTGGAGCAATATTTATGCAACTTGTTTACCATCGGCTTTCTTTGACTAAGGTCAATTGTTCTAACTGCCGATATTACAAAACTTCTAAGCTTCTTTTTTTTATATATAAGCTTTGTAAAGTTAAAAATGCGGTTGTAAATCGAGTCACGGCGAGATGTAATAAATTACCTCCTATTGCTTTGCGCATTCTTTGAAGTAGAAGCACATGTTTGTACCGAAAAACAACTATCGTCCTAGCTTTAATAATTGTTTTAATATGTAGTTTGCCTATTTCCTCTAGGATTAGGTCTAAACAATGGGATGCACATGGCATCCAACATTGCTGCGGTCGCTTCTCCATAAGGAGGCGACTGGCGGCTATGTAGGATGTCGCATTATCCGTTACAACTTAGATAATGTATTCGAGTCTTATTTCCTTGATGGCCTTATCCAAAAGTGTAAATAAATATTCCGCCATGTGAGAATGGGCCGATACATCTACCGATTTTAAGAACATAGTTCTGGTAGGATAATTTGCCAAGAGGTTGATCAATGTCCGACCGGTTCTATCCGTCCATCTATCAGCCATTAATGTGCAGCCGTATATTTTCCATGCATCCTTGTATTCGGCTAATATATTTTTGGTCACTCTCACCTTTTCTCTAAGGCATGTTTCCCGGATTTCATGGTAGGAAGGGGGTTTAAGTCAGGGCCCAAATTGCCCAAGAGCTTCAATCATCACTTTGAAGCTCTTTAGCCTAACGGTATTGAAAGCAATGTCGGCTTGGTAGAACCACTTAGCCACATATTGGATTATGGTGGGTCTATCTTTACCCTTAAATATGTTCTCTAGTGTTGTTTGAGCGGGTCCTTTACCCTCCCTTTGATTAACTACATCCTTCGGATGTGGTCGACACCACCCTTCTAGTGTACCATGATCACTTGCATTTTTCGATGGTGGTTGTGGAGGATGTCTACTTTGGTTCGTTGATGGTGTAGATCTATCATCTTCATAATCATCATGATTACCTTCCATATAACTTTCTAAAACAATATCTTTATCATATTTTTTCTTAGAACGCTTGTCCATATACTCAATTATTTCCTTTCGGATTTCTGAAGTAGTGTTTCTACAAGCCCTAGCATTTGCTCCGGCTCCATGAGCAAGATGCTGTTTATGATGGCCTATGTCACCCGTGCTCTCATAATTACACAGGATACAAACTATGGTTGCTTTCTCAGTAGGACTCTTATACCGTCTATATTTCCAACCCGGATCATTCGATTTAGGTCTTAGAGGATCCGGGTTGGAGATGTAGACATAATAACTGGTAAATGATGATAGAAAGTAGGAACTAGGAAAAGAAAATTAGAGATTTAAAATTTTTGAAACAAAAATAATAAAACTCAAACCTCCCAAATGTCTTGCTTGCTTGATCCGGGTCACTTGATTGATAGAAGATCAGAACGACAAGCTTTATTCACTCTTGAATCTTGATCCTTGATCTTTCCCTTTGAGGGTTTGTAACACACTAATACTAATATTATTAAGTTTACAACAATTTAATTCACTAAAAAAAAAATTACAAAGCATAAAAAAAAAACTAGATAGAAAAGATGGGAGGAGATTGGGAGTAAAGAATGGAGATTAGAGAGAAAGTTTAAGCCAAAATAGTTGTGTGAGGAGTATTGGACCCAACCCACACTTTTATAGAGGCAATGAGACCTTAAAAAACAAAAAAAATATTATTAAAGTGCTCCAACGGTCATAAATATGACTGTTGGAGCATTATGCGATCGCATCAGCCATAAAATATGGCTTATGTGATCGCATAATATGAAAATCACATAAGCCATCATGGCTTATGTGATTTTGTAGCTTATGATCGCTTAAGTGATCGCTTATGAAAACTATGGACACCACCTCATGTTTTCATTTGTTCCTTATTTTCTACCTCTTTCCACAAATATTTTTCTTTTCTTTTTCTTTTTCTCTCCCCATTTTACTGAGTATCTGCCACATGCTCCTTGCAAGCATACTTCTCCACTCCTTTGTACTTCCTCTTTTTGTTCACATCTCTTTCTCCCAATTTCTCAGAGATTGAAGGTTTTACATTCTTTGGTACTGGTATGGGGTGTGGTAATTGTAGCTTAACAAGAAATTTATTTGTAGGCAAAATGTATCAATAGGGTTCAAAGGGGGTGCAAAAAGGTAAATTAGTATAAGGTGTGGCATTTTTGGGGTCAAACGAGCCAATAGATGACCTTTGATCATTTCCTTTCCCGGTGGTAATGATGCCTAATTGTTTTGAATTCACATACAATGGGTTCTAGTACAATAATATAACAATGCATAATCAACAAACTGAGATAAAGCATATGAGATTAAAACATTTAAGCATGAATTTCAAAGATACTCCGAATTTATTTTAGCACTCATCAAGAACTAGGTAAAAGTTCTAAAGGTTTCCGAATTTAGTCAATTTTAGAATCCTAAAATTCCAGATTTAACCAATATTTTGATTTTCAGACCAAAGTATGGCAAAGAGTGCAATTTTTTTTTTCTAAGCATGAAATCCGGACCAATCCTTAAATGTTCACATTGGATCTAATTATCCTAAACAACAATCAGTTTCATCATGGCATGGATATTGAAAAATTAAAATTTGCATGCATCTTTGACTACATTTGGAAAACTATGGCAAAATAAATTTTTTTGATGGTTTAAAAACAAGGTATTGAGGGTATATATATAACAGTGGTTCAAGTATATAGTGCAAGATAGTTAAGATCATAAACCACACGTTAGGCACAACAACCCCAAACCTGAATGGTGTAATGCCCTCATTGCACAAATAATAAACATTAAAAATAGCAAGAGGGCAACCAAGGAAGAAGAAAGAATTTTGTGATTTAGGGTTTGGATTGGTCGAAAATGGAATTTCGACTGGTCACAGGGCTTGATAAAGCCCTGAAACCTCAAATTTTGATCGGTCGAAACCTTTCTACTGGTCAAATTAATATATGTCCCTCAAAACAGCCTCTGTTCTTAGGCTACTTCCCAAATTTGACTAGTCAAATCATTTCGACTGGTCGGAACGTTGTTTCCTCCTTCGATTTCTGAGCACATTGACCGGTCGAAATCAATTTCGACCGATCAAAATTTGGTAGAGAACATGGTTCTCAGCCCAGATTTCACAAATACTTACCAAATTTTATTTTATTTTTATTTATTTATACTAATTTTGAATTATTTTATTTTATTTATTTATTTATTTAATATTTATTTAATTATTTTGATTAAAAATGGTACCTCAACCGATTGAGATCCAGATTCAACCGATCGAAAGTGAACAGAGATTATGGAATCTTCACATATAATCTCAACCGGTCGAGAACCCTTCTCGACCGGTCAAGTTGAGGTAGAGAGCAATATGCTCTCTGTCTCTTCTTTTCCTGAGGCTGCATAAGAGAACTTGATCGGTCAAACTGGAGTTTCAACCAGTCAAGAATGGACAGAAAGTCATGGGCTTTCTGTCCTCCCTTGAAATACTACCCATTTTATTTTATTTTATTTATTTATTATTATTATTTATTTTATTATTATTATTATTATTATTTATTTATTTATTTAAATAACCTAACTAATGGAAATCAAAAACATGCACCTTAGCCTCTCGCTGCATCCCGTGACAAGTCTTGGCAACCTCGAGCCTTCGATCTCCCAATCCGTGCCCTCTCGCGGCGTTCTGTGACAAGCCTTGGCAGACTTGATCCAACAAAATTAAAGCCAAACTACTAGGATTAGTATATGATACACAAGTACAATATAAAATAGAAATCAAACAAGATATAACCGAAGTCCCCAACAACGACGCCAAAAACTTGATCTTCTTAAAATATGACTTTGCAAGTGCACAAGTTCAGATGTACATGGGTGAGTACAAGGGTGTTGAACCACAGGGACTTGTCGTTTATCTTATTTAATCTTTATTTTATATAATAATTTTATATTTTAAGTTTCCTAAATTAATCCTAAAAATAAAGAGAAAACCTAGCAGATCTGGATAAAGATATGGGAAGGCAGATTGAGATCTCTATAGGATCTCAGACTTGTATCTAATAATCTCCTATTTCTTCCCTATTTTAAATCCCTGGTACCCCCGCTCTTGGTTACAAGCTCAGTCACTTCGTATATGAATTAGATAAATCTAATCGCGAGTTAGATAAATCTAATCGTTAAAAAACCAATGCATGAACCAACAAAGACTACCCTACAAGGCCTAGTCCGTCGGTGAATATCCTATCTAGGCTAACCCCAATCCCTACAAGGCCACTGAGATTATTCTAAATAAGGTTACAGCGTTACCATCGCGTTCTCGATCTATTCAGAACCTCAAACATGCAATCGTACCATTAATGGAATTCAAAATAAAGAAAGAAGATAAAATTTTATTGAATACTTATCTGAAATTTATAAGAGATCGCAGCCTGGAACTTTAAGCATGCATCAATCCAGAAACCTTCATCATTGCTAAATCAACTTCTGGTCGATGATTACAATTAATCCCAATCTATCTTAGAACTATGATCTAACCTAAACCTATGAGCAAACAGCCGTAGGGCTAAAATCTATTTTATTCCTAACCTAGGGTCCTTATTTATAGATTTACAAGACCCTAGAATATTGTACATGGCAAGTAACCTTAAAGAATCCTTAAAAATCCACCAAGGAAGAAGAATCTGGCAGGAAATCTGTATTTTGGATTAATCTAATTGCTTTGGAAGAGAAATTCGGAGAAGATCTCAGAGCCAGAGGATATCCACATCTGGAACAACTGATTCTTCGTGCAGAAACTCTATTGTGACCGTTAGAAACTGGGGTTTCGACCGGTTAGGCATTGACTTCCTTCTCTAGATCTCAACACTTTGTGGGGCTTCAGAAAGGCCTACATTTTTGACTGGTCAAATGGATTGTGACCATTCAGAAATATATAATGATATTTCTTTTTCTCTGCTTATCTATTTTCTGACTGGTCGAAGAAGTCCTGACCGGTCTCTCTTTATGTTTCTAAAGCTGCTGAAAGAGCTGACCGGTCGAAATGGTCCATTTGGGCTTTGGGTTACTTCACTGCTGAGCAATCCTGATCGGTCAAAAATCTCATTTCGATCGGTCCATTAAGGCCTTGCATTTCCTTCAGCAGTTCTTCATGGATTCTTTCCATTGCTTCGGGTTTCTTCATTATTTTGCTCTTTTAACCGACTTTTACACCTATTGCAACACAACAATAACTAAAAGTGCACATTAGTAGTTAAGTGAGGTCTAAAAAGGCTAAGATTCAGGAATAATTTATACAACTTTTGAGTCCAATCAGTGCTATGTTAAGAAAATTGTTGGGCTTAATCATCAGCAGGGGAGGCATCGAAGGCAACCCGATAAAAGTAAAAGCTATCATAGAAATGCCTCCATCATCTACTGAGGGAGAGGTCAGAGGTTTCTTGGGCAGAATATAGTGCATCAGTCAGTTTATTGCACATTTAACTCCTATCTACACACCGATTTTCCAGCTACTGAGAAAAGATTCACCTGTTGAATGAAATGATGATTGTCAAGCCGCGTTCGATAAAATCAAGAGCTATCTCCTCAACTCTCCAGTCTTAGTACCACTAGTCTCTGGGAGACCACTCTTGATATACCTATCTACGATGGAAATTTTGATGGGATGCGACCTAGGACATTATGACGAAACAGGGAGAAAAGAGCAGACAATTTATTATCTGAGGAAGAAGTTCACTGATTATGAAACACGTTATTCTTATTTGAAGCCTAGCTCGAATGGATCCTTTGAAGTACTTGTTTGAAAAATTGGCTCTCACTGGGCGGATTGTACGCTGGCAGCTTCTCCTGTCAGAGTTCGACATCACATATGTCACCCAGAAATTGATCAAGGGGTAAGAACTTGCTGATTGTCTGGCTGAGAATCCCTTACCTGATTATGAACCTATGAGAACTGAGTTCCTTGATGTGGTCATCTTGTTCATGACAGAGGATGACATAGAAGAGGCAGAAAAGTCTTGGGTAATGCACTTTGATGGAGCATCGAATGCTGAAGGTCAAGGAGTAGATGTTGTTCTGATTTCACCAAAAGGATCCCACATCCTAGCCTCGATCAAGCTCAATTTCTCCTACACTAACAAAATGGCCGAGTATGAAGCTTGTGTAGCCAGCCTGCAAGCAACTCTCGACCTAAATGTGACCCACCTTAGGGTGATTGGCTACTCACAACTGATCATATGCCAGACCAACAGAGATTGAAAAACAAAGGATGAGAAGTTAATCTCATACCATGACCACCTTGAAGATCTAAGCATGTGCTTTGATGATATTACTTTCTCCTATGTTCCTCGAGTAAGAAATCGATTTGCCGACGCACTAGCAACATTGGCATCATTGGTCGAAATTCTGTATAGAGTCGAGGTGAAGCCAATCACGATCGGACAGAGGAACGAGCCAACCTTCTGCCTCCAGATCGAAGGATCAGCAAAGCCAGATGATTAGCTTCCATGGTTCTCAGATATTAAGAACTTCCTCGAAATACAAGCTTTCCCTGAGGGCACATACAAGATGGACATGCGGACCATCCAATGTTTAGCGTTGAATTACGTCATCTGAAGTAAGTGCCTCTACAAGTGGTCACATAACTATATCCTCTTTTGATGCTTAACTGAAAGCGAAGTGGAAAATGTAGTGAAGGAGATCCATGAGGCCCACATCAATGGACACGTACTAGCTAAAAAGATCCTACGATAAGGAAGTGCTACAAATGCTAAGAACACTCTAGTCTGATGCATGCACTTGCTATAAATCTCCACAGCATGACCATTCCATGGCCATTTGCCACATGGGGCCTTGACATCCTCAGAAAGGTCAACCCAAAAGCATCCAACGGGCATCAGTTCACCCTCGTCGCCATCGAGTACTTCATAAAATGGGTAAAGGTAACATCCTACATGAACATCATGACCAGTCATATCGAGAAGTTCATCAAGAACAACATCATTTCTCGGTTCTGCATGTCCAAAGATATCATCATAGAAAGTGATACCAATTTTGCAAACAAGCGCATCAGGGCCTTATGCGAGCAGTACAAGATCAAATATCATCGCTCATCACCATATTGACTGGAAACTAATGGGGTCATGGAAGCTATCAATAAAAAAATCATTTGCATCCTTGAGAAGATGGTCGTCACATACTGAGAATGGAGTGAAATGTTATCCTTCGCACTATGGGCCTATTGAACTTTGATCCGTACCTCTACAGGGGCAACACTGCTTTTCCCTTGTGTATGAAACTGAGGCTGTGATGTCGGTAGAAGTCGAAGTACCCTCACTTCGTATCCTCACCGAATTCGATCTACCGGAGGCTGAAAGAGAGAGATCTCATTTTGAACAACTAAACCTGATCGATGAGAAGAGGCTCCAAGATTTTTGCCACACCTAGGTGTAGACACCCCAATTTTGCCCTCTCGGAGTATACAATTCTGTTCGAACAACCTTTGACCTTGCCCACGATCTCTGGAAAAGGACTAACCTTCTCCAAATACCTTAAAATGTGGGGACCATTACTAAAATAATAGTATATGGTTGAGACCCAGGCTGAAACAATAGCTCTGCAGCTTGGACCCGACTTGACCCGGGAAAATCCATAATTTTGCGCAGATATACTTGAGCAGAATCGATTCCACTTGTGGCCGCATGCACGAAATTGGTCCCACTTGGACCAGGTTCACTCTTCCCACAGACCAATTAAGACTCAGATTCCACGCAGATACACGTGTGCTTAATCAGATTCCACGCAGATACACGTGTCTATTTAAGAACTTTCCTTTCCTTTTACACAGCTGTACGCTGCATAAAAATAACAGCAAAATTAATAAATGACTGATAAATAAATGAAAATAAATGAAAAACTCAGGCTACTGCCCAAATTTGACAAAAAGACAAAAGAGTGGCAGCAGCATTTATTCAAATAACTAGAAGGCAAAGAATAAAAACTCAGAAAAATAAAAAAAATAAAAATTCTGCTGCAGTAAAACAGGTTTTCTATACAAAACTGCTGTAGACATTTAATCAAGCACTTGGAATGCAAAGTGCAGGTTTAAAGCAAAAATTAAAATAAATGAAAATAAACATAGGTTTATCTATTTTAGAACAAACTTCCCCGGCAACGGCGCCAAAAACTTGTTGTAACTCCACATGTGCCTTTTTTATGTGTATTTTGAGAACGAATTAATGAATAATAAGTTACATAATTTTAAATTATGAAAGAGATATCAGCACATTGAGGGCTAACAATAGCCTGCAAGATCAGGGCCAATTGTAGTAAGTTTTAAAAGTGAGTATATTAAAGATCGTCCACAGAGAATTTGTCTGAAATATGAGATAGACCTCCAGATCTGTGCTACCAGATCTGGCTCTATAATTATCTAGAAAGCAGATAAAAAGAGAGTGTTGGGTTTTTTTGTCACGTTTAACTAAAAGCAAATAAAGAAAAGAACTAACTAACTGATCCAGATTCAAGTTGGGGAAGTGTGACAGCCCGGATTTCGGCACCCCGAAACCCGTGCCATCAGCACGATCATCTTGACCGTGCCCCTTAACTATGCACGGCACACTGGTATATCAAGCATAAAAAGAAGTAAGAACAACTTGCGGAATTTAAATCTAATTAGAAATACTTTTCAAAAGACAGTTCTACCCTCATGCCCCTACATGAAGGGAGAACCGATCCGAACCATCGATGATATAAATCATCACAGATGGTTCGCCCCAAAGGAATAATCCAAACTCTATACATATACATGTTTTCACAAAATAAAGGCTTGACATACCAAGCCGTACAATCTCTACTCAAAACTCCTCAAAGTAGCACAACGGAGTCCTCTAGAAGAAGTCCTCTGGAGGTGGCTCCAACTCCTCGCCGGCAGCAAAGTCCGACTCGCCGGGATCAGCGTCCCCTGAAACCTCGGCAGCTGCTACTAATGGACCTGCGACGTATAGTCTATAGGGTGAGCTACATCCTAGCTCAATAGGGAACAAACACTGCTGAACATATAAGTTATAACTCACATATATTCTATGATATGCCATGCATGATGTGACTATGCAGTTGTTGATAAAACAGTTAAAAGCATTCGTTTTACTGTTGATTTCTTATGTTTTCATTTACTCATGAATAATGCAGAAAAGGCCTAAAGCAAAACTTAAACTTTCAACTTAAGTAATCCCCGAGCAATATAGCATCGAGCCCCGATGAGCTACCCTTCATCGTCATCTATATAGATGTTTTAATGTATTCCAGGAATACCATATAGTACCAAGCCCCTTTCCCACGGGATTGGTGGCGGGTTTCACATCTCATCAACACACCCACAGGTGTGCTTACTACGTCTGGATAAGCCTCCGCACGCCTACGGTTTTAGCCGCCGTGTCGGTCACGGATATCCCGCCGTGTCGATCGTGGGTATCCGCGCGTCGGTGGGGTAACCTAAGGAACCTCAAATAACAAAAATATCGGTGCCTTACATATAGTTATTCACCGTGTAATTGTGCTATCTTATATCAATTAGGCCCTATCAAACATGATTCAATCTGTGGATACATCCCTGGGATGTATCCATTAGCTTGCATCACACCTGATGCTCTTATCTCT
Source organism: Chloranthus sessilifolius (assembly GCA_021018995.1). Taxonomy (NCBI): domain Eukaryota; kingdom Viridiplantae; phylum Streptophyta; class Magnoliopsida; order Chloranthales; family Chloranthaceae; genus Chloranthus; species Chloranthus sessilifolius. The sequence continues at coordinate 42,471,074 of CM037591.1, read as the reverse complement.
TTACTTCTTCATCCCCTGGGGATGGCTCATTCGTTTACTCTTATGAATGTCACGCACGCACACTTTTCACATTTCTTTAAGCAATACAATAATTGAATTGAAATTTATATCACTACATACATGCTCTTGTAAAATAAAGTACATGTTCAGGGTGTTCCCTACCTCAAGTCTTCACTTGTTCAATGCATCAAGGTCCCACGTGGCTCCTTGTGCACTAGCTCACACGTACCACCTATGGTACCACACAATAGGTAAAACACATCACAAGGGATGCAATAAAGAAGGTATAAGATCCTCCAAGAATCTTAAAGTCAAACCTAAAAGTCAACAAAATTTATCCTACCGATTAATCAAATCCGTAATCGACATCGATTAATGAACGTTCGATGTCGATTTCCAAAATCGATTAATCGAAGGTCAATATCGATTAATCGAAGTAATTTTGATTAATCGAAATTCTCCTTTTCGCAAAGTCCATTCTCAGTTCGAACAGTCGAATTGTCATTCGATTAATCGAATCTGTTTTCGATTAATCGAAATTCTTCTTTTCGCAAAGTAAACTCACTGTTCGAACAGTCGAGTTTCCGTTCGATTAATCGAATCCAGTTTCGATTAATCGAAATTCTTCTTTCCGCAAAGTACACCTACTGTTCGAACAGTTGAGTTTTCATTCGATTAATCGAATCCAGTTTCGATTAATCGAATTTCTTTTCGCAAGGTACACCTACTGTTCGAACAGTTGAATTTCACAAGTCGATTAATCGATCCCAAATCGATTAATCGAAAACTCAAATCGATTAATCGAAATCCCATTTCGATTAGTCGATTTTTCCTTAAATCATTTCCTCCAACCCTTGGGGTCCACTGGAGGTTCCCAGTCGATTAATCGATTCTCAAATCGATTAATCGAAATCCAAATTCGATTAATCGAAATCCAATTCGATTAATCGAAGTCGTGGTCTTCTGACCTTTCAACTTCCTGGCCAATTTCGATTAATCGAAACCCAATTTCGATTAATCGAAATTGTATCATCTTTTTCCTACACTTTTTCCTCTATTTTTCTAAGCCATTATCCTATGATCTAACCCACATTTAACCACAACTTAACCCCTATAATCTATGCATCTTATTTACAAAAATTTTACCTTGGATAGATCTCAAGTTGATTTCAAATCAATAGTTGGAAGGCTAGGGTTTCTAGCTTTGGTTCTAACGGATCCCTTGCGTCGAATCCGGCCTCTTTAATGCTTGAATCCTTCTTCCAAACAGTTGCAATAACTCTTCTCTTACTTCTCTCTCTCTCTCTCTTCTTTACTCTCCTTCAACAACCCAAAAACATACATTTAGGGTTATTAAACCCTTTTATATCTCTCCTAGTTTGTGTGTTAAGCACATGCACCTCAATAGGTGTATGTGACTTTAGATTTTCAACACACACCACATTGTTACACAACCCATCACATCACATTCACTCATCACACTCTATGCTAACTATTGAACTCCTAGTTGGTCAAACCTAAGACCAATCGGACACGGATCCCGAGGTCATAGTTTAACGTGATTTTCTTTGGGCTATTACATCCTCCCCACCTTGGGAATTTTCGTCCTCGAAAATCACCCAAGGTTTATCGCTTTCTAGGTCTTTCGCTCTCCCCACACTCTCAGGTGAGGTAGTCTAATTTAGTCAGACGTACTCAAGTAGTCACACCTTCCCATATATTAGCAAGGAGTAAAATTGTATCAACAAAACAAAAACAATTACACACAAAAAAAAAAAAAAAACTGAATTTCTATTAATATGGGAAAATTTTTACAAGGCGCCACATGAGTTGGCGTACAAGATATACATCTATACAAACATGACTGATACAAAAATATAACTAAAACTCAAGCAGGCCCCTAGGGTGGTCCGGTCTTGCAGTTGTTGGTGGGTCTGCAGGCGGCTCGGCTGCGGCTGCGGCGTCTGGGTCGGCGGAGTAGATGCGGATGTGGAAGGAGCCGCGTCAGTGGTGGGATGGAAGACGGGTCCTCGATGGAAGGCGGTGCGTCCGGCCGTCCACTCTTCTTCGCGGGCCAACATATCCATGTAGGTGTGGGGGTAGATGAACTGGAGGGTGTGAAACATGAGGAAATCAATCCTCCTGTTCATCCTCTCGTTATATTTATGTCCATTCAGCCAGACGTCCTCTATGGTAGGACGGATGGAGCGGCCGGTAGGATGAGGTGGGAGTCGCGGGCGGAGTGTGCAGGTGGTGTCGGCGTGGCTGTGGTGTGGGAGGGACCCCCCCCCACAGATGGCTCTGCGGCGGCAGGGTGTGCCCCACCCTCAAGTGGGTCCTGCTGAGGTGGTGGGGGTGGTGGCGGTGCTCTTCTCTCTTCTTTGGCTGGGCTGGGAGGCGGGACCCGGCTGGTAGGTCCGCTTCAATAGGTTGTAGCTACGGGTCCATGAAGACTTGGTGAACGTCTTCACGCGATCCGTAGCCCTCACCTCGTGAGGTGAGATAGTGTAGGAGGGATCGTTGGAGTAGCACTCCAACATGCTTGAGATGAGCCGAGCATACGGCATCTTCTCCTTGGGCCGCATGTTGCCCTTCATCAGTTTAGTCTTGATGTACCGCATCCCCTCAAGGATGACCTTGGTAGCATCAAACCATCGGCCACAGAAGGCCGCGTAAAGTGCATGTTGCACTTTGTCCACGCGCTCCGTGTCGTGGCGCATCGGGTAAAGGTTGCATTTGATTATGGAGTCGAGCATCCACATGTAGGGTGGAAGATCAACCCTCTTGATGGAAATGCCCGACCCCTTCTTGCCATTTGTCATGAGGGTCATGACTTCCTCAAATCGGGGGTCTTCCACAAAGGGTGGAAATAGGGTAGTCTCGGGGGTGAACTCGAGGTAGCACTCGAGCACCTCGTGAATGTGACGCCGAGTGATCGTGTAGAGACGACCCTCGATCTTGGTGATGATGCAGTCGTCGGTAGGGCCATTGGTTAGCCCTTGGTAGAATAATCTCACCAATCTAGGGTAGTAGGAACCCCGGATTGGTTTGAGAAGATTGCCGAGACCGGCATTGTTTATGTAGTTTTGAGCCCATTGGGTCTCGCCCGGTACATCGGGATCGGTGAAAAGGGTAGGGTCGATGGTATATTCGACCTCAAAGGTCTTGGCTGCCCACCACTCGTTTGGTTGCTCCACGTTGGTGGGTGGTGGTGGCATGGGGGTGGATTCGCGGGAAGACTCGCGCGTAGATGCGCTCGTCGAACCGGAGGTGGTCTCCGATTCCGACGGTGATGGAGTCCTCACCGGCGATGGGGTAGGTGGTGGTGGTGCGGCGTTCTTACGCCTAACCGGCAACTTAGAGGTTGCCTTCTTCGAAGATAAACGGGTTTTGGGCGGCATTTTCACTAAATTTGGGTTTATCTAATTCAAATGAAAGAGACAAAGATAAATCTAGGGTTTTTACCGTGGAGTTTCGATTCACAAATAGGCGATCTTGGTAGATCGTCGAAGAACCCCAAAACCCTAGCTGTCTTGACCGGTTGGAGAAAAGGAAGGAGAAAGAGAAATGGCGCCCGAGTTTAAGAAATTCGAATGGGTTCCTAAACCCTAACTTCACTATATATAGCCCGCGGCTCGATTAATCGAAATTCTGTTTCGATTAATCGAAATTTAAAACTAGGTTAAGCCGCGTAAAAATCGATTAATCGATTTCGCAAATCGATTAATCGAAAATAAAATTCGATTAATCGAAAATATTTCGATTAATCGAAATCGTGTTTATTTAAAAATTTAAAATTTTGAGCTCACTGGCGCGTGCCAGTCGATTAATCGAAATTCATTTCGATTAATCGAACTTAGTTTCGACTAATCGAAATCGTGCAAAAACTTCAAAAATTTTCCAAAATTTTCTTAAGTATTCGATTAATCGAAATCTCATTTCGATTAATCGAAATTTCTTTCTATTCATTTTCTAACTCAACTTTTCATTTCCAGTCACTGGCACATGCCAGTCGACTACTCGAACAATATCGATTAATCGAAATTCCAAATCGATTAATCGATTTGAAATTCGATTAATCGATTTTGCCCAGTTTCTACAGAATTTAAATCTCTTTGTTTCTTTTCTTATTTTCGACAATTCATGACAGATTGGATTAAAATTTCCATTGAATTACAAGTATAGTGGAGATTTCACAACACGTTTGTGGTTTACAATGACTTCTCACGTCGTTGGAAACAAGGCTGGATATTGTTCCTTCACATCGGCCTCTCGTTCCCAAGTAGCCTCTTCTTTTGGATGATTGTTCCACCGAACAAGCACTAAGGGAATCACTTTAGTGCGCAGTACTTGTTCTTTTCGATCCAAAATCTCCACTGGCTCCTCTATCATGCTCATGTCCTCACACATCTCTATAGGTTGCTTCCCTAACACATGAGACGGATCATTCACGTACTTTCTGAGCATCGATATGTGGAAGACATTATGTACTCGATCGAATAGCGGTGGTAAACTAATGCGATATGCAACTTCACCTATTCGTCCCAAAATTTCAAATGGTCCAACATAACGTGGACTTAACTTCCCCCTCTTGCCAAATCGCATTACACCTTTCATAGGTGACACCTTCACAAACACATGCTCGCCCACTTTGTAGTCAACACTAGTCCGCTTCACATCGGTAACTTTTCATCTACTACTGTCTTTGTCTTCAACCTTTCTCTGATAATTCGGACGACGGTAGCATTATCTTCAAGTAGCTTTGGTCCTAATACAAATTTCTCACCTGTTTCTTCCCAATTGAGGGGTGACTTGCATCGTCGTCCATACAGAGCTTCATACGGTGCCATGCCAATGCTCGTTTGAAAACTGTTGTTATATGCGAACTCGAGCATCGGTAGATACTCATCCCAGTATCCTTGCATATCAAGCATGCAAGCTCTGAGCATGTCTTCTATCACTTGATTCACCCGCTCTGTCTGTCCATCAGTTTGAGGATGGAAAGCTGAACTAAAGTCTAGTCGCGTTCCCATTCCTTCTTGAAATTTCTTCCAAAACTTGGACGTATACAGTGGATCACGATCTGAAACTATGCTGCTTGGAATACCATGTAATCTTACAATCTCTTTCATATATAGGTCTGCCAATCTTCCTGCCGTATACGTAGTATTGTATGGCAAAAAGTGCGCTGATTTGGTCAATCGGTCTACGACGACCCAAATAGCATTATGTTTCTTGGCAGTACGAGGTAATCCAACAATGAAGTCCATTGAGATCGATTCCCACTTCCATTCTGGTATTGGTAAAGGTTGCAATAGTCCCGCAGGATGTCTATGATCAACCTTCACTTGTTGACAAGTCAGACATCGTGACACATACTCGGCCACGTCTTGTTTCAGTCCTCTCCACCAATAATTCTTTTTCAAATCTTGGTACATTTTGGTGCTACCAGGGTGGATGGCATAATTTGACTTATGAGCCTCATCCAGAATTGTTCGTGTTAGATCGGCATTATCCGGATGCATAGGACGGCCTTTAAACAACAAAGAACCATCTTTTTATTGAGAAGTCCGAACGATGCCTTCACTCACGTCTTGACGAATCTTTGTTAATCGGATCTTTCATCATGGCTCGTGGATATGTTCAAATATCAGCGCTTTACTGAGATGTTAGCCAAAAAGGATCCAGTGTCCTTTGACTCAATGTTCGCATCATAGCATGCCAGGTCTTCCAATAGTTTCCATCGGTGCATACCCCAAATCAATGAAGCTAACTGAGCTGAGCCCTTTCGACTCAATGCATCGGCTACTACATTCGCCTTGCCAGGATGGTATTGTATAGAGCAATCGTAGTCCTTGAGGAATTCCATCCATCTGCGCTGTCTCATATTGAGCTCTTTCTGTGTAAACAGATATCGGAGGCTCTTATGATCGGTGAAAATTTCAAAAGTCTCACCATACAAGTAATGTCTCCAAATTTTCAGCGCAAAAATGACTGCTGCCAATTCCAAGTCATGAGTCGGGTAATTTTTCTCGTGTTCTTTCAACTGTCTTGATCCGTAAGCTATCACCTTCTTGTGTTGGTTGAGCACACAACCAAGGCCATTGTATGACGCGTCAGACATACAGTATCCTCCATCGTCAAGGAATTGCCAACACTTGGGGCTGAAGTGAGTCTCGTTTGAGTTCTTGAAAACTCTTCTCGCATGCCTCACTCCACTCAAACCTTGAATCTTTTCGTATCGACTTTGTGAGAGGTCCGATATCTTTGAAAACCCCTCAACGAAACGTCGATAATAGCACGCTAAGCCCGGAAAACTTGGACATCCGTCATCCTTTGTCTTTGGTTGCTCCCATTTAACTCTGCTTCTATCTTTCTTTGGATCTACCGTGACGCCGTGCTTGAGACGACATGTCCCAAAAGCTAACTTCTTCCAACCAAAATTCACACTTCTAGTTTGGCGTACAATTGGTGTTCACGAACGTCTCAGAGAGAAATCCTCAAATGTTCTTCGTGTTCCGTCTTGGATTTGGAGTATATCGAGTATATCATCAACAAATACTACAGCGAGAGTCAAGTGTGGTTTAAACACTCGGTTCATCGGATCCATAAGTAAACTGGAGCATTCGTTAACCAAAGCGGCATCACAAGGAATTCATAGTGTCCATACTGTGTCGGAAAGCTGTCTTACGGATGTCCTCGGCTTTGACTATGGCCCGATGATACCCAGATCTCAGGTCTATCTTGGAAAAATACTTTGCACCTTGCAGTTGGTCGAATAGATCGTCAATTCTAGGCAAAGGGTATCGGTTCTTCACGGTGAGTTTGTTCAATTGTCGATAGTCAATGCATAGTCTCATTGACCCATCTTTCTTCTTGACAAACAAGACCGGTGCTCCCCATGGAGATACACTTGGTCTAACAAACCCCTTGTCCATCAGCTCTTGTAGTTGTTCCTTCAACTCCTTTAGCTCAGCGGGAGCCATTCTATAGGGTGCTTTCGAAATAGGCTCCGTTCCTGGTGCTAAGTCAATGGCGAATTCTACTTCTCTTTCTGGAGGTAATCCAGGCAATTCTTCTGGAAACACGTCAGCGAAGTCTCGCACAATTGCTATCTCAGAGATGACGTTCTTTTCCTCCTTGTCCTCCTTTAAGAAAGCTAAGTATCCACTGCATCCCTTTCTGATCATTTTCTCGGCCCTTACTGCTGAGATCGTTAGACCTCACTCCTTGAAACCGAAATGATCTTCTTGTGTTGGGTCCGAAAATGACTACCTTGTTCTTGCAATCAATGGTCGCAATGTCAGCCAACCAACCATGCCAAGGATCACATCAAACCCTTGCATGTCTAGTACCAACTTTGCTTCCAATTCATGCACTTCTAAGTCTTGAATCTTTACGATGATGGATTTGCAAGCTAACTCCGTGTCTACTAACTCTCCAGTCGGAATAGACACAGATAGGACGAAATCCAACGTCTCTGGAACGATCTTCATCTTCTTAGCAAAACGTGGAGTGACGAATGAGTGGGTAGACCCGGGGTCTATCAACACTCGAGCGTCATGTCTAAATACACTTCCCCTTTCATACATAGTTAAAGTACCTATAATATATATATACACATACATACAGAAATTTACACATCAAAATGCACTCTCAGTTTATATTAAAAGAACCTACACTATTCCTAATGCATGCACCTTTTTCTATCTAAAATTCTTTATGAAACGGAATTTTTTTTTTTTTTTTTTTTTTCATAAAAATAAAATTTCTCACCTTGGATGACGTCGTGCACATTCCACCTTCTGACGTGGATCGCATAGGCTCCCCCTAAGAATCGGCTTGCTTGCTTGAATGGGTCGTGGTCCGGAAACTGAAGCCGTCTTGCCCTTGTCTGTCTCGGGGCAATCCTTGATCATGTGGCCCACCTTGCCACATCGGAAACAACCTCTAGTTCCGATTCTGCAGTCTATAGTCCTATGCGGCTTGCCACATCTGGCACACGTCTCTCGAGGTGCGGAAGATACGAGAACCACATGTGATAGTGGCACCGATGAACATGGCAGGCTCTCATAGCGATTAGGTCTCCCCGACGCTTGTAATGGAAACCTCTGTTGGTGTTGTTGTTGCTTGTTGTTGCGGTCTTCCAAAACCTCCTCACGCGGTCTCGACTCGACCCACGAATCTCGGCTTTTTATTCACCGGTTCGTAGTTCCCCATCCTTCCGTGGTCAAGTCCTCTCTGCTGCTCTCTGTCTATATCCTGCTCGTGTTCTCCTCTTCTACAACCAATGCTTTGCTCATGACCTCTTCATAGGTCCTCGGTTGAAATGGAGACTCGCCTCCCCTAACCTCGCTTCAAACCTTCAAACCTCTTGGACTGCATCACTTCAGAAGCGACGTAATCCGGAGCAAAACGGGCAAGTCGTAGAAACTCTACCCCGTATTCTCTCACGGTCATTCTCCCTTGTACTAACTGCAAAAATTGTATCTCTAATTGGTTCCTCACCACTTCCGGGAAATATTGTTTGTTGAACTCCCCATCAAATTCCTCTCAAGTCCAAGGCATCTCTGGGGTCTCCTGAGCCCGATTCCTTAGCACGGACTTCCACCAAGGCTCAGCCTCCCCATCCAACATGTAAGCTGCCCATCTTACACTCTCGTCTTCAAGTTAGCACGCTAAAGACTTTCTCCATCTCCATCGGCCAATTCTCGTGGCCATTGTATACTTTGAAAATGAAGGAGGTCTCATCCTTCTAAACTCGTGTAAAAGATGAGGGCACAGGTAACGAATGGTCCCTGTGGTGTAGGTGGTCTGTTCCCTTGACGCATGAGCTACAAAGGATGCTGCTTTTTGTGCCATGGCAGCTGCCATAGTCTCCATAGTGTGCATCATCCTTTGTCGTTCCTCTCTATCTTCTTGCCTTTCTCTCAATCTTTCTTGCTCTCTTAGATCTTGATCCTGATGATCTCGATCCTCTTCCTCATGATGTCTGCTACTACTGCCCCCTGGGGCCTCGTTACCTCCTAAAGGCACTCTGTTGGTAGGAGAGATGTAACCATCTCCACTACGTAAACTCCTGTGATGGCCTCCTTGGTGGCCTCTCCTCTAGTCGACATTTGCATTTGAAACTAAGGTTTCGTTAGCAGAAGCCCCTATGATCTGACGAAAGAACCCTTGTCAGAATTGCTAAAAGAAAATAGCTTTGATACCAACTGTGACAGCCCGGATTTCGGCACCCCGAAACCCGTGCCATCAGCACGATCATCTTGACCGTGCCCCTTAACTATGCACGGAACACTGGTATATCAAGCATAAAAAGAAGTAAGAACAACTTGCGGAATTTAAATCTAATTAGAAATACTTTTCAAAAGACAGTTCTACCCTCATGCCCCTACATGAAGGGAGAACCGATCCGAACCATCGATGATATAAATCATCACAGATGGTTCGCCCCAAAGGAATAATCCAAACTCTATACATATACATGTTTTCACAAAATAAAGGCTTGACATACCAAGCCGTACAATCTCTACTCAAAACTCCTCAAAGTAGCACAACGGAGTCCTCTAGAAGAAGTCCTCTGGAGGTGGCTCCAACTCCTCGCCAAGAAGAAGTCCGACTCACGATCGGCGTCCCTAAACCTCTCCTACTAATGGACCTAGGGTGAGCTACATTCTAGCTCAATAGGGAACAAACACTGCTGAACATATAAGTTATAACTCACATATATTCTATGATATGCCATGCATGATGTGACTATGCAGTTGTTGATAAAACAGTTAAAAGCATTCGTTTTACTGTTGATTTCTTATGTTTTCATTTACTCATGAATAATGCTGAAAGGGCTAAAGGAAAACTTAAACTTTCAACTTAAGTAATCCCGAGCAATATAGCATCGAGCCCGATGAGCTACCCTTCATCGTCATCTATATAGATAGCGGTTTAATGTATTCCACAGGAATACCATATAGTACCAAGCCCCTTTCCTCAGGGATTGGTGGCGGAGTTTCACATCTCATCAACACCCACAGGGTGTGCTTACTACGCATCGGATAAGCCTCGCTGGCCTCACGGTTTCGCCGCCGTATCGGTCACGGATATCCTGCCGTGTCAGTCGTGGGTATCCCGCCACGTCGGTGGGGTAACCTAAGGAACCTCAAATAACAAAAATATCGGTGCCTTACATATAGTTATTCACCGTGTAATTGTGCTATCTTATATCAATTAGGCCCTATCAAACATGATTCAATCTGTGGATACATCCCTGGGATGTATCCATTAGCTTGCATCACACCTGATGCTCTTATCTCTTTACTTCTTCATCCCCTGGGGATGGCTCATTCGTTTACTCTTATGAATGTCACGCACGCACACTTTTCACATTTCTTTAAGCAATACAATAATTGAATTGAAATTTATATCACTACATACATGCTCTTGTAAAATAAAGTACATGTTCAGGGTGTTCCCTACCTCAAGTCTTCACTTGTTCAATGCATCAAGGTCCCACGTGGCTCCTTGTGCACTAGCTCACACGTACCACCTATGGTACCACACAATAGGTAAAACACATCACAAGGGATGCAATAAAGAAGGTATAAGATCCTCCAAGAATCTTAAAGTCAAACCTAAAAGTCAACAAAATTTATCCCAGTCGATTAATCGAAATCCAGAATCGATTAATCGACATCGAACTCGTTCGATTAATCGATTTCCAAAATCGATTAATCAAGGTCAATATCGATTAATCAAGTAATTTGATTAATCGAAATTCTCTTTTCGCAAAGTCCATTCTCGGGAATAGTGAATTGTCATTCGATTAATCGAATCTATTTTCGATTAATCGAAATTCTTCTTTCATAAGTAAACTCACCGTTGACGATTGAGTTTCCGTTCGATTAATCGAATCCAGCTTTGATTAATCGAAATTCTTCTTTCATAAGTACACCATTCGCAGCTTGAGTTTTCATTCGATTAATCGAATCCAGCCGATTAATCGAATTTCTTCTTTTCGCAAGGTATACCTCTCGTTCAGCTTGAATTTCACAAGTCGATTAATCGATCCCAAATCGATTAATCGAAAACTCAAATCGATTAATCGAAATCCCATTTCGATTAGTCGATTTTCATAAATCATTTCCTCCAACCCTTGGGGTCCATCGGAGGTTCCCGATCGATTAATCGATTCTCAAATCGATTAATCGAAATCAAATTCGATTAATCAAATCCAATTCGATTAATCAAGTCGTCAATCTTCGACCTTTCAACTTCACGCCAATTTCGATTAATCACAATTTCGATTAATCGAAATTGTCGATTCAACCCTTTTCTTTTCCTACACTTTTTCCTCTATTTTTCTAAGCCATTATCCTATGATCTAACCCACATTTAACCACAACTTAACCCCTATAATCTATGCATCTTATTTACAAAAATTTTTACCTTGGATAGATCTCAAGTTGATTTCAAATCAATAGTTGGAAGGCTAGGGTTTCTAGCTTTGGTTCTAACGGATCCCTTGCGTCGAATCCGGCCTCTTTAATGCTTGAATCCTTCTTCCAAACAGTTGCAATAACTCTTCTCTTACTTCTCTCTCTCTCTCTCTTCTTTACTCTCCTTCAACAACCCAAAAACATACATTTAGGGTTATTAAACCCTTTTATATCTCTCCTAGTTTGTGTGTTAAGCACATGCACCTCAATAGGTGTATGTGACTTTAGATTTTCAACACACACCACATTGTTACACAACCCATCACATCACATTCACTCATCACACTCTATGCTAACTATTGAACTCCTAGTTGGTCAAACCTAAGACCAATCGGACACGGATCCCGAGGTCATAGTTTAACGTGATTTTCTTTGGGCTATTACAGGAAGTGATTAAAATAAATCAAATGGAGAAATAATAACTTTCTGTGATTTCGCCTTTGAATTTTAATGGAGAATCTGCAACTAAACAGAGTTGATTCAATCTTCATCTGGCTACCAGCACAGATGTAAGAGAAATAAATCTGAATTAAGGAAGGGGTTTAAACTTATGGTTATGATCTGTCCACTTAAATGGTCACAGATCATCCAATAGTTGTTGACCTATTCTCAATTCAGAACATGAACATCACTGCAAGTGCTGTCAGAACTAGGTTACCAACGCTAATTCGTACAGGGGTAATGAATCAAGGGAAATTGCATGCAAAGTAGTGAATCTAAAGGAGTCTAATGCACTAAGGTGATCAATAAGAACCCTTGACATGAATCCAATGGAGAAAACACAGTTAAAAACAACCTTTTAAATTCAATCTTACAATTACGAGCACGGCTTTAGAAAGCCCTCGGACTAGCGATCTTGAATCCGATCTCTTTGGAGTTACAAAAGCACTCTCAAAGAACTCTCAAAAGCAAAACAGAGGAAGAAATTACAAGTACAGATAGACTATCGAGGAAGGAGGGAAAGCAGAGATGAAAACTCAAAATCTGGATGCCCCAATTGGGCAAATGTCTTCTCAATTTATAGCTTTCCTCTATCCTCGCACAAGGTCAATTGACCAATCGGTGCTCACAGATCTGTATTGCCCAATGGTCATGAGCACGGGGATCCAGACCGTTTCCGCCAATGAAAATGCTCGATCCGTTCACCAATCAGCGTTAGAAGCATCAATTCTATGGGAATTCAAAAGTTTGTTTGAGCTTCTAAGTTCCCGCCAAGTGATTTCATCTTTGGGTTTTCACGTGGGCGGAATATGCCTTTGGTTTGTGCTTGGAATCTTCCTAATGTCTCCGGCTTTTAATTACATTGGGGCGTTGCGAGTTTTTGAAATGCCCTTCAAAGTGGTCAGAATCCTCGATGCCATTTCGCGAGTTTAAGGGTCTTTTTCGCAAAGTAGGTTGGCTCCTGACGTTCTTTTCGCAAAGCATAAGTTCTTTTCGCAAAGCAGAAGTTCTTTTTGCAAAGCAGAAGTTCTTTTCGCAGAGGACTTCTCTTCTTTTCGCAGAGGTAAATCTTCTATTCGAGGAGTGTTTTCTTCTTTTCGCAAAGTTCAAGGTTCTTTGCGAATTGAAGAGATTCTTTGCGAATTGAGCTTTAGCTTCCATTCTTCTTTGCGAATGGATCCTTCTTCTTTTCAGGTCTTTTCTTGCTCTTTTAGGACCTTTTTAGCCATTGCTGAGGCTATTTCTTCACTCCCTCCTTGAGTTTGACATGCGTTGTCGGCTTTTTGATCATTGTAAGATGGTTTTCGGATTTGGACCTGTCTTTTTTGTTAGCTGCAATATGAACACTAAAGCACTTATTTAGTCTTCTCAAGGGTCTTTCAAGGCTCATGTTTAGGGTTGAAAAATGGTATTTTTCACTACTTAACATCCACCACCACCAGTCCACCGGGAGAGGCAGAACGTCGACACTCAGCCATCAGATAAAATAGCAAGGGAACGAGGAGTGAACCCTCCTCCCCCACATCATGTAATCCCTATGCCTCCAGCTCCAGAATCGACATCTCAGCCACCTCAGCTGAATTTCAACAAAGCCCACCGGCTCGGCAAGGAGCCAACCCTGGAGACTGGCCAGGAATACAACCTTCTTCGACACCTTGGGAAGGTACCAACATAGACATCAATACTTGAACTCATAAAGAAATCGCCAGAACACTATCGACTATTAATAGAGACGCTGGACGAGACACACGTGAATGAAGATACCACCCTAGACGAGCTACACGAGATTGCTTCGGTTATGGCTCAACCTTTGACACTCACTTTAACTGAAGCTGATATGCTTAAAGAATCGTTGCGAGAAAGCTCAACCCCTATATACTTGATGGTTATAATAAGAGGGTTCTTAGTACCCCACACGCTGGTTGACACAGGAGCAGGGCTTAACATATGTCCCATAACGATGCTCAAGACCCTCGAATACATCGAGCAGGACATAAGGCCTTTGTTTTTATCCCTCATTGCATATGATGGTTCTCGACGCTTCGTCAAAGGAACTATCAAGTTACAAGTCTGCCTCAGACCAGTAACCAAAGATGTCACATTCCACGTCTCCGACTCCTCAAGCACCTATAACTTAATACTAGGGAGAAAGTGATTGGAATCCATGAAGGCCGTTGCATCTACATACCACAAGTGCATCAAGTTCCCTCATAAGGATTCTATCGTTAGGATATACGCCGATGCACCTCTCCAAGAAATAGATACCGACTACACGATGAGCATTCCAACGACACATGACTTTGTACTAAATACTGGCCACATCAAAAGGGAATCTCGACGATGCATTAGTAGCATAAATCAACCATCCCTTATTGATCGCAACTTTCCAGCAAACATTAACAAAGAGAGCAGCAGGCCCTGACCTCACTCACCTTTACGACATAAACCCAACCATGACCAAAGGCTGGGACCTAATGTATCAACTAGGATATGTCCCGCATACAGGACTTGGCAAGAATAGACAAGGACGCACAGAACCGGAGATCCTGAAGAAAATTTGCAAGCATACGAGATTTGGCTACCAATCAGACGATAAACAAGCCGACATCCTACTAACCTCACCTAAGTGGTCACTCTATGACCATTTCATCTACTAACCACCCAGAAGGCCGATGTGCCAAGGAGAAAGGAAGTATCCTTCGCCAAACCATAGGCAATAGAGATTGAGCAGATGGCCAAAGCCTTTGTCGACCTGACAAACTTGAATCAAGCTGATGATGATACAGATAGACCATTGGAAGTAGTTAGACCCTTATTTAAGACTAAGGAACCCTCTGCTATAGAAGAAGAGTCTCCGGGACTTGAGCCGCACATAGAAGAGTGGGATCAACCGACGAGGAAGACTTCCATACCGCTGCTATGGAGATCGAGGAAGAACTAGAGTTAGACACTGCTCAATCCCCAGAAGCACCCCGACTGCAGATATTCTAGAAATCGTTAGAAGAGGACTGGGAGCCACCATCGAGTGGTGACGAAGATTATTAGATAGACCTCCCCGCACTCAAGTTGGCCGAGCAAGGCCACCAAAGGATATCAGACAAGGAAGATGAGTTTGACTCTTATAATGACAATCCTAGCCCCGATCTTGAAGGATGAGAATGCCCCTGGGGATATTAGTGACAGCCCGACTTTTCCCCTTCTCGTAAATGGGAAAGGTCACACCGTCGGATCACCTAACATGATCTTATCATACAAGGGCATCGTGTACAAAGTATTATATACACTGAAGCGAATTGAATTAACTCTGATACATAGAAATATGGCAACAACTGATATTCATTCATTTATCTAAAGCAGCAAACTGAATAGGAATATGAATAGAAAGCTATACATGAAGTAGTAAACTATCTTAAATCACACTGCTATTTATACATGTTTAATGTTTAAAAATAAATCTCTCTCTCTCTCAAACCTCTAAAGGAAAGAAGTCCTCAGTAGAACCTTCCTCCTCGTCCTCCTCCTCAGACTGGTAGGTAGGATTAGCTTCGTGCTCAGGGTCACGAGCAATATTTGCAGCTAAGACATGAAGTCGTAGGATGAGCTATCATAAAAGCTCAGCAGGGAAATTTAAAGTGCTAAGTTATATGTCAGATTTCTAATTCACTTCTAAATGCATAAATTATGAAACTAACCACATTATATCTTACCTTGTATCTATTCTAGCAATATTTAGCATTTATTCGAGCATCATATAGTATAACAAGCAATAAATCATGCAAATATTGTATCATGCTGACAGCTTCATGCTGAACAAATATCAGGAATCATACTGACAAGGAATCATGTTAGACAATTACAAAAATCATACTGAAATAAGACATATACAAGAAACAAGAAAATCAAGCTCCCGAGTTAGCGGGATCACTTGTCAAGCTCCCGAGTTAGAGGGATCTCTTGGACAAAGAAAATTAAGCTCCTGAGTTAGCGGGATCACTTGTCAAGCTTCCGAGTTAGCGGGATCACTTGGACGAGATATCAAGCTCCCGAGTTAGCGGGATCACTTGGATGAGATATCAAGCTCCCGAGTTAGCGGGATCACTTAGATGAGATATCAAGCTCCCGAGTTAGCGGGATCACTTGATTCAAGATGAAACAAAGACGCGGATATGACATCAAAGATAACAGGAGATGAAAAATGCATGGTAACATATATGCGAGCACGTCGTGAACAGAAATCATATAGCAAAACTGATTTGAATAATTGAACTCACATGATCATATATAACTGCAATTATAATAATCATCGATATTCATGTATCCAAGCTGAACTAGCATCATAATTATGCAAAGCATACATCAAGTCTGTAACTCTCGAAACTGATCTAACACCATCAGTCATATTCATACTTTGAAAACTAGCATGTGCATACATTAATCATACGTCACATTTGAACGTACATCATTATTCATCAACATTCATTAAAACTGATCTAGTAACATCATTATATAACCCATATATAGAACTAAATTATTTTGTCGTTGCATAATCGTATATCGAATTGAATTTCATAGCATGACCATATGTAATACTGATCTTATTACCATCATGCGAAACTAGCATATTTATTCATTAAAACCATCATGAGTCGAGTCATGCAAAAACAATCATTTCAACTTAGTCTATCATCATTATTAATACTGACATGAGCATAGTTAAATAAAAATCCTAAGTATCATATCATCAGTATACTATACATCGAGCATCATGAATAATTATACAAAAGCATACGTCTAAACTGATCTTCTTGTCATCATGCACTACTATACATCCAACTGAATTTAGCTTTTTGATGCCTAACCATTCATTGAACTGAACTTTAATAAGCATATGGGATCATCCATCAAAATTAACTTAATGGGCGTTTCATCTAGCTGACATAGCTTAGTGAGGTAAAAGTATTTCTGTTAACTAACTTTATCAAAAGTGGTTCATCACTGAGCTGTACTTAGCACAATCTTTTGACATGCTCTCGTATATCAGATCAAGATATCGGATTTGCACTAGTTATCGGATTTGCACTAGTTATCGGATTTCTTTATCTTTACATAAACTACACTAGCATATATGGAACCATTCATCATACTAGTTAACACGAGTTATGAGATATCTCTACATCTTTTATATTATCCTGTTAATTAGAAGAAAATAAAACATGATGGAGACTAAGATAGATCAGGTTTGCAAATCATCATGCACTCATGGAACTTGTAGACAATAACTACTATACTAAATTAACTGACAATCTTCATTTTATACCAGGCCAATAGATATATCAATCATCATCGTTCAATCCGACATGCACCTATGTAGGTATCTAGTATACAAATATTATCCATATACATCATTGTCAATTTGGCATCACTGTGCAATCATGGACCTCTCATCATGGACATCTTTTATCTATTAGTTATTCTCAGATGCATATAATCCTTGATCATGTATTGAACAAAAATACTGATAAATATATGGAGGCATCATGAGCATGATCAATTTACACTGACTATACAACACAATTATAATGCTACTCAGAAGTGCAATGAAATACAAAATTATAAGTCAGCAAGGTAATCTCCCTACATTATACCAGGCTTACGTGTAACTGGTTACCCGTGCACACATGTCTTCAAGCAAACTCGTCATGTGCATCAAATACCTAAGATTTATGGTCATAGTTTTAGTAATTTTAATAGTTTATTGTGTCAATATAGACCACAAATATGGACCATTTATGATCCCAAGTCTTATAGTCAAACTCAGCAAGTTTGTTAAGACCTGAAAAGTACCACTTTTCACCCCTTAACTTAACCTTTGATTAGACCCGTAGCCACTTAATAAACTCCTCTTAAGTGTTTTGTTCAGGAAATAATCAGTAGTGAAATAAGGCCAAGAACCCTGTTATGGAGCCTGCTTTGGCACCAGATGCCCCTCAACAAGAATGCACCTTGAAGCCTCGCGCAGATCAGCTGACCTTCCCAAGGCTTTACAAGCAACCTCTCGCGCAGATGAATGACTGGGGAGCTTCAAAAACTCAACTCCGCGTAGCTCTCGCGAAGATCAAAGGTAGAACACAGCGCTCAGTGTCGCGCAGTTCAAGGCAGACTTCTCTCAATCTCGCTAGGATCGCTTAAGACAGCTGAGGAGAGAGAGCTTCAGAAGATTTCTCGTGCAGCTGTCGTGCAGCCACCGCGGGGTACAATTCTCAGAAGAAGAACGCCTCGCACAGTTCGCGCACCATTCAAGAAAGAAAGAATCCTGGCGAAGGCAAAGCCCATCTCGCGAAGATTGAGTCAGACAAAGAACCTCGCGCAGTCAGAACTCAAAAGAACCTCGTGAAGTCCACATAAAGAAAAGCGCTCACGCAGTTCTCGCGCTGCTTCCCAGTGAAGACTAATCTACTGCGCGACTGCTTGAATTACAACCTCGCGACGCTTGAGACTACATTTTCTATTGAACCTCGCAAACTCCAATTCAGCGAGAGCTCAACTCTCTACCGCGCGATTGCCTGAAGAGCAAACCAAGGCAACCTCGTGACGGCTGAAGCTTCAGTGTCAAACCATCCTAGCGAAGAGTAATGAGCTACCACGCGAGGTGTCTGGGGAACTACAGCTACCTCGCGAGCCTCTGAACCCAAACTTCCATCTCTTCAGTAGAGGGCATTTTGGAAACTTCTAATGATTAGGGCACGCATTCCCATGCTCAAATCTCCGTGCACATGCCCCGAGGCATCCAAGGATCAGTAGAAGGCCACGTGGCATCGTTAAAATTAGGATTTCCTAACCCTAATGCGCTGCCACCCCACTGCTATATATACCCAGGCCTAGCTTAGGTTTAGGTATCTGGGAACCTATCTCAGATCGCTTTTCTTTTCTCTTTTGTTTTTAGCGATTTTAGATTTTCTTTTTCTTTTTCTTTTCTTCTCTCCATAGTCCAGCAATTGCTGGCTATGACTTTGTATATGTATTTGAATTAGATTAATGGAAATTTTGTAATAGGATTTATACTTTGTGGGATTGCTGTTGATTTGTGAGATGCTCTGTGCAAGGCTGCTGCCTTGTGATCCGCCATTGCCTAGGCAATGGAGGACTGATTTTAAGGGCCACTCAGATCTAAGTAACCTGCGTGTCTGGGGTATCATGGTCTTCCAGCCTTAGCCCCACCACAGGATCTACTAGATCTGAAATCCCCATGGGATCCTGAGCTGGTAGCCTGGTGAACATGGTGGTAGCAGCGATAATCTTGTTTTGTCTTGGGCTCCATGAGGAGGATAACTACTGGGATAGTCTGTGACCATTTAAGTGGACAGATTATAGCCTTAGGGTGATTCTGATCCACCGATCCAAGATGGATCCTTCTTCTTTTCACCTGAGCTTGTAGAAGCCTGGTGAGGGATTGTACAGAGGCAGACTCCCCCATAGTTGTATAGATCTGCCATCAGATGCCGGATCTGATCTGGTTATAGAGATTGTAGGCTGGTGACTGGACCATTGTAGCCTCTCTCAAGCAATGGACAGCTGGATTGAAAGTTGTACTCAACCGCTTGCTGGTTCTATGTGTCTGGGCTATCATGGTTTTCCAGCCTTAGCCCCACACATGGAACTTTAGAGGTTGAGGTTCCCTATGGATTCCTGAGCTGGTAGCCTGGATGAAATAGTGCCTGCAATGATTTAATAGTTATGTTCTGATTCATCCCTGGATAGTGGCTCCCCTATGGGATAGTCTGTGACCATTCAAGTGGACAGGCTATAGCCCTAAGGGTGGAGTCATGGCAGTAGCGATGGGTTGGATCCTTTCTCCTCAGAGGTGATAATGTAGCCTCTGGATAGGATTTCTATAACATCAGATCTAAATTTGAGTTACAAGAACTCCTCTGATCTTGGCTCAAAAACATATTTCTCACCTTTTTATAATTATTTTCCACAGTCCATCCAGCCTCTCAATCCTTTCTGTAATTTAGTTATTAGAATACTTAGAATAAGTGACCTCAAACTCCCCTCCTTTTAGGACTGCCAGATCTGTAGACAGATCTGGAGGGACTACTAGAGACGGCTACCTTGGAGCCTTAGATCACCTTTCCCTGTGGGACAAACTCTTACTTATCAAAACTTGCTACAAAAGACCCTGTATCTTGTAGGTCTAGGATTTCCGAGTTGTGCTGATTCATCCCCTGTTTCATTATGTTTTTGATTCTTACATACTTTCACCACCAACCAATAAGGGAAGCATACTTGAAATCGGCAACAAAGTCATCCCAGTATAAACCCCTGACAGAGGTATCACCAAGTGCGTCAGATGCAGGGTTGTCACGGCAAGCAACATAGGTTGCCGCGGCAAGCTTTGCAGCTGAGCATGTTTCCACAACTTGTCACCAATTTTTGACCCCTTATATGTTGGATTCAGAAATTCTTTCCTTCATAAAAGTTGTAGGGCTTGTTGTCCCATTTCCAACGCATCAAGAATCATGCCAATCGAAGTTCGGGATCAAACGTTATGATGAAAATACCACACAATGGTCTGAGCATAATGTTGTCGCGACAAGCCTGAGTACCTTGCTGCGACAAGCTTGTAAAGTTGTCGCGGCAAGCCTATCAGGCTTGGCTTGTCGGGGTGTTTTCTGCTCCACTTTAGCTTTTTTTACTCTGGCAATTGACTGATTCTTTTATATACATATAAAGCTAATATATTGTACTGTTCGGAGGACTCGTGGTGCCGATACTATGCCGTCGAGCGTGTATCGGTGACGGAGCTCGTAACCACTCGGTCTATAAGAACTTCCGAACAGCGATTGCCTTCACAATTCATTTACTTGAATCACAGGTCACTGCGTAATCTATGTTTTGATTTCATGGGTTTGAAATGCTAGCAGAGCTTTTATTTTAATGGCTGACTGTGTTTTTGCATGGTCTGTTTGCGACGGGATTGAAACGGAAGGAGGAAGATGGAAGTAGCTGGCGAGCTCTTGTAGAGCTTGTGTACCTTGCGTGCATGAGAGTCACAGATGACTCATGCATTCATGGACATCGACTGGCACTTTAGCAGCTTATAAGCTGTTTAGGGGTGGTCTTCCATGTAGTGCTATTATGGGCTTTTCGGTGTAGAGGCATATAAGCCAAATACGGCTTAACTTTAATATAAGTCTAATACAAGCCTTATAAGGTTGGGCTGTAGTATAAAGCTACTACACTAATTAAAATATATAGTTGGGCACTAAATTCAAGTGTAATTCTTGCTACACTTTAGTAGGTGTATGGATTGTGCAAGGCTCAAGTATAAATCTGCTGCACTTAAACGCATTATATATTTGGGATTTAGTGTAACTCCAATACACTAAGTGTATATATATACTAATATCAAACTCGAGTGTATTAGCTAATACACACCACTATAGTTATATGGGATGATCTAAGTTTTAAGTGAATACTTAATACACTATATTTTAGTGCATTGAGGGCCAGGTTTTACTAACAAACTTTACTGGGCCACTAAGGTTCCACTATTTAACAGTCATCATTCAAATTCTAAATCAATTCTTTGTATCACATTTTTTGCAGAAGCCTGACCCTACTCGAGTCTGTACTCGATATTGTCGGGATCAGAATGTGGCAGCTGTTACAATATCCCTGCATCTCCCAACCATATCAACCTCCCTGCTAGGCGTGCATATTCATCCTATCATATTATGAAGTCCAAGGGAGAGAGCTCACAAGTCTAGAAAATCATCAGTTGATCCCACCCAAAGAAGACAAGCTTCAATAAGAAGAACATCTCCAGCCCAATTCTGAGGACGACAACTCACATGACTACAACCTCCAAACTCTCTTTGAAGACGAGGTGATTAATATGATAGAAGAAGTTGGAACTTTGACCAGACCACCACCTTCATCATTCATCCAGAAGAACACGTTCGACAAGGGTTAAAAAAAAATGCTAAATTCATGAGTCCACATCATTCGAAAACTCGCACAATTGGCTCCTGTAGCCGTCACACTTCCTCAACTAGGAGAAGCGTCCCCGCCGATTCCTCTCCAGGAAGTCGACCCTGTACCATACTTATTATCGAAAAAATAAAAAATAAAAAATCCTAAAGCCCCTAAAAATCTTGAAATAGAAAACTCAAAAAAATTAGAAAAGTTTGGAAAAGAGAGGGAGCACTTCATCCTAGACCCATTCAGCGACCAAAAAGGAAACTCTTCTCCTAAGGCTACAAGTAGCGATTACGTCAACGGAGTCAAGGAAGAACCAACAGATATACTCGCACAGAGGCGCACCATCACCTTTGGCATCGCGGAGTTGCACCTCGAGCCCGCTCGATGCAGCCCTATTACTCTCCCCTCACGAAAGCACATGGCATCCCTACGCGACAACAAGCCAGTCATCATACTTGAAGAGATACTTTGCGATTTTGAGAGAAGAATGAACAACCTTGACCTACACCTCACTAAGGACATCACAATTATCAATTGCACTGATGAAGGGTTACCTCTCACAAAACTAACCTCCCAGTGTAGTGATTTTGTAGTGAATGAGTGCTAGTGACTGAAAAATGCCATTTTTCACCTCCAAACCTAGCCTTTACTACACCTTGGAGCCATCTAATAATTACCTTTTGAGCATGTTTTAGAGTGAAGAATAAAATAGTAGTTTAGTGCAACAATCCACACTTTGGAGGCTAAGAAGAGAGGATTAAAAGCAAAATCTTAGAGCTGTTTGAAGGCCATAAAGTACACCATGGTGGCACACACCATAGTGATCATTTGGATTGCTTAAGTGGGCCCTAGAAGTCCAACAGATGAAAGGAAGTTTGCCCTAAGTAGAGGAGACTGTTGCAACAGTCTCTACATAGCAACAGACAAACACAGAGGAACCCTCACACAGTTCATTTTACTCAAAAAATCCTCTTACATAGATTTCACGAAGCTCAAGTCTGTAGCATTTAAATAGCACGCGCAGATCTCGCATAGTTCACTGAGGGAAAGGCTTCAAATTTACACCGCGCGCAGTTCTCGCACAGATTAGCTTAAGAAGGTTTGCTTCGCGCAGTGCTCGTGCAGACCTCGCGCGCTTTAAAGATGGAACCAGCCACACGAGAAGCACATGTAATCCTGGCGATCATCCGTGCGAAGGTTAAAATCCATCCTCGCGAGCCGTAATTCAGCCTAGTGAGATCCTCGCGACCTCAGCTACCTGGAGCCTCATTTGTGCGAATTGTGCTATTCATAGCAAAGAGAACTTCGCGAGCTCTACTTTAGTAGCAACTCTAGCCACACGAGAGGCAAATCAAGTAAAGCCAACCTCGCAAGGCACAGGCTCCCTACTTTTCAGTCCATACACAGGGGTATTCTTGAGATTCCACAGCAGTTAGGGCACACATCTCGAGGTGCCAAGCTATTTCCCACTTCTCGAGGCAATACTTGGCTAACAATGGGCGACAATAGCAGCTAAAATGAGGGCATTTATCTTCTAATTTCTGATTAGCTATTGCACATAGCTACTACCAAGGGTTGTACATATATGGAGCTATATTCTGTTTTGAGGGAGATTCGAGAATAGTTGGATCATAGCTTATGTTTACAATTAGGGTTAAGGTTTAGTTTCCCTTATTCTTTTATTTTCTTTTTCTTCTTATCTTAGCACAGTAGCAATGCTGGGCTATATTCTTTGTAGAAGCTGAGTTTATTTTCACAGTATAATCGATTTTGTGAATACATAGAGAGCTATTTTTGGGATTCTTTGCACAGACTGCTGTCTTGTGGGCACTCATTGTAAGTTCCTCTTAATCAATGAAATGCCATGTTTAAAGCTCCATTAGATCTGTATTTTCTCTGTATTTTTCATATAGATGTGTATGGATTTGATGATCCTATGGTTGCTTGAACTTGTAGCCCTGCAACCATGGTGACAACAGTAATATTCATGTTCTATCTCCTTCATCTGTGATTAGGATAACCTCTGGGATAGCCTATGGCCATTCAAGTGGGAACAGTATAACCCTAGGGCTGGTCTGAATCATAAGGTTAAGATAGATTCTTCTTCTCAGCACTTGAGGTTGTAGCCAAGTGAGAGATTGTTGTAGAGCCAAACTCTCCTCTGTTTTGCATCACCATCCTCAGTGTTTAGATATGAGTTTTGTAGAGATTGTAGACTTATGAGCTGGGTCATTTCAGGCCTTTCTGTAGTAATGAGTAGCTTACTCTAAGTTCTCATTTAGCCTGATATTTCTTATAGTTTCCACTTGAGTTTCCAAGATTGTTTGCTCCTATGAATGCATGAGCTTGAAGCTTTTCAAACATACTATCTGCAATGGTGTTCATGCTCTGATTTAATCCATTAATTTGATGAAATCCCTGAGATATGCTGTGACCATTATAGTGGACAACATATAACCCTATGATCAGTCCTTACCTCTGGGTTAGGTTAGATTCTTCTATCTAGCAGATGTGCTTATAGCCATCTGAAGGGCTACTGCAAATCTTGTTCTAACACTGAGTTATATTACTGATTTAACCTTAGCTGTCTATTTCTCATCATTTTTACTTTATTTTCTCACTCCATCATCATCCTTCTTTCCCCTTTAATTTTATTTTCTATTTTTAAAGTAGTGTAGATAGTGACACTCCAAACTCCCATTTTTAGGATTGCCAGATCGGAGGTCTACTATACAACTCTTATGGTTATAGACCAGATTTCTCTGTGAGACAATCCTTTCTTATCAAAAGTTGCTACAATAGGCCTTGGTTCTTGCAGGACTGTATATATTTAGATTACTGTTTTCATCCATTTTACTCCACCTTTTGATTTATTTTTGACACCATATTTTTTGCCACACATGTTCGTGTAAAATCATCAGCAAATCTAAAAAGAGACCAACAAGTTTTTGGCACTGCTGCCGAGGGTGCTTGATCTAATTAGTAGATCTGAGTTTTTATTTTCTGTGTTTATAAACTCATTAGTTACAATATATGTGTTTGAATAAAAGTGCTACTGAATTTCTTTTAGATTCTTACAGATCTGGAACAACAGCAAAAAGTAGAGTTGGAAGATGTAGCTGGAGCTTGTTTGCCTTAGTTTGCACCACCTCCCCCTTACTTTTTATTTCTTTTCTGTTAATGCCTTAAATTCAACAGTAGAATATTGGCAGTAATTTTTGTTTATAATATTTCTTTTAGTGTGCTATAGTGTCTTTCCTTACTTATTTTTGTGTGAGTATGCTTGGTAGAAGGTCTCTTAGACCTCCAATAGAACCTTTAAATCCTAAGGTAGAGAGGGTCCTTAGACTTAGGAACACCACACAAGCCCCTGCTGTTAATATTGAGCCAGCTGTGATGGGTGAGCAACAAAGAACAGTGAAAGAATACAACGCACTAGGGGTGTATTCATCCCCCTTCTGCATTCAATTTCCTATAGTAGAAGGTAATTATGAAATCAAATCATCAACCATCCAAATGCTACCATCATTCCATGGGCTAAGTCAAGAAGACCTATATAAGC
Source organism: Chloranthus sessilifolius (assembly GCA_021018995.1). Classification (NCBI taxonomy): domain Eukaryota; kingdom Viridiplantae; phylum Streptophyta; class Magnoliopsida; order Chloranthales; family Chloranthaceae; genus Chloranthus; species Chloranthus sessilifolius. The sequence continues at coordinate 42,445,592 of CM037591.1, read as the reverse complement.
ACATAGATGAGTTCCTTGCTTTATGCACCATATTTAATATTGCTGGCTTGGGAGAGGAAGCCACCAAACTGAGGCTTTTCCTTTTTCCTTAAAGGATAAAGCCAGAACTTATCTCTCTATGCTCCCAACAGGCAGCATACAATCCTGAAATGATCTCCAATGTCAGTTTTTGGCTAAATTGTTTCCCTATGTCTAAAACCAACCAGTTGAGGAAGAGTATACTTTCCTTTGCTCAATTCTGAACTAAAGATTTCCATGGAGCATGGGAAATGTTTAAAGAGTTGTTGAAGCAATGTCCTCACCATCAAATTCTTCAGTGGCAGCTTGTTCAAAGCTTCTACCAAGGAATTGATCCCAAGAGTAGAGATATGGTGGATGCCTCATGTGGGGGTACTTACCTCCACAAGAGAGTTGATGAGGCTTGGAAATTTTTTGATGTCATCGGTGAGAATTGGTTTCAGCTCCCCCACATTGCTGCCCCTACCTCAACCCTCCAAGGCACCATTTTTGCCCCTGACTACTCCCAACCTTTTGAATTAATGTGTGATGCACCAGACCTGGCTGTGGGTGCTGTTTTGGGCTAGAGGAAAGATAAATTGCCTACTGTGGTTTATTATGCCAGTAAATCACTAACAAAAGCTTAGCTAAATTATACAACAACTGAAAAGGAGCTTCTGGCAGTAGTGTTTGCTATGGACAAATTTAGATCCTATCTACTTGGGTTTAAAATTATAGTTTTCATTGATCATTCTGCCCTCAAGTTCCTACTGGCTTAGAAAGATGCAAAGCCAAGGTTGATTAGATGGATCCTCGTATTATTGGAGTTTGATCTTGAAATCAAAGACAAGAAAGGAGTAGAGAATGTGGTGGCTGATCACCTGTCCAGGATTTTAGTTGAGGAGTTTGCTGCTACACCTGTTGGAGATACTTTCCTTGATGAACAATTATTTGCCATCCAGTCAGTTATCCCCTGGTTTACCAACATAGTCAACTACCTTGTTGGAGGTAGGATCCCTTCCCACTGGTCCAAAATGGACAAGGACTTATTCTTCTCACAAGTCAAATATTTTTTTTGGGAGGATTCATGCTTGTTTAAATATTGTACAGACCAGGTCATTAGGAGATGTGTCCCTGATAGTGACATCCACAGTATTCTCGCTATGTGTGATGAATATGCCTGTGGGAGTCACTTTAGTGGGAAAAAGATAACAACAAAGGTGCTACAGTGTGGGTTTTACTGGCCTTCCTTGTTTAAGGATGCCCATGCACATTGTAAAGTCTATTTAAGATGTCAATGGATGGGTGACATTTCAAAGAGAGATTCAATGTCACGGCAAACCCATCCTTGCTGTGGAGTTATTTGACATATGGGGGATAGATTTCATAGGTCCCTTTCCTCCTTCAATGGGTTACAATTTTATCCTTGTGGCTATGGATTATGTTTTCAAATGGGTGGAAGCAGCTATCACAAGGATAAATGATTACAAGATTGTCCTCAAATTTATCAAGAAAAATATTTTCTCCAGATTTGGCACCCCTAGAGCCATCATCAGTGATGGGGGCAGCCACTTCTGTAACAGACACTTTGAGAGCTTGCTCAAGAAGTATGTTGTTACTCATAGGATTGCTACCCCATATCACCCACAGACCAGTGGGCAAGTGGAGATTTCCAATAGGGAAGTTTAGCATATCCTGGAGAAGACAGTTAGGACTGATAGGAAGGATTGGGGATGTGAAGCTTAATGATGTATTGTGGGCCTTTAGGACAGTCTATAAGACCCCAATTGGAATGTCTCCATTTAGATTAGTCTATGGCAAAGCTTATCATCTGCCAGTAGAGTTGGAACACAAGGCCTTTTGGGCCATTAAGAGCTTGAGCTTTGACCTAACTGCTGCTGGTGCAAATAGGAGATTGCAGCTGTCTGAGCTGGAGGAGCTAAGGTTGGATGCTTATTCCAATGCAAGGATTTATAAAGAAAAAGCCAAAACATTCTTTAACAAGAACCTCCTCAGGAAAAAATTTCTTGATGGAGCTAAGGTATGGCTTTTCAACTCCAAACTTAAGTTCTTTCCTGGTAAGTTGAGAATTAGATGGGATGGACCTTTCACTATCATTCATGCATTCCCATCTAGGGCTATGGAGATTATGGACCCCACCTCTGGGAGGATTATGAAGGTGAATGGTCAGAGACTCAAGCTGTATGTGGAAAATTCAATGGAGTCCTCTGCCACTATATACCTTCAAGAACCTACCAAATGATGAGTGATCCCCAGCCATGTATATTATGTACAATAACTATGTTTTTGCGTGTTTTTTTTCTGTCTTATAGTTTTGTATGCATGTTTTTTTTGTTAGACTTTAAATCTGTCCACTTAATGTCTGCATATGTGATCTGTATTTTGGATAAATGGGGTGCATGCACAATGACTTGAGCATATGTCTAGTTTGTTGAGGTGAAAAAGGGTTGCGACAAAAAACTGTGTTGATGCACATGGCAGTGGGTCTGGCTGCTCAAGAGTGAAAAATATGTGCATATAGCAGCTCGCCAGGCTCATCTGCTTGTTGACTCATCTTCGCGAGAGCCTCGCGAGGTTCTAATTTTTCACCAAAAAGGCCTATCACGCAGATCAAAGTGAATTATGCGAGTTCATTCCTGGTCTGTGTGAGCTCGCGAGGAGCATTTTCACTTGATTTATCCTCGTGAGATCCATGCAAGATCTTCGCGAGTCTTGGGTTTTGTGATTTAAAACCCCTTGCCAAGTTCTTTCACTTCTATCTTTTGCCAGAGCTCCTGAACCCACTGCCGACCAGACCTATCATCTTCTCCTCCCACTACCAGAACTGCTCCACCATCCATCCTTCACTCTTGCACTTTGCTCAACTTCACAAGCCTCACATTTTACACCTGGCAAAGTCAGATTTGGTCCACTGAGCACTCACAAATTCGAAACCCTAGCGGTTTGGGGTAAGATTCTCAATTTTCTCTAGCTGTGTGTTATTGGTCTGTTGTGTCTGGATAATAGTTTGATTTTTGAGAGGAGATTTGATTAAGAGACATTTGAGAGTTATAGGCAACCTTGTTATTATGAACTGAAGGGGTAAAAAAAAATCTAGGTTTGACAGATGGCCAGCAACTCCCCATTTTTTGACAATATACAAGGCTTGTTGAACCCGCCACAAATAGACCCTCCCGCTCCCACCAGAAAATCTGTGAGGGTTGCTGCTATGGAGGCCACTGATGCCCAAGTACCCACTATTGAGATCCCTAAAAAGAGGGCTGTTCCCAAAAAGAGGGCCAGGACTGTCACAAAGAGTCCTAAAAAGTCAAAGAAGCAGAAGAAGGGGGAAGAGGTTGTCCCAGAGATTAACCCCTTAACCACTCCCAGTGATTTTTTGGCTGCCATCAAATTAGGGCCTGAGACTACCTTTCAGAAGACATTTTTTAAGAAAGAACTCTTGGCTGCTACAGCCATTGACTACTTGACCAAGGCCTCCTTAGTACACCTATTGCAACCTCTAAATGAACTGGTGTACCCTAGGCTAGTTCAATTATTTTACCAGAACATCAGGGTAAAGAAGTCTGATGAGGGACTCCCTATGCTATTAGTCCTCATAAATAACTTTGAGATGCTTATAGGCACCTCTGTGATAGTTCTTGCTTTAGGCATTCCAACTGCCTATGAACCAAACTGCAGCTTAGGGGCACCACTAACTGCCTCCATCACTGATATTGCTGAGAGGCTGACAAGAGGGAAAAAGGCATCAAGAGACTCAATCAGGAGGAGAAATTTTGAGTCCAGCCTATTGTTTAAGGACCATGTTCTTAGAAAGAACATCTATATGACTGGGCACTAGCAAGAGAGAAGGACGCCCATTGCTGATGCCATTTATAGCTTCTCTTAGGGGCATTGCTTTATTGCAGCCTAGTTGATTTTTGAGGGTATAATGGATATCCACCTGAAGGTGCAAAAAAATCAGAAGCCCAATGGACTCCCTTACTATAGGCTAATCACAACCCTGCTAAGACAAGGTGGATACCAATGGAAAATGAGGGAACCAATTGATAAATTACCTGTAGTTGAGTTTGGGAAGAGATTGTGGACCATCAGCATGTCCATGATGAAGAAGAAGAAGGAAGCTGAGACCCTCCTTGAAGAGGCTGAAGCAGCTACATCAGCAACCACCAGCTTAGATCCACCCACCATCCCTACCCCCATGCATACCATGCCATTTAAACACCTTCCACAATCCCCATCCCTATCCCAGTGCCAGCTCCTATTCAACCCACCTTTCCATTTAACCTGCCCACCCCACCTATCCAAAGAAAATACCAAATGAAAACCCATAAACCAACCAAAGCACCCATTGAACCTACCATACCCATTACCTTATCAGCACCTATACCAGGCTCTGAACCTATTCCATTAACCCAACTCATACCAAACCTTGAGCCAACTCATATACCTAGCCCAATTCCAAACCCACCTTCCCCTTTCACAATGGATGGCAGTGAGCCCATGACCACTGAACCATTTGTACCCCATTCAAACCCAATGAACCATTTGAACCCATTACCTCACCTACCCATGCCATTCCATTTTCCCCCACCCATGACCAAGACCCATTCACCACTGAGGGATACTCAGTCATGATAGACTCCATTATGAGAGATATCATGTATGAGTATATCCCTCCCTGACTCCCCACAGCCTACCCAATTTAACCATGCCCCAACTTCCCCTTTCCAACCAATCCTAACAACCACACCTACAATCCCAATCATTCTAGATCCCTTAGCTCAAATACTTTCCCTTCTTACATCATTACAAACTCAAATCCTGGCCAATACCCAAAACCAGACTACCATGCAAATCTACCTCCAATCCATTCAAACTACTCTTCAGACTTTAAACCAACGATAGCCTCCTACATCTATAACCATACCTATACCCACCCCACCACCTTCACCCCAGCCCTCACCTCTAGTGATAACAGCCACTGCTACCACCCAAACAGACCCTGATTTTGAGGAGCTGGTCCCTGTCTCTCCTACCTATACCTCCACCTCCACCTTGATAGATTTTGAGGAGGAGGTGCCACTTATTTTCCCTACCTTTACATCTCCCTCTACCTACACTGACTTTGATGAAGAGCAGCTACCCACTTCACGTACATTCACCTTGACCATTACCTCACCCTCCACCCAATCCGAGCCACTTGAGGAGGAGCTGCCACTTGACCTTACCTCCAACCCACCATCACCTCCACCCATAAGCTCTAAGTTGGACATCATTCCTCACCCAATGGATGACCCTAACAATTGGGTCATAGTCCCTTATGGCTCCATTTCCACTCCCTAGTTCTACACCCTCACCAAAGCTATAGCTGCTGACCCCTATGTCAGGAGAGATGTTGAGCTGTTGCTGGAGTCTGTCACACCCATGGTGAAGCAACTATATGAAGGTCAGATTGCCCAGATCAAGAAAGATAATGACAAGGAGTTAAAGAGGCATTGCCAGATGGTATTGAATTCCCTAGACCTATATAGAGTGTATACGATTAAGTCAATCAAGTTGGAAAAATTGGTGGCCACACTCTACTCCACATTCTCAGTCCTGAACCCCGCTGTGCCCAAGGGCATATCACTCAAGGAGCCCTCCAGCACTAAGCCCAAGAAACTAGCTATCAAAATATCCAAGGCTAGTGCTACAACAGCCACCACAGTGAAGAAAGAGAAAGGAAAATATGAGGAAAACTATGAATGGACCCTCCCTTCGAATTAAGTTCAGATTCAGATTAGCTTTAGGCTGTAGTGTAGACAGTTGTATTTAGAGTCTGTATTTATTTTCTGTTCTAGGTAGATTTTTATAGTTTCATTTATGTGCTTTTGTCAAACCTGTACATTTTGTTTTTGTCTATTAATTTGTATATAGTTCTTATTAATGCAATTTTCTTTTTGTGAGCCAATTTACAATGTCTATACTTTCTTTTAATTTTTGTCATGTCTTTATTACCCTACTACTGCTACATGTTATTATTTCTGAAATAGTGAGGACAATGTTGACTTGTCTATTATTGTGTATAATAATTATATTAAATTCATGTCTTAACCTATCGCAAGCGCACAATGGAAATTATAACATAGCATAGGATCGTTCCCACGAGTAAGTTCATTATCTTATTAATTCCTATTTCTATCTTCTATCTAAATCCTCATCTTAAAAACTTCTATTTATCTTTAAGATTTCCTAATCTACTGGAGAAATATGAATAAAAGAATGGTTTTCTAAACTAAAGTGCATAAAAATAAATCCTAATCCTCCTTCAGATTAAGGTCGTCAATCAATCTTCAGCTTTCAGATATTTATGAAAATAAACAGTACTATTATACCATATTTCTAGTCCCCTAGCATTGGTCGTCAATCAAGTCTAAGATCCTATCAACACACATTTAATCTAATCAATAATTAACCAGAAATTTGGGCATTAATCAAATACTAGCAAACTGAAGATGAAAAAGTAAAAACTGTTACACTAATCTATAAATTCTAACCTGAGTTGTCAATTCAAATTAAAACTTGGAGATGTTTACAAAGCAAAGAAAATCTAATCTAGAAAGCAAACTAAAATAGATCCTTCACCCCTCAGTTGCAGTCGTCAATTGCTCTTGAGAAATTATAGATATCTACACTAATCTACAACACTCAATTACAGTCTTCAATTGCTCTTGAGAAACCTCTGATATCTAATCTACTCTAACTAGTATACACTACTGATCGAAAGAAGATCCAACCTCTGGCGTCAATTGATGCTGAAATTCTTCAATGCTTATTCCTATGCCGAACCCTCTTATTTATAGATCATAAGGGGTCGGTTTACAGAGATCTAGTTCTAATAATAGAAACTACTAAAAACAAAAGTGTCTTAATATAACTCTAATTACTAACTTTATCTTTCCTTGCTTCTTTTAGTTGATGCGCTTCGAGAGTGTTCTTTATCGAGCAGCAGCAGAGTCCTTCGGATTAGATCTTTATCAATCTTCTCAGATCCCTGGTTCATTAGACTTCTAATTCCAAGAGTCTTCTAATTCTGGATATGGCGATGATAGTTCTCACGTGATCAGCAACAGTAACAATAGTAGGAAAGTTTCAATTCTTAGGAAATTGTAAATAGAGATTCCTTCTTTTATAGCTTCTTCTCTAGAAAATCGTTAATCACGACTTTCTATTTTCAGTAAGCTTCCTCATAGTTGATGATTCTCTAGATTACGCTTTATCGCTTTTCTCTTTTGAAGAATCGTAAATTACGATTTTCTGACTTTCAGTAGCGGCAAATTATCTCTTTCACTTAATCATTTTTCTTATTGCTTTTTGAGTTCATTTTGACAAAGTTTAAGATTTAGGCTCTGATTTACTACTTATCTTTAATATCTGCACATCAGTATCTCATTAGTAGTAAATTAAGTCCTAGCACCACTAGGTTAAGGGTGATAAAATGGTAATTATGTGACTGATCACACCCCCAAACTTAAGTTTTGCTAGTCCCTAGCAAATAAGAAAACATAAAATATTTAAAACTTAAATTTAAATGCTATTTTCATAGGGAGCACGATTGCATTTAGCAAGTGCAACAAGCCTTTAAACCCCGAGGTGATCCCTAGTAGAGGAGTTGTAGTCTCCTGAAGGTTTTCAGTGAAGTTACCTACAAACTTCAAATATTTTTGGAATTTTCAAAACTAAAAATTCAAAGCATAAACTAAATTATTTATTATTATTATTTTTTATATATTACTAATTAGTCAGTTAGCCATTATATGTTCAAATCTTTTGTCCTTAGCTTCCCATCATCGCAATCATTCTTGATCAGAACTCAATAATTTCAATTCTTGTATAGCGTGGAGTGTGTGCATATCAATAAAAAGTTTATTCATTATAGATTTTTCTAAACTGCAGTTTTTAGAAAATATTTTCATCCAAACTCTCACTTATCGGCATACTCTAAAAAATAATTGAAATTTTGGGTTCTCATAATATGATATGTTCGTAAAATTCAAAGGACAATCAGCTAAAAAGATAAATCTCATGAAAAGGATAATCAATTATTTTCATATAATTTCTTTATTTATCCATAGTATCTATCTCATATATCTCTACTAGACTCATATTTTTTTGCAAATCGTAAATCACAAAGGTCTTTCCTTTGGTTTGTAATGGGGCTTTGGATTTTCAGAAGGTTTCAAAGAAAAAGGTAAAGAGGATTCAATATTATTTCCACGAGTTTAGCTCTTCCTTTTCTTCTTCTATTTTTCAGCTTCAGTAAGTATCATTTTTTGGATAACTTCTTCCCATTTCTTTTTCTTTTGTAAATCCCATTTTTCTTCTTTTCAGTTTGGAGGCTTTTTGCTTCTCTTTTCATAAAATCATTTTTTTTTAACGATTTTTCATTTTTTTTTTTTCTCTCATATTTTTATACATTTGTATTTCTTTTTCAATTGTACCCTATTCAACAGTTCCCTTATCTGTTAACTCATACTCCTTTCACTCCCTTTTCTTCCCTTCTTTTTCATTCTAAACTCTCAGAAATTGTAAGGGTTAAGGATAGAAAGTTTTGGACAGTACATATGGTTAAGGGTTTATAAAATTTGGTACAAAAAACATTAGTCTTTAGGCTTCTAATATGGGTTCAAATGGTAAAATATTATGGGATTTTGGCTTTTTGGCTATGGTTAGAAAAAGATGGCCTTCGATCATTTTTACTATTTACTAATATAAATGTCTTATTGCTTTGATATATTTAATAGATAGTTCTTAACAAATAAATTATCATAATCATAGAATATATTGATGCTAAATTCAACAATATGAGATTTCAGATAGTAGAGAAGTTCAATGAAAATTTAGGCATGAATAAAAACAGTCTCTCTTTTTCTCAGAATGAAGAGGAAATAGGCTCTATGCTCATTGGTTATATAATTTTGAAACTATAATCTAAAGTATATGCAGTTCAGATCAATCATATAGTTTCAAACATTCTTTGATATGTTCTAGAGATGCTTAACTTTGAATTGTAACTATCTTTGTTTTGATTTTTGAACTACTACTATGATGGTTTGCTAAGAAATTCAAATTTTTATATATTTTTCATAAATTGTATATAATGATTCACTAAATATTTTATTTTATTTTATTTAATAAAAATAAGAAATTTAAAATTTAAAATTTCTACGAAAAAGAAAACTAAACTAATATGATGTATAAACTAATGTGGTGTATCCCCCCCAAACTTAAATAGGACAATGTCCTCATTGGGCAAAACAGGGGACATACAGAAAAATTTACCTATTTTATTAACTATGTTAGTAACTAGGTATATAATCTATAAAAATAATAAAAAATCTCTTCCCTAAACTTGGGAGAAAAATACTTCCGGTTTTATGGGACTAACAAAATTAGAAAAATAAAATTGTTAGTAATGCTAGTAACACACGCTATTAGTAAAAAAAAAATGGCAGAGGTAGTAAAATGAAATATATATATATATTAGAATATTTATAATGAATAGAAGAGAAAAACAAAAATTAAAATCTAATATAAGAACTAATTACATAAAAGAGTATAAACCTAGGAAAAATCTAGACACACACTAAACTATGACATTGGTTGCAACGTCCGAGACAAGGATTCTTCGATAAAGATCAGTCCTCGGCTTCTAACTACCTTCAATCAAAGTCTCGCATCCCTTCCAATCAAAGGCATATGCATGCCTTTACAGGGTGTTGTTGGCTTTCCTTGTGCTTAAAAAAGGGGTTAAAAATCAGAAAATTAAGAGTTTATGGACTGCACACCAAGGTAAGCATACACATAGCCTGCAAGTAATCAGGGCTGTTGTAGCAAGTTTGAAAGGGTGAGTAGGGGTATGTCCATAGGAAAATGTGTGCTTAAAATTTAGCAAATTTTCAGATCTAAGATAGATCTGGCACTCTACCTTATACTACTCTAAACAAAAATAGCAAAAGGAAGAGGAGAGGTTTTAGGGGGTTGTCACTTTAAGCTAAACTACAGAAACAAAATAGAATTAATTACAAAAATAAATTGGGATTAACGAAAGAGCTCAAATCTTGTAAATGAGGGGAAATTTGGTGAAATTAAAATAGCAAAATGAGGAAGAGCAGCTTGGGATTTGGTCTCATTGCTACTTAGGTGGTTTGACAGCATTATAGAGGCTCAATGTACAGTAATCCCTCAGCTGGCCACAAGCACAACTGCAAGATTGAAGGATCTGATCTAAGCCAGAGAATTGGAGTGATCTTAAGGCGATGATTTGTCCACTTCAATGGTCACAGATCATCCAATAGAGTCCCTCAATCCTAAGGCCTCCATTCGAACATGATAATCACTGCAAATGCTGTGGATGCTAGGCCACAGGCACAAGCAGCCACAGGTCTATTAGATCTAGGAAGATCAAATGGTATTGAAGAAATCTACCAGTTAAGTGGGTGGGCTGGTCCCATCTACACAAATTCAATCGAGAACCAAGTGAAACTAGATGATCTATAGATCTAATTAAGCAATAGAATGAACAAGTCATTGAATTAAACACAATGTATAATGAAATGCTCTCAGATTTATAGTCTGTACAACATTTGACCCACAATAATGCTCTCAACTTCCCCAAATTACAGAGCAACCTCACACTTGCTGCTCAAAGGAGTTTAGCCAACCATGATTGGCTAGGGAAAGAATGGGAAAAGAAGGAAAAGAGAGGGAGTTTTTAGAGGGAAAATGGATATCGAACTAAGATCTGGTTCTCTCAAATTTTGGATGGTTCTTCTGTAAAACTTCTCTTCTATTTATACCTTCTTCCTTTATCTCAGAGCTGTTTCAGCCAATCAAAGCCCAAGAGAATAATTCTATTATTCTGGGTTGCTAATGTGGCTGATTTCTCTTCTAGAAGCTCTTTTCCTATTGGTCCACAACTGGTCAGTACACATGAGGCACTTAGGGTTTCCAATCGTGTGCAGTTGAGTACCAAAAATACCCCCAGGGGTCGTTGATGTGCTTTGGGATGTGTGCGCAGACTTCTGAAATTGGCAGCTACTGAAGAAACATGCTAAGAAGTTTCCAATTTGAGTGTCAAGAGGTTCCCTATGGCTTTCAACAGGATTGGATAGCTCTCGGTAGGATCTAGAGGCTTCTCGACAGGATTGGAAACATCTTGAGATGTTGATCTGCACTCGTCGATAGGATTGGAGTTCAATTTAACCTTTTGTCTAATTCTTCATTCATCCTCTTGACAAGTTATAATTAACCTATTGACTGGTTATACAAACTACCACTGAGTTCTCTACAAGTTATATCTATCCTTGCGAGAATGTGCTTGGCTTCAGGTGAGTTGTCGACAAGTTGTCTTAGACTGCTCGACAGGTTCTGCTGAACCTCTCGACAAGTGTTTAGAACCTCGCAACTTCCCTTGTACCTTGATGTAAGGTGTCTATAGGATCCATACTGCACATCCATCCTCTCAATAAGTACTAGAATCCTCTCGACCTCTTCATAGTTTCCCCTCAAAACCTCTCGACAGGCTATAATTAACCTTTAGAACTTCTGAACAGGTACTGGGGAGCTCGTGACAGCTTAACTTCAATGCTTCCACAGCTGGCACACCTCTCAACTGTGTTGTTCTTCATTTGTTCAACATCCAACAACCTCTTGGTGGATTAAATCTTCCTTCTCTGCAACTGCACTTAGCCTCAAGCCTTCCCAGTTAGGCTTAAAACAATCTCATGAACTTTTAAGGCTATTGTGGACTGCTTGATTGGCTGGCCCTTGAGCTATAAGGTCACATGTTGAGCAACAAATTGCTTCTTTGGCTATTTTAAGTGGATATCTGCACTAAGCTTGGAATTTGCTGCTTATCTATAAAATACACTTAAAACACATTATTAGTCAGCTCAAAGGTCCACCAAAGGTCAGGTTAGCAGGTGAAAAATGATATTTTTCACTGCTTAACACACCCCCAAACCTAAGCTTTGCTAGTCCCTGAGCAAAGGAGAAAGTAAAAACAATCATTGAAAAAAAAAATGCCACTTCTGTAGGGAACACAGATACATTTTGCATATGCATCAAGCCTTTTAAACCCCTAGGTGATCCCTAGTGGAGGAGTGAAGTCTCCTGAGGGTTTACAGTGAAGTTACCCACAAACTTCTCCAATGACTCAGTTAATATCAGTGCAGCACATTAAAACAAAATTTAAGCAGTACAAAATTCATTCCACACCTTGCCCATTCAGTTTTAGAGGATTCTCAGCAAAAACATGACAGTTTAAAACTAAAATCTACTATAATTCCTACATAATCAATCAGCTCATGTCAAGGTATTTTGTATGAAAATTAATGCAAAGCTTACCATCAAATTGAGAATCATGTTTAATAATGCCCCCATCAATCCTACTTTCAGACCCGAAGCTCACCAGGTGTCACTCTCAATTAAAATAGAAGGGTGCATCAACTCACACAGCTCAAGAGTAGTTACAGCCCTCAAATAGGATTGCAAGCATGAGCATAGGCATTGCTCAAATTTCTAAAATTTTCTAACTCTTTTCACCATGGATCAAACAAATTCTCATCTCCACATGACAGCTCAATCCAATTCAGATCAGTAAGGACTTTTTATTGGGTTGTACTGTGGTTTATGGGTGAAGTTCACAAAGAATAAAAAGGGGGACAAAAGGATTCAAATTTGAGAAATCAATAAGGCAAGGATGTGATTTGCAACTCAACCTTCTTCATCTCAGCACATCTTCATTTTTTATTTATTTTTTATTTTTTGAATTTTCAAACTTGAAGTGATCAGCTTCATCAACTTCTTATCTTATTATAAATTTCCAAATGAAGTGACTTCTCTTTTCTTTTTGTATGCTTTTTCTTTTGGATTTTTCTCTATTTTTCTTTTTATGGGCTGGAATGCCACAACTATACATCACACTTGCCTTCAAATGTATTTTTTTCTTCTTTTACCAAATTGTCAAACCTTGCTCCTTTAACCTCATTTCTCCTCCTATTTCCTGATTTCTCAGATTGAAGGTGAACTGAAACAGGTCAAGAGGTTTTGGGTTTAAATTTTGTTAGTTTTCATCAAAGAAAAGCTTGGATTTTCAGGGCTCAAAAGGTGTGTATCAAGGGCAGTTCAAAGGTGAGAAATTTTAAGCTCAAACTGTCCAAGGGATAGCCTTACTTCATGTCCTTCATGTCATGAGTGCTGTCAAGCTATTTCAACTTGGATTTGGCTAACTTTTAGTGAGCAAAGATAGATTCAATCAGTCCTTAGAGAAGAAGAAATTGCTAAACACTCTTCAAAGAAAATTTTTCAGGCCCAAATCTCACTGGGTATGGTCTTTCATCAGATTTCTGGGGTATATCCTCACAATTTTCTCTCTTTTTAAGTTCACTAAGCACTAATTTTTGAAAAATTCTTGACATTTGCTTTATAAAAATGTTAGAACTATAACATGTTCCAGTTTTATAAAGTTTTTTAATTTCCTCTATTTAAAAAAAAATCAGGTGGGAAATTATTTTATTTTCTCAATTTCTGTTAGAACCTTGCTGCACTCCCATTAACTATCCATTAGCAAACCTTGCCACACCCCCAAACCTATGAGGTGCAGTGTCCTCATTGATTTTAAGATAAAGAGATGTGCAGTAGGAAAAAAACATATATAGAGAAGCAAAGAAAGAAAAATAAGCAATTAGACACTCAGCTAAACAAAGAACACCAAGACAAAAACAAAATAAGAACAAGTATTAAGCATAACAAACAAATAGGGACAAGAAAACAAACAAAAACACAGAAAGAAAGCAAGAAAATCATAGTAAATAAACTAAAGAGAAATTCCATTAATGAGACCAAAATATGTACAATGTAAAGGAAAGTGATTTACAAAGACACTATGCAAAAACATCCTAACTAAGTGTAGCAAGCCAAAAATATCAGGTAAAAAAAAAAAAAAATCCTAAATACAAGCTAAAACTACTCAGAGTCAGAAGCGAAGATGTCATCAGGGTAAAATCCTTGTTGGACAATGTAGGCTTTCAACTTAGCTTTTCTCTCAGCCGTGATAGGCACTTTGTTGGGATCTACCTCCTCAGACTGGGTAGCTGTTTCCTTCCCTTTTTCAGCTTGCTGAGAGAGTGAACTTGCAGGAGGGGCAGGGCCTTGTGCAGGTGCTGTGCCAGTCACTTCAGCCACTCTTCTTTCGAGTATTTATGCTTTTGTTTCAACATAAAGAACTCTACTTTCATAGAGGTCCCTTATAGCCTTTGTGGTCTCTTTGGAGGCAGCTAGCCATTTCTCAAGTCCATCTGCTCTTAGTTTCTCCGTGGCAGCAATGACCTTTTCAGCTTCATATTGTAGTAAAATATGTTGCCAGCCCTTTGATATGCTCAACATCTCAAAGTTGTAATCCACCTACATTTGACTCAGCTTTGCTTCATAGGGCATCTTAATTGATCTGCGAAGGGTAGTCATTCCTCTCACAACATCTCTTTGGAGGTAGGGGTTATGTTTCATGACATGGAGGAGGGTAGAGTATGGAGAAGGATGGGGAAAGGAAGAGGCAGGGAGCATGGACTGAGGGGATTCAAGTTTAGGATTTGGGTTAGTTTGGGTTGGGGTTGAGGAGGTTGGGATTAGGTCCTCCACATCTATGGCAGCATCAGAGGTAGCTATAATAGGTGGGAGAGGAGGTTGGGATTGTGTGAGGATGATTGGTAGAGGTGGGGGAATAAAGGGAGGCTGGATAGGGGTAGGCTGGGGTTCTGGTTCAGGTTTAGTGTTAGTTTGAGTAGAGGCATTGGTATAGGTAGGAGGAGGGAATTCTGGGATGAGTACAATAGGAGAAAGGGGTAGGGGAGGTACCTGCATGGGCATAGGGATAGCTGATTGTTGGGAAGGTTGGGTTAAAAGTGTCAAGGTGGAGTGGATGGCTTGGAGGTTAGTTGCAAGGGAGGATTGACTTTGGAGTGTCGGGTACATGGCTTGGAGTGTGGCCTAAATTGATGATTGGATTTGGTTGTTATCCATCACCTGAGATTAAAGGGAAAGTAATAGGTTGAGGATATGGTGTAAGGGGTCAGGTGTGACAGGGGCTGTGGGTTGGATTGGTGGAATTGGTTAGAAAGGGGGAGTGTGGGCATGGTGAAAAGGAGGGATGGGTGAGGTATGTAAATGGGTAGGCTGTGGAGAGGTGGGATGTGGAGAATCTGGTAGTGGGGTGTACTCATGCTCAATATTGTCCATGATGGACTGCATCAGAGATGAATACCCCTCACTGGTTATTTGGTCCTGGGTATGTGGTGGTGATATGGAGAAGGTAGGGTCAATGTCAAAGGACATGAATGGTGGAGAACTGATGGCTGGTTCAGCTGAAGGGGAAAAGTAGGGGCTTGAGGGTTTAGTAGCTGAGATGGATGGGCTGGCAGGGGGGTAGGCTTGGACTTTCTTTGGTAGGTTGAGGTGATGGGTAAGGAAGATAAGGTGGGGATTGGGTCTATGGTAAGAGGAGCAGATAAAGGTGTGGATGTGGTGATGGTGGAAAGGGAGGCTGAAGTGCTGGGAGGTAGGGAAACTATAATGGAGGGCAAAGGGAATGAGATGGATTTTAGAGAGGATGATGGGATGGAAAAGCTAGGGATATCAGGCAAAGGTACAGACATGGAGGGAATGGAAGGGATGACTAAAGGTGCTGAGGGAATCAAAGGAGCAACTGCAGAGCTAGCCACTTGAGGTGCCTCCCTTTCAGGACTCTCAACAGGTTTACTCTTACTTTTTCCAATCAATGTCCTACTGGCAGACCAAGCCCTCTTGCCAAACACTTTGGGCTTCACAATCTCTACTTCCTCATCCTCTTTAAAAACAAATTGACCTCTCTTAAGCAAGGCAGTGATGAGCCTGCTATAGGGTAGCCCTAGTAGGGCTTGGGCCTTCCTACACTTGTCATTCACATCCACCATTGCTTCAAACACCAGCCAAGTAGCATTTAAAAACTGGCCCTTAGAGAAAAAGTATAGGGCATCAACTATTGGTGTTCTCCTCTCTTGCTGATGGCCACTAAGATAAACATTCTTCCTCAAAATTGAATCAATGAAGAGCATGCTGAGGTGTAAATCCCTTCTCATCAAGGACTCCCCAGACCCCACAATGCCTTGAGTGAGGTGCCTTGCCATTGCTTTAAAATGCACACTTTCAGGTGCCCCTAACCCATAAATTGTATCAAAAACTAAGGGGACCCCCAATATCAATCCAATGTCATTGTAATCCACCACAATTTCCACATTATCAATCACAGTCACAAGGCAAGGCTCAGATGAACCTGGCTTGGTCCCCTTCCTCAGGTTCTGATACCATAACTTGACCAACCTAGGATATGATTTTTCTTGCAATGGGGTCAGCAATGGAGTCAGGCCTGCCCTTACCATGTAATCCAAAGCGTCTTTGCATTCCTCTTCCTTGGAAAAATAGGAGAGGTCAAAAATAGTTTATGGGATTAAGTCTAGAGCATCCAAAAATTCATTGGGAGTGGTCAGGTACACAAGGACTTCAAGCTCAGCCTCAGGGTTAGGCTCAGGCAGAGGGATTTCTACCTCAGGGGCCTCCTCAACAAATTCTTCACTGGTTTGGGCCCTTGTTGATTTCTTGGCTTTCTTAGACTTCACAATTTTCTCAGCTTGGTCCACGACCAGCTTCCTTTTTACAGGTGGAGGTTCTATGAGTTGTGTGGTGAGCCTACTCGACTTCCTAGTGGCTTTGGTGGCGGACTTGAAAAGGACTTTGAAAAGATTAGCCAAGGTATCCTCTTGACTAGCCATTACTTAATCAATTTCTCACAATCAAATGTAATAGCCACATAGACCCTTTTTATCAAACAAATTAACCACTCAAATTGCAAATGAAGTGCCAAACTTGGAAATCACGAAGTGGAACTTAAGAAAGAACTTACCAATAGAAAATTAGGGTTTCTCATATCACACTGTGCAGGACACCAAATCAACTCAGATTAGGTGCAAAATGTAGCCCTGGAGAAATGAAAGCAATTGGAGCAGTGGCAAGGTGTTTGGAGGAACAACCAGTGAGGTAGAGAGAGAAAAAGGAAAATTGGAAAATAGGTAGAGAAGATTTAAAGCTCAGAGAGAAGCTGTCGAATGGCAAAAATGGAGTTGTCGCTAGGTTTAAAGCAATGGGAAATGAGCTTTGACAAGATTAGGGCAAGGTATCAACAAGTTGATGCAACCTATTGAAGAGTACAAAGTAACTGATCCTCGCGAGAGGCTTAATCAATCCTGTCGACATGTCCACAGTTGCAGAAATAATCATTTCGAGAGGTTCACAGAACCTCTTGACAGGTTCTTTGAATTCAACATATAAGCCTCTCGACAGGTTCAAGGCTCTAGAAAAATCATTTCGAGAGGTTCGCAGAACCTCTCGATAGGTACCCTGAACCTATTGAGAATTCAATAAAAAATCTTTAGAACCTGTCGAAATGCTCCTGGATCCTATCGACAACCATTTTTACACCTTCTGAACTTGTCGAGAATTATTTCACACCTCTCGACAGCTTCTAGATCTTGTCAAAATATAAACTAGGAACTATCAGAACCTGTCGAGATGTTCATAGAACCCATCGAAAAGGTTGTATTTCAGTTTTAAAAGGCTTGTATTCAGTTCCCAATTCATTCCCCAAAAGATTTGACACTACAACTCTGTCCACTTCACAAATTTGACTAAATGACCCAGCATGGGTCCTTCCTGTGTTCCCATTCAATATTTCCCAATTATTTCAACACTCCAAAGCTCCCTAAATTACATGCATAAGAGGAATGATGTCCCAATCCCATCACTACAGTTTTATTATCATCAAACAAAACCCAAAAGCAAACAGTAATCAACTTGAAAAGATACACATGGTACATATGATACAACACTAGAAATCAAGTACATGTTGGAGGGTCCTGAAGGTCAATGGTCTCTTTAGGCTCACTGATTTTATCAATATGAATTTTCAGCCTTTGCCCATTGACTTTTATGGCCCTACCATCCTTAGGGTCCATGATTTCCACAACCCTGGATGGGGAGACATGCAAAACTGTATAAGGCCCATTCCATCTGGACTGTAATTTTCCTGGAAAGAATTTCAATCTAGAGTTGAACTGCCATACCTTATCACCTATTGTGAACTCTTTCCTCAGCAAGTGCCTATCATGAAAGGCTTTGGTTTTTTCCTTGTAAATCCGGGCATTTGAGTATGCTTTCAGCTTCAACTCATCAAGCTCAGATAACTGCAGCTTCCTGTGCAAACTAGCAGAAGTTAGGTCACA
Source organism: Chloranthus sessilifolius (assembly GCA_021018995.1). Taxonomy (NCBI): domain Eukaryota; kingdom Viridiplantae; phylum Streptophyta; class Magnoliopsida; order Chloranthales; family Chloranthaceae; genus Chloranthus; species Chloranthus sessilifolius. The sequence goes on along the minus strand of CM037591.1, from coordinate 42,427,224 downwards.
ATATACTACTTTAATAGCCCAATAAGCTCTATTCTCTAACTCTACAGGTAGGTGACATGCCTTGCCATATACTAGCCTGAATGGGGACATCTCTATTAGGGTCTTATAGGCAGTCATATAAGCCCACAAGGCATCCAATAATTTTATGGACCAATCTTTCCTATCAATACGCACAGTCTTCTCTAAAATGTGTTTGATTTCCCTGTTGGAAATCTCCACCTGCCCACTGGTTTGTGGGTGGTAAGGAGTTGCAACTCTGTGGGTCATAGAATACTTTTCCAACAGTTTGTCAAAATATTTGTTGCAAAAGTGGCTTTCTCCATCACTAATAATAGCTCTGGGGGTGCCAAACCTAGAGAAGATATTGTCTTTTAAGAACTTAAGGACAACTCTGTGATCATATGTTCTTATAGTTATGGCCTCAACCCATTTGGACACATAGTCTACAGCTACAGGGATGTAATTGTTCCCATAAGAAGAAGGAAAAGGTCCCATAAAATCTATTCCCCATATGTCAAATAATTCAACAACTAGCACAGGTTGCAAGGGCATGGAGTTTCTTTTAGAAATACTTCCCATCTGCTGACATCTAGAACAGGTTTTTCAATGTTGCACAGCATCCTTGAAGAGAGTGGGCTAATAGAAGCCACTTTGCAACACCTTTGCAGCAGTTTTGTTACCACTGAAATGGCCCCTATAAGCCTGCTCATGACACATAGTTAGAATATTTTCAAATTCAGTTTCAGGTACACTTCTTCTTATCACCTGGTCTGCACAAGTTTTAAAGAGGTAAAGATCCTCCCACATGTAATGTCGAATCTGTAAGAAAAATAGATTCCTATCATTCTTATTACAATGTGGGGGTATCCTTCCCACAGCTAGGTAGTTTACTATGTTGGCAAACCAAGGTACACTCATCTCCACGATAAAAAGCTGTTCATCTGGAAAGGAATCATTAATAGGCAAGCTCTCTATATCAGTAGCTGGGATCCTTGATAGGTGGTCTGCAACCATATTTTCAACCCCCTTCTTGTCTTTGATTTCCAAGTCGAATTCATGTAAAAGAAGAATCCATCTAATTAGTCTAGCTTTAGCTTCCTTCTTAGACAAGAGGTACTTCAAGGATGAATGGCTAGTAAACACAGTGATTTTGGATCCCAATACATATGACCGAAATTTCTCCAAGGCAAAAACAATGGCCAACAGCTCCTTTTTAGCTGTAGTGTAATTTAATTGAGCATCAACCATTGATTTACTAGCATATGCCACAACACATGGTACCTTATCTTTCCTTTGTCCCAGTACTGTACCAATGGCAAAGTCTGATGCATCACACATCAGCTTGAATGGCATGGAGAAATCAGGAGCTTGCAATATAGGAGTAGTAGTCAAACAAGTCTCCAAGAGTTCAAAAGCAGCTAGACATTCATCATTGAACACAAATGGAACCTCGTGGCACAACAAGTGGCGCAGAGGCTTGGAGATTTTGCTAAAGTCTTTGATGAACCTCCTATGGAAACCAACATGTCCCAAGAATGATCTGACTTGTTTGATAGTTTTGGGTGGGGGCAGATGTGCTATTAAATCAATCTTAGCCTGATCAACCTCTATCCCTCTTTGGGAAACAACATGTCCTAGGATAATGCCTTGAGTCACCATAAAATGACTCTTTTCCCAGCTCAAGACAAGGTTGGTCTTCTCACACCTTTGCAGCACAAGGCTGAGATGGTGCAGGCATTGGCTAAAATCATTCCCAAAAATAAAGAAATCATCCATGAAAATCTCTAGAAATTGATCAATCATGTCAGAAAAAATTGCATACATACATCTTTGAAAGGTGGCAGGTGCATTACATAAACCAAATGGCATCCTTCTATATGCAAATGTTCTAAATGAGCATGTAAATGTAGTTTTTTCTTGATCTTGTGGGTATACAAGGATCTGGTTGTATCCTGAATAACCATCAAGAAAATAATAAAAAGCCTGCCAGCTTATCTAAGATCTGATCTATGAAGGGCAATGGAAAGTGATCTTTGCTAGTTTTCTCATTAAGCTTTCGATAATCAATACACACCATCCAACCAGAGGTCTGCCTGGTTGGAATCAACTCACCTGAGTCTGCTTGAACTACTATGATCCTCGATTTCTTGGGCACCACCTGGGTAGGTGCCACCCATTGAGAATCCGAGATAGGGTAAATGACCCAGCATCAAGAAGTTTAACTACTTCCTTCATGACCACTTCCTGTATGTGTGGGTTAAGTTTCCTTTGCATCTCTCTAGAGGGTTTAGAGCCCTCTTCAAGATGAATTTTGTGCATGCACACAACAGGATTTATCCCCCCCAAATCAGCAATAGTCCACCCTATTACTCTTTTATGCCTTCTCAGTACACAAAGCAACTCTTCTTCCTGCTCAAGAGTGAGGGAAGAGGAGATTATAAATGGCAATTTTTCATTGGCTCCTAAGAAGGCATACTTTAAAGATTTTGGGAGCTGTTTCAACTCCACATCTAGAGGACTGATGAGTGAAGGCAATAGAGGTGCCTTAGAGGGTGGTAGAGATAGCAAAGTTGGTTTCCATGGGTGTTGCTTTGCTGGCCCCACTTCTGAATTTAAAGCTTTCACTAGCTCAAGCCCAAGTGTAGGGGCTTTCTCTTCCACTGTTTCATTCCACACTTCTTCAAAATATCAAACAAATCATCACTATAAAGCAGCCGGGGGAGAGTTTCTTCCACAAACTCATCCAGCACATTAATGGAAAAACAATCCTCATTATCCAAATGAGGTTGATGGGCTGCATCATACATATTCAACTTGACTTTCATATTGCCAAAAGTTACCTCCATTACTCTTGATCTACATTATATACATGCATTTGCAGTGGCCAAAAATGGCCTGCCCAAGATCATGGGGATGGAGGTAGCACACTTGCTTGGTTCCATATCCAGCACCAAAAAATCAGCTGGGTAAAAGAATTTATTAACTCCAACTAAGACATCCTTTATGACCCCCACTGGTTTCCTCTTAGATCTGTCAGCTAATTGCAAGACCACATGTGTGGACTTCAACTCTCCTAGGCCCAGCTTCTCATAAACTGAGTATGGAAGCAAATTCACACTAGCTCCTAGGTCTAGTAAAGCTTTTTCAATGGTGTGATCCCCAATGATGCAAGGGATTGTGGGGACTACAAGGTCTTGTAGCTCAGTTGGGATTGCAATGGTCAACACTTGGTTCACCTTTTCAGCTGAAAAGGCCTTCTTGGATAAATGTATGATTGACTGCCTTTTATGGGTGCAAAGATCATTCAAAAATTTAGCATAGGCTGGCACTTGCTTTATTACATCAAGTAAAGGCAAGTTGATCTTTACTTATTTAAAAGTTTCCATCATTTCCTCCACTTTAGCATTCCCCTTATCAAAAGGAGAAGGTGCTTGAAGTGCCCATGGAAATGGCAAGTGAGGGACTGCTCCTTCATTTGCTGCCTTAGCCAATTCATCACTTTTCTTTTTATTTTCATGTTTTTGTTGGGGAGCATCAATATCCCTCTTATTCAGGCTATGCTGCTCTTGCTACATATCTTTTTGGGCTGTTTCTTTTTCTTTTTCTGTATTGTTCATAGGCTCAATACCAACTTTATTGTCAATCATCCTCCCACTTCTCAAGGTAGTGACAGCTTTGGCTTCTTCATATGAAGAAGAAACTTCACTCACCACATAATTCCTCTTTGAATTGTCCATGGGCTGACTAGGCAGCCTCCCCTCTTCTCTCATTGTTAAGGCATTAGATAGCTGACCAAGGTGGTCTTCTATCTTTTTAATGCTTTGGCTGTGAGAGTGGACTGTTTGGGACAAAAAACCCAAGTTCTATAATGAGGCCAGAACTTTCTCTTCAAAAGAGAGTGATCTAGAATCTGGAGCTTATGCAGTTTGTTGCACAGGCTGAGCCATAGGCTGCTGGTATTGGGGCCTTGGGGCAAAATTCTGCTGATAGGTCTGGGAAGCAGGTTTATAAGGCATTTGCTGCTATGGATAGAACTGCTATTGGAACTGGTGCTGCTAGTTTTGATTTTGAACATTGTCTTACCTCCACAACAGATTAAGGTTGTTTCTCCAAGAGTAACCAACATTTGGCTGCTGGCCAAAGGTCTGAGCAACCTGCACATGTTCCATCACTAGTTCAAGAAATTGGGCAGCAGAGGGACAATCCTGAATGGGATGAGTGGGAGATTGGCAGATGAAGCATGTCTCTTGCACATTAGCAGCCATTAGAGACTGTATTGTTCCCATCATTTTCTCTAACTTTTGGGTCAAGCTGGCTACCTTTCTTTCCAGGTCATTATACCCACCAATCTCATACATTTTACCTCTTATTGTATTATCCTTCACCACTCCTACTGGAGTCTCAATGTCCCTAGTGAGAGACTCCTGCTGTAAGGAGTTTTCACCAATGACATTAAACAATTCCTAAGCTTCCTCAGCTATTTTATGAAGGTATGTGCCTCCACAAGAAGCATCCACTATATTTCTACTCTTGGAGTCAATTCCTTGATAGAAATTTTGTACAAGTAGCCATTTAGGAACTTGATGGTGGGGGCATTGCCTTATTAGCTCCTTGAATCTCTCCCATGCTTCATGGAACCCTTCAGTTGGGAGTTGAGAAAATGAGATGATACTTTTCCTCAACTATCTGGTTCTAAACATGGGGAAGAATTTAGTTAGGAATTGACATTACAGGTCACTCCAAGAGTTGATACTGTTAGGGGGAAGCAAGGACAACCAGGTCCTGGCTTTGTCCTTTAATGAAAAAGGAAATAGCCTATGCTTGGTGGCTTCTGGCCCTAGTCCTGCAATGTTGAAGGTAGTACAAAAGGCAAGGAGTTCATCAACATGCTTGTATGGGTCCTCTTTACTCAAACCATGAAAGGAAGGTAACATCTAGATGGTTGACGATTTAATTTCATAATTTCCCTTTACAGCAGGGAATTGTACGCAAAAGGGAGAGTTATATGCACCAAGTGGATAGTAATCTCTCAACAGCCTTAGTTGCTCACCCATTTCAACAGATTCAGGTGTAGCAGATGTAGGTGGGGTTTGTTTAGGCATAAGAATCTTTTGAACCTCTGAATTTAATGGCACAAGCTGAGGGTTGAGGGTTCTTCTTCCAAACATATGCACAATTACACAAAGTACAACTCAAATTTAACATAAACAGTCAGGAATTTCAGCACAAGTACAAACAACTATTAGATATAAAAATCCACAGATCTAGAAAAAAAATAAAGGAGTAAAGGGATGCAAACTTTAGCACAACCTTTTGCACAATACTCCTCTTTAAGTGCAGCTTCCAATATGCAGTAATTTAAAACCACTCCAAATAAAACCAAACTTCAAAAGCAGTTAGTTAACTTTAGCACAATCTATCACAAGTCTAAAATGTATACTAAGAAAAACTTAGATCAACCAATTTTAGGCACACAGATCCTCGGCAGCGGCACTAAAAACTTGTTGTTGGCTTACCTTGTGCTTCAAAAAGGGGTTAAAAATAAAAAAATTAAGAGTCTATGGACTGCACACCAAGGTAAGCATACACATAACCTACAAGTAATCAGGGCTGTTGTAACAAGTTTGAAAGGGTGAGTAGGGGTATGTCCACAGGGAAATGTGTGCTTCAAATTTACCAAATCTCCATATCTAAGATAGATCTGGCACCCTACCTTCTACTACTCTAAACAAAAATAGTAAAAGGAAGAGGAGAGGTTTTAGAGGGTTATCACTTTAAGCTAAACTACATAAACAAAAGAGAATTAATTGCATAAATAAATTGGGATTAACCAAAGAGCTCATATTTTGCAAATGAGGGGAAATTTAGTGAAATTAAAACAGAAAAATAAGGAAGAGTAGCTCAGGATTTGGTCTCACTACTACTTAGGTGGTTTGCCAACGCTATAAGGGCTCAATTTGTAGTAATCTCTCAGCTGGCCACAAGCACAGCTACAGGGTTGAAGGATTTGATCTAAGTTTGAGAATTGGAGTGATCTTAAGGCTATGATTTGCTCACTTCAATGGTCACAGATCATCCAATAGAGTCCCTCCATCCTAAGGCCTTCATCAGAATATGATAATCACTACAAATGCTGTGGATGCTAGGCCACAGGCCCCAGCAGTCACAGGTCTATGAGATCTAGGAAGATCAAATGGTATTCAAGATATCTACCAGTTAAGTGGGTGGGTTGGTCCCATCTACACAAATTCGATCGAGAACCAAGTGAAACTAGATAATCTATAGATCTAGTTAAGCAATAGAATCAACAATTCATTGAATTAAACACAATGTACAATAAAATGCTCTCAGATTTATAGTCAGTGCAACATTCGATCCACAATAATGCTCTCAACTTCTCCAAATTATAGATGAACCTCACCCTTGCTGCTTAAAAGAGTTTAGCCAACCATGATTGGCTAGGGAAAGAATGGGAAAAGCAGGAAAAGAGAGGGAGTTTTTAGAGGGAAAATAGATCTTGAACTAAGCTCTAGTTCTCTCAAATTCTGGATGGTTCTTTTGTAAAACTTCTCTTCTATTTATACCTTCTTCCTCTGTCTCAGATCCGTTTCAGCCAATCAGAGCCCAAGAGAATAATTTTATTATTCTGGGTTGCTGATGTGGCTGATTTCTCTTCTAGAAGCTCTTCTCTTATTGGCCACAATCGGTAAGTACATGTGAGGCAGTTAGGGTTTTCAATCGTGTGTAGTTGAGTACCAAAATTACCCTCAGGGGTCGCTGACATGCTTTGGGATGTGTGCGCAGACTTCTGAAATTAGTAGCTGCTGAAGAAACATGCTAAGAAGTTCCTAGTTCGAGTGTCAAGAGGTTCTCTGTGGATTTCGATAGGATTGATAGCTCTCAATAGGATCTAGAGGCTTCTCGACAGGATTGAAAACATCTCGAGATGTTGATCTGCACTCGTCGATAGGATTCGAGTTCAATTTAACCTTCTGTCCAATTCTTCATCCATCCTCTCGGCAGGTTATAATTAACCTATCAACTGGTTATACAAACTACCACTGAGTTCTCAATAGGTTCTATCTATCCTTACGAGAATGTGCCTGGCTTCAGGTGAGTTGTCGACAGGTTGTCTTAGACTACTCGATAGGTTCTGCTGAACCTCTCGACAAGTGCTTAGAACCTCGCGACTTCCCCTGTACCTTGTTGTAAGCTGTCGATAGGATCCACACTGCACATCCATCCTCTCGATAGGTACTAGATTCCTCTCGATCTCTTTATAGTTTCCCCTCAGAACCTCTCGATAGGCTATAATTAACCTTCAGAACTTCTCGACAGGTACTGGGGAGCTCTCGATAGCCTAACTTCAGTGCTTCCACAGTTGGCACACCTCTCAAGTGTGATGTTCTTCATTTATTCAACATCCAGTAACCTTTTGGTGGATTAAATCTTCCTTATCTACAATTGCACTTAGCCTCAAGCCTTTCCAGTTAGGCTTAAAACAATCTCATGAACTTTTGAGGCTTTTGTGGACTGCTTGATTGGTTGGCCCTTGGGCTATAAGGTCACATATTGAGCAGAAAATTACTTCTTTGGCTATTTTAAGTGGATATCTGCACTAAGCTTGCAATTTGTTGCTTATCTATAAAGTACACTTAAAACACATTATTAGTCACCTCAAAGGTTCACCAAAGGTAAAGTTAGGAGGTGAAAAATGGTATTTTTCACTGCTTAACATAGGGTCACACCCTCTGTCTTCCAAGTTCCACAGAATAATGCATGTCACATTTCTCTTTTTGGGAATAAATGTAAGCCACTGTAGAAGTCTGTCGAAGAGTGGGAAGTGAACACCTCTCTGATTCATCTTTTGCGTATACTGCTCCCTTGTGAAAACTATGCAAAGGGAATGTAGTGCAACCGAAGGCAGTAGATAAGTGACGGAGAAGGTTGGTGAGGGACGGCTCAACCCACCATCATTATATGGGAGTTTGAATTCGGGGTGGGTTGTGATGGTGTAAAGTATAGGAAGTGGGGAAAATGGTATATGGTTTCAGATTTGGGTTAAGTTTATGGTAAAGTGTAGTTCTAGTCGACGATTCAGCATCTCGAGTAGGTCGTTGGTGCTTCAGATCTTTTACTTTCTTTTGTGCAGCCAGGAGCTTAGCTCTATGTATTTGATCAAGTTGCTTACTAAAATCATTCTGGGTATGATCTTCCATCATGGGGTTTTAAGTATGAAAGATTGAAGACGAAAGGGATGAGATGGTTTATGGATGGGTATGGATTTTATAGGGAAAGTATTAAATTGTCACTTCGAGTAAATGTCTCTGTGTAAGTTCCTAGGCTAGGGTGGTTGAGAAATGGTGGTCTTGAATGGAAAGGTTGTTTGATTCCCATATGAATTGAATGGGTCTGAAATCCACTGTAATTGATAAGATAGTTCACTAGAATGGCCTGTTTCCTAGAATTGTCATTTACAATTCTAGCTAAAAGTGAACCGCTGAGAAGATTCTTCAGTTGAATTGCATTCGCTACAATTCAACACTGTTGCTCGTAAATCCATATGTTCAATCAGTTACAAATGAAAAGATTCATTCGATTGGGTGTATCCTATGCTCTGTGAATCGTATGGAATTCTTCTAAAAGAAAGAATAATAATGTTGATATACATATGTTACAAAATTTTGCTATGGGTGAGTTGGTAGCTCGACGGGCTCTAGAGGGAGTTAAGTAAGAACAGAGGGAGTTGATGTGCCTCCCAAAAATATGCGTCCTCTAGACATTCCAACTGCATGCGAAGGTGATACGTTACTCTCTCTATCGGAAGGTAATAGCTACTCAAATTTCAGTTTCCAATATAAGATGATTAAGTAATTGTGTCTGGATACAACTTTGTTTCATCCTACAGTAGGCTTTGTGCACTAGAGTATCCTCGATAGCAGTGTGGCAATGGGCTCATGTGTGGTAAGAAGGAATAGAAGGAAGTCGGGAGACTGATTGAGTTGGTCCATGGTTAGGAGCACAGGCTTCTCCTTGTTGGGATGTTGGGTATGGTTTTATACCCACCAGAGATTGAATGTTTGTCTTCCAAATTTGTAGTGTTGGAAAGCAATTCATCGACTTTAATTTGTAAAGTTTTCCTTTCTTAGGAAGCATACGTGTTGAAGTCTCTGAGTCAATCTCACCCGATGCATGGTTTTGCACCGGTTCTTCATTAAGGGTACTCAAAAAGTTTCCAAGCTTCTTTTATTGCAAATTCATGAAACATACCACCACATGCAACATCAATCAGATGTCGGGTTGTAGTGTTAAGTCCTTCGTAGAGGGAAAGTACTATTTTCCCTTTCGTGACCCTGTGGTGAGGATACCTATGCATCAGATCGTTGAGGCAATTCCAACTTCCCAAAGAGATTCATTCGAAAATTGTTGAAACGTTATGATCAGAAACCGAATTCGAGTTCCTCTGTATGTGGGATAGTATTCCATAAGGAATTTCTGTTTCAACTCTTCCCAATCAGCTATCGAATTTCGAGGCAAAGAGTGTATCCACTGCTTTGCTTCGTCTCAGAGAGAATATGAAAATAACCTCAAACGGATACTTGTGTTAGGTAAATTCATGATCCTGATAATAGTGCATATTTCTACGAATTTATTTAGATGCAACAAGGGGTCTTCATCCATCAGCTAGTGAAAGATAGGTAATATTTGGAGTGTATTGGGCATAATTTCGAAAGATTCATTACCAGCAATCTGGGTGCGAATGCATGGGTGTAGTGTAAGAGGTGTCAATGCATAGTATTCCTCATTGTTCTAGCCTTACTTTGGCTTACTCATGCCAGGTCCATATTGATTTAGAATTAAGGCAGGTTAGCTAGAATACAGTATGTCTATTTTTAGTTTACATTTACATGATTTTTATTCTAGAAAGCGGGGAAAGAAACAAATTTGAGTTTCTAAATTCCATGGCCGACAGAAGCTGGAAACTTTTAATTCGTTGCTTCGAATAAACTTGTAAAAGACTAAGAAGAGATCAAAGAAAAAATAAAAATATAAAGAAATATAAAAAGAGAGATAAATATTGGTTTCTAAAAGGATAAAAATATTAGATAAAAACTTGAAAGAATTAGATAAATCCGCTTTCCCGGCAGCAACACAAAAAACTTGACTTGCCTGTTATTGTGTATTATAATTATATTAAATTCAACTCTTAACCTATTGGAAGCGCACAATGAAAATTATAGCATAGCATAGGATCGTTCCCACGAGGAAGTTCATTATCTTATTAATTTCTATTTCTATATTCTATCTAAATCCTTATCCTAAAAACTTCTATTTTTCTTTAAGATTTCGTAATCTACTGGAGAAATATGAATAAAAGAATGGTTTTCTAAACTAAAGTGTATAAAAATAAATCCTAATCCTCCTTCAGATTAAGGTTGTCAATCTTAATCTTCAACTTTCGGATATTAATGAAAATAATCAGTATCGTTACATTTGGTCACTAGAAGTCAGAGTCAGACACCTCCAAATTGAAACTAATTGACAGCACTCATGACACTAAGGAGATGATCTAAGGCTTTCATTTAGACAGTTTGAGCCTAAAATTTCTACCCATTCAACTGCCCCTTTGCTTACACTCTTCGAGCCTTAAATCCACTTTTCTTCAACAAACACTAGAGTAATTGAACCTAAACCCCATGACCTGATTCAACCTTACCCTCACTCTGAGATTTCAGAAGGTAAAGGAGAAGAAGTTGAAGACAGTTGAGAGGAGTTCAACATTTGGTGGAAGGAGAAAAAAGTAAAGTGTAGACAAGCAGTGTATCAGTGGTATATGTGTGGCAATTCATCATAAAAATTATAAAAATATATTAAAAAAAGGAGAGAGAAAAAGAATAGAGAAGTCAAAGAAGTACTTCATCTGAAAATTAAAAAGAAGAGAAGAAGTTGGCCACTTTGACTCTGAAAAACACAAATGAAGATGAAGTTATGCTGAAATGAAGAAGGTGAAGTCATGAACCACCTCCTCCCCTTGCTGGTTTCTCATTTTTGAATCCCTCATACCCCTTTTATTCTTTTTAAACCTCAACCATAAGCCACATTACAACCCACCAAAAAGACCTTGTTGATTCAAAGTGAAGTGAGCGGTCATGTGGAGAGGAGGAGATGTCTAATCTATGTTTAAAATACTTGGAGATGTTAGGAAGATAGATGCAATGCCTATGCTCATGCTTGCAGACCCATTTGGGGTCTGTGACTGATCTTGAGCTAAGGAGAATGTGAACACCCTTGGAGACTCATTGTTGAGAGATAGCCCTGGTGAGGATTGAGTCTGAAATTTAACTTTGTTGGGGTGCCTTCTAAACCTGATTTTTGAATTTAAGGCAAGCTTAGTACTTGTTTGTGCACATTATATTTCTGATATAAACTGATTGGTGGTGAATTAAAGACATGTTAATTTTGAGTTTTAATTAGCTGCATTACTGCTGTAATTCCCTCTGATTCGTTTTAGAATGGGTGGAAATAAGCTTTATTCATTGAATTATGTTTTGTCATAGACTGCACTCTACTTAACTATTTAAATGGTGAAGTTTGTGGGTACCTTCACTGAAAACCCTTAGGAGACTTCACTCCTCCACTAGGGATCACCTAGGGGTTTAAAAGGCTTGATGCATATGCTAAATGCATCCGTGCTCCCCACAAAAGTGGCATTTACTATTTTGAATAACTATTTTAATTTTTCCTTTGCTGAAAGACTAGCAAAGATTAGGTTTGGGGGTGTGTTAGTCACTGAAAAATGCCATTTTTCACCTCCTAACCTAGCCTTTACTACACCTTGGAGCCATCTAATAATTACCTTTTGAGCAAGTTTTATAGTTAAGAATAAAATTGGATCTTAGTGCAACAATCCACACTTTGGAGGCCAAGAAGAGAGGATTAAAAGCCAAATCTTGGAGCTATTTGAAGACCATATAGTACACCATAGTGGTACACACCATAGTGATCATTTGGATTGCCTAAGTGGGCCCTAGAAGTCCAATAGACGAAAGAAAGTTTACCCTAAGCAGAGGAGACTGCTGCAGCAGTCTCTGCATAGTAGCAGACAAGCACAGAGGAATCCTCACGCAGTTCATTTTGCTCAGAAAATCCTCTCGCACAGATTTCGCGAAGCTCAAGCCTGCAGCATTTAAATAGCTCGCGTAGATCTCGCATAGTTCACTGAGGGAAAGGTTTCAAATTTGCACCACGCTCAGTTCTCGCGCAGATCAGCTTCAGAAGGTTTGCTTCACGTAGTGCTCGCGCAAACCTCGCACCCTTTAAAGACAGTACCAGCCATGCAAGAAGCGCATGTCATCCTAGTGATCATCTGTGCAAAACTCAAAATCCATCCTCGCGAGCCGCAATTCAGCTTAGCCAGATCTTCGCGACCTGGGCTACCTGGAGCCTCATTTGCTCAAATTGTGCTATTCACAACAAAGTGAACTTCGCAAGCTCTTCTTCTGTGGCAACTCTAGCCACACGAGAGCCACGCGAGAAGCAAATCAAGTAAAGCCAACCTTGCGAGGCATGGGCTCCCTACTTCTCAGTCCATACACAGGGGTATTCTTAGGATTCTACAGTAGTTAGGGCACACATCTCGAGGTGCCAAGCTATTTCCCACTTCCCGAGGCAACACTTGGCCACAAATGGGCCATGACAACAACTAAAATGAGGGCATTTTTCTTCTAATTTCTGATTGGCTACTACACATAGCTACTACCAAGGGTTGTATATATATGGAGCTATATTCTGTTTCAAGGGAGATCTGAGAATAGCTGGACCATAGCTTATGTTAGAATTAGGGTTAGGGTTTAGTTTCCCTTCTTCTTTTCTTTTCTTTTTCTTCTTGCCTTAGCACAACAACAATGCTGGGCTAAGTTCTTTGTAGAAGCTGAGTTTATTTTTGTATTGTAATCAATTTTATGAATACATAGAGAGTTGTTTTTGGAATTCTTTGCTGATTTAACCTTAGCTGTCTATTTCTCATCATTTTTACTTTATTTTCTCACTCCATCATCATCCTTCTTTCCCCCTTTCTTTAGTTTTATTTTTTGTTTTTAAAGTAGTGTAGATAGTGACACCCCAAACTCTGGAGGTCTACTATACAACCCTTATGGCTCTAGATCAGATTTCTCTGTGGGACAACCCTTTCTTATCAAAACTTGCTACAACAGGCCATGGATCTTGCAGGACTATGTGTTTTTAGATTGATGTTTTCATCCATTTTACTCCACCTTTTGATTTATTTTTGACACCATATATTTTGCCACACATGTTCTTGTAAATTAATTAGCAAATCTAAAAAGAGACCAACAATGACTTCCAATGGGTCATCAAACACTTCGACGAGTTGACTCAAGCCATCGTGGAACCCACAGAGGAAATCAACTTCGGCATCGAGGATAAGCCCAAGAAGCTACTGAATCGTGCAACGCTTAGCCCTAAGGAATGGCAACTGATTATCTAAGTCCTCAGCTCTTTTGCATGGTCCTACGAGGACATGCCTGGTCTGGACCTAAGTTTAGTAGAAGATTGTTTGGTCCTGAAACTCGATGCGAAATCCGTCAAGCAGAAACTCAGAAGAATGCACCCGTAGATAGTGCTACAAGTCAAAGAGGAAGTCGACAAGCTACATAAGGCAAAATGCATTCGAGTCATCCTATATCCCAAGTGGGTTGCAAATATAGTACCTGTCGCTAAGAAAGTCGGTAGAGTATAGGTGTGCATCGACTTCCAGAATCGCAACCAGGCGTGCCCAAAAGATGACTTCCTACTCCCACACATCGACACTCTAGTCGATAATACTGTTGGACATGAGATGTTATCCTTCATGGATGGTTTCTCCAAATACAACTAGATTAGATTAGTAGAATCAGACCAAGAGAAGACTTCCTTCACTATGCCATGAGGAGCTTAATATTACATCGTCATGCCTTTCGGGCTCAAGAACGCAGGAGCTACATATCAACATGACATGATGGTATCTTTCATGACATGATGCACAAATGTGTAGAAGTCTACGTCGATGACATACTGATGAAGTCTCAAACACTAGCGAGACATGTTGAAGCCCTTCGACTCATACTGCATGATCAGAAAAGTATCGACTGAAGATGAACTCGAAGAAATACATGTTCGGAGTAAGCTCGAAAAAACTACTAGGATTCATAGTTAGCAAATGAGGAATCGAAGTCGATCCAATCAAAGTCAAAGCCATTCTCAAGATGCCACCTCCCAACAACATTAAGGAACTACGACACTACTCAAAGGAGGAGCCGAGTACATATGGGATGACCAGTCCCAGCAAGCCTTCGACAACATCAAGAAATACCTCCTCAGCCCTCCAATATTATCACCACCAGCTCCTGAAAAACCCCTGATCCTCTATGTCTTAGCCAATGAGAAAGCCAAGAGGGTAATCCTAGGCCACCACGATGAAGACAGCAAGAAGGAGAAGGCCATCTACTACCTCAGCAGGATGATGGTTGAGTATGAATAAAAATACACTGCAATGGAGAAGACTTGCCGGAAACTAGTGTGGGCTTCAACAAAACTACGACACTACTTCAGAGCACACAAGATAATGATACTAGCACGCATGGATCCTCTGAAGTACTTCTTTGAGAAGCCCGCTATTGTTACGCACTCTTTCCGGGTTCCTCTCGGTCCCCCGAAAGAGTGGTCCAATTCGGTCCAAGTGGACTCTGGCAAAGGCGATGAATGGAAAATTAGAAGATATTAAAATAAAAAATAAATTCTAAGAGGAAAATACCTGATTCGTTGCGATCACCAGCTACAGATGTTTATCGACGCTGCAACACGTCACTGACTATGTCTTTAGGGGTGTGGGTTCGACTTCTTTACTGAATCGTCGGCCTGCCAACATCAGTAGCACTAGGGCACCTAGAGGTTAATTTATATAGTTTTCCTATTCCTTCTCAATTTCTAATTGCTTTAGTTTTCCTACTCTTACCAGGAATCTAATTAATCTAGTCTTCTAGTTATTCTAGAAGTCTAATTAATCTAAATGTGCTAATCCTATTAGGAGTCTAACTAACTTAAGTATCCTAATCTTATTTGAAGCCTAATTGGCATTAGTCTCCTAATTCTATTGGGAGTCTAATCAATCCAAATATCCTAATTCTATTAAAAGTGTAATTAACTTAGATATCCTAAGTCCATTGGAAGTCTAATTATTTTAAATATCCTATTTATACTAGAAATCTAAAAAAAAGGGGTTTGGCCCGCTATGCTAAGGAGGATCGACCCCGTTCCCTTGGGCAAATCGGTTAGCTAAGGGTCATTTAAGAGTAAGATAGATTAAAAAACTAATTTTGAATTGAAAAGTTAAAATTTTGAAGATGAAGATTAGAATAGGAGAAAATTATGAATTAGAAGTGATTAAGACTAGAATTTGAAATATAGTCTACGATTTAAAATAATCATAGACTAAGACCTGGTTCTAGAAACTAAAATCGAGAACTAGAGATAAAGAGAACTAAGAATTTGAATTTAAAAATTAAGAGTTGAAACCGAAGATCTAAAAATTAAGAGACTAAGAACTAGAAAAAACTGTGAAGAGAACTAGAATTTAAAACTAGAAACTAAAAAAAACCAGAATGAAATTTAAGGATTAAAACTAAGAAGTGGTTCTAGAAGCTAAGAACCAGAAATCAAGAACTAAAATTTAAGGACTAAAATCAAAACCTAAGATCTAAGACCAGAAATTAAGAACTAAAACTAGAACTTAAGAGCTAGAACCTAGAACTAGAACCTAAAACTAGAGTGGAAATTAAGAACTAGAGCTAAAAAGTTACCTGAGGCAAAGTGCCGAAGAGAGAATCTCGAAAACTCGATTGTTGGATGATGATATGTATGGGGTAGGGGGGTCTATTTATAGGTATACGGGTAATTATGCGCCCTGTGGGAGGTGCTCAATTAGCTGGTAAAATCCAATTATGTGCCCTATCTGGTGCACTTAATCAGATTATGCGCCCTATCCCGAGCGCTTAATAACTGTGAGTCGGTGACCGACTCAGTGGGTGACCGGCTGACTGGCCCAGCCAGGTGTTCGAGTTCTAATCTAATTAGAACTAATTGTGCTTCCTGTACAACACACGCAATCGATTGCACGTGCTGGTTTAGGCGTGCAATCGGGTCTTAAGGCGGCTTTTGGAAGGTTAAGGACCGGTCCATGTTGGACCGATTGTGTGCAGTGGTGGGGCGTGTAATTGCCATAGGGCGCGAAATCCGCTCCTAAGGCGACCCACAGGAAGAATAGTCCTGGTCCAAGTGGGACCAATGGCTCGCCAACTATGGGGCATGCAATTAAATTGTGCATGCTAGACAGGGCGCGCAATTCGAGACTTTCCCTGGGTTAAGTTGGGTCCGAATCACAAGACTATTGTTCTTGCCTGTGCTTCAATCATATACTATTATTTTAGCATATAGTCCCCATATTAGGGTTGTGGGGTCTGAGCCACAGAGCTATTGTTTCAACTTGTATTCAACCATATACTATTGTTTCAGTATATGGTCCCTGTGTTAGGGTTGTGGGGTCTGAGCCACAGAGCTATTGTTTCAGCCTGTGTTCAGCCATATGCTATTATTTCAGTATATGGTCCCTGTGTTAGGGTCTTAAAGCTTTCAAAGAAGGTATGTCGCTTATGAAAGTCATGGGTAAGGTCAAAGGTTGATCGAACAGGTTTGTATACTTCGAGAGGGAAAAATTGGGGTGTCTACAGATGCCCCTCTTCGGCATGTCTTTAAGAGTAAGGATGCATCGAAGAACTAGACACCCCTCTTTCGAGGTGCCTTCTCATTTTTTCTAGGAAATTGGTGAGTAAAATCTATTTGTGCTTATTAAAATGAGAAAACACAATGGCAGAAATTAAGAAGAAAATCTACACAAACAAATTTAAACAATGCTTGCAAGATCAGGACTTGTTGTAGCAGGTTTTAAAAGAGTAAGAGATCGTCCCACGGAGATTTGTGATCTAAAATAGTAAATCTTCCAGATCTGCTATAGATCTGGACCTCCTAATCCTAGCCTAACTTAAACTAAGGGAAATAGGAAAAAGAGTTTGAGTTTTGATTGTCACTTTAAACTAAAAAGCAGGAAATTAGATCTAATTAACAACGAAGTTTAACAACAAACCACGGATAACAGAAAGAGAGAATTGTGAGAAATGGCAAATGTTTTGGTAAAATAAAATTCAAATATGGAGAATGAATAGCTAGGAGATAGTTTTCATTGTAAAATTTATCTGCAAACCAGCAGAGTAGAAGATGGATTTGCAGCAATCCTTCATTTGGCTACAAGCACAAATGCAAGGTAGAAGGATCCAAATCTGCCCTGAAATATGGACTAGTCCTAGGGCTATACTCTGTCCACTTGAATGGTCACAGAGTATCCCATGGACATAATCCAGTCATGGGAGAAAGAATTGAAACAGGAAAAACACTACAAATGCTATGGATGCATGGCTATAAGCTCAGGCATCCATAGGTACATCAAATCTGCAAAAATTGATTGAAAACCAAATGATCCTACAAATTAAATGAGCATTAGAACCAGTCATTCATTGAGCTACAAAAACTTTCAACAAATTGACTCTCAGATTTGCAGTCTTTGCAATCCACACTTCATACAATGCTCTCACAACTCAATTTACAAATCAACTAACCCTAGTTGCTACAAAGATTTAGCCAAGCATGGCTAGGCTAAGGAAGAAGAAGAAGAATAGAGAAGGTGGGAAATAATTCAAAAATTCCTAAAACTCTAAATGTTTAAATCTGTTACATTCCCTCTTATTTATACAAATTCCCCAACTGCCTCAGATCTGTTTTGGCCAATTAGAGAAGAGGAGAATCAAATATGTTATAAAACTGATGATGTGGCTGAATTTCCTTCATGTGGTGCCCCAAATCTATTAGAATCAGTTGAGCACACGTGGGGTAGTTAGGTCAAGTACCCTCCAAAGCCGACAGACAGCTACTTGACTCGTGCATCGAGTGATGGAAGTCTCAGGTTATTCATTCAATTAGTTGGAGCTTCAGTAATCGCACCTCGAGGGGTTCAGGCAACTATTCGAGAGGTTACAAGCTTCAGGTGTAAATCTCGACAGGTTGAAGACTTCAGCTCGACAGGTTCTTCAGCAAAATTTAGACCACTTGACAGGTTTAGCATTTACTTCAGCAAACCATTCAAGTGGTTGGCTTTAAGACTTTAGCAGAACTCGACAGGTTAGAGGTTTAGCTCTTGCATCTCGACAGGATTAAAATGTACTACTTGAGTGGATTGAAATGTGAGTTCTACTCACTAGGATTAATGCCCTCAATTGGTTGTTTTGCAGTTGAAGTGCTCAAGCGCATGAATGAGGGCTTCAGCAACTACTCAAACTCTTTAGGTTGCTGAGTGGAAGTCTTCAATTCATGGGGTTGCTGACATCAAATGTGAACTACTCGAGGGCTTCAAGCAACCCCTCCACAGGATCAAAGCAGCTTCAAAAATTGCTCGAAAAGTTCTTTTCAACTGCTTGAGCACTACTTTGTTGAGCCTCTGCTGCTGATGACAGTCTGTTACAGCTCTCTATAATCCCTGGGTGTTCTCATCAGTCAATGGTTGACTCAGATCTCCCTCCTTAAGGCCTTTGTTGCATGGATTTCTGCACATCTCTGTAGATTATTGCTAACTATAAAACACAATCAAAAGCAATTATTAAACAACTCTAAGGTCTAGTAAAGGCTAGGTTAGGAGGTGAAAAATGGTATTTTTCACTGATTAACAAAAATCACAAAGTGTGAACTGGGGATGCTGACATGAAATGCTTGGCTTTCTTATCTATTAGCGAAAGCTAAATGGAGCATTCGAGGGCCCAGTGGTAGTTGTTAAAAGGTGTATCCAATACCGCAGATGCAAGGGGCATCCCATTGCATATCACGACCTGCTGCGAGTGATAGTCAGACTGGGGTATATTGGCATATCCTAATCCATGGGTGCAAGGGGCATCCCACCACATATCGTGACTTGCTGCAAGGGGTAGTCAAATGGGAGGAAAGTCAGCATATCCTAGTCTATAGGTGCAAGGGGAAATCAAATAGAGGGATATTCGACACGATCGAGGTATAGGGGGGCATCATACGAATGTCCAGAGACACGATCAAGTGACCTAATAAGATGTAATATGTAGTAGCGAAGGCTGTCACAAGTCATGTCAAATCGGGCACATCATTGCTCACACCAATGGTGCGTCAGGTGTCCCTTTCCAGTGGACATTCATGATTTCTCATAGTTGAGTATACTTAGTATTCGGTTTCCCTGGGGAAAGAACGAATTTGAATGAGGAGAAGTGAATTTTGATAGATAGGAGAGTTTATTAATTAATATTTTTTTTTATTTGTTTTGAAATTTTGGGGATTTTAGCTTAAGATCAAATTTAGTGGCAAAATGTGGCTTCCGAGACGTCACTCCACTTGTACGAGATTTGTGGACCCTACCGTTTGCGTGGTTGTCAAGGCGACACTTGGTATGTCGGATGCTCTGTCTAACCTTCTCATCGAATACTAATGATTGTCTCTTATGGGAGGACTACAGTGATTCACTAGTCGAGAGAGATGGGTTTTGAGTTAATATTATATAACTATATTTTGCAGAGTATCGAGTATAAGAAGGGGCATTTTACTTACCTGATTTATTGCCAGCGGGAGACTTTTTCTTACGATGGGTCTGGCTGGTTGTTGCTCCTGTGATTGTGTTGCGATGGGACTATGAGTGGCTCCTCCTTCTGGTTGGGGTCGCCTTTGTGGCGTGTAAGGTGACGTGATAAGAGAGGAGTGTTTAGGGGTGGAGTCGTCAGAAGGACTCGAGCTCTTTGTGGAAGCACGAGAAATCATAGAACCACCCACATCATTCGTATCAATGGGCTTTATTGCCTTCAGGCTATTGAGCTTTTGTGTGAATTTTTCCACATGAACTCAAAGCCTTCTTGTTGGTGTTTATGCATTGTCAAGGTGACTTCCTATGCCACTTCATATTCCGATGGGAGTATCGTGATGGGACATTTTGGAGGGGTGTGGTTTGCAATGGGACATTGGTTGCTCCCCTCCCCCTTTTATTCTGCTTGTTGTGTTGGGTCACGCGATGGGACATAGAGGGTCTATTTTCCCCCTCTGTTGATGGTTGCAGTAAGGCCTGATGGATGTTCGGATCACTTGATGAAATGTTCACGATGGGACTTGATAGTTGATGGGTGTGATAGGACGCCGGAGGAGTTTCTCTTCTCTTTTGTTGGTGAGCGTATGCTGCGTCTACTGTGGTATGGGGTATTTTGGGTGATTTGGCTCTTTGCTTCTAGTGATGGGGTATTGGTCGAGCCTTCCCTTTTGCTTGCTATGCGAAGTCACGCGATGGGATCTCGGGGAGGGATAACAGGCCATTGGACATTGGCGGTCCTCCCCTTTTGGTAGTGCACCGTGGTGGGTTATGGCGGGACTTGGTGGTTATGGCTTCTTGAAAGCTATGTTCATTTCGCTCTTTGGTAGGTGTTAGATTATATGAGGAGATAAGGTTGTAGCGGTATTGCGGCGGGACATGTTCACGAGTGTGTGATAATGTGTTGGTTTGGTGACTCCTTGACTGTTTTGACATCGTAATGGGGCGATGATGGTATTTTTTTTTCTTTTATGGTAGGTGATGTCTTGAGATCATTTCGAGATTTGCCCTTTGGCCTTTGCGATGAGATTTTTGGGAGGCTCATTTTTGGCTTTTCGCGACGGGACATTGGTCGAGCCTACCTTTAGTCACGCAGCATGTGAGGTCACATGGTGGGGTTTTGGCATCACGATGGGACATGTTATTGTCGGGTTGTGTGAGGTTACGCGATGGGAGTCTCTCTCTAGTCGGTGTGTGGGGTTACGCGATGGGACAAGGGAGAGTGATTTTGATCGTGATGGGACGAGTAGCGTGATTGGCTACTTCACCATTGTTAATTCTCACTTTGTGTCGCGAGGGGGCTTTGTATTTAGTGATGGGGTTATGAGCGATGATTTTGTTTTATGTTGGCTTGTTTAGTGCAGCGGGTGTTGGGGAGTAGTCACGTGTACGTGTGACTACGCGATGAAACTCTTGGGAATAATTTTGATTGTCGTGGGACATTATTTGTGGTAGCATCTCAGGGGGTGATTTGGTTGTGATGGGACCGCGAGGAGCAGTATATTTGCAAGCATGCGATGGGACTTCAGGGGATAATTCAGACTGTGGTGAAGGCATTAATCTGCAGGTGATTGTCAGGGGGTGACTTGGCTGCGATGATTCTACTTGATTTAGTCCTTTCTGATCTTCTTAGACTTATTTGGGTATTTATTTAATTTTATTAGATTTTATTTGATTTTATTAGATTTATTTGGGTATCTATTATATTTGTTTGGGCATTTATTTGATTTTATTTGGAGAGTTTACGATTCTATTAAGGTTGTCTTGAGATTATCTTGTGGTCCAGATGGGTTAGAGTTTCATTTTAGGGATTTTTAAAGCATTTTTGGCATTTTTTTTGTTTAAGGTATGAGTTTTGTCTTATTTTAGTTTGAGGTGAAATTTATCAAAGGTATGTGAGTCTAATTTCTAGAACTCTCGAGGGAAGTTAGATGTTTTAATCCTATTGGCTTATCTAACTTTCTTTGGATTTGTGTTTCTTGAGGGTAAACGTTGTGTGATTATTGGCTTATCTAAGTTTGCTAGGGATTGTGTTTCTTGAGGGGTAAGTATTGTGTGATTATTGGCTTATCTAGGTTTGCTAGGGACTGTGGTTCTTTTAAGGAGCATGTGTATGGTTTGGGTTTAATGAGATGGGGGGTGCTTAGAAATGCGGCACTTGTCACATTGTGGTGACGGGAGCTTTGCCTATAAATAGGTATTTAGGGGTTTTTGTTTTATTTTGAATTTTATTTATAATTTTGTAATAATTTTTTGGACTTGTAGAATTTTAACATATTTTGATGTCTTTTCTTCCTTTTTATTTTGTATCCCGGGTGTTATGCCCAAAGAGATTTGTAATTATGTATTTTGTGCATTTTTTTTTTTGAGGATGAGATGTATTGGGAATTCGGGGTGGTGCAAGGGTTGATGATGTTAATCTGACCCGAAGTGCCACCCTATTGGGGGAAGAGATGGAAGAGTCAAAGGTTTTCGAAAGGAAAGAAAGGGAGAGAGTTGTGCCAGAGTTTACGTGATCGACGCCAGTTGCTGCTCGGTAGGCTCTGCGGGTTATTCTTTAGTCAGCCCTCCCTCGGGGGTTTCCAAGATTAGCCTTCCATACGTGGGTCCTGTAGATCCTGGGTGGCTTTCTATGAGTCACTCTTTCTTTTCCATCAATTCGGGGCTCTGCGATGCCGATGCTTGATCGTGTAACGTGAAGAATTGCATCATAAGCAGCATCTTAGGGGAATAAAGAAGTGAAGATGAGAATTTTGTTATAATTTGTTCAGGGTGTGCATCCTCCCCTGGCTTTCCATCGTCTTTCGCTCGAAAAATTTGGGTTCAGGCATGCACTGCTCGAACATGTTGATTTTCAACTTTTTATTTTATATTGTATATTCAGAGGGGATGCCCTCGATGTAGTTTGTAATAATTTTTTTTGACAATTATGAGAAGAACTTTTATTTATAATTACTTGATTTTTGGTTAATTTTGATTTAGCTTAGTTAATTTTGCTTGGTTTGCTTTATGTAGTTGAGTGCATTTTTAATTTGGTTAAATTTTAATTTTTTATTATTATTTAATTTTTTTTTTAGGCTCCGGAGTGTTTGGGTGTGTTTTTGAATTGGTTGGTGCTGATTAAGGGTCATGTTTTAACGGGCTCTAAGGTATGGTGGCGAGCGTTTTGGATGTTTAAGTGTGTACGAGGGGCATTTTTTAATTTTCGGAGTGCATGGACATAAGTATATAAGTTCTTGGGCTATAGGTGTGGTTTTAGATGTGGCTAAGTGTAGGAAGCACATTTTTTGGTCATGTCACAGTGCAATACGCTGCATAATTCACGGTATGCATAATTCAATTTCTTGTCAGATCGGTGCACGTGAGTAAGGAGTCCAGGAGGGTTAGTGCGTGCCCCAATGTGTGCGCATAATTAATTACGCGCCCAAGTTAGCGTACGCAATTAGAGTGTCACCCAGTCATTGTGCAGGTGACCTTTCAAATTATGCAGCGGTTGGAGGGCACAGAATCGACTTTTGGGTAGACGATGGTCGAATTACGCACTCTTGGTGCAGCGTGCGATTCGAATTATGCGCCTGTGAATGGACGTTGGATTCAATTGCTTGCCTGCTTCAGGGCGCACGATTGACTCGCATTCTATATAAGCTGAAAATTTTTCATTTTCTCCCATGCTTTCTGGTTTCTTCTCGAGTCTCTGCTTTCCTATCTCCAGTGCCTTGGTTCTCGTGTTTTACGATATTTTGTGATCTGTCTGTTTGTTTTGAGCGCAGTTTCTTCTGTTCTTCCTAGTTTTTCGAGATCTTGCTTCTGAGATGGAGTTCGAGAATGGTGATCGACTTTACATGAGTACTTCAAAGATGGAGCAGATGATGGTGGGGGAGGTTGGGGAGACTTTCGAGATTCGTACCGGCACTAATGTCGTGGTGGAGGGTGATGCTGAGGTGGTGGTCAGGGAGGATGCCCTAGAGGGTGACGAGGACGAGGATGACAATGTTGGTCCGCGTCAGGGTATGGGTGCGATGCGCATCCCCTTGGAGTTCTTTGTGCGAGGCCAGGTAGGCACCCATGAGTAAGAGTCTTCTTTTATTACTTAGTGATTTAGGTTATGACATAGATTTCTTAGGATTTGGAATCCCTTTTAATTTATGTTGAACCTGCATCTGGTGTAGTGTGCGTGTGCATTCGTGCATCATCTTTGTATCGAGTTCTAGGCCACGTTTATTTTATTGTTCTGTCTTTATTTTATCATGTTTTGTGTTCTTATCACAGATTGTCATTTGTGGTTTGTGATTATTGCATATTTTACTGCTTTATCTTATTAGGATTAGGTTTACTTGTTGCTTGTAGTTCTTGCTAGTCTTAGCATAGTCATAGGTGTTGGTCTTATTTTGTCTCTTCTCATTTTTCATTATTTTTTAGGAGCTCCCAGTGTTGGCCATCAGCACTGTGTGGTCGGAGTGCCACACCTTGTACCGTGCCTTGCCTGAGTTCCAGCAGGAACTGTTGGTGGCTTTCGACTTCGAGCCAATTTTAGAGTTGGAGGCCTTCCAGGTCGACTAGGGTCTAATCGGGCCAATCTTGGAGAGGTTGAGGGAGGAGCAGCAGGACTTGCTCTTCCCAGTAGGGATGTTACTACTGACCCCAGAGGATTGGGGTCCGCATTACTGGGCTCAGATTCAAGGGGGAGCCGGCGACCGATCAGATGGAGGGGGATTATTTAGCGGTGTGCGAGGAGATTCTTAGAATCGCATATCATTTCAGTGGATCTGGATTAGGAGTGGTCCGTGTTACCTGGTTCTTCGATACCTTTGCCAGTGGATTCATCCCTCTGAGACATCACTCAGAGCAGAGGGTGGTGTTTCAGATGCGTTGTGAGGTGATGGCATGCCGAGAGACTGTGACGGAGCCGGGAGTGGCAGTAGACCGAGTGCTCCGGGCATTCTTGATGCACTTCCTTGGGGCAGTGCTCTTTTCTTCTTCCACTTGGGTGTGTCACCAGGTTGTTTTTTACGCTTTTTGGGAACCTGGAGCGAGTTCCCACCTATGCCTAGGGCACAGTGGCATTGGCGCACCTCTACGAGCAACTGCACTGTAGAAGGAGAGGCGTGGCCACCATCAGAGGTTTTCTCCCCTTTCTCCAGGTGAGTCTTGGTTAATTTGTCAGGCTTATAAAGTTTTAGTTGCCTTGCCTTTCATCTTAGTGATAGTATTTGTTCTTCCAGTTCTGGGCGTATAACCACTTCGCCTTCTTACGCCCCCGGGTCCCAGCAGAGATCACTTTTACGTTTCTGCGGATGCACATGTGGCGGAGGGCATTGGGGTGTCGTTGCTAGTCTTCAGACTTGTAAACCGCGCAAGATCTTTTTAAGGATATGCATGTAGGGCAGGTATGTGCTATCTATGTTGTCAATGTCTTTGTTTTTTAGATTTTGAATTTACTAATGATTGTTTATTTGTTTCCGGCTATAGGTGATTTGGAGGTCCTATGCAGTCGGGGAGGATGCTGAGGAGCCAGTGAAACAGTCTGGCGAACCCTTCTTTGACATGGACATCTGGGTCCATTGCTTTTAAAAGGTGGAGCACATCCACCTTTCTCGTGCAATTCGGCAGTTGGGGCTCCTTCAGGGAGTCCCCTCGGAGATTCACCACAGAGTGGCGAAGAGGATGACCGGTCCTCCTGGTCGGGACTTCGCGTCTAGGATGAGGGCCCAACTCGATGATTTTAGGGCCGGGGGGACTAGGGTGATCGGAGTACGCTATGAGGCAAACGCCCGGGAGTTCACAAGGTGGTTCCAGGAGTTTGGCGATGGCCGACTCTTCACAAGTCCCTTTCACGGGAGTGGCTCTTTTATGGTCAACGGCCCTGAGTCGGCCTCAGCATTGAGGGAGAGGTTGGTCGCATTAGAGTAGGGCAACCTAGGTGTGGACATTCACGGAGCATTGGATGCCTCCACAGGGTGATGGAGAAGATGGGGTGCAGTTCTTGTCCTAATGAGGAGATGTTGCGCTCCCTGACGATCTTAGTCTTCCAGGCCAGAGCAGCAGAGGATGAGCTGAGGGCTCACCTGGTGGAGACTCGACGATCTCTAGTGAGTCAATTTATTTAGTTGTTAATGTATGTTCATTTAATTTCTAGTTAGTTTAATATGATAGTTTGGTTTCATTCCATTTTCGTTTGCCAGATCGAGAGAGAGGGTGAGGTCGCCAATCAGGGGGCGATGATCGAGTTACTACGAGGTCAGTAGCAAGCTGGTCTGGAGGTAGAGGCCATCCTACATTCTGAGATCGACCGACTGGTAAGTGTTTATATTGATTTGGTTTTATTAATCGTTAGCATATTTGTTTTGTCATTTTTGATGTGCTTGTTATGTGTCATATTTGCAGAGGTCAGAGCTATCAAGTGCTGGGGTATCCGCTCCAGCATTTGATCCTTCTTCGGCTGCCTTGTCGAGTCGAGAGGATCCCACGACAGCTCAGCTTCGGGCTGAGCCGGAGCACTGGGTGAGTTTCTTTTACTTTTTGAGTTGTTGTTCTATTTAGTTCATCTAGCATTTTGCTAATATGTTGTTATATGTTTCCAGCGTCAGGTTGCTAAGGACCTTGATAGCAACTTGTTTATGTCATCTAATTAGGTCTTAACCTATTGCAAGTGCATAATAGAAATTATAGTACTAGGAAAGGATCGTTCCCATAGAGACAAGTTATACTATATTAACTTAATTTTTTGAAAACTTACACTTATCTTTTAAGATCCTAATCTATTGGAGAAATATGAATAAAGAGTTTGTGTATTAATTTAAATTACAAAAAATAAATCCTAATATTCAAACTTCAGATTATGAACGTCAATCACAATCTTCTGCTATCAGATATTTATAAAATTAAACAGTACCATTATACTATATCTCAAGTTTCTTAGCATCGGTCTTCAATCAACACTAAAATCCTATCAATACAGATTTAATCTAATCAACAATCTCTTAAAACTTGGGCGTCAATCAAACTTCAGAAAACTGAAGATAAAAAAGTAAAAACCATTACACTAATCTGCAAACTTTAACCTGAGTCATTAATTCAAATTATAATTTAAAGATGTTTACAAAGCAGGAAATCTAAACTAAAAAGCGAAATAAAATATATCCTTCACCCCTCAGCCACAGGCGTCAATTGCTTCTGAGAAACTACAGATATCTACTCTAATCTTCAGCTTTCAATAGTAGTCATTGATTGATCTTGAGAAACCTTGGATATCTAATCTACAAAGCAAAAAAAATCTACTCTAATTTTGATCAAAAGAAAACACAACCTCACTCGTCAATTGTTGCTGAGAATTTCTTTGATAGTTTATTCCTACACCAAGCCCTCTTATTTATAGATCATAAGGGGTATATTTATAAAACTTTTAATTCTTATAAAAGAAATAAAAATATCCTAATATAACTCTACTTCTAATCTTATAATTCCTTGCTTCGTATAGTTGATGTGCTTATGAATTTCTTCCTTTATTTCAGCAACAGGGTCCTTTTAAGATTCTTCTTCATCAATCTCCCAGATCCGTGATCAGTCAAACTTCTAATTCAAGATTTCTTCAAATTTTGTTCATGGTGGTGTAGATTCTCACGTGATCAGTAATAATAGCAGCAACAGGAAAGCTTCATAATCATAATCATAAATCACGATTATCTCTTTTCTTCTCTTTCTTAGAAAATTATAAATCACGATTTTCTATCTTTAATAGCTTTCTTATTGTACGATTCTCTAAACTATGATTTATCACTTTTCTTCTACATCATACTCTTTCTCTGAAGAATCGTTAATTATGATTTCTTATATTCCTCTTTACTTTAGTAACAACACTTAATTGTTCTGCAAAATCGTAAAACACGAATTTTCATACTTCAGTAGGTGATGAATTGTCTTTTACACTTAATCATGTTTTTATTGCTCTTTTCGGTTTATTTTGACAAATATTATCATCTCGGATCTCTTTTACTTGTTATCCTTAATATTAGCACATCATTAACTTATTAGTAACAAACTAAGTCCTAGCATTACTAAGTTAAGGGTGATAAATTGGTATATTATCTGAATGATCACACCCCCAAACTTACGCTTTGCTAGTCCCTAACAAACAAGGAAATATAAACTAAGAACTTAAATTAAATGCCACTTTTGTAGGGAGCACGATTGCTTTTAACAAATGCAACAAACCTTTACACCCCTAGGTGATCCCTAGTGGAGGAGTTGCAGTCTCCTAAAGGTTTCCAGTAATGTTACCTACAAACTTCAAATATTTTATATTTTTTAAAATAAATTTTTTTCCAAAAAAATTAAAAATTCTAAACTAATTTTGTACACTAATTAAATTAACTAATCTATGCTACCTAAGTTGTCAAATTATCAAATTGGTCAATACATAGTTTGCTACGATTTTCTAAAATTATCAATCTTTTATCCTTACGTTCCATTACAACAGCTATCTTTGATTAGAACTCCGAAATTTTTAATTCATAATAAGCACATAATATATATGCATTAGTGAATAGTTTATTCTTTATAATTTTTTCTAAACTACAGATTTAGAACATATTTTCATTCAAAAACTCACTATTGACATACTCTCAAAAAGATATCGAAACTTATGGGTTCTCTCAGTATATTTTTCAGAAAAATTCAGTCAAAGATAATTACAAAAATAAATAAATCTCATGAAAAAGATAATCTATTCTATTCCTATGATTCCCTGTGCAATCTATAGTATCTAATATCTATATCTCTACTAGGCTTATGGTTTTGCAAATCATAAATCGCAAAGGTCTTTCCTTCAGCTCGTAATGGGGTTTTGAGTTTGAAAAGGTATCAAAGAAAGGTAGGACTCAAAAAATTTCAGAGAATTTAGCTCTTCTTTTTCCTATCTTTTCTTCTTTTCTATTCTACTTCAGTAAGTATCCATGATTGGATAACTTCTTCCCATTTAATTTATTTTTCTATATACATCCTAGTTTTGTAAAATCGTATTTTATGATTTTTCTTTTTTTTGAAAGCTTTTTGTCTAAATCATAATCTTTTTTTCAAAAATCATCTTTTTACAATTTTTCTCTCCTTTCCCATATTCTTTTGTTTTTCTTCTTCTGCACCTTTTCTAACATTCCCTTTATCTGTTAACTTATGCTCCTTTCACTCCCTCTTCTTTCCTTCTTTTGCATTCTAAATTCTCAGAAATTACAAGGGTTAAAGTTAGAAACTTTTAGGTAGTACATATGGTTAAAGGTTTATCTGATTTTGGTACAAAGAAATTCAGTTTAGGCTTCTAATATGGGTTCAAAGGATAAGATATTTTCTGGGATTTTGGCTTTTTGGCTCTGGCTTAAACAAAAGATGGCCTTAAATCATCTTTACTATTTACTAGCATAGATGCCTTATTGCTTTGATATTTCTAATAAATAGTTCTAGACAAAAAATCAGTTTATCATATTCATAGAATAATTCGATTCTAAATTCAGCAATATGAGATTTCATAACAGTGTAGAAGTTCAAAGAAATTTTGATTGAATAGAAACAGTCTCTCTCTAAAAAAAACAAGGTAATATAGCTCAAAATCTCATTGGTTTATAATTTTGAAACTATAGTCTAAATTTTTACAGTTTAAATCAATCTATTGTTTCAAACATCCATTCTAATACAATGTTTAACGAGCTAAGTATGAATTGTAACTATACTATATTCTAATTATTAAACTTCCACTATAATGAATCGTAAGTTTGCAAGATTTGCAATTTTTTCTATATCATAATCCTATATGTACTGATCAACTTAAAAATATTTTTTACAAACACTAACTAAGACTAACTACTGATATACTAAAAATACTACTATTATACACAGTGATTGTGTATCCCCCCCAAACTTAATTCGGATAATGCCCAAATTGGCACAAAAATAGGGGACACTAAAAATTATTTTCTAAAAACCATTGACATCTCTGATTATTTATCAGGAAAAAATCTGTTACCAAATATATACTCTCCCCCAAACTTGAGAGAAAATATCCATGACTTATTCTCGGATCATCAAGAACAAAAATTTAAAGAAAAGTTAGTAACACTCACACTGTTAGTAAAAAAATGAAAGTTAGTAAATTAGTCAAAAGAAAATTTCATATATTAATCGGATATTTACAATGAGCAGAAAAAGAAAAATAAAAACTAAGGAACAACTCTATATAAAAAAAATTAATTACATAAAAGAAATATAAGCCTAGGAAAAATCTATTGGGAACATACCTGTGAGGTTTGTAATGTTCTGTGATATTTTTACTCACTTGGTGATGTAGGATATGGTACAAGTGTTAAGTAGTGAAAAATACCATTTTTCACCCCTAAACATGAGCTTTGAAAGACCCTTGAGAAGACTAAATAAGTGCTTTAGTGTGCATTTTACAGCTAACCAATTAGACAGGTCCAAGTCCGAAAAGCATCCTAAAATGATCAAAAAGCTGACAACTCATGTCAAGCTCAAAGAGGGAGTGAAGAAATAGCCTCAGCAATGGCTAAAAAGGTCCTAAAAGAGCAAGAAAAGACCTGAAGAAGAAGAAGGATCCATTCGCAAAGAAGAAATCAAGTTAAAAGTTCAAATCGCAAAGTAAAAAGTACTTTTCGGAAAGGTCAAAGTTCTGTTCGAATTGATTCTGGAGCTTTAATGAACTACTCGAAAAGAACCATGTTCTGTTCGAATAGTTGAAATTTCCTTTTCGAATAGAAGATCTGGGGAGAAGTCCTTTGCGAAAAGACTTTCTGAAGCCAAATTGCTTTGCGAAAAGAACTTCGGAGCCAAAACACTTTGCGAAAAGGCACTTAAACTCTACGAAGGACATTCGGGAATTTACACTTGTTTAAAGGGCATTTCAAGAATCTCTGACGCCCCAATGCATTTAATGACCGAGGACATTTCGAAGATTCCAATCAAGATGCAAAAGAATATTCCAACTGATGTGAGCGCCGAAAGATGAAATCACTTGGCCGGAACTTCCAGAAGCTCAAACAGATCTTTGAATTCCATACCAGAATTGCTGCTTCTAAGCGCTGATTGGTGAACCAGATCGAGCATTTTCATTGGCGTAACAGATCCGGATCCCGTGCTCAATCGCCATTGGGCAATCCAGATCTGAACACTTGATTGGTCAATTCGATACAATGCGGGATCAAGTAAATAGAGAAGACATTTGCCCAATTGTGGCATCCAGTTTTGAGTTTTCATCTCTGTTTCCCTCCTTCCGGTCCGGATAGTCTATCCTGTACTTGTAATTTCTTCCTCTGTTTTGCTTTTGAGAGTTGTTCAGAGTGATTTGTAACTCCAAGGAGATCGGATTCAAGACTGCAAGTCCGAGGGCTTTCTAAAGCCGTGCTTTGTAATTGTAATTTTGGATTTTAAAAGGTTCTTGTAATTTGTGTCTTCTCCATTGGAGTCATGTCGAGGGTTACGAATGTTCACCTTAGTGCATTAGACTTCTTTAGATTCACTCACCCGCATCCAACTTCCCTTAATTCATTTCATTGTCCTGTCGGTAACCTAATTCTAGCGACTTACAAGGATGTTCATGTTCAACTAAAGAACAAAGCCACAACTATTGGATGATCTGTGACCATTGGATGATCATAGCCATAAGTCTAAACCTATTCCTTAATTCAGATTTATTTCTCTTACATCGTCGGTAGCCGGATGAAGATTGAATCTGCTCTATTGGAATCTGATTCTCCATTAAAATTCAAAGGCTAAAATACATGAAGCTATTATTTCTGCATTTGTTTTATTTTAAACACCTCCACAACTCGGATCTGGATCACGTAGTTAGTTCTTTTCTTTATTTGCTTTTAGTTAAACGTGACAAAACCCAACACTCTCTTTTTATCTGCTTTCTAGATAATTATAGAGCCAGATCTGGTAGCACAGATCTGGAGGTCTATCTCATATTTCAGACAAATTCTCTGTGGACGATCTTTAATATACTCACTTTTAAAACTTGCTACAATTGGCCCTGATCTTGCAGGCTATTGTTAGCCCTCAATGTGCTGATATCTCTTTCATAATTTAAAATTATGTAACTTAATATTCATTAATTCGTCATTCAAAACACACATAAATCAGGCACATGTGGAGCAACAACAACAAGGATAAAAGTAGTGGGTTATATTCCCAATTTGACATTTCATCTGTTGAATAACCATCTTTATCTGTTTCTATCTGTGAGTGTTCAGCTGGTTTAGCCTCCTCTGTGTTTCCCTCTTTATTAGTCTTTTGGCAAGAAGTTCCTTTCGAACATTGTTGCTCCTTAGCAGCCTTCTCTTTGTCCTTAAGATCCGCAGTCAATGTCATAATTACGGTAGATTTTAGTTGAATCTCTGTTCTCAGATTTTCTGCCTTGGCTTGTCCTTTTGTTACTGCGGCAAAGTACTTCTTTGTTTGTGACTCGATTACTTGCTTCTATTCAACATTGATTGAGCTTAGGAAATCTTTTTCTTTTTGTAGTTGCACTATTTTTCCTTTAGCTACAGTCAGTAAGTGATCCTTCTCACTTAGCTGTTGTTGGAGTTGGTGCTGGTAGTCCTTAAGAACTTTTTCCTTTACTATTTGTACATCATCTAGGACTACCATAAAACCTCCAAACTGTTCAAGCATGCTTGCAATTTTATCTTCATACACCTTCTTTTCTTCTTCCCATGCTTGGTGTTTTTCATTCATTATTCTATTCTGCTACACCAGTTGGGCTTGAAGGGTTGAAGTAGCATCCTAAACTTGCTTCTCTGTTTCTGTTGCCCATCTCGTACCTTGATCTTGTACAACTTTTCATTATAAGCTTTCCATTATTTCTGCTCGCTCTTAAGCTGTCAAGGTAGTATCAAAGACTCTCTTCTTTAGTTTTTGATACTCCACCATCCACTTTCTTCTTATACTTGGTAGTTGTATCAAAGCCGGGGCATTTGTAGAGGTATGTTGTTCTAGTTCTCCCACCCTTCGTTCTACGGCTAGTAATGGCAATAGACTTGGTTCATTAATACGCTGTCATTGCTCTATTGCCCTCAATCTCCTTTCTAATACGGGGATTGATGTGGTGGTGACTGGAGGATCGACTCGGGGTACTTTCTCTCTATGTAATAATTCTGTAAAACTCTCTCTTGGTAACTCAGATCTCGGTTCTGCTTTAACAGCTTGAACTATGAGGGTTGGCTCCGTAGTGGCTGCAATTGTAGGCTAAGCAACAGGTTCTATTAGGGTGTGGCTAGAAGGAGCCACAATCTGTGGATCAATTGTGGAAGGAATTTCTTGGTTTATCTCATCATTTTGGGCTCACAGAGTTTGCTTCAGTAGTAGCTGACAGTGTGTTTGCCTCTGTTGAAGGAGGCATAGCAGGCCCTACTGGTGAGTCCAAAGCAGGGTCGTATAGACTAGCTTGGTCTGCAACTGAGACTCTTAACTCGGTTAGTCGTTCTTGTACCAGAGAGCTAATCTCTGTTCCCTCCTGAGGTTGAGTAGAATTACTCACACCTTCTTCCATAACTACTTCTTTTGGCGCTACGATTTTTGCTGGCTACTCTATGGCAGTCTCTTCCCGGTCCTCATTAATTTGTGGGACTTATGGTATTGAGGGGTAACTTTTGGTGCGAGGAGTAAGCGATATTTTCTTTTTATTTTTGGCACCTAAAGTTCTCCTATAGGCTGGGATTGTTAAGCCTTCCTCTGTTCTCGATAAAGCTTTTTCCTCGGGGTCTATGCTATACCCCACATTCATCAGCAGATTTGGGATAAGGCCTCCAAATGGCAGGGTCAACTTCTTTGTCTGGTATTTTTTCTTGACTCAGTTTCTCCCTCATGGTGGTGATTATGTAAAAAAGGTAAGAGGACACATTGAACCAATAGCGATTTGCTATTAAGTACAATGCCTTGGTAAAAAGTGCCCTTCTCTGTGTTCCATGACCCGTGGGGTGAATAGTCTTATAAATTAGCACGTCAAAGAAATGAAATGATAAACTCCTTACTTCTAGGTCCTTTCAAAGGAAAAAGGGCCTGTCCCATGGAAGATTTCCTAAAATTTCTATTGCCATTTGGATAAAGTTAGTGAGGGTATCTGATGGCATCCTCAAAAGGTTGGCCTCTGGGTTGTCTTGAAACAGTTGTGGTATTTCCAAGGGAGCATGTATTACCCTGGTGACCATTTCCTTTGTAATCTGGACTGGAAGTCCATCGATACTGGTGGAGAGGATTAGGGATGGTTCCTGATTGCTTTTGGTCATATTTTTGTAAAACTATCTCACCAATCTAGGATAGACTGGTGTGACTCCTGGCACGAAGATATAATTCAACCCGACATCCTTAAAATATTTAATGGCTTCTCCACCCATTTCCAACTTTTCTAAAGACTCAACGTCTACTGTAATTTTGGCTCCCACGATATGATGCTTCATTAAAGTAGGGAGTCTATCTGCTGGCGTAGTAGAGGACAATGACCTTTTACCTTTATCTACTTTCAGTACCTTTTTAGGGATAGACACAGATTCTATCTCATTTATGTCTTTAGGATTTTCTCTGATAACTACCCCAGAAGATTTGAGCTTCTTCTTGGGTGGGTCTGTTTCTTTTGATTTGGCCTTGAGGGCAGCAGACTGTGCGATACGGTTAATGATTAGGGTGTTATCAGAACTATTACCTTCTTCTTCTCCTTCCTCTTCCCTTTGTCGTTTGCCTGACTCATTCGTCATGCTTCAATTCTTTTCTGCAAAAGTTAATAACAACACCATTAATTAAACTTAAATTCGATGTATTGAATAATAATCTCTTGCAAAAACCCTTCCATTCGATTATTAGAATCGTCACCTTACCTCTTAACGATTGAAACCCTAATTTGTAATTATGGAGGAAAATGCTCGTAGGGTTCCTCAAAATAAAACACAAGAAGTAAGGGATTTATAGAAAAATAAATGGTTGGGTTGAGCGGAAGAACGGTTGAGTATTGCGGACGATTTGAAAAAGAGTGGGAAGGTAGGAGGGGAAAACATAAAGGTTTTGAAAATGGGACCGACATATCCTTGTTACGAATATGTAGGTCATGTTTTTAGTGACGACATGTTAAGCCGGTCATCACTAGAGTTTTAACCTAGAATCGTCGGTTGATTCTAGCATTTAGTAAATAAGAATTGCAATCGCTGTGCTTCTAATAGACCCAACGACGATCAATCGTAAATCCATACGATTGTTTATTATAATGTACAGTAGGTATGAATTACGATCTATCATTTTCCAACGATTGAGGTGGTATTAGAATATCTAAACAAAAAAAAGTAAAGAAATAGTTTACATAATTTACAATTCGTGCTACGGATGAGTCGGTAGCTCGACGATCCAAGAGGTTTTTATATTTAATTTTGGGGAGGTGTTGTCACCCCCAGGAACACTTATCCTCTAGGATTATTTACTGGCTGCATAGGCAATTGACCACTCTCCGTTTTTGTCACTTGAGAAGCTAGCTGGCCTATCTAGCTTTCAAGCTTCGAAATGGATTGCGTGTGTGAATTAAGTACTTGGGAGAATTGAGCAAGCTGGTGTAAGTGTTTCGAGTGCTGATGCGACTGTTGCTACAAATCTTGAAGGATTTGAACAACTGTGGCATTAGGTGCATTGCTCTATGGTCCAAATTGGGATCGTGCGGCCGATAATTGAGGTCTTTGATGGAACATTTAGGTCTGGGAAAATATGGGTTGCACAGCTGTTGGTGTTAGTTGTGCTCCTCCCGTGAAACCATAATTAAATCTAGGGTGGTTCCTCCACGCCGGGTTATAGGTGTTCCCATCCCCCCTGAAAAGCCATTACTTGTTCATTTT
Source organism: Chloranthus sessilifolius (assembly GCA_021018995.1). Classification (NCBI taxonomy): domain Eukaryota; kingdom Viridiplantae; phylum Streptophyta; class Magnoliopsida; order Chloranthales; family Chloranthaceae; genus Chloranthus; species Chloranthus sessilifolius. The sequence goes on along the minus strand of CM037591.1, from coordinate 42,391,599 downwards.
CCACTACCTACTGGTATGGTGGCACAGTTGGGTTCTCAGTAAAATTATGAGTTTCTCTATTAGAATAGCTTACCAAAGACCTGTCCGGAGTGCTAGGTTTGGCTGCCATTAATGTCGCGATTTGATGTTCAAGAGCAAAAAATTTTGCACTCATGTCCTCCTCCTTCTTTACTTTATCTTTGTTGATATCGTAAAGTCTACCCCTCGCGAGCAGGGTGTGGCGAGTGACACTTAGATCATATCAAAGCAGAGCTTGTTTATGCTTTGAGTTATTGGCCAGTTTCTGGAATAAATTCCAGAAAAGCTGGCCATTCTGAGCCATAAAGGCTCCTCTACTAACGACATCGTCTTTAGACTGGTTAGTCTCAGTCAACCCTTGGTAGAAACCTTGCGCTATCGACCAATTCGGTACCTCATGATGAGGACACTTCTGCAACAGATCCTTCATCCGTTCCTGACTCTCATCAAATAACTCCCCTGGCTTTTGCCTGAAGTCTTGAATTGCATGGAGAATTTGGTTAGTTTTACTAATTGGGAAGTACTCGCCCAAGAATTTGGACTGCAATTCCTCCCATGTGGTAATGGTTCTGGTAGGTAATGAAATTAACCTGCCTTCGCCCTATCCATGAGAGAAAATGGAAACAGACGTAGTTTTACGGCCTCTTTATTGGCTGATGATAGTTGTAACATTGTGCAAAGCTCTATAAAGTCCCTTAGATGCTGGTAGGGATCTTCTCGATCAAGCCAATAAAAGGTTGGTATAGATTGAAGTGTGTTGAGCTTGATTTCATAATTTTGACCTACAGGCACCTCTGGTATAACTATACAAGAGGGCTTGGTCAAAGCTATAGGGCTGAAATGTGCCTGGATTGATGAATTGTCAGCCATGGTTAAGGATTCTCTTGCGGAAATTCAGTTTTCTGCCATATTACACCAGAGAGTCCTTTCAATTTCTGGATCATACTCGAAAAAATCTAGACTTCGAGATCGGGTGTGGTGTAAGACAAACTCTATTTTTGGTATTTTAACTTTATTTAATTTTTATTCTAGAAAGCAAGAAGAGAAAACAAATCTAAGCCTCGAGATTCTCTGGTCAGGAGAAGTTGAGACTCTGAGTCGTCGCTCCGAATAATCCTGCGAAAGATTAAGAAGTGATCAAAGAAAATTAAAAATATAAAGAAATATAAAAAGAGAAAGATAAATACTTGTTTTCTTGAATTAATATATATCAATGTTGTCTCCGATAGCGGCGCCAAAAATTTGATAGCGGCTTGTTTATGTCATCTAATTAAGTCTTAACCTATTGCAAGTGCACAATGAAAATTATAGTACTAGCAAAGGATCGTTTCCACAGAGACAGATTATACTATATTAATTCAATTTTTTGAAAACTTATACTTATCTTTTGAGATCCTAATCTACTGGAGAAATATGAATAAAGAATTTGTGTATTAATCTAACTTGCAGAAAATAAATCCTAATCTTCAAACTTCAGATTATGGTGGTCAATCACAATCTTCTGCTATCAGATATTTATAAAATTAAACAGTACTGTTACACTATATCTCAAGTTTCTTAGCATTGGTCGTCAATCAACACTAAAATCCTATAAATACATATTTAATCTAATCAACAATCTCCTAAAACTTGGGCGTCAATCAAACTTTAGAAAACTGAAGATGAAAAAGTAAAAATCATTACACTAATCTACAAACTTCAATCAGAGTCGGCAATTAAAATATGAAGATGTTTACAAAGCAGGAAATCTAAACTAAAAAGTAAAATAAAATATATCCTTCACCCCTCTGCCGCAGGCGTCAATTGCGTCTGAGAAACTAGAGATATCTACTGTAATCTTCAGCTTCCAATAGCAGTCATCAATTGCTCTTGAGAAACCTTGGATATCTAATCTACAAAGCAATAAAAATATACTCTAATTTTGATAAAAAAAAAACCCAACCTCAGTCATCAATTGATGCTGAGAATTTCTTCGATGATTTATTCCTACACCAAGCCCTCTTATTTATAGATCATAAGGGGTCGATTTACAAAACTTCTAATTCTAATAAAAGAAATAAAAATATCCTAATATAACTCTACTTCTAATCTTATAATTCCTTGCTTCGGACAGTTGATGTACTTTTGAATTTCTTTCTTTATTTAAGCAATAGAGTCCTTTCAAGGTTCTTCATCAATCTCCCAGATCTGTGATCAGTCAAACTTCTAATTCAAGAGTTCTTCTAATTCTGTTCATGGCGGTGTAGATTCTCACGTGATCAGCAACAATAGCAGCAATAGGAAAGCTTCATAATCATAATCGTAAATCACGATTATCTCTTTTCTTCTCTTTCTTAGAAATTCGTAAATCACGATTTTCTATCTTTCATAGCTTTCCTATTATACGATTCTCTAAATTATGATTCATCGCTTTTCTTCTACATCAAACTCTTTCTCTGAAGAATCGTCAATTATGATTTCCTATATTCCTCTTTACTTTAGTAACAGCACTCAATCGTTCAGCAAAATCGTAAAACACAATTTTTCATTCTTCAATAGGCGTTGAATTGTCTTTTACGCGTAATCGACTTTTTATTGCTCTTTTGGGTTCATTTTGACGAATATTATCATTTCGGATCTCTTTTACTGGTTATCCTTAATCTCTATACACAATCAACTTATTAGTAACAAAGTAAGTCCTGACATTACTAAGTTAAGGGTGATAAATTGGTATATTATGTGAATGATCAGACCTCCAGACGAGGGAGGCAAAAACTGCCTCTTTACATCTTGAGAGTTAGGTATAGTATATTAGTTTATGTATGTATATGGTTTATTTTTATTTCATATTATCTGATAAGTTATGTGTTTGTTCGTTCTCATCTTGTGCAGGCTGTTCCGGACTCGCTCTTGAGGCTCCTCATCAGAAGTCTGCTCCCATTCCTACTCAGGTATGTTAAGTTAGTATAGTTATATTTTTATTGCTGATTCTTTGTCGTAGGATCGTTTGATATGTTCGTTGATTTGTATTGTAGCCATCTACGTCCGAGTTTCCTCCAGCACCAACTACTAATCTGATGACTGCTGCAACGATCGAGCGCCTTCTTCAGGAGCGTGCTGAGCTAGTATTTCTTCATTACTCCTGACTTTGTTATTTATGCACTTTTCTTGTCTTAGCTTTGTGCCTGTATTTAGGTGCGCGAGCTGGAGCGATCATGTTTAGAGACGCAGCGCGCCCTGGCTTGTCATGAGATCCAGCAGAGTCTGTCCGATTTTGCTGATCATCATCTTCGGGAGGTGACATTAGACTTACTAGTTGAGTGGAGGACTTATATGGCTGAGTTGGAGAGTGCTCAAGCCGTAGCTCATGCTGAGATGCAGGCGACAATCGAGCTTCTACAGTACGAGTCGGCGAGAGTTGGGGGAGAGTGCGAGGGACGCTCGATCACCTCCCTGGGTTGGGATCGAGGGCTACTGGTTGACTGGTTGAGATCCATAAAGGGACCCATGAGCGTATGAGGGCTTATGCTTCGGCAGACTCGGCCATTGGACCTTGGCTTGCTTTTGACCCTTTGCGCTCACGGTCTCGACGGGCCTCAAGCCAGGCGAGTGAGGGACGTTATGTTGCTAGACCTTCCTCTTCTAGGAGGCTTCCATCCATGCCATAGGCTTCAGTTGAAGCTTCAGTGGACCAGGTTCCTGGTCCTCGGGCTGATGATGCTGGAGAGGGTGATGAGCGTCCCTTGTAGAGGCAGCAGAGGGAGTAGGGGTAGGTGTATACTCTTTTGGTTCATTGTATATACAAGGGGTATGGGATCATTATATCATCATTTTTATTTTAAAATTTTTTTTTTTTATACTACTATTTTTTTTCATTATAAGGAAAGGAAATAATGTAACAGGGAAAGCAAATAACTGGAAGAAAAATTCTAAAACTAAAAAAATGCCCCAGTGTAGGAGTGTGATGGAATAGGTAGCATGGTATCTTGAGCGGTCTTCCTGAGGTGATGACTTCATTATTATGTACCCACTCATGAAAAAGCACGGGTCTCAAGCTGACTTCTTTTCTGAAATAAAAATGCCCTAGTGTTGAGGTACGATCGAGCTTTTCTGATTTTTGTGAGCACTTGGGCCTAGGAGGAGCCATATGTATTTGATGAGTTAGTGTCGAGAAAATCCCTTGATACTGTCGCTGGACTGGGGGAGGCCGTTTAGCCATATCAGTCGATTACTTGGGTTCTACCTTCAGCAATAATTATCCTATCTCGTAGTCAGTATTAGGGGTGTGTGGTAGATAGTGGTTGCATCAGTCTTCATTCACGAGTTTTCGATTTCATTTCTAGGGATATCTTAGGAGGGTTCTGACTCATTGTCCAAAAATAGAAATTAAGGGTGAAGGAGGGGGTAAGGCTCAATGATGTGAGAGAATAGTTTCTATTTGACAACTTCTAAAAGAAATAAGTAACAGTCTTTTTCTCAGGTGGTATGGGGTGCCATGATTGAGCTCTACGCCATATTTCGGTACCATCAAAGTCTCACATTCTATGGTTAGCAGGAGTTTGTCCTCCTCTCGCCACCTTATGACAATATCTAGTAGTATCGGGGACACCAGGGATGCCCTCGCGGCTTGCTTATACTTTCCTAGTAAGGTTACTAGGAATGTCCTAATGATTTGCCTATGCTCCCCTGGGCTCATTGACTTGTTCACCCATTGTATTGCTTTCACTTAGTTATGTATGTGTATATATATATTTTCCTGAAAGCAACGTAAGAATGGTGAGCTTTGATTGAGCCTAACATCTTCATTTTCTGTGCTCTAACATCTCCTTCAATGGCGAGGGAAAGGGGTGAGAATTGGGTGTTACTTACACTTTTAGAAGAGGTCAGGTATTCCACTAGTCCTTTTGATCAAATTGCTCGAATGAGAAGGTGGGCAGTGAGTCGAAAGACTTCAAGGATATCTTGGGAAATGAAGGCGTATGACCAATGAATGAGTCTGGATGACTACAGGGATGGTAGATATAGGTATCTGACTATGGGATATGATGATTATGATGCTAAGGGTAGTATTTCCTGAGGTACATCGCATTCCAGGGGCTAGGGAGCACTTCCTCATCTTGGTTCACCGGCTTGTATGTGTTCCCTGGGTATGCGACTGCTATAACATATGGGCCCTCCCAGTTCGACTTTAGTTTTCCCTTTGGATGGGCGTGCTTGGAAGACATGATTTTCTTCAAGACTAATTCTCCAATTTCGAAGGTTCGCTCGAGGACTTTCTTATCATAGGCTCTGGCCATCCTCCTCTGGTATACTTGAGCATGATCGGCTGCCCTTAGACGCATCTCATCGAGTTGTTCTAGCTAAGCGAGCAGAGTAATTCTCCTTTCGTCTAGAGATAGCTCATCATAAAGTTGGATGCATAGGGATGACACTTGTACTTTATAGGGTAGGACTACCTCCATCCCATATGTGAGGAGGTAAGGAGTTTGGCCAGTGGTCGTACGAATAGAAGTTCTATAGGCACAGAGTGCTTCTAGTAATTGTTTAGGCCAGTCGGCTCCATTGCTTCTCTCCACTACTCATTTTAGAATCTGGATTAGAGTTTTATTTGTACCCTCTACTTTTCCATTTCCCTGGGGGTAGAATGGCAATGAGTTATGCAGGTCGACGTTGAATCTTTTGCATAGTCGCTTCGTCTTCTCTGCGATGAATTATAATCCATTGTTGGTGAAGAACGTCTTGGGTACTCCAAATTGGGTGATGATGTTCCAAATAATAACTTTATGAGCGTTGAATGAGTAATTATGACATATGACTCGGCTTCTGACCATTTGTTGTAGTATTCGGTCGCAGTGAGTATGAATGCGTGCTTATGAGTATTCCCGACCGTGTTTGTGAAGGGTCCGATGATATCGACGGCCCACAATGTGAATGGCCATTGTAAAGTTATAGGATTCAATGCAACTGATGGGGCTTTGAAGAACGTGGCATGTTCTTGGCATTGCTTGTAGCATTAGACGTAGAGGTGGCAATATCTTATCATCGTCGGCCAGTAGAAACCTTACCATATGATCTGATTTATGAATCTTTGTTTGCCAGCATGGGTGTCGTAGGCACTGGCATGTGCTTCTCGGATGATATATTGTCCTTCAGCTATCGTGACACACAACAACAGTATTCCTTTGGTGAAGGCTTCTTTGTATAGTGTCTCACCCAGGATGCAGAATCTTGCACATCGATTCCTGATTATCTTTCATTCGTTCTTTGTTGCGTAAGGAGGGACATGGCGATGCTTCAGAGAGTTCCATATATCGAAGTACCATGGTTGTCCGTCCTTAATCAGTAATTTCTCAAATCTGAATGTTGAGACTTCGGCTTCTTTCTTCGTGGAGTTGCCTGGGATAGGTTGTCCTTCGTTCATGATGGCTTTTGGTCCAGTTGACAATTCCAATTTCACTTGCCAGGCGACTTCATGTGCTGGCGTTGTTAATTTTTTGATGAAGAAGGATTTAGTGCTTTGTCTTACTGGTATCTAAATGATTGATGCTATTGTAGTGAGGAAGTCCACGAGCTCATTCTCTAGTCTGGGGACATGTGTGAAAGAGATTCTTTCAAACTTCTTTATCAGGAACTGAGCTGTTTCTAAGTACGCCATCACTCTTCTTTCTTTAGTCTTCCATTCCCTGTTGACTTGTTATATCACAAGCTTGGAGTCACCGATTGTTTTCAACTATTTGACACTCAACTGTAGTGCTACTCATAGTCTGGCGATGAAGGCTTCATATTCTACAACGTTGTTAGTGACTGGGAAGTCGACTTGGAAGGCTTTGGGTATGACAACTCCTTCTAGGCTCAGTAGGACTATCTCGATGCCTTTTCCTTTGTGATTAAGAGCACCATCGAAGTAGAGGGTCCATGAGGTCTTGTCAGGCTGTTCGTTGTGGATCGAGAGGAGGTCTTCGTCAAGAATGTCTTTATGTACAGGCTCATTGCCTGAGAATGGAAGGTCAACGAGGTAATCGACGATCGCTTGTCCTTTGATGGACTTCTGCATGACATAAGTGATGTCAAACTCTAGTAGGAGCATATGCTAATGAGTGATCTTTTCGGATGTAGTGGGCTTCTCAAAGATGTACTTTAGAGGGTCCATATTTGCTAGAACTAGTATCTTGTGTGCTCTGAAGTAGTGCCATAACTTCATCGAGGCCCATACTAGTGTGAGGCATGTCTTCTCCATTGGCGTGTATTTCCATTTAAACTCGACAATCATTCTGCTGAGGTAATAAATGGCCTTCTCTCTCTTGCTATCTTCTTCATATTATCTGAAAATTACTCCCATAGCCTTGTCATTTGCTGACACATAGAGGATCAGGGGTATACCGAGAATTTGCGATGATAGTATTGGAAGGTTGAGGAGGTACTTCTTGATATTATCGAAGGCTTGCTGACGCCAGTCATCCCATATGTGCTCAGTTCCTCCTTTAAGTAGTCTGTAGAAAGGATCACATTTGTCTATGTGTTGGGAGATGAATCTCCTGATGAATTGCAGTCTTCCTATCAAACCTCATAGTTCCTTGATGTTGTTGGGAGGTGGCATCTCAAGAATGGCTCTAACCTTTATCGGATCAACCTCGATTCCTCGCTTGCTAACTATGAATCCCAGTAATTTTCTGAAGGTCACTCCGAACACGCATTTCTTTGGATTCATCTTTAGCTGATACTTTTCTGATCTCTGTAATACTAGTCATAATGCTTCAACATGTCTTGCCCGCATTTGAGACTTCACTAATATGTCATTGACATAGACTTCCACACACTTATGCATTATGTCATGAAAAATAGCCATCATGGTGCGCTGATATGTGGCTCCTGCATTCTTGAGCCCGAAAGGCATGACGACGTAGTAGTATGTTCCCCATGGTATAGTGAAGGAAGTTTTCTCTTGGTTGAAATCCACTAGTTTGATATGATTGTATCTGGAGAAGCCAACCATAAAGGATAATATCTTGGGTCTGGCAGTGTTGTCGACCAGAGTGTCGATATGAGGTAAAGGGAAGTAATCTTTCGGGCATGCCCGATTGAGGTTCCGGAAGTCGATGCATTCCCTCACTCTACCGTCTTTCTTGGAGATGGGTACTATATTTGCAACCCATTTGGGGTAGAGGACGACTCGTATGAACTTCGCTTTGTGTAGTTTGTCAACTTCCTCCATGACTTGTAGCGCACTCTTCGGGTGCATTCTTCTGAGTTTCTGCTTGACGGGTTTTGCATCGGGTTCTAGGGCCAAGCGATGTTCCACTAGACTCGGGTTTAGACCGGGCATATCCTCGTAGGATCATGTGAAAGAGCTAAGGTGATCTCTGAGGACTTGGATGATCTATTATCGCTCCTTGGGGGTGAGTGTCGCACTGATTAGTAACCTCTTGGGTTTCTCCTAGGTGCCGAAATTGATTTCTTTGGTAGGTTCCATGGAAGCTTGAGTTTACTCATCGAAGCGTTTGATAACTCGTTGGAAGTCTTGTGTGTCTTCAACGGCCGATGCACCTTCTTCATCCTCTGTGAGCTCATACACTGTAAAATGGCTACACTAGGGGGTTAGTTTTGCTGGAGGTAACCCTTCATCAACGTAATTATGTCTGCGATGTCTTTAGTGAGGTATAGGTCAAGTCTATTCATCCTCCTCTCAAAGTCGTGGAGTACCTCGTCAGGTATGATTACAGGCTTATCACTTCGTCTGGATGCTCTCCAGCTTCGTGAGGAAGAGGCGGTAGGGTCATTTCGAACAGAGTCGAGGCAAACTTCTTCGATGTTGAGGGTAGGATGATGACCGTGTGTGATCATGTCGGTTATTTCCTCCTTGATTCTATTGGCGTGATCACTACTCGTAGTCTTAGGAGAAGAGTCTCCTTGTTTGTCGCTAAATGGGTCTGGGATGAAGGGTTCCCTCCCTTTTCTGTGGTCTTCTAATTTTTTTGGATATTCTATTTTTAAAATTTTATGGGTTTTAGGATTTTCTATTTTTTTTATTTTCGATAAGAGGTATGGTACAGGGTCGGTTGCCTGGAGAGGAATCGGCGGGATTGCTTCTTCTAGTTGAGGAAGCTGGACGACTGCTGAAGCCGTTCGTGTGAGTCTTCAAATAACGTGGACCCATTTGAAAATTGGCAAATTTTTCAGAGTCCTCGTCTGGGGTGATCCTCCTGATGAGTAAGGATGGTGATGGCTGGATGATGTGCTTTCTTCTTCTATCATGTAAATTGCTTCATCCTTGAAAAGGGTGGGGTGGCAGTAATCATCTAAGCTCTCATCTTCAGGATCAGACTGAAGATATTCTTGCTGCTGAGGTTGTTCGAGACATTCTTCTGGACTGGTGAGTTCTTGGCTTTGTACCTCGTAGTATGCTATGATGATTATGCATGCCCGACTATGAGGCTGATACGGGTGGTAGATACAAGGATCTCCCCAAGGGCATTCCCATCCTTCACCCTCGAGAATGAGGTCACTGTCATTGAAATTGAGGTCGTGTTCTTCGTCTGACTACCCTTTGAAGCCTTGGGCTAATTGCTCTGCTAATTCAAGTGCCAAAAGATCTATCCAGTAGTCTTCATCATCACTCGACAGTGGTTTGCCATTCTTCTTCTAATGAATTCTAGAATATCTGAAGTTGTAGCGCGTTCAGAGATTGGGGAGCATCGAGCTTCAGTTCTTCTTGGACTTCAATAAACCCAATGTCAGATTCTTCTGTGCTAACGGTTTTCCAAATTTCATCCATGACAGCCTTTTGACACCGTAGAATCATAGTACGGCACCGACCACAGTAAGGTAGTTTCAGGTAAGGGCACTGACATGGGCACCGCAAATTATCAAGCACGTACTGATAATCAAAGTCGTCGTCAGGATTCAAAGTCTTTTCTAGAGAATGATTGTCCTCTCTGAACCATTCTAGGCGATCAACTCTCAAGAGGTCTTCAAGTTCTATTTTAGTAAGAGTGGTCCAATAGTTTTTTTATTTGCTTGACATTGAAAGCCAGTCCTCTTCTTCCTGTTCGTGAGGCTGAGATGACTCTGGTTCTTCCTCATTTCCTAAGGCAAGGATGTGAGAGCCTTCCTCATCGGTTGACTCCCAGTCTTCTATGTGCGGCTCGGACTCTGGTGGTTTTCTTCTTTCGGTAGTGCAGGATTCCTCAGTTTCGAATAGCAGTCTCACGCCCTCAAACGGTTTATCGATGTCATCGACATCTTGGTTCAACTTCATCAGATTCGCAAAGGCTTTAGCGATCTGCTCAATTTTTGTTGCCTACGGTTCGGTGAGGGATGTTTCCTTTCTTCTCGGCGCATCGACCTTTTCGGTGGTTCAATAGACAAAATGGTCATAGAGGGACCACTTAGGCGAGGTAGGCAGGAGGTCGGTTCGCTAACCGTCCGACTGGTAACCCAATCCTATGTGATTTGAACCTTCTTCAGAATGACTGGCCCTATGCGTCCCTTTCTTGCCAAGTCCTATATGTGGGATGTATCCGAGCTGGTACATGAGGTCCCACCCCTTTGTTGTGGTTGATTTCTATTATATGACAAAAGGCCTTGTTATTCTCTTCGTTAGTCTTTGTTGGCAGGTGGGGAGGAATGGGGGAAGACTGATTTCTACTACTGAGGTGTTATCGGGACTTCCAACCCTCTTGTGTGGCCAATGTTTAGCACAAACTCATGTGTTGTTGGAATGCTTGTCGCATAATCAATATTTGCTTCTTTAAGAGGTGCATCGGTGTATATCCCAACAATAAAGTCCTCATGCGGGAACTTGACGCATTGGTGGTATGTAGACGCAATAGCCTCATGGATTCCAACCATTTTCTCCCTAATATTAGGTTATAAGTGCTCGATGAATTAGAGACATGGAATGTGACGTCTTTAGTGACCGTCCCAAGGCGGACTTGCAACTTGATAGTTCCTTTAACGAAGCTTCGAGAACCATCATATGCAATGAGGGATAAGGACGATGTCCTTATGTCATGTTCGGTATATTAGAGTGTCTTGAGCGTGGTTATGGGATAGACATTAAGCCATGCTCCTGTGTCGACCAGCACATGTGGTACTGAGAAGCCTCTCTAATCATAACCGTCAGGTATATTTGGGTGGAGTTTCCGCACAGCGATTCCTTAGGCATATCAGCCTCAGTGAAAGTGAGCATCGGGGGTTGTGCCATAACGGAAATGATCTCGTGTAGCTCATCTAGCTTCGTATCTTCATTCACATGTGTCTCATCCAGCATCTGTATCAACAGTAAGTGGTGTTTCAGTGATTTCTTGATGAGCTCAAGGATCGATATTTGCGCTAGTGCCTTCCCGAGGTGCTGCAGAAGGTCATATTCCTGGCCTGTTTTCAGAGCTGGCTCTTTACTAGGGCGGTGAGATTTACTTATGTTTGACTGAGGTGGTGGAGGTACTGGTTCTAGAATCGAAGGCAGAGGGATCATGCGAGGCGGTGGAGGTAGGTTTTCTACTCGTTCCCTTGCTATCCTTTCTGATGGTTGAGCACTGTCGTTCTACTTTTCCCAGAGAATGGTGGTGGTGGGTAGCTGGTTCCTGATTTGAGAACTGGGCATGCCGATCGTTGATACTGGGGTGTTGACGATCCCGCTAAAGTGCTTGTTGTGAATGGGGTGAAATTTGAAGTGGGGATACGCTGCGGAGCTATGCCGCTCCATGGTGGGAGATACTGAGTATAATCTTCCTCTTCTAGAAAGGTGGAGATCACGGCTTCTTCCTTGTTAGCTCCTTCGCTCACCTGACTCATCTCGGCATCAGGGTGGTATTCCACTGTATCCTCATGTCTCTAACTCGAAGTATTATGGGTGACGCTGTCCACCCACGCAATAATTTGCTCCACGGTTTGAAGGACATTGTCTTCATTTTCAGGGTCGGAGTCATATAGGGGGAGCGGTGGTGGAGTTATCTTGGCACTTGGGGGTGTAGTATGTCCCACAGGCTGGAAGCTTGGTGTTCGATTTCTGAATGCTTGAACTCGAACCTGAGTAAATGTGGGATGGGATGGAGAATTTGGAGGAACAATCCCGGTGATTAGGGACGAAGGATGTGGGCGAACTGCCGGAGGCCTCAGGGGATCACTTGAATGGGTCGAAGCATCTGGGGAAGTAACACAGGTGATGAGGGTAGTGGGATGAAAAGGGAGTCGGCTGGGAGGATCTAGTGTAGTGATATGGGCGACCGATCCTTTGTTGTTATTGGGCATGGGATTATTGATAATCCCTAAGTTGGGGGGCGGCAGATTGATGTTTTGGTTAGAGTTTCAAAGGGATTCCTAATTGATCTGGTTTTAATCGTTCAGGTTATAAATCATGTCTCACAGCACCCAACAATCTTCCAAATTGTGTCCTGCATATCGATGAAAAGCACAGAACTTGCTATGATCAAGATTGGTGGGCCAGGGCCATGGCCGTTTCGGTGGGAATCGAATGATGTTTTGATGACTAAGAAGGCATAATATGTTAGGGATGGTGTTAGGAAATGGAGGATAGTTGTCTCGTTTGGGTTGGTAGGGGCCTCTAACTTCTTGGTTGAAGTTCTGAGGTGGGGGTACATTATTATAGCCCTGGGGGTTGACCGGCCGATTTCGAGCAGCATTCTGGTTCTGGTGAGCATTTTGGTTAGGGTATTGGTTTCGGTTTTGGTATTGGTACTGGTACTTGGCTGGTAGTTTTCGTTGTCGAAGCTTTGACCCTGGTTGGCGACGGTATTGACTTGCTCAGAGCCGGAGGCTTTCTTATTGTCCCTTTAGTTTGAATCATTGGAAGTAGTGACCTTTGATGTTATTATCGAAAAGGCGAGGTCTCCTCCCTTTATATGTCGCTGGATGCAGCTAGCGTGCGAGTGAAGAGTAGTGAAGTCTGGGCAATCGCTTATGACAAGAGCGCTTTGGAGGGGCTCTTTGACGTTGTTGATAATGATGTCGATTGCATCCTTTTCCTTCATCTGGATTTCGGTGTGAGCTGCCAGCTTCCTCCAATGTGCTACGAAATCTATGAAGTCCTCCTCGAATTCTTGCTTGGTCATCATCAGGTCACTGAGACTGACCGTCTCTTATATCAGATGCTTATACTGGTCCAGAAATTGTCCGGTCAGATCATTGAACATGTCAATTTTATGAAGTGAGAGTCTGACGAACCAGTTAAGAGCTTCCCCTTCTAATGATCTTTGGAAGTAATGTATTAGGAACCCTTGATTATCGCAAATGGGTCGACAGTCATTGCAGAAAAGCTCCAGATAGTGGTTCAGGTTTCCCATGCCATTGTATTTGTTAAACTTGGGCGGCTTGAACCCTGCAGGTAAGGCGAACTCCAACTCTTGACAGAACTTATCAAACCCAAATGAGCAACCAAAGCACTCTCTCTTAGCCATGTATTCATCGAGAATCTTGGAAAGATCCTCTACTCTTACGGTGGCATCTTTTTGGGTAGCCCAGGTGTGAGTTCGGTCTTGGCGATCGTCGTTGGAGAGGGCGTGGGCGGCCCGTCCTAATGGTGACACGTGGGCTGAGACTGTGCTTGGTGTGGGCGATAACCTTTCTTGCCCTAGTCATTCTTGCTATTCTCTATCTTGCCGCTCCTTGATAGTCTCGTACGCGGCTGCCAAGCCTCGAAGTAGTTCTTCAGCGTCATCGCCACTCTTTTGTAACTTTTGAACGCTCAGTTCCACAAGTTGTCAAGCGGTGAAATTCTATCTGGTACTACCATCTTTTCCACCGTGGTTATTGCCAGTGCTTGGAGGGGTGAAGGAGTTTTCCTGATCACCGATCATGTTAATCTCAGAGTGGTGCTGAGCGGACTCATCAGACAGATCCTTGCCGTATACACGGTTACCATTGTTGTTCCACAATGGAGTATCACCACTGCCAGTGAGATTTATTCTTCGTATTCCTGCCATCTCGAGCCTCTGATGGATGCTCATGCACTTTCGGGAAATCCTCGATAGTAGAGTGGCTGTAGGAAATAAATAGAGCAGAAAAGAAAACTATGTAGATATCATAAAAGAAAATTTAACTAAACGGAGGCGACTATGACGACAAGATGTCCCATCACGATCGCCAGTCAGTTGGTACGTGCTTTTTCTGGGTTCCTCTCGGTCCCTTGAAAGAGTGCCCCAATCGGTCCAAGTGAACTCTGACAAAGGCGATGAATGGTAAATTAGAAGGCATTAAAATAAAAGATAAATTCTAAGAGGAAAATACTTGATTCATTGTGATCACAAGCTGCAAATGTTTATCAACGCTGTAACATATCACTGATCACGCCTTTCGGGGTGTGGGTTCAATTTTCTTACTGAATCGTCAGCCTGCCAACGTCAGCAGTACTAGGTCACCTAGAATTTTAGTTTATATGGTTTTCCTATTCCTGCTCTAATTCTAATTGCTTTAGTTTTCCTAGTCTTACCGGGAATCTAATTAATCTAGTCTTCTAGTTATTCTAGAAGTCTAATTAATCCAAATGTGCTAATCCTATTAGGAGTCTGACTAACTTAAGTTTCCTAATCTTATTAGAAGCCTAATTGGTATTAGTCTCCTAATTCTACTAGGAGTCTAATCAATTCAAATATCCTAATTTTATTAAAAGTCTAATTAACTTATATATCTTAAGTCCATTAGAAGTGTAATTATTTTAAATATCCTATTTATACTAGAAATCTAAAAAAGGGGGGTTTGGCCTGCTATGCTAAGGAGGATCGGCCCAGTTCCCTTGGGCAATTCGGTTGGCTAAGGGTCATTTAAGAGTAATATAGATTGAAAATTTGATTTTAAATTGAACAGTTAAAATTTTGAAGATTAAGATTAGAATAGGAGAAAACTATGAATTAGATGAGATTAAGACTAGAATTTGAAAATAAAGGCTACAATTTAAAATAATTAGAGAGTAAGACCTAGTTCTAGAGATTATGAACAAGAAATTTAGAAGTTTAGAGACTAAAATTAAGAATTGGTTCTAGGAACTAAAACCGAGAACTAGAGATAAAGAGAACTAAGAATTTGAATTTAAAAATGAAGAGTTGAAATCAAAGATCTAAAATTAAGAGACTAAGAACTAGAAAAAATTGCGAAGAGAGCTATAATTTAAAACTAGAAACTAAATATAAAGCTTAAAAATAAGAACTGGTTCTAGAAGCTAAGAACCAGAAATCAAGAACTAAAATTTAAGGACTAAAATCAAAACCTAAGATCTCAGACCAGAAATTAAGAACTAAAACTAGAACTTAAGAACTATAACCTAAAACTAGAGAGGAAATTAAGAACTAGAACTAAAAAGTTACCTGAGGCGAAGCGCCGAAGAGAGAATCTAAAAATCCCTAAACTCGGAAGAGAGGAACTCAAAAACTCGATTGCTGGATGATGATATGTGTGGGGTAGGGGTCAATTTATAGGTATACGGGTAATTACGCGCCCTATGGGAGGTGCGCAATTAGCTTGTCAAATCTAATTGCGCGCCCTATATGGTGTACTTAATCGGATTATGCGCTCTATCCTGGGCGCTTAATAACTCTGAGTCGGTGACTGACTCAATGAGTGACCGACTAACTGGCTCAGCCGGGTGTCCGAGTTCTAAACTAATTAGAATGAATTGAGCACCCTGTACAGTGCGCGCAATCGATTGCGCATGCTGGTTTGGGCGTGCAATCGGGTCTTAAGATAGATTTTAGAAGGTTAAAGACCAGTCCATGTTGGACCGATTGCGCACCAGTGGTGGGGCATGCAATTGAATCGCGCCAGTGGTGGGGCAT
Source organism: Chloranthus sessilifolius (assembly GCA_021018995.1). Lineage (NCBI taxonomy): Eukaryota > Viridiplantae > Streptophyta > Magnoliopsida > Chloranthales > Chloranthaceae > Chloranthus > Chloranthus sessilifolius. Next base: position 42,375,817 of record CM037591.1, on the reverse strand, counting down.
GCATAATCCACTCCTAAGGCGACCCACAGGAAGAACAATCCTGATCCAAGTGGGACCAATTGCGACCAATTGCGCGCCAACTATGGGGCAAGCAATTAAATTGTGCATGCTAGACAGGGCACGCAATTCGGGAGTTTCCCTAGGTTAAGTTGGGTCTGAATCATAAGGCTATTGTTTCAGCCTGTGCTTCGACCATATACTATTATTTCATCATATAATCCTCATATTTGGGATGTGGGGTCTAGGCCATAGAGCTATTGTTTCAGCCTTTGTTCAGCCATATACTATTGTTTCAGTATATGGTCCCCGTGTTAGGGTTGTGGCGTCTGAGCCACAGAGCTATTGTTTCAGCCAATGTTCAGCCATATACTATTATTTCAATATATGGTCCCCGTGTTAGGGTCTTAAAGATTTCAGAGAAGGTAAGTCCCTTCTGAAAGTCATGGGCAAGGTTAAAGGTTGACCAAATAGGTTTGTATACTCCGAGAGGAAAAAATTGGAGTGTCTATAGATACCCCTCTTCGGCGCGTTCTTGCAGAGTAAGGATGCGCCGAAGAAGTAGACACCCCTCTTTCGAGATGCCTTCTCATTTCTTCTGGGAAATGACAAGTGTGAACTGGGGATGCTGACATGAAATGCTTGGCTTTCTTATCTATAGTGCAAGCTAAAATGGAGCATTCGGGTGCCCAATGGTACCTGTTGAAAGGCGTATACACTACCGAGGATGCAAGGGGCATCCTGTCGCATATCGCGACCTGCTGCGAGTGACAATTAGTGTTGGGTTCATTTTAGATTTGTGTTGTCCTTATTATAAAAATGATAAAGAATAAAATGAGGACAAGGAAGAAAAGCAAACACAAAATAAAATAAAATGGATTGAACACAACAAAAAACCAAACTCACAGTGCTGCAAGATCTAGGGCCTGTTGTAGCAAGTTTTAATATGTAAGAGTTTGTCCCACAGGGAGTGATATCTAGCTACAGATCTGGCAACTCTAAACCTGACCTAGAAAGTAAGGTAAAGAGAGGGTGTTTAAGTGTCACAACTGAAATAAAATTATAAATAAACTACAGCTAAAGAAGGTGGAAAAGAAGGATGCTGATGGAGTGGAAAATAAAGTAAAAATAATGGGAAGTAGGCAGTTGTGGGTAAATCAGCATTGCAACTTAGTTCAAGAACTAGATCTGCAGCAGTCCTTCAAATGGCTACAAGCACATCTGCAAGGTAGAAGCATCTAACCTAACCCAAAAGAATGGACTGATCTTAGGGCTATATTTTGTCCACTTAAATGGTCACAGAATACCCCAGGGACTTCATTCAGTCAATGGATTAAATCAGAATAGGAAAACCATTGCAGACCATATGTGTGTAAGGCTACAAGCTCATGCATCCATAGGATCAAACAGTCTGTGAAAATCAAATAGGAACCATGAGAAATCACAGGATGAAATGAAACTTAGATTCAACTAGTCATTGCTACAAAAGGTCTGCAATGACCTAGCTCACAAGTCTACATCCTCTACAAAATCTTAGGTCTATTCACTGATGATGGGATTGCAAAAAAGAGGAGTTGGGTTTGCAGCTGTCTCTCACTTGTCTACAAGCACAAGTGCAGAGCAAAAGAATCTATCTCAACCTTGTGATCTAGACCAACCTTAGGGCTATATCCTACCCACTAGAATGGTCACAGGCTATCCTAGGGGTTATCTAAATCACAGAGGTTAGAGATAGAATCGGGATACCACTACTGCCACCATGTTTGCAGGGCTACAAGCTCAAGCAACCATAGGTGCATCAAACACTTAGTGCTCTATGTGAGAAAACACAGAAAAATAAAGATGAAACGAAGCTTTAAAACTGGCATTTCATTGAATAAAAAGAACTTACAATGATTACCCTCAAGGCAAAAGTCTGTGTAAATCCCCAAAACTACTCTCAATGCTTATACAAAACCGATTACAAAACTGAAATTAAACCTAGCTGCTACAAAGCTTTAGCATAGCAATGCTGCTATGCTAAGGAAAGAAGAAAAGAAAATGGAAAAGGGAAACTAAACCCTAACTGTAAACCTACAATATACTTTGATCTAGTTATTCTGGATGTTTTTACAAGACAACTATAGCTCTATTTATGCAATCCAAACAGCCATTACGTGCTTTAGCCAATTAGAAATAAGAAGCTTGGAGCTGCTGTGTGGCCCTTTTGTGGCCAAGTAATTGCATTGGGATGTGTGGGACAGCTAAACACATTGGGATGTGTGCCCTAGAAGCTGTGAAATCTTAAATATATCCTTGAAAGTTTGAATACAGCTGCTGAAACCCGTGCCTCAAGTGGATATAACTTCAGATTTTCATTCTCGAGTGGATCTCGAGCAGTTGAGTTTCTTCAGGATGCATCTCGAGTGGCTAGATAGCTTCAGCAGTTTGTCCTTGAGCAGTTCTCAGTAGAGCTCTTGATAGGATAAAATAGCCTCTTTTAACTGGTCGAGTGGATAAACTGTGCCCTCTACATCTACTCGAGTGGTTGAATACCTTCAGGTAGCTTCAGATTTTTTCCTCGAGCAGATCTCAAGAAGTTCTCGACAGGATGAAATGCAGGCTTTTTAAGCTGCTCAAGTGCACAAATGATAACACTTTAAAGTGCTCGACAAGATCAAGCATCCATGGAAACACTCGAGTGGATTAATTCCTAGAACACTGCAGCTTAAGTGGCTGAGTGAACTGCTCGAGTTCATTAAATCACAGGTTCATGAACTACTCGAGCTCATTAATGCAACTCGGTACGTTCAGATGTGCAGCTGATGAAGTGCTCGACGGGTTTAATGTGTTGCTTCATGAAGTGCTCGAGAGATCTTATTCCTTTAACATCCAGCTATACATAGCTCAACAAGCTGAGTTCTAAGCCTCTAACTGCCCGAGAACTTTAAAACAACAGCTGTGCTACTCGTGGGGTTTATTGCAGCAGGCCTACTGCTTAAGATGATGAATATAGGTGCAAGAACTGCTCGAGTTCTTCCAGCTCTATTGCGCGAGGAGAATTCTGGTTGTCTCTCTCCTCCAGGGTCACGCAAGAACTCCGCGAGGTGACATTTTGCTCAGTATATATATGGGCTCGCTGTGTTCTTAGAGCGGCTACGTAACGGCTTGATCTTCGCGAGGACAAATTCTGAGAGTTTTAAATCACGAGATCTTCGCGTTGTCTTTTCTCTTCTCCTCTTGACTGCGCGAGTGTAACTTTCACTGCATCTTTAGTTTCGCGAGGGGGATCCTCAACTCTGAGAGATGATTCTTTTGATACTTTGATGCATTGCATTTGTTGCTATTGCAACTTACTCCATTCTCAGTTAACTTCTTCCATCTGTTAGACTTTTGGTCAATGATGACCAGCGAATGAGTCACCATGGTGAGTATTACCAGGGTGTTCAATTAGGCTTTGGCTCAGCTGTCATCTTTGCGTGTATTCCTCCTCTTCTTTAGGCCAATAAGCATAGATTTTGTATTAAGCTGCACAGATTATTGCTAACTATAAAACAAACTTAAAATATGATTATTAGTGAGCTTCAAGGTCCAGCAAAGGCTAGGTTAAAAGGTGAAAAGTGATACTTTTCAGTGAATAACAACATATAGTTGACTTTCCAGCAAGAATAACTACATGAGCAGCTTGATTTCATCTTGAACTGTTCATGGACTCTGCAGCAGGTCTTGAAGGGTGCAACACAGTAGCAGCTCTTGTAGCTTGCTGGCCTCAGGTCTGCTACACTTCCTCGACAAGTGGAATGCAGCAGTTATGTAGCTTGGCATGGCTGCAGGACTGAGTGTGCCTTTGCTGCACTTTCATGAGTTTTCTCAAATGGTGCAGTGCAGCAGCTCCTGCATCTTGATATGGTTTCAATATAGCAGCAACAACAACTTGACTTTTTGGCTTGAGGTTTCAGCTGTGCCCCTTGAACTGCTGGTTGGCAGCTGTGTGCAGTTTGTATAGTTTGCTGCGACAACACTTCATTAACTCAGAGCTCCATCTCTCTCTCTCAGCAGAGCTTCTAGGACCCAAATGTATGCCACAACAGCCCCAATAGTGTAAACCACATCCTTGTGCAGTCAATGCAAACTCATCAGCTCAACAACTTGGCTTAAAATCCTTCCTTCTTGGCTTGAAAATGATGGATTGTAGCGTTACGCTATATTTTCCTATTATCTACAAAAACACACTTAAAAGTAATTACTAACTAGCTCAAAGGTCTATCAAAGGTCAGGTTAAGAGGTGAAAAATGGTATTTTTCAGTGCTCAACACACCCCCAAACCTAATCTTTGCTAATCCTCGAGTAAAGGAAAAATTAAAAATAATTATTCAAAACAATAAATGTCACTTTCATAGGGAGCACGGATACATTTAGCATATGCCTCAAGCCTTTTAAATCCCTAGGTGATCCCTAGTGGAGGAGTGAAGTCTCCAGAGGGATTTTAGTGAGGATACCCACAAACTTCATCATTAAAACAGTTAAGTACAATGTAGTCAATGACAAAACAAATTTTAATAAATAAAGCATCATTGCACACCCATTCTTTAAAAATTAAAGGAAATTACAGCACTAATGCAAATAATTAAAACCTAAATTAACATGTATTTGCATCACCAATAATCAGTTCACATCAGGAATACAATGTGTAAAAATCAGTATTAGGCTTGCTATTAATTAAAAAATCAGATGTAGATAATACCCTAATGAAGTTAAATTTCAGGCCCAATCCTCACCAGGGCTATCTCTCACAATTGAATTGGAGGGTGTTCAATTTCACTCCAGCTCAAGAGCAGTTACAGACCTTAAATAGATTTGCAAGAATGAGCATAGGCATTTGCTTCAAATTTCTGACATCATCATGTACTTCTCACCATAGATCAGACATCCCCTCATTTCCACATGACAACTCATTTCACTTTGGATCAATAAGGTCTTTTTAATGGGTTGTAATGTGGCTAATGGTTGAGGTTTATAAAGAATAGGAGGGGTTGAATGGATTCAAAATTGAGAAATCAGTAAGGTGAGGAGGTGAATCATGACTTCACCTACTTCTTTACATCACAACTTCATCTTCATTTGTGTTTTTCAGGTCCAAAGTGGCCAACTTCTTCTCTTCCTTTCAATTTTTAGATGAAGTACTTTGCTTGACTTCTCTTTTTTTTTATACTTTTTTTTTTTATGAAATGCCATACATATTCCACTACTACACTGCTGTTTTTAGGTTGCTCTGTTCTTCCACAAAATGTTGAACCCAACTCACCTATTTTCAACTTCTTTTCCTTTACCTTTTGAAATCTCAGAGTGAGGGTTAGGTTGAATCAGGTCATGAGGTGAAGGTGCAAGTACTCTGGTGTTTGTTGAAAAAAAATTGGATTTAAAGGCTCAAAGAGTGTATGCAAAGGGGCAGTTTTAATGGGTAGGAAGTTTAAACTCAAACTGTCCAAATGAAGGCCTTAGATCATCTCCTTAGTGTCATGAGTGCTGTCCATCAGTTTCAACTTTGGGGTTGCCTAACTTCTAGTGGAAAAGTGTTGAGTTAGTCATTCCTTGGAGGACAAAATTTTGCCAAATACACCCTTCAAAAGATAAAATTTTGTATCGGCCCAAATCTCACTAGTTATGGTCTTCAATTTAAGTCATGGGTGTATTTTCACCTTTTTCTCTCCTTATAACTTACTAAGTACTACTTGTAAAATATTTTTCTTGGTGCTTACTTCATGAAAGTGTTGAATTTTTTTTCAAAATTTTTAGTTTTAAATGTCTGCAATTTTTTTTTAAATTTCCTCATTCTCACATGGGGGTGGTAATTGACTTTATTTATCTCAATTTAACCCACACTGCTGCACTAGAATTAACTATTCTACTGGCTTACCACCCTGCCATACCCCCAAACCTAAGTTAAACATTGTCCTCACTGTTTCAACAGACATGTATAGGGACAGCAGGGTGTATAATAAAAAGAAAACACAAAAGGACAACAGCAAACTAAGAGAAAATTAACTAAAAGACTACAAAAAATTAGACTAAGAAAAGGAAAAAGAGAGTATATACAAGCATGACAACTAAGAAAATGAAACATCCACACAAATTCCTAAAACAATAACTATATATCTTATAAATTACACTAAAAACAGCAGGTATATACAAAACATTAACTATACTAAACACCTAAAACAGTAAAATCCTAAACACAACTTCCTAATAATGATCTAAGTATGAATCTAAATTGATGGCAAAGAATTTTCAACATTAATAGCACACATTTGAAAGCAAGATTCATACAACATCAGATCACCAAACACAATGTTTACACACCAGTTCAGATGGGGGTACATGAATGACAGAAATTTTGGCTATCCCAGCTGAATGCCAACTGAATTGGATGGAACTGTAATAAAAAAAATGAAAGGCCATACCTATACATTTGCATCAAACCTAAGATCCTCCAGCTCAGCAAGTTACATCTGCATGCTAGATGCAGGGAGCAGCTCCAACTCCATAATAGATGGGCAATCAATAAAAGGTTGAGGGAGCACATGAGTGAGTGCCTCCTTAGTCCAAACTTTACAATTTTACACTCCTCAGCCCATCTCATCTACCAAGGGTAGCAACTGTTTACAAATCTCATTTCCTCCATCATAGCCTTCTCCTTGGTAAGAAGGAAAAGGCTCCATATAAAAGAATGAGGAAATGGGGCTCAACATGGTATTTTTTTTTTTCTTAAAATTTTTTTTTTTTTTTTTTAATTTATATATATATATATATATATATATATATATATATATATATATTTTAAATGGGGCTCAAGAGCAGCCCATTATTCAGCTCCTGCTACACTGCAGCAGGAACTCAGTTCACTCTCTCTCTTGGACACCTCTTTCCATTGAAAACCTCTTAGTGCTCCACTACCTTACCAGTCCTCAGGGCATGATTTACCCTAGCATCCTCATTAGTTGAAGAAGCTTCACCAATTATGTAATGCCCTTTGGAATTATTCACTATTTGGCTTAGGAGCCAACCCTCATCCCTTCCTGTCAGAGCATTTGAGATGTGACCCAGCTGGTCTTCTATTTTTTTTTATGCTTTAACTATGGGAATCCACAGTCTGTGATAAGGAGCTAAGGGTTTGCAATGAAGACAAAACCTGCTCCTCAAAGGAGGGAGCTCTAGGTTGTGGTGGGGGTAAAGCTAATTGACCTGGCTGGGGGAATTGATGTGGGAGATTCTATCTTGGTGCATAACCATGAGGGGACTGCTGGTTGGAATTGTAGGGCAATGCATGCTGCTTTTGGGTTTGAGGCAAATTAACTTGTCTCCACCTCAAATTTGGGTGATTCCTCCAATTTTACCCAGCAGGCTACTGTCCAAATGATTGGACAGCATTGGCTAGCTCATTTCCTATCTCTGGAAATGAACCAGTAGATGGACAATCAAGATGGGAGTGTGTGGGTGAGTGGCATGTCAAACATGCCTCTCCAACCTGTGTAGCCATGTGGGACTGCAACATACTCAACACTTTATCAAATTTTTTAGACAAGCTGTCCACTTTCCTCCCTAGGTTATTGTATATAGTTAATTCATACAATTTCCTAGTTGAAGTGGGTTCTTTTAAACCTCTAGCAGCTGGCTCAATGTCATTGCTTGACAAAGACTCCTGCTACATGGAGTTCTCACTTATCACATTGGAAAAATCTCAAGCCTCAACATCAGTTTTGCTAAAGTATGTGCCACCACTTGATGCATCAATCATAGATCTACTTTTAGCATCTAGCCCCTAGTAGAAGCTTTGAACAAGCTGCCACTTGGGGATCTGGTGGTGTGGGCACTGCCTCAACAACTCTTTAAATCTATCCCAAACTTCATGAAATTGTTCAATTGGGGATTGAGTAAAAGAAATAATGTTCCTCCTCAACTGGCTGGTTTTACCAATTGAAAAAATTTGGCCAAGAATTGGCATTGTAGGTCATTCCAAGACTATATGCTATTTTCTGGGAGTAGGGTGAGCCAAGTTCGGGCCTTATCCTTTAGTGGAAAAGGAAAAAGCCTTAGTTTGGTGGCTTCCTCTCCCAAACCAACAATATTAAAGGTAGTAATATAGAGAAAGAAACTGATCTATGTGCTCGTAAGGGTCTTCCTTTCTCAACCCCTGAAAGCTTGGTAACATTTGGATGGTTTGAGACTTGATCTCATAATTACCCACAACATTAAGGAGTTGAATGCAAGAGGGGGAAGAGTATGCCCCTGGTGCATTATATTCCCTAAGGGGTCTAGGCTGCTCACCCATCTCAGCTATTACTAAATTTTCAGCAGGGGTGTGTGTTGCTGGCCTAGGACTCAAGACTCAATCTCAGGATTCAAAGGTTTTGGCTTAGAATTGAGAGACCTTCCTAGCATACAACACACACACAACAAAACAAGGGTAGCTTATAGTAAATAGATAAAGAAAAATACAAGCTACACAACTGCTGGAATTTAAGACTGCAGAAAGAAACAAAAACAGGAGAGATAGAGATGCAAACTGATGCAGGAATGCTCCAGCTGTAGCTAAACTCCTCTATTTGTTACTGGCCCCAAGCCTGCAAAAATCAAGAAATTCAGTAGGAATTTATTCAAACACTAAACATGCAATAGTTTTAAAATAGAAAATACAGAAAAACAACAAAAATCCTAAGACTACAGCTGTAATTTCTCAAACACTAAACAGACACAAAAAATCTAACTAGAAAATAAAGGAAAAAATGCAAAAATAAAACAAAAACTACAGTTGTGATTTATTTAAACACTGCATCTATAAAAAATATATCTAAACAAAAACTCAGATTTACTACCTACATCAAAACTCCCCGGCAGCAGCGCTAAAAACTTGTTGGGTTCATTTTAGATTTGAGTTGTTATTATTATAAAAATGATAAAGAATTAAATAAGAAAACTAAAGAAAAGCAAGCACAAAAAAAAATAAAATGGATTGAACACAGCACAAAACCAAACTCACAGTCCTGCAAGATCCAGGGCCTGTTGTAGCAAGTTTTAATAAGTAAGAGTTTGTCCCACAGGGAGTGATGATCTACACCGCAAGGGTTGTATATTAAATCTCTAGATTTAGCTACAAATCTTGCAACTCTAAACCTAAACTAGAAAGCAAGGTAAAGAGAGGGTGTTTAAGTGTCACAACTAAAATAAAACTATAAATAAACTACAGCTAAAGAAGGGGGAAAAGAAGGATGATGATGGAGTGGGAAAATAAAGTAAAAATAATAGGAAGTAGCTAGTTGTGGGTAAATCAGCACTATAACTCAATTCAAGAACTAGATCTGCAGCAGTCCTTCAGATGGCTATAAGCACATCTGCAAGGTAGAAGCATCTAACCTAACCCAAAAGAATGGGCTGATCTTAGGGCTGTATTTTCTCCACTTAAATGATCATAAAATACCCCAGGGAATTCATCCAACCACTGGATTAAATCAGAATAGGAAATCCATTGCTGACACTATGTGTGCAAGGCTACAAGCTCATGCATCCATAGGATCAAATAGTTTGTGAAAATCAAATAGGAACCATAAGAAATCACAGACTGAATGGGGACTTAGATTCAGCTAGTCATTACTACAAAAGACCTGTAATGACCCAGCTCACAAGTTTGCAATCTCTACAAAATCTCAGGTCTATTCATTGATGATAGGATTGCAAAATAGAGGAGGAGTTGGGGTTGCAGTTGTCTCTCACTTGGCTACAAGAACAAGTGCAGAGGAAACGAATCTATCTCAACCTTATGATCTAGACCAACCTTGGGGCTATACCCTGCCCACTAGAATGGTCACAGGCTACCCCAGGGGTTATCCAAATCATAGAGGTTAGAGATAGAACCGGGATACCACTGCTGCCACCATGGTTACAGGGGTACAAGCTCAAGCAACCATAGGTGCATCAAATCCTTACTGCTCTATGTGAGAAAACACAGAAAAATAAAGATGAAATGAAGCTTTAAAATTGACATTTCATTGAATAAAAAGAACTTACAATGATTGCCCTCAAGGCAACAGTCTGTGCAAATACTCAAAACTACTCTCAATGCTTATACAAAACCGATTACAAAACTGAAATTAAACCTAGCTGCTATAAAGCTTTAGCCCAGTAATGCTGCTGTGCTAAGGAAGGAAAAAAAGAAAATGGAAAAGGAAAATGAAACCCTAACCCTAAACCTAAAATATACTTTGATCCAGCTATTTTGGATGTTTTTACAAGACAACTATAGCTCTATTTATACAATCCAAACAAACATTATGTGCTTTAGCCAATAAGAAATAAGATGTTGTCGTGGCCCTTTTGTGGCCAAGTAATTGCATTGGGATGTGTGGGATAGCTAAGCACATTGGGATGTGTGCCCTCAAAGCTGTGAAATCCTAAAAATATCCTTAAAAGTTTGAATATAGCTGCTAAAACCCGTGCCTCGAGTAGATACAACTTCAGATTTTCATTCTCGAGGGGTTCTCGAGCAGTTGAGTTGCTTCAGGATGAATCTCGAGTGGTTGGATAGCTTCAGCAGTTTGTCCTCGAGAAGTTCTCGAGTAGCTCTCGATCGGATAAAATAGCTTCTTTTAACTGCTCGAGTGGATAAACTGTGCACTCTGCATCTACTCGAGTGGCTGGATACCTTCAAGTAGCTTCAGATTTTTACCTCGAGCAGATCTCGATAGGATGAAATGCAAGCTTTTTAAGTTGCTCGAGTACACAAATGATAGCACTTTAAAGTGCTCGACAGGATCAAGCATCCATGGGACCACTCGAGTGGATTAATTCTTACAACACTGTAGCTCGAGTGGCTGAGTGAACTGCTCGAATTCATTAAATCTCAGGTGCATGAACTACTCGAGCTCATAAATGCAGTTCGACAAGTTCACATGTGCAGCTGATGAAGTGCTCGACAGGTTTAATGTGCTACTTCATGAAGTGCTCGAGAGCTCCTATTCCTTTAACATTTAGCTGTACGCAACTTGACAGGCTGAGTTCTAAGCCACTAACTGCTCGAGATCTTTAAAATAGTAGTTGTGCTTCTCGTGGGGTTTAATGCAGTAGGCCTGCTGCTTGAGATGATGAATATAGGTGCAAGAACTGCTCGAGTTCTTCCAGCTATAGGTCTCCATGTCGAGATGATGGGGCTGCAAATCAAGTGGATGATCTTCTAGCAAATGCAACTTAAGGTATGTTCTCGACAGGTTGGTGCAGGGATTATGAACTGCTCGAGTTCCTTAACACCCAACTATGTTGCACATATAGTTGACTTTCCAGCAAGAATAACTGCTTGAGCATCTTGGTTTCATGCTGAACTGCTCATGGACTCTGCAGCAGGTCTTAAAGGGTGCAACACAACAACATCTCTTATAGCTTGCTGGCCTCAGGTCTATAACAACTCCTCTACAAATGGAATGCATCGATTATGTAGCTTGGCATGGCTGCTGGACTGAGTGTGCCTTTGCTGCACTTGCATGAGTCTTCTCAAATGGTGCAATGCAGCAGCTCTTGCATCTTGATATGGTTTCAATGCAATAACAACAACAGCTTGACTTTTAGGCTTGAGGTTTCAGCTGTGCCACTTGAACTGCTGGTTGGCTGCTATGTGCAGTTTGTATAATTTGCTACAGCAAAACTTCATTAACTCAGAGCTCCATCTCTCTCTCTCAGCAGAGCTTATAGGACCCAAATGTATGCCACAACACCCCCAATGGTGTAAACCATCCTGGTGCAGTCAATATAAACTCATCAGCTCCACATCTTAGCTTAAAATCCTTCCTTCTTGGCTTGAAAATGATGAATTGCAGCGTTAAGCTATATTTTTCTGTTATATATAAAAACACACTTAAAAGTGATTATTAACTAGCTCAAAGGTCTATCAAAGGTCAGGTTAAGAGGTGAAAAATGGTATTTTTTAGTGCTCTACTGTCAGATAGGGGGAAATTAGCATATGGGTGCAAGGGGCATCCCACCGCATATCGCAACTTGCTGCAAGGGGCAGTCAAATGGGAGGAAAGTTGGCATATACTAGTCTGTAGGTGCAATGGGCAATCAAACAGAGGGATATTTGACATGATCGAGGTATCGGGAGGCGTCATACGAATGTCTAGAGACAAGGTCAAGTGACCTGATAAGATGTAACATGTAGTGGCAAAGGCTTTCACAAGTCATGTCAGACAGGGCACATCACTGCTACACCAATGACACGTCAGGTGTCCCTTTTTAGTGGACATTCCTGATTTCTCAGAGTTGAGTATACTTAGTGTTCGATTTCCCAGGGAAAAGAACAGATTGGAATGAGGAGAAGTGAATTTTGATAGATAGGAGAGTTTATTTATTTATTATTATTTTTTTCTTTGTTTTAAAATTTTGGAGATTTTAACTTAAAATCAAGTCGATGGCAAAATAATAGAAAATGTGGCTTTCGAGACGTCACTGAGCAGATCCACCGGTACGAGATTTGTGGACCCGACCGTTTGCGTAGTCGTCAAGGTGACACTTGGTATGTCGGATGCTCCATCTAACCTTCTCATCGAATACTGATGATTATTGCTTATGAGAGGACTATAGTGATTCGCGAGTTGAGAGAGATGGGTTTTAAAAGTGTTTGAGTTAATATTATCTAACTATATTTTACAAAGGAGTATCGAGTATAAGGTGTGTTTTACTTGATTTGTCGCCGGCAGGAGACTTTTGCTTGCAACGGGTCTGGCCGACTATTGGTCCTGTGATTGTGTCGCGATGGGACTACTGGCGGCTCCTCCTTCTGGTTGGAGTCGCCTTTGTTTGGCATGTAAGGTTACGTGGTAAGACAAGAGTGTCTGGGGGATGGAGTCGTCGGAAGGACTCAAGCTCTTTGTGGAAGCACAAGAAATCACACAACCACCCACATCATTCATATCAATGGGCTTTATCACCTTCAGGCTGTTGAGCTTTCATGTGAATTTTTCCACAATAACTCAAACCCTTCTTGTTGGTGTTAATGCATTGTTAAGGTGACTTCCTCTGCCACTTCATATTTCGATGGGAATATCGTGATGGGACATTTTGGAGGGGTGTAGTTTGTGATGGGACATTTGTAGGCCCCCTCCCCCTTTTATTCTACCTATTGTGTGGAGTCATTGGATGGGACATAGAGGGTCTATTTTCCCCCTCCGCTGATGGTTGTAGTGGGGCTTGATGGACGTCCGGATCACCTAATGAAATGTTCGCAATGGGACTTGATAGTTGATGGCTGCGATAGGATGTCAGAGGAGTTTCTCTTCTCTTCTGTTGGTGAGCGTATGCTGCATCTGTTGTGGTATGGGATATTTTGGGTGATTTGGCTCTTTGCTTCTCGTGACGGGGTATTGGTCGAGCCTTCCCTTTTGCTTGCTATGTGGAGTCACACGATGGGATCTCAGGGAGGGGTAACTAGCGGTCCTCCCCTTTTGTTCATGCACCATGGCGAGTTGCGATGGGACCTGGTGGTTATGGCTTCTGGAAAGCTATGTACATTTTGGTCTTTGATAGGTGTTAGATTATGTGATGAGATCAGGTTGTAGCTGTATTGTGACGGGACATGTTCACTTGTGTGTGATAAGGTGTTGGTTTGTGACTCCTTGACTGTTTTGACGTCGTAATGGGACGATGATGGTGTTTTTTTTTTTTTTTTGGTAGGTGATGTTTTGAGATCATTTCGAGATTTGCCCTTTGGCCTTTGCGATGGGATTTTCGGGAGGCTCATTTTTGGCTTTTCGCGACAGGACATTGGTCGAGCCTACCTTTGGTCACGTGGCATGTGAGTCGCGTGGTGGGTTTTGGCGACACGATGGGACGTGTTATTCTAGAAGTCTGACTTGTCTGTTATTGTGTAATATAATTATATTCAATTCAAGTCTTAACCTATTGCAAGCGCACAACGGAAATTATAGTACTAGCATAGGATTGTTCCCACGAGGAGTTCATTATCTTATTAATTCCTATTTCTATCTTCTATCTAAATCCTTATCTTAAAAACTTCTATTTATCTTTAAGATTTCCTAATCTACTGGAGAAATATGAATAAACGAATGGTTTTCTAAACTAAAGTGCATAAAAATAAATCCTAATCCTCCTTCGTCAGATTAAGGTCGTAAATCTCAACCTTCAACTTTCGGATATTAATGAAAATAAATAGTACAATTACACCATATTTCTAGTCTCCTAGCATTGGTCCTCAATTAAGTCTAAGATCCTATCAACACAGATTTAATCTAATCAACAATTAACCAAAAATTTGGGCATCAATCAAACTCTAGCAAACTGAAGATGGAAAAGTAAAAACCATTACACTAATTTGCAAATTCTAACCTGAGTCATCAATTCAAATTAAAACTTGGAGATGTTTACAAAGCAAAGAAAATCTAATCCTGAAAGCAAAGTAAAATATATCCTTCACCCCTCAGCCAGAGTCGTTAATTGCTCCTAAGAAATTATAGATATTTACACTAATCTTCAGCACTCAATTGCAGTCATCAATTGCTCTTGAGAAACCTCTGATATCTAATCTACTCTAACTAGATACACTACTGATCAGAAGAAAATCTAACCTCAGGCATCAATTGATGCTGAAATTCTTCGATGCTTATTCCTATGTCAAGCCATCCTATTTATAGAACATAAGGGGTCGGTTTATAGAGATCTAGTTCTAATAAAAGAAACTACTAAAAGCAAAAGTATCCTAATATAACTCTAATTACTAATTTCATCTTTCCGTGCTTCCTTTAGTTGACGCGCTTCTAGAGTGTTCTTTATCGAGCAACAATAGAGTCCTTCGGACTAGATCTTTATCAATCTTCTCAGATTTGTGGTTCATTAGACTTCTAATTACAGGAGTCTTCTAATTCTAGATATGGTGGTGATAGTTCTCACCTGACCAGCAATAGCAACTATAGACACCCAAATTTGGCCCAAGGCCCGATCGAGACACATTTCAAGAGAGGCGCATCTTTGACCTTTTAATGGCATGTATGAAACCCTTAGGAACCTTTTTGTAACCTTAGGAGCCATTTGAAACCCTTAGGAATCACCCCAGATCTCTTAGGAACCTTCCTGAACCCTTAGAAACCCATCCCGACCCTTAGAGCCCATTCCAGACTTAAACCTAACTTTCTTGAGCAATGGATGAAGAGTGGTGTACTGAGACTTATTGCGACCTTCTACTATGATCGAATCTTATACCATTAAAAAGTAGAAGTCCTCAGCTTTCCAACGAGCTAAGAATCACCCCAATAGGAGCTGTGTGCGAGAAGATATTGCATTCCGAAGAGTAAGGGCTAAAGATTTGGCACAAGTATTACTTACGCCAAGCCATTTCTCCCTAGAAATGGCTTGGTGCAACTAATAGTTGGGCCACATATAAGGTGGGACCCATCATGGGGAGCCAACTTCCATACCACTGGAGGAACACTGTTCACTGTTACTAAGCCTAGCGCAAGTATTAGTTGCGCCAGGCTTATGAACAGTAACCTTAGGTGGGGTTTTTACCTCAAATTTTAAGATTGGGATTTGCTTTGTTGACCATCTTGACCTTTGGGGTATGTTTTGCTAGTTTTATTGCACCCATTTACTATCTATGTGTGTTGAGCAGTGAAAAATACCATTTTTCACCTCTTAACCTGACCTTTGGTGGACCCTTGAGCTAACTACTAATGTGTTTGAAGTGTATTTTGTAGATAAGCAATAAATTTTAAGTTTAGTGTAGTTATTTAGTTAAACGAGCCCAAGAAGCAATGTGTTATTCAACTGAAAATGCCTAGGACCAAGTCTAGCTATAAGGAATAAAGATTGAACCTACTAAGAGGCTGCTGAGTGTTGAACAAATGAAGAACAACACACTAAAGATGTGTGCCAGCTGTGGAAGCATAAAGTAACACTGTCGAGAGGTTTTGAGAGCAAGGAATGAAGCAGACGAGAGGTTGAACATGTGTATAAGAAGCTGTCGAGAGGTATTGAGTTGAAAGGATGAAGATCTCGAAAGGTTGCAACACCAATTGAGAGGACGTTGATCCTGTCGAGAGGATACTTCAAGGTACAGATGAAGTTGAGAGGTTCCAGATACTTATCATGAGGTTTAACGGAACCTGTCGAGTAGTGCAAGATAACCTATCGACAACTTACCTAAAGCAATGCTCATTCTCACGAGGATTGAGCTAACCTGTTGAGCACTTCACTGGAGAATGTATAACAAGTCAACAAGTTGATTATAACCTATCGATAGGATGAATGAAGAACTATACAGAAGGAGAAGAATGATTTCTAATCCTATCGACTACTGCAAGCTTAACCTCTCGAGGAATCTCCAAACCCGTCGAGAGTTGCTACAATCCTGTCAAGAAGCATACAGAAGTTATCGAAAGCCAATGCAACCTATCAATGTGAACATAAAGTAGATCCAGAACCTGTCGAGAGGTTCCCTGAACCTCTCGGCACTCGTTTTGGCAGCTTCTCAATGTTCTTCCTTCAATAACTGCCAATTCCAGAATCTTATGCACGAGTTCCAAAGCATGTCAGTGACTCTTGGGAGTATTTTTGGCATTCAACTATGCATGATTGGAAACCCTAACTGCATCACGTGAACCCTAACAGCCTCGCGTGCATTTGCTAATCATGGACCAATGGGAGAAGAGCTTCTAGAAGAGAAATCGACCACATCAGCAGTCTAGAATAACATAATTATTCTCTTGGGCTCTGATTGGCTGAAATGGATCTGAGGACAGAGGAGGATAGTATAAAAGTTTGAAAAAATTACATTGAAGACATCCCGAATTTTAGAGAAGCAGAGCTTAGGGCGAGATCCATTTTTCCCTCCAAATTCTCCCTCCTTCCTTCTTCTCCCCTTCTCTCTTTAGCCAATCATGAGTGGCTAAACTCTTTTCAGTAGTTAGGGTAAGGTCTTGAGCTATAAATTAAGAGATTCATAGGCTTGTAAGGGATTGTATATTACACAAATTACAGATCTTGGCACAATGGTATTATAAGCTTGCAATAAAACTGTGGTTTTTAAAGGTGATTCTAATCTACATTTCACTTCTTCATATTTGATATCCCTGGATTGGATACTCTTGTGGATGCCAGCCAAAAATGGGGAGCTTGGTAGCCTGGCACCCACAGCATCTGTAATATTTTTCCTGTTTTAATTAAGATCAATAGATTGGAGTAATCTCAGGGATGAACTATATCCAGTAGAAGGGCAGATCATAACCATAGGACTGTATCCAGTAGAAGGGCAGATCCGAACCTCAGGGTTACTTTGATCCATTGGTGGAGATTGGATTCTTATACCTGACCTCTGTCGGGGGAATTTGGGTAGATCAATAGGTTAGAGCAATCTCGGGGATGAACTGTATCCAGTAGAAGGGCAGATCATAACCTTAAGACTGCATCTAGTAGAAGGGCAGATCCTAACCTCAGGATTGTTTTGATCCATTAGTAGATTCGGGGGAACCTGGGTAGCTTGTAGCCAGAAAAGAGGATTGTTGCAAATTAGTTCTCTGTACTGCTTTTGATTCCTTTGATTTTCAGTAAGAGTCCAAGACCCCTAGCTGCTGTTCTCCACCTTTTGAAGTTTCATCTTCTCTATATCTCTCCTTATCTCTGTATTTAATTAGATCTAGATCACTTGCATTTATCTTTTGTAGTTTTTAGAAAAAGTGACCAAAACCTAGAACCTCTCCTCTTTCTTACTTTAGTTTAGTTTAAATTAGGATAGAGTGCTAGATCTACCATAGATCTGAAGATTTACTATAATTGTACTACAGATCCTTGTGGGCATACCCTTACCTCTTAAAACTTGCTACAATAGCCCTAGTTCTTACAGGACTGGCAGCTTACCTTAGTTCAACCTTGCGGTAGTTTGTGCAATTAATCTGCTGTTTTAATCATATAATAATTGTAAGGTAGGCTGCGCAAATAGGTTTTTCGCGCCGTTGTCGGGGAGCTGTATTTTTAACTTGGTAGATCTAAGTTTTTCTCATTTCTAGATGTTTAGTTTTAATTGCTTGTTAAGTGTTTGACTAATTGCTGCTGTAGTTTTTTGTAGTTTAACTGTCTGTTTCAGATTTGGATCTGTCGTGTCGAAGAGAGCATTGTACCAATTGGAGGAGCAAGCTTTGCTTAAGTTTGTATTTTCTAACTCTATTTATATTTCTAGATCTGTAGCTTTGCAGATTTGCAGCATTAGTTGTGTATTTTGTGATCATTTTGATTGAATTTTGTGCTGTAATTTTCTGCTTTGAATTTGGTTTCTGCTGTGTGTATGCTTGGGAGGAGATCTCTTAATCCTGAGATTTCTCCCTTAGATCATGAAGTTGAATGACTTCTTAGACCTAAGCAAACCATACACACACCTTATTTGATTCTAAAATTGCTACAATGGGTGAGCAACCTAGGACTTTAAAAGAATTCAATGCACCAGGGATTTACAATTCTCTCTTCTGCATTCAATTCCCTGTCGTCCAAGGGAACTATGAGATCAAGTCTTTTATCATACAGATGTTACCCTTATACCATGGCCTGAGCAAAGAAGACCCATATAATTATATTGATGAATTTTTAGGACTGTGCACTACCTTCAATAGTATAGGTTTGGGGGAGGAAGCAACCAGGTTGAGACTCTTTCCTTGTTCACTAAAGGATAGAGCCAGAACTTGATTGTCAATGCTCCCAACTAATAGTATTCATTCCTGGAATGACCTTCAATGTCAGTTTTTGGCCAAGTTTTTCCTCATATCCAGAATAAGTCAGTTGAGGAAGAGCATTATTTCATTTTCTCAAGCCCCAATTGAAGACTTTCACCAAGCCTGAGAGAGATTTAAAGAACTCTTGAAGCAATGCCCTCATCACCAAATTCCTGAATGGCAACATGTCCAAAGTTTCTAACAAGGAATTGATCCCAAAAGTAGGGATATGGTTGATGCCTCTTGCGGTGGTACATACCTCCACAAGACAACAGATGAAGCTTGAGAGTTATTTGATATCATCAGTGAAAACTCTATGCAAAGGGAGACCTGGGCAAGAGATGTTGAGACCGCTAGATTGGTGAGAGAAAATACTACTAGAGGGAAAATATAAGGTGAGTGGACATAATGATTTAGAGAGGAAAGTGGGCAGCCTGATCCAAAAGTTTGATAAGCTCATGGGAGCAATGCAATCTCCAATGGCTGCTAAAGTGGAGGAGGCATGTGTCATATGCCAGTCCCCCACTCACTCCCTTGAGGAATGTTCCTCAGCTACCCAATTTTCAGATTTTGTGATGAAACATGCGAATGTTGCTCAGTCCTATGGATAACAGCCTATTGCTGGCTATCATTGGAGAAACCACCCCAACTTGAGGTGGAGACAAGATAATTTTCAAAACCAATAGCAGCAACAGCCACTAAAGTCCATGCCTTATAGGAATGCCCAACCATACCAGCAGAATTATTTTCCAAGGCCCCAATACCAACAACTTATGGCCCAGCCAATGGTTCAACCTGTGCATCAAAGTGCACCAGCCCCAGCACCCTCTAGGTTCCTCACATTTGAAGAGTAAGTTCTGGTTTCACTGCAGAATTTGGGCCCTTTATCTCAAACTGTTAACTCCCACAGTCAAAGTTTAAGAAGATAGAGGACCACCTAGGTCAGCTATCTAATTCTTTGGCTAGGAGAGAAGAGGGGAGACTACCTAGTCAACTCATGAATAATCTAAAGGGGCAATACATGGTTGGTGAGACTCCTTCCCATGAAGAAGTCAAATCTGTCACCAGCTTGAGGAGTGGAAAGCTGGTGGATAACCAAGTTGGTAATGAGCCCGATGAGTCGAGTGCAGAAAATGAAGAAACAACCAATGAAAATATGCAGCAGGAGCATAATAAAAAAAATAAGGGGGGTGATGTGCCCCAACAAAAAATTGAAAACAAAAATAAAGAAAAATCTGATGAACTTGCTAAGGCTGCAAATGGGAGGATAGTTCCTCATGTGCCATTTCCTAATGCATTGAAAGCAGCTTCTCCTTTTGACAAGGGAAATGCTAAGATTGAGGAGATGATGGAAACTTTCAAACAAGTAAAGATCAACTTGCTTTTATTCGATACCATCAAGCAAGTTCTAGCCTATGCAAAATTTTTAAAAGAATTGTGCACCCACAAAAGACAGTCTAGGATACACTTATCCAAGAAAGTCTTTTGTGCTAAGAAAGTGAACCAAGTGTTGTCTATTGCAACTCCAACCAAGCTTCAAGACCCTGGAGTCCCTACAATCTCCTGCATCATTGGGGATCACACCGTTGAAAAAGCTTTACTAGACCTGAGAGCTAGTGTGAATTTGCTTCCATACTCAGTTTATGAGAAGCTGGGCTTAGGAGAGTTGAAGCCCACACATGTGGTCTTGCAAGTAGTTGACAGGTCTGAGAGGAAACCAATGGGGATTATAGAGGATGTGTTAGTTGGAGATAAATTCTTTTATCTAGCTGATTTTCTAGTGCTAGATATGGAACCAAGCAAGTGCGCTACCTCCATCCCCGTGATCTTGGGTAGGTTATTTTTGGCCATTGTCAATGCTTGTATTCATTGTAGATCAGGGGAAATGGAGGTAACTTTTGGCAATATGAAAGTTAAGTTGAATGTGTATGATGCAACCCATCCACCTCATTTGAATAATGAGGATTATTTTTCAATTGATGTATTGGATGAACTTGTGGAAGAGCCTTTTCCCAAGCTGCTGCATTGTAATGATTTTGGTGATGTTTTTGAAAATGTGGTGGAGCCTATACTGACCATCCGCTATCATGAACCTCCATGACATGACTAAGTTTCACCAAATGTATACTATGTATAATAACTTATGTCTTTGGTTATTTATTTTTGCTGATTTTTTCTATTTTTGTTTCAGTTCAGTTTGGCATTGTACATAAATTTTTTCCATGAATGTTAGTTCCTCAGGTAAGAAAATAAGCCAAAGTTGTGAAGTGAATAGAGTTGGAGTGTCAAATCTGTTGGGGAATGGACTGGGAACTGATTACAAGCCTGTTGAAACTGAAATACAGCATGTCGATAGGTTTTATGAACATATCGATAGGTTATGAGAGTTCCCAATTTACTTTTCGACAAGATCTAGAAGCTGTCGAGAGGTGTGAACTAATTCTCGATAGGTTTCGAAGGTGTAAAAACGGTTGTCGATAGGATCCAGGAGCATTTCGACAGGTTCTGCAGATTTTTGGTTGAATTCTCGAGAAGTTCAGGGTACCTATCGAGAGGTTCTGTGAACCTCTCGAAGTAACTTTTCTTGAGCCTAGAACCTGTCGAGAGGCTCTGTGAACCTCTTAGACTGATTGTTGTTGTCTACTTGAACTCTTCGACAGGATTGCATGAACCTCTCGTGAGGATCATTGACTTTCTACTCTCCGACAGGTTGCATCAACCTGTCGACACTGTGCCCCAATCTTGTCGAAAGTCATTTCCCACTGCTTTAAACCTAACGAGACCTCCATTTTTACCATTCGACAGCTTCTCTTTGCGCTTTAAGTTTGCTCTGGCAATTTTTCCATTTTGCTTTTTCTCTCTCTATGTCACTGGCTATTATAGTAACTTCTTGGCTATTTTTCCCATTACTTCAATTCATCAAAAGCTACACTTTGCACCTGGTCTGAGCTGGTTTGGTGCTGTACATTTTAAGATCTGTGAAACCCTAGGTTTTTGCTGGTAAGCCTCTCTTCTGCTCCACTTTATGTTTTTGGCATTTCATTCGCAAATTGGTGTGGTCCATTTGATTGATAACAAAGGTCTGTGTGGTGATTGGGAGTGAATTGCAATTGTTTGAGTATACAATGTCTGATCAAGTGGACACCTTAGTTACCCTCTTCAAAAATCCGGCCAAATCTGCCACCAAAGCCACTAGGAAGTCCAATAGGCAAATCACAAAGTTCAAGGAAACCCCACCTACAAAAAGGAAACTTGTCATGGATGAAGCTGATAAAACTGTCAAAACCAAGCAGGCCAAGAAATCTAAGAAGGCCCAATTCAGTGAAGACATTGTTTACCATTGGTTCT
The DNA here is from genome assembly GCA_021018995.1 of Chloranthus sessilifolius. NCBI lineage: Eukaryota > Viridiplantae > Streptophyta > Magnoliopsida > Chloranthales > Chloranthaceae > Chloranthus > Chloranthus sessilifolius. The sequence continues at coordinate 42,353,741 of CM037591.1, read as the reverse complement.
TATTTTGTTTATGTATTGATGTTCTTTGTTTAACTGCAGTTTATGTGTTTATTTTTCTTTCCTTGCTGCTCTATATATGTTTTTATCATGCTGCTCATCTCTTGATCTATCAAGCAGTGACAACACTGCTCCTCATAGGTTTGTAGGTGTGGCAGTTTGCCAATGGATAGTTAATGGTAATGCAGCAAGGTTTAAACAAAAATAAAAAAAATAAAAAAATTTCACACCTGATATTATATATATAAAGGAAATTAAAAACTTTTTAAAACTGAAACATGTTATAGCTCTAACACTTTCATGAAGCAAACATTAGGAATTTTTCATAAATTAGTGCTTAGTGAACTTGAGAAGAGAGAAAATTGTGAGGATATACCCCATAAATCTAATGAAAGACCATACCCAGTGAGATTTGGGCCTGAAAAATTCTTCTTTGAAGAGTGTTTGGAAATTTCTTCTTCTCTAAGGACCGATTGAATCTACCTTTGCTCACTAGAAGTTAGACAAATCCAAGTTGAAACAGTTTGACAACACTCATGACATTGAGGACATGAAGTAAGGCCATCCCTTGGACAGTTTGAGCTTAAAATTTCCTTATCCTTTGAACTGCCCTTGATACACACCATTTGAGCCTTAAAAATCCGAGCTTTCTTTGACAAAAACTAGAGTACTTGAACCCAAACCTTAGTGACCTAATTCAGCCTGACCCTCACTCTGAGATTTCAGAAGGTAAGAAGAAGGTGGAGCTGGTTTAACATTTGGTGAAAGAAGGAGAAAGCACATTTGATGACAGTTGTGTGTTAGTTGTGTAGCTGTGGCATTCCAGCCCATATATAAAAATTAAATAAATAAATAAATAAAAATGATAAGAAAAGCATACAAAAAGAGAAAAAAATAGAAAAGCAAAACAAAAATAAGAGAGAAGTCACTTCATTAGATACATTGAAATGAGGACTGGAAATTGATCACTTCAAATCTGAAAATTCAAAGAAGATGAAGACTGTGTTGAAATGAAGAAAGTTGAGTTGCAAATCACCTCCTTACTTTACTGATTTGTCAATTTTGAATCCTATACCACCCTTTTATTCTTTGTAAACTTCACTCATAAGCCACATTACAACCCAATAAAAAGTCCTTACTGATTTAAAATTGATTGAGCTGTCATGTGGAGATGAGAATCTGTTTAATCTATGGCGAAAAGAGTTAAAAAAATTTAGAAATTAGAGCAATACTTATGCTCATGCTTGCAGTCTTATTTGAGGGCTATAACTACTCTTGAGCTATGTGAATTGATACACCCTTCTATTTTTGTTGAGAGTGACAACCCTGGTGAGCTTTGGGTCTGAAATTAGGATTGATGGGGGGCATTATCAGAACATGATTCTCAATTTAAGGGTAAGCTTTACATTAATTTTCATACAAAATACTTTGACATGAGATGATTGATTGTGCAGGAATTACAGCAGAATTTTAGTTTTAAACTGTCATGTTTTTGCTGATAATCCTCTAAAACTGAATGGACAAGGTGTGGAATGACTTTCTATAATGCTTGAATTTTGTTTTAACATGATACACTGATATTAACTAATTTTATTGGAGAAGTTTGTGGGTAACTTCACTGTAAACCCTCAGGAGACTTCACTCCTCCACTAGGGATCACCTAGGGATTTAAAAGGCTTGATGCATATGCTAATTACATCTGTGTTCCCTACAAAAGTGGCATTTTTTATTTTCAATAATTATTTTTACTTTCTCCTTTGCTCAGGGACTAGCAAAGCCTAGGTTTGGTGGTGTGTTGAGCAATGAAAAATGCCATTTTTCACCTCCTAACTTGACCTTTGGTGGACCCTTGAGCTGACTAATAATGTGTTTTAAGTGTATTTTATTGATAAGTAATAAATTGCAAGCTTAGTACAGATATTCACTTAAAAGAGCCTAAGAAGCAATGCGCTATCCAACTGGAAATGCCTAGGACAAAGTCCAACTACAAGGAATAAAGATTGAACCTACTAAGAGGCTGCTGAGTGTTGAACAAATGAAGAACAACACACTAAAGATGTGTGCCAGCTGTGAAAGCACAAAGCAAAGCTGTCGAGAGGTTCTGAGAGCAAGGAATGAAGCAGATGAGAGGTTGAATATGTGTATAAGAAGCTGTTTAGAGGTACTGAGTTGAAAAGATAAAGATCTTGAGAGGTTCCAGCACCAACCGAGAGGTTGGAAGTACAGACGTGGATCCTATTGAGAGGATACTGTTGTTGTTTATTTTAAGTGCTTGCTACTGACTTTATTGGAGACAGTGATAAGAATGGGGTAAATGAAAAATGAGTGAAAGATAGAGTGATGATTACGGAGCAGCAAGCCTAAAATATGCACAGTCCTGTAAGATACAGGGCCTGTTGTAGCAAGTTTTGATAAGTAAGAGTTTGTCTCACAGGGAAGTTGATCTCAAGCTCCAAGGGAGCTATCCTTAGTAGGCCCTCCAGATCTGACTATAGATCTGGCAATCCTAAGTGGAAGGGGATTTAGGGTCACTATTCTCTAAATCCTAAGGTAACCTAATGCCTAAACTACAGAAAGGGTTGAGAAGAATGATGGAGGGTGAGAAAAGAAATATAAAAAGGGTGAGAAGTATGCTATTAGGTTCAGATCTGATGGGTTTCATGACTCAAATTCAGATCTGCTGCTATAGAAGTCCTGTCTAATGGCTACATTATCGCCACTGAGGAGAAAGAATCCAACTCATCTTTGTACCATGATCCAATCCCTTTATGGCTATAACCTATCCACTTAAATGGTCACAGACTATCCAATTGAGGAACCACAGTCCAGAGATGGGTCAGAACATGTTTATCACTGTAGGCACTACTTCATCCAGGCTACAAAAGCTCAGGAATCCATAGGGAACCTCAACCTCTAAAGTGTTATGTGTGGGGCTAGGCCTGTATGGGAGCATGTTAGCCCAGACACATAGAACCAACAAGAGTTTGAGTACAACCTTAGGTCCAGCTGTCCACTACTTTAGAAAGACTGCAGTGATCCAGTCAAAAGCCTACACTCTCTATAACCAAACCAGGTCTGCCATCTGATGGCGGGTCTATACAAATACAGGGCAGTCTGTCTCTGTACAATCTCTCACAGGGCTACAAGCACAAGTGTAGAGAAGAAGAATCTATCTTGGATTTGTGGATTGGCCTCACCCTAAGGCTATAACCTGTGCACTTAAATGATCACAGATTATCCTAGAGGCTATCCTCCTCATAGAGGTTCAAAACAGAACAAGAAACATTGCTATCACCACCATGTTCACAAGGCTACAAGCACATTCCTCCCATGGGGATTTCAGATCTAGTGGGTCCTGTGGTGGGGCTAGGCTTGTATAGGAGCATGTTAGCCCAGACACACAAGTCACTTGGATCTGAATAGATCTGTAAAAACAGTCCTCCATTGCATATAATACGATCTTGCAATGGAGGATCTTAAGGCAGCAGCATTGTATAGAACAACTCAATCTCAAACTTCAATCCCATAAATGTAAAATGCCCAATCATGAAATTCCATTAAATCTAAACTAAATAAGCATACAAAGGCATAGCCAGCAAGTGCTAGGTTATGGAGAGAAGAAAAAGTAAAAAGAAATCTACCTAAACCTTACTAGAGATCTACAGCTACTACAAGAAGAAGATAAACAAAATTCTATTCTAAGAGGGGGTCTCTAAACCTAAACCAGGCTTAGGTTTATATAGCAGTCAGTTTGGCGGTGCATTAGGGTTAGGAAACCCTAATTTTAATGATGCCAGGTGGCCTAATACTATTCCTTAGATTCCTCGGGGCGTGTGCACTGAAATTGGAGCTTTAGAGTGCGTGCCCTAATTGTTGGAAGTTCCTAGAATGTCCTCTGCAGAAGTGAGGGAGAGTTAGAGTCTAAAGCCTCGCCAGGTAGCACTGGTTTCCAAAACTGTCGCGTGGTAGCATGGTCTTCGCAGGATTGGATTAACTTAAAACTCCAGCCGTCGCGGGGTTGTCTTAGTTTACAGCTTAAGCAGTCGCGCGATAGAGCATTGAATCCTCGCTGGATTGCTCTGGTCTTCACGGGATTGAACTTTCTTTCTAAATGGCGTGAGAATCACGCGAGCAGTTTGTTTCTCAGTGGATCTTCGTGAGGATCCTCGCGAGGGCGTGATGTGCATTGGTCTCTAAACTGCATGAGTAGTTTTTCTGAAGTTTTGCATCCCGCAGCCACTGCGCGACAGCTGCGCGCAGAAATACCTGGAGCTCTCTCTCCTCAGCTAATCTGAGTGAACTGCGTGAGGTTTTGAGTGCTGCTTTCTTGAGCTGCGCAAGATTGCATGAGCATTTAAGTGCTTGAGCTTTGCGAGAGCTGCGCGAGTCATGATTCTGAAGCCTTTCTGTCACTAAATTGCTCGAGAATAGCGCGGACAATTGGTATGAAGTCTTGGGAAACTCACGAGGACTGCGCGAGGCTTACTTTCTGAATCCTTTGAACCTTGCGACAACTGCGCGAGGCTCATTTCTTGCTCTGTTGCTGTTGTGCTTTGCCTTCATGCAGTCAAGTTCTTGTCTTGATCCAGCTTCCATTCTTCTGAGAGACTTCTGGGGCAAAAGTAGGCTCCTTAGCAGGATTAAGGCCTTATTGCAGCTGCTGTTTATTACCTACAGAAATGACTTAATAAGCATTTATGAGATGGTTGTGGGTCTAACAGAGGCTAAGTTAAGGGTGAAAAGTGGTACTTTTCATGTCTTAACAGATACTTCAAGGTACAGTTGAAGTCGAGAGGTTCCAGATACTTATCGTGAGGTTCAACGGAACCTGTCAAGCAATGCAAGATAACCTATAGACAACTTACCTGAAGCAACACTCATTCTCATGAGGATTAAGCCAACCTGTCGAGCACTTCACTGGAGAATGTATAACAAGTCGTCAGGTTGATTATAACCTGTCGACAGGATGAATGAAGAACTATACAAAAGTAGAAGAATGGTTTCCAATCCTATTGACTGTGCAAGCTAAACCCCTCGAGGAATCTCCAAACCCATCGAGAGCTACTACAATCCAGTCGAGAAGCATACAGAAGGTGTTGAAAGCCAATGCAACCTGTCGACGTGAACATAAAGCAGATCCAGAACCTATGGAGAAGTTCCCTGAACCTCTCGATACTTGTTTTGGCAACTTCTCAATGTTCTTCCTTCAGTAACTGCCAATTCCAGAATCTTATGCACGAGTTCCAAAGCATGTAAGCGACTCTTAGGAGTATTTTTGGCATTCAACTGTGCATGATTGGAAACCCTAACTACATCACGTGGACCCTAACGGCCTCACATGCATTTGCTAATCGTGGACCAATGGGAGAAGAGCTTTTAGAAGAGAAATCGACCACATAAGTAGTCCAGAATAACAGAATTATTCTCTTAGGCTCTGATTGGCTGAAACGGATCTGAGGACAGAGGAGGAGAGTATAAAAGCTTGAAGAAATTATATTAAAGACATCCAGAATTTTAGAGAAGCAGAGCTTAGGGCAAGATCCATTTTTCCCTCCAAATTATCCCTCCATCCTTCTTCTCCCCTTCTCTCTTTAGCCAATCATGAGTGGCTAAACTCTTTTCAGTAGTTAGGGAAAGGTCTTGAGCTGTAAATTGAGAAAATCAGAGGCTTGTAAGAGATTGTATATTACACAAATTACAGATCTGGGCACAGTGGTATTGTAAGCTTGCAATATAACTGTGATTTTTGAAGGTGATTCTAATCTACATTTTACTTCTTAATATTTGATTTCCCTGAATTAGATACTCCTATGGATGCCAGCCAAAAATGGGGAGCTTGGTAGCCTGGCACACGCAACATCTGCAATAGTTTTCCTATTCCAATTAAGATTAATATATTGGAGTAATGTCGGGGATGAACAATATCCAGTAGAAGGGCAGATCATAACCTTAGGACTGTATCCAGTAGAAGGGCAGATCATAACCTTAGGACTGTATCTAGTAGAAGGGCAGATCCTAATCTTAGGGTCACTTTTATCTACTGGTGGAGATTGGATTCTTATACCTCACCTCTGCCGAGGGAACTTAGGTAGATCAATAGGTTAGAGCAATCTCGGGGATGAACTGTATCCAGTAGAAGGGCAAATCATAACATTAGGGCTGTATCCAGTAGAAGGGCAGATCCCAACCTCAAAATTGTTTTGATCCATTAGTAGATTCAGGGAAACCTGGGTAGCTTGGAGCCAGAAAAGAGGATTGTTGCAAATCAGTTCTCTGCACTGCTTTTGATTCCTTTGGTTTTCAGTAAGAGACCAAGACCCCTAGCTGCTGTTCTCCACCTTTTGAATTTTCATCTTCTCTATATCTCCCCTTATCTCTGTGTTTGATTAGATATGGATCACTTGCATTTATCTTTTGTAGTTTTTAGTAAAAGTGACAAAAACCTAGAACCTCTCCTCTTTCCTGCTTTAGTTTAGCTTAAATTAGGGTAGAGTGCTAGATCTACCATAGATCTGGAGATTTAATATAGTTGAATCACAACTCCCTATGGACATACCCTTACTTACCTCTTAAAACTTGCTACAACAGCCCTGGTTCTTGCAGGACTAACAACTTACCTTAGTTCAGCCTTGTGATAGTTTGTGCAGTTAATCTACTGTTTTAATCATATAATAATTGCAAGGTAGGCTGCGCGAACAATGTGCGACCCCTTAAGTGGTTTAAAGCCCCACCCTATCATCCACTATTGGAGCAACTCTTCACACTTTTCAAGGCTCTAAAAACCCTAGAAAACCTTAGATTGCCCATTACCTAATTGCTAACCCTAATTAGCTTTTAAATACCCTCCTAACCTCTCTTTATCCTATAAATAGAGAGGCACCTCTTCCTTTACAAAGGCTTAAAAAAATTCTTACAATTAGAGATTATGAAACCTCTCTCTCTCTCTCCTCTAGTGCACCATTCTCATACAAATTCCAGAACTTTAAAATTTCCTTTAGACCTTAGAATTTCACCCAAAAGCTCTAGGTTAGGTGTGTTACCCCCTAGCCTTCCCTCTCTACCTCTTAGCTATCAAGCCCTAGGAGTTAGAACCTCATTTCTCACCATACAAGCCTTCAAAAGCTCACCGAAGCAAGCCAATGCAAGGCTCCACAGCAGTGCAACAAGGGCCCGAGAGCTCCGGATCTCCCCTCTATTCCTCTACCTTGTCAGTGCTTCCTCCATCCACTCATTTTTGCCGTTACGCCACCGAATTTTTGGTAGGAACGGAGGGGCACAAATAGGATTTTAAGACCCTTTGGGCAAGAGGAAGACTTTTTCATTTCTTTTATATAATCTTCTTTTGTCAATAAGTAGAGACCACATTAAGCGGGTTGATTGGGTGCCTAACACCTTCCCAATTGATAATCGAAGCCTCTACCCACGAGCCTTTGGCATAGACCAGATTCATAGTCATATTTATGGCACTTCAGTGCTTATAAAATTAATCTAGGTTTCCTAGGACACCAAAAGCTTCGAGTGGCGACTCTAAATATTTGTAGAGAGCTTATCGTTGCGACGGGTTCGACAAAAATCCACTATTGCACAGATGGCGACTCTGCTGGGGAGTAGATAATAGATCTTCCCCTTGAATTTGGCCTTTTTATTTTTGATTTACTAGCCCTTTTATTGCTATTTTTTATTTCCGATTATATCATTTTACTTACCCTTACTTTTACGTCATTTACGAGCCTTAGTCATTTGGCGGGCCTACTTGCGCACCGTCATTTGATTTCTTTACGTTTTCGTCATTTCAAGTACCTTAGTTGATCGGCAGGTCTACTTGTACATTGTCATTTAAATTTCTTACATTTTCATCATTTTAAGTGCCTTAGCCGTTTGGTTGGCCTACTTGCACTTTTAATTCTGCAATCATATTCTGCTAGTGAACGCCAGCCCGTAGAGGCGGCACAGGATCCTCACCCCAATCTTTGAACTTAAGAAAACTTCCTTAAAAGTGAAAAATAAAATTGAACCAATAAAGGGGAGTTAAATTAATTTTTGCGAGGTAGATTTTCAAGGGTTGGGTTATTTAGGCACACATACAAACTCTCGGGTCTTAGTACGGCGGCATCCCCTAGTGGTGATGATCTGGAAAAGTCCTAGCCCACCTAGTACCTAAGAAAAGTGTTTGCACTTGAGGTATATCGGGTGGGTAAACTTCTCGTTACCAAGCTTAAAACTCGAGAAAAAGAGAGCGATAGTGAACCCAATTTGGCCTCTAAACCCTTAGGATCGGTGAGGAAAGAGACAGATCATATAAACAGTCGGTCCCCGAAAGCCTAGCTTCCACAAAAAGCTAGTTTGGAGACTCATTTCAGACTGAGGTTGTTGCTGTAAAAAAATCTAGAGACCCTTTTAGTCTTGCGCCACTATTAGTTGAGCCAATGCAAAATACCCCAAAAGAACACTAGCACAACTATTAGTTGCGCCAGCTTTAGTCTAGGAATTTTTGCTCTGGCGCCACTATTAGTTGCGCCAGGTTGGTTCTACACAGTACCAGTCCGAATCTGTGGCTTATTTCACACCCCGGACTCCCCGATCAGTGCCTTTAGTGCCTCTGCTTAGGCCCCGCAACTTCCGACACCCAATACGCCCTCCTCGGTCAAAAGAAGGTGACATATTTTTGATTGATTTCAAGAAATCAGGTTGTTTGCATTGATTTTCATGCCTTCAATAGACCAAGGGGCTTCCCTTTGATTCTTTCGAAGCACTTCGGAATCTTTGATGCGAGACCTATTTAGGGTACGAGAGCCACCTAAGATGGGAATTCAAAAGGTCCCAGAATCCTCATTTCTTTTCACTTATAAAAAAAAATAAAAATAAAAGTAAAAAACCCAAAAATAGAGTCTTGATTGATGCCGGCACTACGACATCATCGTACCCTCCGTCATCCTGTAGGGGAAGAAGGAGGAAGCTTTACGAGCCCCATCCAAGGCACCCATACCCGACCCGATACTGATATATGTCGTGGGCCATGGACCCGGCCTACGCCGATCCCGACTCATCCCCGCCACATTCTCCCATACCGAAGAAGCTTTTACTTCCACCCCTCTCACCCAGTCAGCCCTCATCATAATCGGCCCGTTCGGTGCCCCTATTTTCCCTTCCACCACTTCCCAAAATACCTAAAATCCAAATTTCCCATCATTTTTCCAAGCCATGTCTTCATCCATGGCCATCTTTAACCCACCTCACCTTCCTTCCACACCCATCCAAAACCCATCCTCTACCTTAACCAACATATCCTATTTTTCATCCGCCCGACTGTTGTTGCTTCTTAGTGTGCTTGATTTATGTGTGTTTTGAAGACAGATTTATAGCTGCTATATTACAGTGTCTCTAGACTATATAAAAAATATCAGCACAGTTAGAAGAGAATTAGCCTGCAAGATCAGGGCCAATTGTAGCATGTTTTAAAAGTAAGTGAGTGAAAGATCGCCCACAGAGAATTTGTCTAAAATGTAAGATAAACCTCCAGATCTGAGATACCAGATCTGGCTTCTTAGCCTATCTAGAAAACTGATAAGATGAGAGTGTTTGAATTTGTCACGTTTAACTAACTAAAAACAAAGTAAAATTTAAACTAAATGATCCAGATCCGAGTTGGGGGAATGATTGAAACAAAGATGGAGAAGTAATATCTAAATCTGATTTGGTCTTTGAAATCTAATGAGAATAACTGTAGCTCAACGGAGGTGATCCAATCTTCATCTGGCTACAAGCACAGATGTAAGAGAGAAAAATCTAATTCAAGGATTAAGCTTACACTTATGGCTATGATCTGTCCACTTTAATGGCCACTAACCATCCAATAGTTTTTTTTTAATCCAAATCCTCAATTTAGAACAAGGAACATCACTACAAATGCTGTAAGAGACTAGGTTACAAACACTAATTCTCACAGGATTACTGAATCAAGGGAAATTGCATGCAAAACAATGAATCTAAAGGAGTCTAATGTACTGAGGAGATCAGAGGGAACCCTTGACATGAGTCCAATGGAGAATGCATAGTTTACATCAACCTTTTCAAATTCATCCTTACAATTTACAGAGCACGGCTTAACAGCTTTCGGATTTGCAGTCTTGGATGCAAACTCTCCTTTGAGTTACAACAATATCTCACAGCTCTCAAATGCAAGTACAAAGTAGACTATTACACGGATTGCAGACAAGCTGTCTGGCTGGGAAATGGGGGATTAGAAATGAAACTCAAAATCTGGATACCCAAATTGGGCAAATGGTTCGTCTATTTATAGTTTTCCCTAAGTTCAGCTCAGATGTGTATCAACCAATCAGAATTGGATAGATCTGTATCAACCAATAGGAGTCGAGCACAAGGATCCAGATCTATTTTGGCTAATCAGAACTGCTTGATCTGGTTCAGCCAATCAGGTGATAGAAGCATCAATTCTGTTATGTAATTTAAAAATCTGTTTGAGCTTCTAGAAGTTCCCGCCAAGTAATTTCATCTTTGGGTGTTCACATGGGGTGGAATATGCCTTTGGTTCGTGCTCAGAATCTTCCAGAATGTCCCTGGGCTTTTAAATGCATTGGGGCGGGTGCAGAGATTACTGAATTGCCCTTGCAGATGTTGAGAATCTTCAGGATATCATTTCGCATACGAGAACTTTTGCAAGGTAATCGTGACTTCAAGCTCTTTTCGCATGCATTGGAGACCTTTTCAAAAGAATCAGAATCTTCCGGAGATCTATTCGCAAAGATTGGGGACCTTTTCAAAAGAATCAGAACTTCCGGAGATCTATTCGCAAAGATTGGAGACCTTTTCGCAAAGATTGGGGACCTTTTCGCAAAGATTGGGGACCTTTACGAATAGCATTCTGTAGTGCATTCTTCTTTTCGAATAGCTCCAAACCTCTTTCCAGGTTGAAACCAGGCCTTTGTCCTCTTTATTTTAGGCATTTTGACAGCCAGTGAGGTTGTCCTTTCTCCTTCTTCCTCCAGATCAAGATGGGTCATCATCTTTTTGGCACTTTTAAGCTACTTTCAAGGTTAAGCCTGCCTTTATTGTTAGCTGTAAAACAAACACTTAAAACACTTATTTAGTTCTCTCAAGGGTCTATCAAGGCCCAGATTAAGGGGTGAAAAATGGTATTTTCCAGTTCTCAACACCGACCCTATCCACCCACATCCATCCATACCACATCCAATCTCCCACACATCCCTCCATTTACCCAAGTCATGCCCATCTTTTTGAAGCCATGACCAACTTTCCTCTCCTTCTCCACCTCTATGCCCCATACATCTCCCCCATACATACCTAATCCATCCACTAATGCCCCACCTTATTTCTCCAATCCACCCCATATCCCACTCCTCACCTGGGCCATGCCCGATTTGACCAGGGCCATGCCCCATTTTTCCTCTTCACACATCCCATCTATACCCCTCCAACCCTCAAATAACCCATCTCCATCTGATCCCCTTTCCATGGCCATGATGGAGGAGATGTTCCAAACCTATAATAGGTGGAAGGCCTCCCAACACATCCCCCCTCATCCACACCACACATCTATGAACCCATTCAAGACCCTATCAAGCCTCCATGACCCTCAACAACCCCCCATCATCCATACCATTCAAACCCCACTACCTATATACCCTAAGGCCCAATGGCCTAAACCCCCATTTCCCACATACCCAAGGCCTAATGGCCCAAGTCCCCATGGCCCAGACCCACCAAGGGCCCATGGCTCAGACCCATCAAGGTCCCATGGCCCTGATCCATCAAGGCCAAATGGGCCAGATCCATCAAGGGTCCATGGCCCATACCCATTAAGGCCTAATGGGCCAGACCATCAAGGGCCCATGGCACAGACCCAATGGGACATACCCATCATGGGCCCATGGCATAGACCCACCAAGGGACCATGGCCCAGACCCACTAAGGGCCCATGGCCCAAACCCATCAAGGGCCCATGGCCCAAACCCATCAATGACCCATGACCCAAACCCACAAAGACCCCCTGGGCCACACCTATCATGACCAAGACTTTTTGCCCCAAGCTTCCCAAGGACCCATGGGTCAAACCTTCATAGCCCAACCCTCCCAAGGCTTCATAGCCCAAACCCAAGCCCAGCAAAACCTTCGAGCCTCACACCCATACCATCCACAATTCCTCCAAAATTTCACCCATTCACAACCCTCATATCCAGCTCAAATCCATGCCTTACATCAACTCCAATTCACCCATATCCCAACATCCCAAAGTCAGTTTCAAGCCTTTCCCCATGCCCAATGGCCACATCAGGTCCCACCCCAAAACCTGGTTTCCACTCATCCCATCACCCAACGAACCTTCCCTCATCCCCAATGGACTCACCCAACCCCCATTCATGCCATTCCCCTCCAATCCATGTAGCACCAACCAGAGAACCCTGCCCTCACTGCACCTTATGTAGACTAATAGTATGAAGAGGACGAGATTAGTAATAGTGGAGCCTATGTTGGGGCATTGACCAGCCTTAACCCTCCTCCTATAATTGCCCACCCCCTGGTAGCCCAAAGTGAAGTCCATCCAACTACTAAGAAAGTGGCCCCCATATCCAAGGAATCAAAACAGTTGAAAGAGCAGTTAGATAAAATCTAAAAGTAGTTGTTAAAGATGGGTGGTGCTTAAATCAACGCCACAGACTTCTCAGATTTGTGTTTATTCACTGACGTCCCCTTGCCTCTCAAATTAAAAATGTCGGCTTTTAACAAATACAATGACACCGAGAATACCATAGCACAACTCAAGTCTTATTGTGGGGACATGTGCCAGTATGGAGGGGACGAAAGACTATTGATAAAGGTCTTTCAAAAAAGTTTGATCGGTCCAACCTTGAGATGATTTACATCTTTGGAACCATCTATGATGAAAACTTGGAAGAACTTGACGCACTTGTTTCAGAAACAATATGTCTATAATATAGACATTGAACAACGTAAGTCAGACTTGGCCCGTTTAAAACAGAACCCGAATGAGACCTTTAGCGATTATTTGGGGCATTGGAGAGCATTGGCAGCTCAAGTTAGAAATAGGATATCTGATGATGAATAGATAGAAATGATTTCCAAAAATACTCTACCAGTAATCTCAGACTTTTTAGTGTACCAGCAGCAGTCCAACTTTGCTGATCTGGAAAGGAATGCCAATCGATGTTAAGATGCTATCAGGGAAGGTCGCCTGAGCAAAGAATGTATCGAGTGGAGCCAGTGGGGTTAGAAGGTTTTCATAACAGAGGAACAAGAAGAAAATAGGGGCCGATGTCTAGAGCATTGCCAACACTAGGCCCAATAATAATAAGACCCCGTTCCAATTTCAAGCAGCCTAGCCAACGCTAGTCAGAACTGAGTAGATGCAGACAGCAGGGAATGGACAAGGAATACAGATGACTCTGGAGCATAGGAGAGCCTGCTACGACCGTGTGTTTACACCCCTAGAGCAATCATTAAGTGTACTTTTACCTTTACTAATAGAAAAAAGATTAGTTATCGCTTGTCAACCGCAACCTCCTCCTCACCTAATCCCAAAGAATTATGACCCTAATACTCACTGTAATTTTCATCAGGGTCCGAGTCACCCGACTGATCACTGCTTCCCATTGAAGCACGCGATCTAAGATTTAATTTTTGCCAGGAAAATCATTCCACCTGCACCTTCTCATGTAAACCAGTACGCGAATATTCATCAGGTGCCATTACCCCCACATCCTACCGGAGGAGCAGGTCCCATCAGGATGATAGCAGAATGTGAGGAGTTTAAATTTGACCTGTCAGACTACATCAGTGATCGAGAGAGCAATGTGGCACCATTGCCGAGAAATTATGAAGAAAGGAATATTGGGGTGATCGAACCCATGAATTTGTCAGATTATTTCCCCAACCCAACACCACAAGTTGAACCCTTAGATCTTAAGGCTTATTTCCCACCACCCACACCTATCAATTATGTGCATATAAATGCATATCAACCATACACCACCACCCCCATCAATTACCCGATAGCCCATTAGGCCCCCAATCCCCCGCCAGCACCTATCAGCTACCAATGGCCTACTCCTACCCCTTTACCCCCGGTGTAACCACCCACAAGCTCCACCACCCCCATCTGGTCAAATTTTGCCACCCAACCATCAATCAATGAAGTATATCAAGTGTTACCCACACCTCCATAGCCAGCAGTGTAAGTACAGCAGATATCGGCAGCTATACCATTTCAGATTTCAGGGCCAACCTACAATCCTCATTAGGTTCCGCTGAGTTATGAACAAACAGATATCAACGCTAGTAGTAATAGAGAAGGGGCAGTAGATTTTGTTACCCAATCTAAAAAGATTTTGAAGTAGCCAGAAGCACCAGTAGCAACATAAGCCCAACCAGAAGGAAAGAAAGATAGTGTTGAAAAAATGAATCGAGAATATATACTGGAGACTCAGCTGAGAAGGTTGCCAGCTCACATCACTATATGGGATCTGTTAATGACGTCTCTACTCTATTTTCAAGTATTAATGGGGGCATTAAAAAATGTGCGTGTATCACTTCAAGTTTGCCCAGATGAAGTCGGGCAAATAATTGGTCAAGTAATTGCTCCAAATGTCATTTCATTTTCAGATGCCAATTTATCGGATGAGGGAAGCAGTCACTCCAAATCCCTTAACATTACTATAGAATCTGGAAATATGATAATCCTACTAGTTTTGATTGACAATGGGTCTACTTTAAACATATGCCCACTGAGAACCACAACCAAGATTGGGGTAGATCCATGCATGCTGAGACCCACAAGAACCAGTGCCTGAGGTTTTAATAATACGAGGAGAGAAATAATGGGAGAAGTTGACCTTGAGCTATTATTTGGGCCATTGACCTTCTCCATATTGTTTCAAGTGATAGACATTAATCTTCATGTAATCTATTATTAGGACGCCCCTGGTTGCATGAGGTCGGAGCAATACCATCGACGCTACACCAAAAGCTCAAGTTTGCGTCCGGTCATAAGGTTATCACTATCATCAGTGAGGGGCACAGTGAGAAAGAAAAAGCCACCAACACCGTTGAAAAGCCCAAAGTGCTGGATGTGCCGCACACCACTGAGGACATCGACCTCCACAGTTTCAAATACGAGGTGTCGGCGGTACTCTCGGAGCCCATTGAGGGCATCATTCCAAGAACCGGATGTGAAATGATAGCAGCAGTGGCTATGCTCCAAAAGTGGGGCTATCAAAAAGGAAGGGGACGTAGGCCCAGACTGCAAGGTAGGAAGGAGCCCGTCACAGCTAAGGGCGGTCAGAAAGTTAGGTTTGGGTTAGGTTACAAGCCCACAGAAGAAGAAGTGCAAGAGGCTAAGGTGAAAGCCCGTACGACGACAACTGCGAGAGCTAGGGGGATACACATAGAGGAAAAACCCTGTCCCATGCCACATATCAGAAATTCATTTATGAGTGTCGGGGTTGTGAAGATCAGCCAAAATGGGGTGACCCAAGTAACCCCACACAAGCCCACAGCACCTGCTCACCCCACCAATCCCCACATCACCCTTCCTAGCCTGGAGATAGACTTGGCAGTGTTATCCCTCTTTGAGGAGCGACGATCCGTACCTGAACAAACTCCCCCTGTGGTGAATCACCACAAAACTGTGTTAACGTTTGAGGAAATCATCTCAGACAAAATGGGGATCAACATGATGGAGGCTGACTCCAAAGAGTTGTGTTAGTCAGCACCCTCCATCCAAATAGGTAAAGGAGCGGCCTCTTAGGTACGCAACTGGGCATCTTTGCCCCAAACCCTCGAAGCGGGGAGTAGCCTAACATTTGGCACCCATTTTCTATAAAAAAATAACCTATAAAAAGTGAGATAAGCCTTGGCAGGAAATACCTTGTATATACACAGACTCGTGCTGCCAAGGGTCTGTCTCCGAAGAAAATAAAAATCCCAAAAACATTGAAACAATATAAAGTCCAAAAAATTGTTATTTAAAATACCAAATAAAATCCCATAAAAAGTTACATTAATTGAAATACTCGTCCCATGTAGAATTGACCCCTTTTCTGTAGAAATATAAGAAGAGGTACGAGTTACGAGTCTAGACGAGGAATTCCCTTTGGAGGAGCTCCCCAATGAGCTCCTTGACCGAGTTGCTAAATTTGAGCATGGCCTTACCCCCATTGTCGAAGAAATCGAGGACTTTAATCTAGGGACTGAGGAGATTTCCCGAATTACCAAAATTGGAATGTCGCTATCTTCCAAAGAAAGAAAAAGTATGATCGACTTCCTTCGGTCATACCAAGACGTTTTTGCCTAGTCATACAAGGACATGCCTAGTTTGGACACCAATTTCGTCGAGCATGAGCTGCCTCTCTACCCTGATATGAAGCCGGTTAAGCAGAAGCTGAGAAGTCTCCGACCCAAGTGGATGTTAAAATTCAATGACGAGGTCATCAAACAGTATGATGTGGGATTCCTCATGGTATCTAAGTACCCACAGTGGCTAGCCAATATTGTACTTGTGCCGAAGAAGGATGGAAAGGTTCGCATGTGTATCAATTTCCGTAATTTGAACAGGGTGAGCCTTACGAATGATTTCCCATTGCTGCACATCGACATCTTGGTCGATAACACCGCTAAGCAGGGGATGCTTTCTTTTATGGATGGATTCTTTGGATATAATCAGATTAGGATGGCAGAAGCAGATTGAGAGAAGACTGTATTCATCACTCCTTGGGGAACCTTTTGCTACAGAGTCATGCTATTTGGGCTGAAGAATGTCCGTGAAACGTATTAGAGAGCTATGACTGCACTGTTTCATGACATGATGCACCGAGAGATTGAAGTGTATGTCGATGATATGACAGCCAAGTCACCGGAGTGAAGCGATCACGTGGTAAACCTTCATAAGTTGTTTGAGAGGTTGAGAAAGTACAGGCTACGTCTAAACCCACAGAAGTGCGCATTTGGTGCTATCTTTGAAAAACTGTTGGGATTCATCGTCAGCAGGAGAGGGATCCAGGTAGACCCAGTCAAAGTCAAAGATATCACAGAAATGACACCACCATCTATTTAGAAAGAAGTTAGAGGGTTCTTAGGCAGAATACAATATATCAGTCAGTTCATTACACAGCTAACTCCAATCTGCATGTCGATCTTCAAGCTACTAAGGAAGAACTCGTTTGTTGAATGGAACGACGATTGTCAGGCAGCATTTGACAAAATCAAAGGCTACCTCCTTAACCCACCTGTGCTGGTACCGCTTGAGTCGGGGAGACCACTCTTGATGTATCTCTCCATGATAGAAGTCTCGATGGGATGTCTTAGGGCAGCATGATGAGATGGGAAGAATAGAGCAGGCCATCTACTATCTGAGCAAGAAGTTTATTGATTATGAGATGCACTATTCTCATCTAGAGAAAGCATGCCTGGCTCTTGTATGGGCTACTCAGAGGCTCCTCCATTACTTGCTATCCCAGGCGATTCAACTCCTTGCCCGAAAAGACCCGTTGAAGTACCTTTTTGAGAAGTTGACTCTTACTAGGCAAACTGCACGATGGCAACTTTTATTATCTGAGTTTGACATCACGTAAGTCACTCAAAAATCGACCAAGGGGCAGGCACTCGTCGATCATCTTGCTGACAATCCTTTGCCAGATTATGAACCTTTGAGAACTAAATTCCCCGACGAGGACATCTTATTCATAAAGGAAGATGATACTGAGGAAGCAGAAGAATCTTAGGTAATACGCTTTGACGAGGCAGCAAATGCCGAGGGTCAAGGAGTTGGCACCATTCTAATCTCGCTAAAAGGATCACATGTACTAGTCTCTATCAAGCTCAACTTCCTTTGTACTAACAACATGGCCAAATATGAGGCTTGTGCCGCTGGTTTACAGGCGGCTCTTGATCTGAATGTAACTCATCTCTGGGTATTTGGTGATTCACAGTTGATCATATGTCAGAAAAATAGAGATTGGAAGATGAAAGATGAGAAACTGATCCCTTACCATGAGCACCTAGAGGATCTGATAGTTTGTTTCGAGGACGTGGCATTCTTATATGTCCTCCGGATAAGAAATCGCTTTACTGATGCACTAGCAACTTTGGCATCAATGATAGAAATTATGTATAACGTTGAGATGAAGCCGATCATGATCGAGCAAAGTAATGAGCCGGCCTTTTGCCTCTAGATTGAGGAACCTACAAAGCCTGATGATGAGCTACCTTGGTTCTCAGATATCAAGAATTTCCTTGAGACTCTAACTTTCTCTGAGGGTACGTCCAAGACGGACCGACAAACAATTCAACATCTAGCGACAGGGTATGTCATTTGTGGGGAATGCATTTACAAGCGATCTTACAATAACATTTTACTCAGGTGCCTTACTGAGTGCGAAGCAATCAACATCATGAAGGAGATCCACGAGGGAGTATGGGGTGCCCACATCATCGGTCACATGCTCGCTAAGAAAATTCTACGGCAGGGATACTTTTTTACCACTATGGAATTAGATTGTTGCAAGCATGTTCAAAAATGCTACAAGTGTCAGGAACACTCTAGCTTGATACACGCTCTTACCATAGATCTTCACTACATAACCACTCTTTGGCCATTTGCTACTTGAGGCCTTGACGTTGTCGGAATGATTAATCTAAAAGCATTAAATGGACATCGGTTCATCCTCGTCGCTATTGAATGCTTCACCAAGTGGGTAGAAGCAGCATCATATGCCAACATCACGGCCACTCACGTTGAGAAGTTTCTAAAGAATAATATTGTGTGCCGATTTGGGGTACCCAAGGATATCATCATGGACAACGACACAAACTTTGCGAATAAGCGCATCCGGGCCTTCTGCGAGCAATATAAAATCAAGCACCATCGCTCATCCCCTTATTGGTCTTAAACTAATGGAGTCGTAGAAGCTACGAATAAGACAATTGTCCGCATCCTAGAGAAGATGGTCGTCACTTATCGAGATTGGAGCGAAATACTACCATTTACTTTGTGGGCCTATATAACATCGATTTGTACTGCTATAGAGGCAATACCATTCTCCCTTGTGTACGGAACCGAGGCCCTCCTACCGGTAGAGATTGAAGTACCCTCACTCTGAATCCTCATGGAATCATGCTTACCCGAAGCAGAGAGAGAGGTCCCGCTTTGAACAACTGAGTCTACTAGACTAGAAAAGACTCCTAGCCTTGTGTCATACTCAAGTTTACCAGGGGCAAATCACACGCACTTATAAGAAATGTGTTCGCGGTCGAGATCTAAAGATAGGAGACACTGAATTGAAGAATATCTTCCCATCCCTCCATGTCGATCCGAGAGGAAAATTCAAGCCAAACTGGGAGGGACCTTATGTCGTCCGAGAAGTGCTGTCGGGATACATCATCCACCTCACCACCATGGAGGGAGATCATCTTCCTGAGCCCATCAATGTTGGATACGTCCAATGGTTCTACGCTTAGTCTATCGCGATAAGATAAGTATTGGTGAAACATATACGCAACTGATTAAGAACCACCCAAAAGAGGCCATCATTCCAAGCACAGTAGCCAAAAAGTATCCCTAAAAATGATGATATCCTTTGCTACCCCATTTTGAGCCTGGGCCTTTCTTTCAATAAACCCCTTCCCTAAAAGAGAAAAAGCGTGTACATATACAAAAAAGAGAGGAAGTAGAATTACTATAAAAAATATAAAAAATCAGAAAAGTAAAACCTCAAAAAGAGATTGCCTCAAATAAAACAAAAGCAAAATGAAAAAACTATATGGGGTACATACAGTAAGATCCGCCAAGGAAGAAAGTATGCTATGAAAAAACTGAAATCATATCAAGGAAATTTTCTTAGCCCAGCATACCTTCAAATCCTAAGCTAACCCATGGCCAACCTACACCCTGAAGAAAGTCCTCTTTTTAGGTTCACAAGCAGTCATAGTATCTGTTAAATCAATATTAGCGGAGTTGCGAGACGACACAAGAACCCAATCTAGCTGGCTATGACGGAATCGACATCTATGACGTGACGTTTGAAAAAAAAATGAATGAAAGAAATAAAAAGATAATAAATAAAAATATAAGCTCAAAGCAAGATGGACATGGTAAAAACCTGAAAGGCGCTACGTATTAAAAATAACGAGTTTGTGTGGACCAGGTGAAAGGGTAAGAGAGCTAAACCCATGGACATGGTGAAAACGCAAAAGGGCATCGCAGGGAAAAAGAGGGCAAAACGGGCACGACAAACCCACCTGGGGCATTGTGAGTCAAAGGATTGAAGAATTAAAAAGACAAAAAAAAGTTGAAAAAGAAAGGTTTGAATTGATTGATAAGATTGATGTTGGAGGAGCCCTCTTGGTTACTCTCCTTGATTCCTTTTTTCTGACAGGGCCACTCATGCTAGTTCAAATTGGGCTCCGACCAGTATTGTCTTAATGAACCTGCTTTGTCAAATGTATGACTCAAGGTAAGGAGAAAAGTTTGACTCAATCTAAAGGGATTGGCGTTCCAGCCTTGGTAAAGCTGCTGAAACTCACCCAGACCTGACCATTTAAAAGGGGATTCGACCATGCTCAAAAGACGACCCAAGATATCACCTTGTGATTGAGGCATCAAACCCAACAAAAAGAGAATAAAAGATAAGGCGGAAGACCCTTTTTGTCAAAGATAATAATTTCCCTTTTCCACTTCCATGCCCACGCTGTGCACATTCCAAAAAGAGACCCATCAATAAAAAAAACAAAAAAAAACAACAAAAATAGAGAAGTCTTTGTAAATATAATAGATTTTCCTTTTCCATTTACAACTATATCACTTACACCACATCCCAAAAAATAGTCGGTGTAATATCTTTCTTTCGTTCCTTTTTACAAAAGAAGAGAAAAACAAAAATAAAAACAAAAATAAAATATGTATACCAAAAAAATGTGTGTATCTGTAAAGGGGTTTCTTACGCCCCTTTTCTGTGTATCTGATCTATACAAAAAGATGTATGTGCAGGAGGGAATCAATGACCCAGCTCGCGCTTTACGACACTAATCTCAGTGAGAAAACCATCATCTCAGGCATTCCGCTCAGTCAACCAACGACCACGCAATCTCTTGTACCTCTTTCGAGAAGCATTAGTAGCCCCATGAGCAACGTTCAAGGACCCTTTCAGACGAAGGACCTCACTCTTAGCTACGCCAGCTCTGGACTCTGCTACCTCTGCTCTAACTTTCTCTTGTGCTAAAAGCTCTTGCAGGATCCTCTTCTCATCAACCAATAGCTCAATGCAAGCACGAAGTGCCGTCTCCTTCTTCTGCCAGGGGCCTCCCATGTCAATACCCACCGTCTGATTTAGATGATCAGCAGTAGGCTACTCAGCCAATAGCCAAGCCTCATACTCAGGGGAAGACTGAACTGAATCTCCTTGCTCCATATCACACATCAGCGTCAACTGACGCGTCTCCCAAAGAGCAGCAATCCAATCCACGTCCCCAGAGGACCCCCTAGAAAAGATCAAGTCTCATAGAGGGGGTTTTGCCTCGCAAGGCACCTACTGAGAGTTGCCGAACTGATGCAACACCCGGAATGGGAAGTAGAAGGTGCTGCTAGTCAATCCTAGGAGGGTGATGCCCTCGTGGTCTGTGGAACGAACTACTAGAAAGGTCCGATTCAACCAAGGAAGTTCCATACCAGCTCTACATCGATGAGCCAAAGCTTCAAAGTTGACAAATTGCCTTGCAGAAGCAAGTGACACCCACCCAAAAAGCATCGACCCACCTCACCTCGAGCGATGTAAAAGTCTGGCATAGGTCCCAAGATAGCGAGATGCTCACCTAACCAGACCTGGAGTAGCAAAGTACATCCCCTGAGGCTCTCCACCTTTCCCAAGGCGAATGCATCAAGGCATCGGTATAGTTTGGCAAGGACCAAGTGCATCACCGATCGGCCCTCTACCAACTCGGTCAAAATGTCGCAGAGAGCCAGAGAGAAGCTCTCTCCGCAGTAAAGAAAAGGACTTCTGAGATGAGACTGAGAGTAAAGGCTTTCACATTGAAGATATTCCTAACCAGCAATTTTCAAAGACTTTCATCACTGCAAAGTTTTTTGAGGAATTTGATCGAACACCTTATGGGCCCCCCAATGAGACTTTTCTCATACTCAAATTTCTTCAAACCTAGGGTAAGGTGAACGGATTTAGAGTAACCCTACTTCGGCGTGACTCTTGTGAGGCCTCTGTGGAGCTTCAAGCTGGACAAATTGGATAACTCCTCAAGAGTGGGAATTAGCTCCCGCTTCCCAAAACGGAGCACATGGCATTTGTATCCCAAAATGAGGTTGCCGTGTGAAGTAGGTCCCACAGTGGAGGAACGTCAAGAAAGAAGGGAAGATGTGATAATCCAACCCGCTCCAGTTCAATGAGCTCGCTCTCATTAAAGCTCCCAAGCCAACATTTTAGAAAATCAGGCCCCATGCCCAAAGAAAGGGTAAATTGGTCCCAAGCCCTCCATGTAAGGGAGGGTTGGAAAGAGGGTCCATAGACGTACAAAGATCTTTCAAAAATATAAAATTCAATGTATGTCAATGGATCCACCCTTGGGAAAGCAAGGGGAGGAAAAATCAGTTGAAAACGCCAAGTCAAAAAGAAAAGAAAGAAAAAATAGACTGTTGCGGGCATATAAGGGCCCACTGCCCCCCAGGCTAAACTGGTGTAACTAATAGTTGTGCCAGTGCAAATTTAGCTAGGTTAAGCCTAGCGCAACTAAAAGTTGTGCCAGTACAAATCCCCCCCTTCTATGCCATTTTGGGACCTCTTTGTGGATTTTTGTGGGCCTTTGTTGGCCCCCTTAGCCAGTTAGCCTGTTCCCCTGCTTTATACTATGAAGACATTCACAAACATGAAAATTAAAGGGCCCCTAACATTGAAATAATTTGAATTTTTGTGCAGGAGAAACCCACACCAAGGCATGCGACCTCGAGGGCCACTTGTATGAGCAATCGTCAAAACCATCCAGCAAGCAGTCAGATATATGCAAGGGAAAGATAACATGCAACCAAAGAAACACAACACTAAACATTTCTGAGCAGAAAATCATCAAAAAAAAAGTGCCACAATTATCCATCACAATTTGTTTAAAAAACCCAAAATCATCATCCCCAAAGTGCTAAGTGGTTAAATGCAGCAACTAAGGCCTAATCCTTGTTGGCACCCTTCGACTTCTTCCGCCGACACGAGGAGCTATGGAAGGTTCGAATATCTCCTACCCGCGATAACGCCTGCGAAAGTTGGTTGACCAAAGAGCACTCCTTAGCGCGTGCGTGCTGCAAGTCAAAGTCAAAATCAGAAATCAAGAACAAAGTTGAAAGGCAAGGATAGAGAAATAGTGAGAAAGACTAAGCAACAGAATACTCACCCCCTCCACATCCCGGAGCTCAGCAAGGTTGCGATAATATGCAGCATGTTCCATAGCCGAGTCAAAGTTCTACATTCAGAGAGAAAGGATGTCAGTTCTAGGGACTAGTAGCAAACACATGCATTTGTCAAAGGAGCCAAGGCAAAGGAAGAATGATCGTGAGAAAGCTAAACCCCTGAACCACCTCAAGAGGTGGGACCTGGGCCACTTCAGCTAAGATGCGTGCCTGCTTATCCGCGTCGGTGCATAGATCCAAGAGAAACCCGTTGTTGAGGTGCCTGAAGGTCCCATGAACCATAGCAGGAGCACCGCCCAAGACACCCATGTGAGAGGAGCCTGAGGGACCGACATCTGAAGGACCAGCTCCTGAGGAACTAACACTTGAGGGACCCGCACTAGAAGGACCTACACCTGAGAGACCTACCCCTGAAGTATCAGCGGTACCCACCACCGCCCCACCTTCATCATCTGAGTCATCTCCCTAGATAAACTGTGAACAAAATAGAGATGCACTCAGCAGGAACCAAAGCCGAATTGAAACTAAAAGGGGACTAATCTGAAAGAGAAAGGAGAATTACCTGGGAGCATGGGCTGTCGAAAGTAAGGAAGTTCATGCTAGGACAAAGCACGGTAGCAGGAACCGATTCGGCAGAGACTCGTACCATAGCTGATAGTCCCTGGGCACTAGAAGGGCATTAATGGGGATCCCATTATGGAGGAAGGCCGCAGAGAGCTCCACAATGCTACTTGCAGGATCCAAAACATCTGCAAGAGGATCCATAGGTATGGCGGGATAGCCCTGATACTGATGAACTACCTGTTCCCCTAGATAGTAGGCCCTAGCCCATGCCCCGTAGAAGAAAACAAAGCGACGACTGTTGAATAGGCGCGATGGACCTACGGCAGCCTGGTCCCAGAAAACAGAGGTGAGGTACGGGTCATAAAGGATCTGTCCAAGTCAAGAGGTGGCCAATCAGTCAAAATTGCAACATAATAACAAAAGAGAATTTCCAAATAGAAATAAAAAGAGTTGAAAAGGCATTACCTGCTCGGGAACCATCAGATGGAGTTGGGACCTCAGGCCCATCTCTAGATGCTTCATGCCCATGTCGTGGCGCCGGGATTGGTTCCAATTACTGAGGAGAGGGTAGGTGTATACCTCTAAGTGGAGAAGCGGGCGTCCAGGCTGAAAGTGGAGGTTCCCCCCTGCCCGAGGAGAGCAGTGAACAAAAGATAAGTCAGTAGCATACAAAGACCATCTAAGTAAAACTAATAATTGTGAAAGAGTTAGAGATTGCCTCCAATGCCGTCCAAAAACCAACAACGGACTTGGCCTTCCCAGTAGATACTCGGGCTATGCCATACATCAGCGCCGCATATCTGGCCTCGCCCCAGTCATACCTATGGATGTCGAGCCAATTATCCATAATACACAGCAGTGCCAAGCTGACTTGACCGTCGCTTGCATTTATAAAGAGGGTCTTGCCCAACAAGAGCAGAAACGTGATACAAGCCAGGACGATCGCTCGCGCGAGCTCAATATAAAGCTCCAAATCCGACTGACCCAGATCTATGAACTCGTCAGCCCCATCGAGTCCAGATAGTCAGGTCATCTTGACCTCGGTACCATGCATTTTCCCACGAGGGGGCTAATCCCCTATCAATCTGACAATGTCATCTAGGCTAGGCACCAAAAGACTAGCTATCGGTATGCCCCCTACCCTGATGCCGGTAATCATCACCCAATCCGCGGGCTTCAGGGTCATCTCAGCATAGGCCATGTGGGAGGTCATGGTCTCCGGGAGAAACCTCTCTATCAGGGTTCTTAGATATGCGAAGTCGACCCTCATGGTGGGGGCATGACAAGAACTCCCTAACACGTGCCTGCCCAAGCAAATACTTCACCACAGGGAGAACATAGCAATAAATATCATGAAAGTCCAGCCAGTCCCCCGCGAAGCACAATATGGGGCAAAGCCTGCGTCAAGAGAAAAAAATGCATTAGATCATGGAAATAAAGCAAAGCCACACAGAAAAAGAGAAATAACTGAACTTATCTCTTACCTTGCCCGCTATGCCGAAGTTGGAGATATGGATGTACTGCTGGTGGAGAAGGCCAACTCGGGTAGCCTCGCCCTGCATCTCAGCCAGGGACCTGCCTTGCATTCTACCATGAAAAATTGCTCCCCACGCGGACATCGAGCCCCTCCTCATGGCCCTCCTTAGGCATGTACTCTTCATTGCCAGACATCCTGAGGCAAAAGCAAGCAACCACATCAGAGCAAATCAATGATAAAGAACCATTTCTTTTTGCTACAGGCCAAGGGAAGGTAAGTATGCTTATCCTTTTATTATTTTCAGAAACCAAGATATACACATACATAAACAAAAAAATCCCTTTTTTAATAGAATGAAAATACAAAAAATCCCTTCCTTTTTATCTGCAAAAATAAATCAAAATAAAACAAAGTTTCCCCTTTCTATCCTTAAAAATAAAGAAAACTTCAAATCCAAAAAAAATATCCTTTCTTCATGCTTCTAAAATAAAAAACCAAAAGAAATCTCTTTCTTTTATGTTTAAAAACAAAAATCGAAAACCAAAAAAATCTCTTTCTTTTATGTTTAAAAACAAAAATCGAAAACCAAAAAAATCTCTTTCTTTTATGTTAAAAATATATATATATATATCAAAAACGAAAAAAAATCTCTTTCTTTTATGTTTAGAAAAAAAACAAAAGTTTAAAACAAAAAAATCATTTCTTTATGTTTCTAAACTTAAAAAAAAAAACCCAAAAAATCCTTCTCTTATGTGTTAAAAAAAAAGGGGCGGGGGGCTAAAAAAAAAGAAAGCTAAAAATAAAAAATCCCTCCTTTTATGCTCCTAAAATCAAAAACCAAAAAAAAAAGCCCTTCTTTTATGTTTATAAAAACAAAACAAAAAAACTCCAAACAAAAACAAACAAACCCTTTCTTTTATGACCATAAAATAAAAAAAAAACCAACACATAAAATAATAATAAATCAATGCCTTAGTTTTCAAACAACAAAAACCAAGAGTAAAATCCTTCTCCTTAATTAATTTTAAGAGAAATCAAAAATCATGTTCCTTAATTAATTTTCAATATATAGAAACCAAAAATCATTTTTCTTAATTAATTTTCAAAAAAAAAACTAAAAATCCCCTTTTCCTAACTAGTTTTCAAATATATATATATATATAAAATCCTTGCTTTATATTCAAGATAAAAATAAATAAATAAATAAAACCCCTTCTTTAGGCACAAATAAAAACAAAAAATTATATATATATATATATATATATATATATATATTATGCATTAATAGACCCATAAAACCACAAAAATAGGGCATTATTCATAGAAAATCATTAACACATCATCGACAAACATGCTTACAACGGAAATAAGCCATTATTCATCTAAGAATGTAAGATCCTGATCATATTTGCAAGAAAAAGTAAGAAAAATTAAAGAAAATGGGTTTTAAATGGTTACCTTTTGAAGGAAATGGAGTATTTAATCTAACGCGAGGCGGCAATCAATTGATGCAAGCAAATGCCGGCAATGAGGCAGGCGTAGAGGCGATGTAAAGGAACCCTAGGGGAGGCCGATTTTCAGTTTGAAGAGGGGGAGAAAATATTTTCAAAAATATGCCCTTGCTGCCTGAACTCGGGCGTTTTAAAATTTGAAACCCAGACATGCCTGGTGCAACTATTAGTTGCGCCAGGCTATTTTGAGCCTCCTTTTGGCTTGGTACAACTAATAGTTGCGTCAGCCACTTACGAGTCGTGTTTTGGGCCTGGTATGGGTCACCTGCATAGCTGCCCCCCCCCCTCTTTTCGTTTGGTTACTCTCAGCAGATGCACGTGCTCCCAAACGATATGTCAATCCTCATTAGGCTTGCCCAAGAAGCCGTGCTAGAATAAAATAGATCGAGATCAATAAGCACCCCGATCCTACATAGAAAAACGTGAAAAAGTCTAAAAAATAATTAAAAAATCCCACATAAAAAGCCAAAAATAATTCACATAAAATGATAGAATAACTCACATAAAATGATAGAATAATTCACATAAAATGGTAGTTCTGAAAAACCAAAAAATCTCATAAAATAATAACTTTAAAAGACCAAGAAAAACACATAAAATGATAACTTAAAAATCTAAAAATCCACAAAAAAGGATAAAGAAAATTCCAAAAATAATTCGCATAAAATAATAGAAGTGATAAAGTGATAAAATCACATGAAATGATATCTTAAAATCCAAAAAAATCACATAAAATGATGACTCAAAATCTAAAAATCACATAAAATGATAAACACAAAAAAGGTAAAAAATTTCCCACATAAAATAACAAAAATGTATGTTTTGAAAAGACATCACGTACTCCCAAAAAAGGTTACGACATCTATTCGCTCCACTCGGGTAGTCATGCTAAATAAACTTCGAGATCAATGGGTTCACCCAAAAACCTCGAACCCTACTTCAACCAGGGACACCCGCGACCAATTAAATGAAGCGGTCTATGCCTCATATGATTGGACGCACAGCTACGCACATGCGTGTTCCAATGCGGTAAAATTCTAATATTTTATCAGCAACGCAGCTGTGCTATATCAATGTCCTAAGTCTAAGGTTCACCTTGGATTTTTGGATCCTACTTCAAAGTGAGAACAGCGGAGTCAATCCTGGTCAAACATTCAATGTTTTGATCGGGTCGACTCCACTGCTAAATCTTTGCGATGAACGCTCTATTTGTGGATTCATAGGAACGTGAGTGTCTAACTTAAGATTCATCACGAGCTATTTCAGAAGTGTGGACTCTTGGTCTGCACTGCTCGGGCGTGCACCCTACGGGGTTTGAGGTTCGGGTAACTCTGTTATGGAAAAGGTCAATCGTTGGTTGAGACCAACCTGTTGAAAATGAAACTACATATCAATAAACTATGTGTAAACATGCATGTAGAAGGGTTCATTTCCCTTATTTCCGCAGGCTTAAAACCTATATTGGCACGGTATCTTTGTAAAGTGTACACTATGCGTCTAGGTATCCGTAGGATGGTCGTTTGTTCTCGTAAATTATACTCGAATGGGATTTGGGTCAAGACTTCCATCACCTTTGTTGCTTATTTCCCCTAATGGGTGCATGTTTATGCATAGTTAAATGATTTGTAAGTTCATTATCGATAGAGACCAAGATTAGGTGTCCCCTTCGGTGGGCACCCGATTTTGGCTGGATCTGTTCAGTGTTATTTGAGGTTAGATATTCTGTGGGTCATGATGATCTAGGGCACATTATCAAAAATAGCACATACTCCCAGAAAGTATTGCGACATCTATTCACTCCGCTCGGGTAGTCGTGCTAAATAAACTTCGGATCAATGGGTTTGCCCAAAGACCTCGAACCCTGCTTCAGGTAGGGGCACCCGTGATCAGTCAGATGAGACAGTTAATGCCTCATATGATTGGACATAAACTATGGAACCTTACATATTTACTTTGCGCCTATCTTTGAATGTGAGTTAATCACCCTCCTTACTTATGAAGCTGTTGTATTCATAATGAATCTTTAACATCAAACTCCTTTAAAATCATCTCGAGAAGCGACCATTTTTTCCAGCTATTAGGCTTTCACAACTCATTCCACCTCGGTTATGCCTAGTAATATCGCTAAGCGCTTGGGGACCGATTACTTTGAGAAATGACCATTTTTCTCGACATATAGGGCTTTCATTTTCTCGCCATGTTACTCATCTGATGTTTGAAGGTTGTTCTGAATGTAGCGGACCCATTAGTAATCCCTTGGGCCTCTTAGGAGGTCTATTTTCTTTGACATTTGATCATTAGTGATCGGATACCAAAGAGGGGCATCTGTAGACACCAAAATTTGGCCTAAGGCCCGATCGAGAAACATTTCGAGTGAGGCGCATCCCCAAGATTTTAATGGCATGTATGAAACCCTTAGAAACCTTTTTGAAACCTTAGGAGCCATTCCAAACCCTTAGGAATCACCCTAGATCCCTTAGGAACCTTCCCGAACTCTTAGAAACCCATCCCGACCCTTAGAACCCATTCCGGACCGAAACCTATCTTTCTCGAGTAATGTATGAAGAGTGGTGCATCGGGACTAGCTGCGATCTTTTACTATCATTGAATCTCATACTATTAAAAAGTATAAGTCTTCATCTTTCCAACGAGCTAAGAATCACTCCAATAAGAGCTGTGTGTGAGAAGATATCGCGTTCCGAAGAGTGAGGGCAAAATGGTAAATATACTGTGAACCTCCCTAAAGATTTGGCGCAAGTATTACTTGTGCCAAGCCATTTCTCCTCAAAAATGGCTTGGCGCAACTAATAGTTGTGCCACATATAAGGTGGGCCCCATCACGGGGAGCCAACTTTCAGGCCACTATAGGAACATTGTTTACTGTTCTTAAGCCTGGCGCAACTATTAGTTGCGCTAGGCTTATGAATAGTAACCTTGGGTTTTTGCCTTGAATTTTGAGATTGGGGTTTGACTTGTTGACCATCTTGACCTTTGGGGTATATTTTGCTAGTTCTATTGCACCCATTTACTATCTATGTGCAACCCCTTAAGTGGTTTAAAGCCCCACCCTATCATCAACCATTGGAGCAACTCTTCACACTTTTTAGGGCTCCAAAAATCCTAGGAAACCTTAGATTTCCTATTACCTAATTACTAAGCCTAATTAGCTTTTAAACACCCTCCTAACCACTCTTTTCCCTATAAATAGAGAGGCACCCCTCCCTTTACAAAGGCTTGAAAAAATTCTCAAAATTAGAGATTAAGAAACCTCTCTCTCTCTATCTCTCCTCTAGTGCACCATTCCCATAAAAATTCCAAAACTTTAAAAATTCCTTTAGACCTTATCATTTCACACAAAAGCTCTAGGTTAGGTGTGTGTTACCCCCTAGCCTTCCCTCTCTACATCTTAGGTATCAAGCCCTAGGAGTTAGAATCTCATTTCTCACCATACAAGCCTTTAAAAGCTCACCGAAGCAAGCCAACGCAAGGCTCCACAGCAGTAAAATAAGGGCTTGAGAGCTCCAACTCTCTCCTCTATTCCTCTACCTTCTCAGTCCTTCCTCCATCCACTCATTTGTGCCGTTACGGCGCCACATTTTTGGTAGGAACGGAGGGGTACAAATAGGATTTTAATACTCTTTGGGCAAGAGGAAGGCTTTTTTATTTCTTTTTTATTATTTTTATTTTGGCCATAAGTAAAGACTGCATTAAGCGGGTTGATTGGGTGCCTAACACCTTCCCAATCGATTACCGAAGCCCCTACCCAAGAGCCTTTAGCGTAGACTGGTGCTTATAAAATTGATCTAGGTTTCCCGAGACACCAAAAGTTCTAGGTGGCGACTCTAAATATTTATAGAGAGCACATCGTCGCGACGGGTTTGACGAAAATCCACGGTTGCACAACAACAATAGTAGGAAAGCTTCTATTCTTAGGAAATCGGAAATAGCGATTCCTTCTTTCATAGCTTCTTCTCTGAAAAATCGTTAATCATGACTTTCTATTTTCAGTAAGCTTCCTCATAGTTGACGATTCTCTAGATTACACATTATCGCTTTTCTCTTTTTATCTCTTTTGAAGAATCATAAATTACAATTTTCTGACTTTTAGTAGCGGCAAATCATCTTTTTCGCTCAATCATTTTTCATATTGCCTTTTGAGTTTATTTTGATAAAGATTAATATTTAGGCTTTGATTTATTGCTTTTATTTAATATCTGCGCGTTAGTATCTCGTTAGTACCAAACTAAG
The DNA here is from genome assembly GCA_021018995.1 of Chloranthus sessilifolius. Taxonomy (NCBI): domain Eukaryota; kingdom Viridiplantae; phylum Streptophyta; class Magnoliopsida; order Chloranthales; family Chloranthaceae; genus Chloranthus; species Chloranthus sessilifolius. Next base: position 42,322,492 of record CM037591.1, on the reverse strand, counting down.
TCCTAGCATCACTAAGTTAAGGGTGATAAAATGGTAAATTATGTGACTGATCACACCCCCAAACTTAAGTTTTGCTAGTCCCTAACAAACAAGGAAACATAAAATATTTAAAACTTAAATTTAAATGCTACTTTCGTAGGGAGAACGATTGTATTTAGCAGATGCAACAAACCTTTAAACCCCTAGGTGATCCCTAGTGGAGGAGTTGTAGTCTCCTGAAAGTTTTCAGTGAAGTTACCTACAAACTTCAATGATTTTTAGATTTTTCAAAACTAAAAATTTAAAATATAAACCAAATTATTTATTATTATTATTATTATTATTTTTTACTAATTAGTTAGTTAGTCATTATATGTTTATTATTTCAAAATATTTTAAATCTTTTATCCTTAGCTTCCCATCATCGTAATCATCCTTGATTAGAACTCAATAATTTCAATTCTTGTATAGCGTGGAGTGTGTGCATATCAGTGAAAAGTCTATTCATCATAGATTTTTCTAAACTGTAATTTTTAGAAAATATGTTCATCCAAACTCTCACTTATAATATGATATGTTCGTGAAATTCAAAGGACAATCAGCTAAAAAGATAAATTTCATGGAAAGGATAATCAATTCTTTTCATATAATTTATTTATTTATTCATAGTATCTATCTCATATATCTCTACTAGACTCATTTTTTTTTTGCAAATCGTAAATCACAAAAGTCTTTCTTTCAGCTTGTAATGAGGCTTTGGGTTTTCAGAAGATTTCAAAGAAAAAGGTAAAGAGGATTTAAAATTATTTCCAAGAGTTTGGCTCTTCCTTCTCTTCTTCTATTTTTCAGCTTAAGTAAGTATCCTTTTTTTGGATAACTTCTTCCCATTTCTTTTTCTTTTGTAAATCCCATTTTCCTTCTTTTCAGTTTGAAAGGTTTTTGCTTCTCTTTTTATAAAATCATCTTTTACGATTTTTCATTCTCTTTTTTTTTTCTCCCATATTTTCAGACATTTGTATTTCTTTTTCGGTTGTACCCTTTTTAGCAGATCCCTTATCTATTAACTCATACTCCTTTCACTCCCTTTTCTTTCCTTCTTTTTCATTCTAAACTCTCAGAAATTATAAGGGTTAAGGATAGAAAGTTTTGGGCAGTACATATGGTTAAGGGTTTATAAAATTTAGTACAAAGATATTTAGTCTTTAGGCATCTAATATGGGTTCAAATGGTAAAATATTATGGGATTTTAGCTTTTTGGCTATGGTTAGAAAAAGATGGCCTTCAATCATTTTCATGATTTACTAATATGAATGTCTTATTGCTTTGATATATTTAATAGACAGTTCTAAACAAATAAATTATCATAATCATAGAATATATTAATTCTAAATTCAGCAATATGAGATTTTAGATACTAGAGAAGTTTAAAGAAAATTTAAGCATGAATAAAAACAGTCTCTCTTTCTCTCAGAATAAAAAGGAAATAGGCTCTATAGCTCACTAGTTATATAATTTTGAAACTATATTCTAAAATATATGCGGTTCAGATCAATCATATAGTTTCAAACATTCTCTGATGCAATGTTCTAGAGATGCTTAACTTTAAATTGTAACTATCTTTATTTTGATTTTTGAACTACTACTATGATGGTTTGCTAAGAGATTCATATTTTTATATATTTTTCATAATTTGCATATAATGATTCCCTAAAAAATTTTTTTTTTTTTTTTTTTGTCTTTTGTAAAGTAAGAAATTTTCAACAAAAACTAAACTAAAAAAAAAGTAAACTAAACTAACAAAAGTTTGTATCCCCCCCAAACTTAAATGGGACAATGTCCTCATTGTGCCAAAAAGGGGACATACAGAAAAATTACCTATTTTATTGCTATGTTAGTAGCCGGGTATATAATCTGTAAAAACAATAAAAAATCTTTCCCCCAAACTTAGGAGAAATACTTCCAGTTTTATGGAACTAAAAAAAATTAGAAAAACAAAATTCTTAGTAATGTTAGTAACACGCGATGTTAGTAAAAAAAATATATTGTAGAGGTAGTAAAAAGAAAATTACATATATATATATATATCAAAATATTTATAATGAACAGAAGGAAAAATAAAAACTAAAATCCAATATAAGAACTAATTGCATAAAAGAGTATAAACCTAGGAAAAATCTAGACACACACTAAACTATGACACTGGCTGCAACGTCCGAGAGAAGGATTCTTTGACTTTTTCAAAAAATTATGGCCCACACAAAAGATAGGAAAACACCCCAGAAGTAGGTGCGTTCAATAGAAAAGGGAAAAGGACGTTAAGGGGTTTAGGAGGTTGTGGTGGGGGATATGAAGATGAATTGGGGGCTGGAGGAGGTGGCAGGGAGGGGAAGAGGCTGACTATTTCATTAATTATTCACCTTCTTTCCTCAAGGATCTTCGAGAGTTCCTCCTCGTGGCGTAGGAGGAGGCGAGTGAATGCTTCGGTGAATTCAGACCAGTTTGATGGGTTCGCCATTGTGAATATGTTGAAGATGGAATGGAATAATGGTAGATCTTTATTTATAAGCAATTCAGAATATGAACAATCGCTATTAATGAAAGTTATGGTTGGCGTTGAGGAGTGTAACTATTAATGGTAAAAGACATGACCGGTTGGTATATCTATTAATGGTAAAAGATGTGTTTGCGTAGCGTGAATTAGGGCGGCGCTTTGTTATCGGAAGTTGTGTCCATGCGATAGCTAAGTACTCGGTCATATTCACGCTTGCATTAATTAATCGTATTCGCTATGATTGTAAAATAGGTACGAGAAATCGTAATCACTATGTTTCTTTACTAAAAATTTCTATGATATATCTACAAAATTACTACGGATGAGTCGGTAGCATGACGATCTTTCAAGAGTATATCAGACATACTCCGGGTCCTTCAGTGACATTGTGATCACTATTTCTTTTTCTTGTAAAGTCACCATCAGTTTAAGTCTCTGCCCATTAACCTTAAATGTACGATTATTCCCGGGATCCTGAATAGTGACATTCCTGTGAGGGAATGTTTCTATGACATTATAGGGCCCCTCCCAGTGGCTTTGTAGTTTTCCAGGGAACAGTTTTAACCTTGAATTATATAACCAGACATGTTGGGCTGACTTAAAACTCTTTCTCAAAATATATTTATTGTGAAATGCTTTAGTTTTGGCTTTATAAATTCGAGCATTCTGATAGGCATCATTTCGAATCTCCTTTAACTCATTAAGTTCGAGTTTCTGGTTCTCACTGGATGCAGTTAGTTCGAAACTAAGTGTCTTAATTGCCCAGAAAGCTCCATCCTCTAATTCGACTGGTAAATGGCAGGCCTTTTCGTATACCAGTCGGAAGGGAGACATGCCAATAGGGGTTTTGTAGGTTGCTCTATATGCCCATAGAGCATCATGCAGTCTTAGGGACCAGTCTTTTCTATCAAGTCTAACGGTTCTTTCTAAGATTTTTTTTATTTCACGATTAGAAACTTCCACCTGGTCACTGGTCTGACGGTGATAGGGGACAGTGATAGGGGGTTGCGATTTTATGTGTAACCCCATATTTCTTAAGTAAACTTTCGAAATACCGGTTACAAAAATGATTGCCCCCGTCATTTATAATAGCCTGTGGGGTTCCAAATCGTGTAAAAATGTTTTCCTTGATAAAAGAGACTACCACCTTATGAACATTAGTCCTAGTAGCTAATGCTTCAGCCCATTTGGATACGTAGTCAACCGCTACAAGAATATACATATATCTGTAAGAGGGTGGAAATGGGCCCATAAAGTCTATGCCCCATACATCAAAGGATTCTACGACCAAAATCGGTTCAAGGGGCATCATATTCCTTCGAGATATGGCTCCTGATTTCTAGCATCGATTGTAGGCCTGACAGAATTGCTGAGCATCCTTGAATACTGATGGCCAATAAAATCCTGATTGTAGTGCCTTGGCAGCCGTTTTCTTACCTCCAAAGTGGCCCCCACAAGCATAAGTGTGACAAAATTGTAGGATATTGTGGGTGTCACTGTCGGGCACATAGTTTTGTATTATTTAGTATGAGCATATTTTAAATAGGTCTGAGTCTTTCCAAATATAATATTTGACGTTAGCAAAAAAATATATTTATCTTGATTAGACCAGTTTGAGGGAATCTTACCTGTTGCCAAATAGTTTACGATATTGGCATACCATAGAACTGTTACTTGGATGGTAAAAATTTATTCGTCTGGAAAGGTATCATGGAGAGGTTCCTTACTAGTGACTTTGGGCATCTAGATTCTGGACAGATAATCTACCACCATGTTTTCAACTCCCTTCTTGTTCTTTATTTCGAAGTCAAATTCCTGCAAGAGTAGGACCAACCGGATTAGTCATTGTTTGACATCCCTTTTTGCCAATAAATATTTGAGTGCAGAGTGATCCGAAAAAATGATAGTTTTAGATCCCAATAGATATGGTCAAAATTTGTCTAATGCAAATATGACAGCGAGAGGTTCCTTCTCAGTAGTAGTGTAGTTAACTTGGGCTTCAATTAAGGTACGACTCGCATAATAAACTACATGGGGAATCTTATCTTTCCGTTGTCCTAAGATGGCACCTATTGCATAGTCGGATGCATCGCACATTATTTCGAAAGGTAGGGAATAATCAGGATTGTATGATTGGTGGAGATGAGAGAAGGGCTTTGAGCTTATTAAACACGTCAAGAGAGGCTTCATCAAAGTTGAAAGCTATGTCGTTCGCTAAAAGGTGACATAACGGTCTCGAGATTTTTGAAAATTCATTAAAAAAGTGACGGTAGAAGCTGGTATGGCCAAGGAAAGATCGAATCTGCCGCTCCAAGGTAGGGGGAGGTAGATTAGCTATCACATCAATTTTAGCTCTGTCAACTTCTATTCCTCTTTTGGAGAAGATATGTCCTAAGACAATGCCTTCTTGAATAATAAAGTGTCTCTTCTCCTAGCTCAACAATAGGTTGGTCTCTTCACATCTTTCTAGAACAAGGGCCAGGTGATCCAGGCAGGAGTCGAATGTTCGGCCAAATACCGAAAAGCTGTCCATAAATGCTTCCAAAAACCTATCTATCATGTCAGAAAAATTAGCCATCATGCATCTTTGGAAGGTTGCTGGTGCATTGCATAGCCCGAATGGCATGTGTCAGTAAGCAAATATTCCAAAAGGACACGTGAAGGTGGTCTTTTCCTAGTCCTCCGGATATACCATTATACCGAATCAATGGAAAGTGGTCCTTGTGTGTCATGGAGTTAAGCTTCCAGTAATCTATACATACACGCCACTCCATGGTTTCTCGTAATGGCATTAGTTTGCCGGATGCATTTTCTTTTACAGTAATCCCATATTTCTTTGGAACTACCTGAATGTGGCTTACCCATTGGCTATCAAAAATTGGGTACATAATACCTGAATCTAACAACTTTACGATCTCCTTTTATACTACCTCCCTCATGTTTGGATTCAACCGTCGCTGACTTTCTCATGAGGTTTTGGCATTATCCTCTAAATGAATTCGGTGCATACAAATTAACGGATCAAGCCCTTTGAGGTCGACGACGGTCCACCCAATTGCACGTTTAAATTTCTTTAGTATGACCAGCAACTTGTTCTCCTGTTCCCTACTGAGAGCAGACAAAATGATTACTGGTAGAGTTTCATTAGGTCCAAGGAAAGCATACTTAAGGGTGTTGGGAAGTAATTTCAAGTCTAAAGATGGCGCTTTTTCGATGGACTCTTCTTCTATCAGTTCTTCTATTTCATCAATGTGGAAGCATTCCTCATCATCTATTGAGGCCATTTGGATGGCTGCTGAGAAGACATTCAATTGGATTCGCATATCTCCAAAAGAAATTTCCATTACCCCAATTTTACAATTTATGCAATCTTTAGCTATAGTCAAGAATGGTCTACTGAGAATAACGGGGAATTTGTATTGGGGATTTTGAACTTGGTTCCATGTCTAACACCAGGAAGTCGACAAGAAAAACAAATTTATCGACTCAAACCATAACATCTTCAAGTAATCCTACTGGCCTTCTTTCTGATCTATCGGCTAACTGAAGAGTTACCGAGGTAGGTCTCATTTCTCCTAGTCCTAGTTTTTTGTAGACAGAGTATGGTAGTAAATTTATGCTCGCTCCTAGATCCAGGAGATCTTTATTGATAGTGTGGTTTCCTATAATACAGGGGATCATAGGAACTCCATGATCTTTAAGCTTGGGAGGGGTCCTAGATTGTAAGACAGAACTCACTTGCTCAATTAAGAAAACTTTTTGCGAGATGTTATTTTGTCGTTTTCTTTTTTTCGTACACATCTCTTTCAAAAATCGGGCATAGGCAGGGACTTGTTTGGTTGCTTCTAATAGAGGTAGATTAATCTTCCCTTCCTTGAAGATTTCTGTGAGTTCTTCTAGTTTTTTTAGATTTTTACAAAAAGGTGATGGTGTACCAAAGGCATTAGGGAATGGTAGCTTTGGTACATAGGGTGCTTCAGTTACAGGTGTGGGCGCGCCATCACTCCTTTTTTTATTTTCTAATTTTTCTCTGTTTTCTGGCAATGGGTTATCTTTTGTTACATCATTTTCCTTTTTCTGAGGTTTAGGGTTGTCTATTGGTTTAGGAATATCTACTTTGTTATCAACAACCTTACCAGTTCATAAGGTTTGAACAGGTTGGGCATGGGGTGTAGCGTTGTTTACTATCTTATTACTCATGTTTCCCCCTAAGTTGATCGCTAATGGTGATGATCCTTCATTGCTCCATGTTTCCTCCCATTGTGTGGCAATCTGTTCAATTTTAGTTCCTAGGTTTGCAATAGTCTAGGAATAGGAATATAAATCTTGGGAAATTTGGGAATGTCGAGATAATTCTTTAGAGCATTGGTGTGCGTGTTGGTGCAAATCCCAAAGAATCAGAACAAAAGAGGCATCATCATCTGTGACAGATTGTTGATCAAAAAATTGATCTGTGTCATATATTGGGTGGGAATTATAGGAATATTTCTGATATGCATAAGGGTAGTCTTGTTGTGTTATCCCTGGAAAATCGTAATGATTTCTCCATTGAGAATCGTAGGAATTCTCGAAACTTCCCTATTGAGCAGCAAAGGTCTGCTCAGTCGTCGTTGGATAAAAGGAGGTAATCGAGTATTCCTCGGGAGCATAAGGTGATTGGTAGCTTGGGTTGAATGGGTAATTATGGCCTTGTATGTCTAATATATATATATTTAATTTTTTTTTTTTAAAGTAGGGAGAGGAACGAATTTGAGCCTCTAGTCTTTGTGGCTAGCAAAAGTGTTGAAGTTCTAATCTGCTACTCCGAATAAACCTGCAAAAGCATAAGAAGTGATAAAATATATATATATATATAAAGAAATATAAAAAGAGAAAGATAAATATTGGTTTCTAAAAGGATAAAAATATTAGACAAAAAGTTGAAAGAATTAGATAAATCCGCTTCCCCGGCAACGGCGCCAAAAACTTAACTTGTCTATTATTGTGTATTATAATTATATTAAATTAAAGTCTTAACCTATTGCAAGCACACAATAGAAATTATAGTACTAGCATAGGATCGTTCCCACGAGAGAGTTCATTATCTTATTAATTCCTATTTCTATCTTCTATCTAAATCCTTATCTTAAAAACTTCTATTTATCTTTAAAATTTCCTAATCTATTGGAGAAATATGAATAAAAGGATGGTTTTCTAAACTAAAGTGCATAAAAATAAATCCTAATCCTCCTTCTTCAGATTAAGGTCATTAATCTCAATTTTCAACTTTCGGATATTTATGAAAATAAGTAGTACCGTTACACCATATTTCTAGTCTCCTAGCATTGGTCGTCAATCAAGTCTAAGATTCTATCAACATAGATTTAATCTAATCAATAATTAACTAGAAGTTTTGGCGTCAATCAAACTCTAGCAAACTGAAGATGGAAAAGTTAAAACCGTTATACTAACTTGCAAATTCTAACCTGAGTCGTCAATTCAAATTAAAACTTAGAGATATTTACAAAGCAAAGAAAATCTAATCTAGAAAGCAAAGTAAAATATATCCTTCACCCCTCAGCCGTAGTCATCAATTGCTTTTGAGAAATTACAGATATCTGCACTAATCTTCAACACTCAATTGTTGTCGTCAATTGCTCTTAAGAAACCTCTGATATCTAATCTACTCTAACCAGTATACACTACTGATCAGAAGAAAATCCAACCTCAAGCGTCAATTGATGCTGAAATTCTTCGATGCTTATTCCTATGTTGAGCCCTCTTATTTATAGATCATAAAGGACTAGTTTACAGAGATCTAGTTCTAATAAAAGAAATTATTAAAAATAAAAGTATCCTAATATAACTCTAATTACTAATTTCATCTTTCCTTGCTTCTTTTAGTTGATGCGCTTCTAGAGTGTTCTTTATCGAGCAGCAACTGAGTCCTTCGAATTAGATCTTTATCAATCTTCTCAGATTCGTAGTTCATCAGACTTCTAATTGCAGGAATCTTCTAATTCTGGATATAGCGGTGATAGTTCTCACGTGATCAGCAATAGCAACAATAGTAGGAAAGCTTCTATTATAAGGAAATCATAAATAGCGATTCCTTCTTTCATAGCTTCTTCTCTGGAAAATCATTAATCATGACTTTCTATTTTCAATAAGCTTCCTCATAGTTGACGATTCTCTGGATTACGCTTTTGAAGAATCGTAAATTACGATTTTCTGACTTTCAGTAGCGAAAAATCGTCTTTTTTGCTCAATCATTTTTCTTATTATTTTATGAGTTCATTTTGACAAAGATTAATATTTAGGCTCTGATTTACTGCTTATCTTTAATATTTGTACATCAGTACCTCGTTAGTAGCAAACTAAGTCCTAGCATCACTAAGTTAAGTGTGATAAAATGATAAATTATGTGATTGAGCAAAATCTAATTAATCTAAATGTGCTTATCCTATTAGGATTCTGACTAACTTAAGTATCCTAATCTTATTAGAAGCCTACTTGGTATTGTTGCTAATTCTAAGTGTGCATGATTTATTTGTATTTCGAAAACAGATTTGCAAATGATAAATTATACTGAATCTGGAAAATTAAAAAGAATAAGAAATATCAGCACAGAGAGAAATTAATTAACCTGCAAGATCAGGGCCAATTGCAGCAAGTTTTAAATGTAAGTGAGTAAAAGATCGTCCACAGGGAATTGTTTTAAAATGAATGGTAAACCTCCAGGTCTGAGCTACCAGATCTGGCCTCTAGTCCTATCTATAAAGCGAATAAGATAAGAGGTTGAATTTGTAACATTAACTAAATTATCTAAAAGTAGAATTTAAACTAAGTGATCCAAATCCGAGTTGGGGGAATTGGATGTAAACTTAATAAGAATGGAGAAATAATAGTTGAATTAATCTTAATAACTGATTACAAAATGAGAACTAGTGTAGCACAGTCGAGAAAGTATCCAAATCTTCATCTAGCTACCAGCTCAGATGTAAGAGAAAAATAATCTAACTCAAGGATTAGGATTGAGTTGAACTTATGGCTATGATTTGTCCACTGTCATGGATACAGATCATCTAATAGTCTTCAATCCGAATTCTTGATTCGGAACATGAACACCACTACAAATGATGTAAGAAATTAGGTTACCAACGCAAATTCTTACAGGGATAATGAATTAAGGGAAATTGCTTTAAAAACAGTAAATCTAAAGGAGTTCTAATGAGTAAGGAGATCACAAGGAACCCTCAACATGAATCCGATTGAGAACGTACTGTTGAAAGCAACCTTTTCAAATCCACCATTACAATTACAGAGCACAGCTTAAACAGCTCTCGGATTTGTAGTCTTGAATACAATTCTCACTTGAATTACATAAGTATCTCACAGCTCTCAGTTACAAACAAAAGCTAGGCTATTACAGAGGTTTCAGACAGCTATCTGAATTGGAAATGGGGTAGCAGAAATGAGACTCAAACTCTCGATACCCAAATTGGGCAAATAGTTCATCTATTTATAGTTTTCCCCAAGTCCATTTCAGATGTGCATTAACCAATCAGAATTGGTTAGATCCATATTAGCCAATAGGAGTCGAGTACAAGGATCCAGATTTGTTCTGGCCAATCAGAATTGCTTGATCTAGTTCAGCTAATTAGGCGACAGAAGTATCAATTCTGTTATGTAATACAAATATCTGTTTGAGCTTCTAGAAGTTCCCGCCAAGTAATTTCATCTTTGGGTGTTCACATGGAGTGGAATATGCCTCTGGTTCATGCTTCGAATCTTCCAGAATGCCCCTGGGTTTTTAAATGCATTGGGGCACGTGCAAAGATTACTGAATTGCCCTTGCAGATGCTGGGAATCTTTAGAATACCATTTTGCATAGTTTGGGGACCTTTTCGAGAGGTACTGTAACATCTGAAGCTCTATTCGCACAATTCAAGTTCAGTTCGCAAAGCGTTTCCTTCTTTTCGAATAGATCTTCAGCAAGTTTGGTTCTTTTCGAATAAATCAAGTGCTCTTTGAGAACTAAACCTGGAGCTTTTAGTTCTTTTCGCAGAGTTCAGGTTCTTTTCGAATAGTTCAGGTATCCTATCGAAAAGCATTCTGTAATGCATTCTTCTTTTTGAGTAGCTCTAAACCTCTTTCTAGGTTGAAACCAAGCCTTTGTCCTCTTTAGTTTAGGCAGTTGGACAGCCAGTGGGGCTGTCCCTTCTCTTTCTTCCTCTAGATCAAAATGGATCATCATCTTTTTGGCACTTTTTAAGCCGCTTTCAGGGTTAAGCCTGCCTTTATTGTTAGCTGTAAAACAAACACTTAAAACACTTATTTAGTTCTCTCAAAGGTCTATCAAGACCCAGGTTAAGGGGTGGAAAATGGTATTTTTCAGTTCTCAAGAGGTATTAGTCTCCTAATTCTACTAGGATTCTAATCAATCCAAATATCCTAATTCTATTAAAAATCTAATTAACTTAGATATCCTAAGTCCATTAGAAGTCTAATTATTTTAAATATCATATTCATACTAGAAATCTAAAAAAGGGGGGTTTGGCCCGCTATGCTAAGGAGGATCGGCCCCGTTCCCGGGTACCCTCCATAAGCTCCCTTGGTCAAATCGGTTGGCTAAGGGTCATTTAAGAGTAATATAGATTGAAAAACTGATTTTGAATTGAAAAGTTAAAATTTTAAAGGTTAAGCTTAGAACAGGAGAATATTATGAATTAGAAGAGATTAAGACTAGAATTTGAAAATAGAGGCTACGATTTAAAATAATTAGAGACTAAGACCAGGTTCTAGAGATTAGGAACCTGAAATTTAGAAGTTTAGAGACTAAAATTAAGAACTGGTTCTAAGAACTAAAACCGAGAACTAGAGTTAAAGAGAACTAAGAATTTGAATTTAAAAATTAAGAGTTGAAATCGAAGATCTAAAAATTAAGAGACTAAGAACTAGAAAAATTCTGAAGAGAACTAGAATTTAAAACTAGAAACTAAAAAAAAACCAGAATGAAATTTAAGGGTTAAAACTGAGAATTAGTTCTAGAAGCTAAGAACCAGAAATCTAGAACTAAAATTTAAGGACTAAAATCAAAACCTAAGATCTAAGACCAGAAATTAAGAACTAAAACTAGAACTTAAGAACTAGAACCTAGAACTAGAAACTAAAATTAGAGAGGAAATTAAGAACTAGAACCTAAAACTAGAGAGGAAATTAAGAACTAGAACTAAAAAGTTACCTGAGGCTAAGCGCCGAAGAGAGAATCTAGAAATCCCTAAACTCGAAAGAGAGGAACTTGAAAACTCGATTGCTGGATGATGATATGTGTATGGTAGGGGGTCTATTTATAGGTATACGGGTAATTACGTGCCCTATGGAGGTGTGCAATTAGCTGATAAAATCCAATTACGCGCCCTGTTTGGTGCACTTAATCGGATTATGCGCCCTATCCCGGACGCTTAATAACTCTGAGTCAGTGACCGACTCAGTAAGTGACAGGCTGACTGGCTCAGTCGGGTGTCCGAGTTCAAATCTAATTAGAACTAATTGCACACCCTGTATAACGCGCAGTCGATTGTGCGTGCTAGTTTGGGTGCGCAATTGAATTGTGCATGCTCCATAGGGCGCGTAATCCACTCCTAAGGTGACCCACAGGAAGAACATTCCTGGTCCAAGTGGGACCACTTACGCGCCAACTATGGGGCATGCAATTAAATTGCACATGCTGGACATGGAGCGCAATTCGGGACTTCCATGGGTTAAGTTGGGTCCGAATCACTACGCTATTGTTTCAGCCTGTACTTCAACTATATACTATTATTTTAGCATATAGTCCCCATATTAGGGTTGTGGGGTCTAAGCCACAGAGCTATTGTTTTAGCCTGTGTTCAGCCATATACTATTGTTTAAGTATATGGTCCCCATGTTAGGGTTCTGGGGTCTAAGCCACAGAGCTATTGTTTCAGCCTGTGTTTAGCCATATACTATTGTTTCAGTATATGGTCCCTGTGTTAGGGTCTTAAAGCTTTCAGAGAAGGTAAGTCCCTTCTAAATGTCATGGGCAAGGTCAAAGGTTGATCGAACAGGTTTGTATACTCCGAGAGGGCAAAATTAGGGTGTCTACACCTGCTACATCCAAAAAAATTGCTTGTTGGCATATGCTATAAAAAGAGTTCAACATCACCTACGTCACACAAAAGTCGATCAAAGGGCAGGCAATCGCCGATTACCTCGCAAATCTCTCACTTTCGTGCAGCGACCCAGTACGCATAGACTTCCTCGATGAAGACTTACTCTCGATTCACAATGAAGAGCCTAATAGGACCTCATGGACCTTATACTTCAACAGAGCTCTCAACCACAAATGGAAAGGCATCGGAGTAGTCCTAGTAAGCCCCGAAGGAGTTTTTATATCGAAAGCCTTTCAACTCTACTTCCCAATCATAAACAATGTCATGGAATATGAAGCCTTCATTGCCGGACTATGAGCAACACTCCATCTAGGTGTCAAACAGTTGAAGACAATTGGAAACTCCAAGCTAGTAATTTCACAAGTCATTGGAGAGTGGAAGACCAAAGAGAGAAGACTGATGACATACCTAGAAACAACTCAATTCCTGATAAAGAAGTTTGAGAGGATCTCCTTTACGCATATCTCAAGATTATAAAACGAGCTGGCAGACTCCCTCGCCACGCAAACCTTAGTCATATAGATATCGATCGGACAAAGTACCAAGTCCTTCTTCATCGAGAAATTGACCATGTCAGCACACGAAGTGGTGTGGACAGAAAAATCCGAATTACCTGTCATCCCAAAGATCATAAAGCAAGAAGAAACATCCACCATAGAAAGTCCCAAGAAGGAAGTAGCCACTGTCGCCCCCTTTAGATTCGAGAAGTCACCCACTGACGATGGACAATCCTAGTACTTCAACATATGGAACTTCCTGAAATACCAACACGCCCCTCCTTACGCTACGAAGATTGAGCACAAGACCATAAGAAATCAATGCACCAGGTTCAGCATCCTAGGTGAGATACTATACAAAGAACCCTTCACTAAAGGAGTACTGCTACGATGTCTTACGACGGTCAAAGGACAGTACATCATCTGCGAAGCACACGCCAGTGCCTATGGTACCCACGCTGATAAACAGAGACTTGCAGACCAAATCATACGACAAGGCTACTACTGGCCAACAATAATAAGAGATTGCCATCTATACGTTCAATGCTGCAAGCAGTGTCAAGAGCACACCGGGCTTATTAAAGCCCCATTAGCCGCACTAAACCCTATAACTGCACCATGACCATTCTCGATGTGGGCCTTCGACATTATTAGACCACCCTTCACAGACACAGTAGGGATCACTCACAAGTTTGCGTTCATCCTCACTGCGACCGAATACCACACCAAGCGGGCTGAAGCCGGGTCGTATGTCAAAATCACCGCTTCAATGCTCATAAATTTTATTGTTTGGAACATTATCACAAGGTTTGGAGTCTCTAGAAAGTTCGTCATAGACAATGGACCACAATTCATCGCAAAAAAGATGAAGAAACTGTGCAAGAAATACGACATCGATCTACACCACTCGTCACCGTTCTATCCCCAAGGAAATGGACAAGCAGAGGCCACGAACAAAACCCTAATTTGGTCTATGTGGACTCTGGGCTTATAGAACTTCTATTTACACGGTCATTGGCCAACTCCTTACCTCCTTATTGGTATGCGCATTTTCTGGGTCCCTTTCGGTCCTCTGAAAGAGTGGCCCAATTTGGTCTATGTGGACTCTAACGAAAATCGATGAATGATAAATTAAAATGTAGAAACAAAAGGGTAAATCCTAAAAAGAAAATACTTGATTCATTGCGTTCGCCAGCTGTAGATATTTATCGACGCTGTAACACGTCACTAATCACGCTTTAAGGAGAGCGGGGGTTCGACTTCTTTATGGAATCGTCGGCCTGCCAACGTCAGCAGCACCGGATTACCTACAAATTTAGTTAGCTTGGTTTTCCTATTCTCACCTTAAGTTTAATTGCTATTGTTATCCTAATTCTACCGAGTGTCCAATTAATCTAATCTTCTAACTATTCTAGGAATCTAATTAAACTAGTCTCCTGATCCTCCTAAAATTCTGACTAACCTAAGAGTCCTAATCTTATTAGAAGTTTAATTAATCTCCTAATTGAACTAGAAATCTATTGCCCTAATTTTATTAAAAGTCTAATTAACTTAAGTGGCCTAATTCTATTAGAAATCTAATTATTTCTGGTATTCTAATTTTACTAAAATCCTAATTATTCTAAATATTCAAATTCTATTAGAAGTCTAATTAACTTAACTATTCTAAGTCTATTAGAAGTGTAATCAATTTAAGTATCCTACCTATACTAGAAATCTAATTATTTTAAGTTTCCTATCTCTATTAGGAGTCTAATTATTTTAAGTTTCCTACTTCTATTAGGAATCTAGTTATTTTAAGTTTCCTAATTCTATTAGAATTCTAATTAATTTGATTTCCTAACTCTATTATGATTGTCATTAATCTTAGTTTCCTAATTCTATTAGGGCGCTAATTAATTTAAATAACTTAACTCTAATTGATAATTGTCTCCTAATTTTACTGGGAATCTAATTAACATAATTATGCTAATCCTAATAGGAATCTAAATAACCTAGTCTCCTAATCCTACTAGGAGTCTAAAAAAAGGGGTTTTGGCCAGCTATGCTAAGGAGGATCAGCCTCATTCCTGGGCACCCTCCGTAAGCTCCCTTGGGCTAATCGGTCGGCTAAGGGTCATTTTAAAAATAATATAGATTAAAAACTGATTTTTAATTGAAAAGTTAAACTTTTGAAGATTAAGATTAAAACTAAAAAATATGAATTAGAAGATATTGAGATTAGAAGTTGAAAAAGGAGGCTATGGTTTAAAATAATTTAAGACTAAGATCTGGCTCTAGAGATTAAGGAAAAAAAATTGAAACTTAGAGACTAAAATTAAGAACTGGTTCTAGGAACTAAAACCTAGAACTAGAAATAAGGAGAACTAAGAGTTTGAATAAGAAATCGAAGATCTAAAAAATAAGAATTAAAAACTAGAATTTAAAGCTATGACTAAAAACGAGAATAAAAAATCTAAGGGATAAAACTAAGAACTGGTTCTAGAGACAAAGAACC
This sequence comes from Chloranthus sessilifolius, assembly GCA_021018995.1. NCBI lineage: Eukaryota > Viridiplantae > Streptophyta > Magnoliopsida > Chloranthales > Chloranthaceae > Chloranthus > Chloranthus sessilifolius. The sequence continues at coordinate 42,306,793 of CM037591.1, read as the reverse complement.
AGATATTAAAAACTAGAATTGAAACCTAAAGTCTAAGAATAGAAATTAAAGGGCTGAAATTAAAATCTAAGATCTATGAAATTAAGAACTAAAAGTAAGAACTTAAGAACTAGAACCTAGAACTAGAAAAGTAATTAAAAAACTAAAACTAAGAAATTACCTAAAGCTAGGCGCTGAAGAGAAAGTCTCAAAATCCCTAAACTCGGAATAGTGGAACTCGAAAACTCGATTGCTTGATGTGTATTTTGGTGTGGGGTAGGGGTCTACTTATAGGTATTTGGGTAATTGTGCGTCCTTTGGGAGGTACGCAATTAACTGGTCAACCCCGATTGCACGCCTTGTCTGGTGCGCATAACCGGATTATGTGCCCTATTCTAGGCACTTAATAGCCCTTAGTCGGTGATCGACTCAGTGAGTGACCGGTTGACTGGCTCAGCCGGGTGTTCGAGTTCTAATCAAATTAAAACTAATTGTGTGTACTTCACAGTGTGCACAATCGATTGCGCATTTTGGTTTGAGCGCGAAAATGGGTCTTAAGGCAGCTTCAAGAAGGTTAGAAATCGGTCTGCGTTAGACTAATTGCACACCAGTGATCGGGCGTGCAATTGCATTGCGCACGCTATCTAGCGTGCACAATATACTCCTAAGACGAGTAACAGAATGAGCAATCCTAGTCAAAGTGGGACCAATTGGGTGCTAGCTATGGGGTGTGCAATCGAATTACTCGCGTTTGTGTGGGTGTGCAATTCAAGATTTTGCCGGGGCTAAGTGGGGTCCGAATCACAAGGCTATTATTTCAGCCTACGGCTCAACTATATACTATTGTTTCAGTATATAGTCCCCATATTAGGGTTGTGGGGTCTGAGCCACAGAGCTATTATTTCAGCCTGTACTCAGCCATATACTATTATTTCAGTATATGGTCCCCTTGTTAGGGTCTTAAAGCTTTCAGAGAAGGTAAGTCCTTTATGAAAGTCATGGGCAAGGTTAAAGGTTAACTGAATAGGTTGGTATACTCCAAGAGGGCAAAATTGGGGTGTCTATAGATGCCCCTCTTCGGTGCATTCTTGCGAAGTAAGAATGCGTCAAAGAAGTAGACACCCCTCTTTCAAGGTTCCTTCTCCTTTCTTTTGGGAAATCACAAATGTGGACTGGGGATGCTGACATGAAATGCTTGGCTTTCTTATCTATCAACGCAAGCTAAGGAGAGCACTCGGGGGCCTAGTGGTAGCTGTTGAAGGGCATATTCCACGCCGTGGATGTGAGGGGCAACCCGTCGCATATCGCGACCTACTGCGTGTAGTAGTCAATGGGGGAATCGGCATATCCTAATCTATGGGTGCAAGGGGCATCCTATCACGTGGCGCAACTTTCTATAATTGGCAGTCAAACGATAGGAAAGTCATATCCTCATCTGCGGGTGTAAGGGGCATCCCATCGCATGGGGCGACTTGCTGCAAGGGGCAGTCAAACAACAAGAAAATGATGCAGTCAAGGTACTGGGGGGCGTCATACAAGTGTCCAAAGATAAGGTGAAGTGACCTGATAATAAGTAATATCATGTGATGGCGAAGGCTTTCGCAAGTCATGTCAGACCGGGCGCGTCATTGCTCACACCAATGGCACATCGGGCGTCCTTTTCCAGTGGATATTTGGGATTTCTTAGAGTTGACTATGTTTAGTGTTTGGTTTCCCAGGGGAAAGAATGGATTGGAGTGATGAGAAGTGAATTTTAATAGATAGGAGAGTTTATTTATTATTATTATTATTTGTTTATTTTGTTAGCTTTTTTTTTTTTGAAAATGTGGGGATTTTAACTTAAGATCAATTCGGTGGTAAATCTATGGAAAACATGGCTTCTGAGATGTCGCTGAGCACATCCACCAGAGTGGGATTTGGAGACCCGATCATTTATGTGGTTGTCAAGACGACACTTGGTATGCTGAATACTTCGTCTGACCTTCTCGACGAATACTGATGAGTGTCTCTTATGGGAGGACTACAATGATTCGTAAGTCTAGAAAGACTGGTTTTTGAGACATTTTGACTTAATATTATCTAACTATATTTTATAGAGAAATATCAAGGAAAAAAAAAGGGGTGTTTACGTACTTGATTTATTATTGGCGGGGGGATTTTGCTTGCGATGGGAGTGGCTGGCTATTGTGGTGGCGTCGAGATGGGACATTAGAGAATTTACTCTCCTTTTGGTTTGAGTCACCTTTGTTGGGCATGTAAGGTTACGCAATGGGACAAAAGTGTCTGGAGGTGAAGTCATTGGAAGGACTCGGGCTCTCTATGGAAGCATGAGAAATCACACAACCACCCACATCATTTGTATCAGCGAGCTTTATCGCTCTCAGGCTACTGACCTTTTTGTTTGAATTTTTCCACATGAACTCAAAGCCTTCTGGTTGGAATTTATGTATTATCGAGGTGACTTCTTGTGCTGCATCATATTTCGGTGGGAGCATCGTGATGGAACATTTTAGACGGGTATGGTCTGTGATGGGACATCAGAGGGTCTATTCTCCCCCTCTGCTGATTGTTGTATTAGGGGTTGATGGCCGCCAGTGTGACGGGATGTCTAGATCACCTGATGAAATGTTCGTGACAGGACTTGATAGTTGATGGGTGCGAGGGACATTGGAGATGTCTTTCTTCTTTTCTGTCAATAACCGTGTGTTGCTGTTGTGATGAAGTCTAGCGACTATTGCGTGATGGGGCATTGGGGAGTCATCGTGATGGGACGTGATGATTGTCGTGGTAAGACGTTTGGAGAAGCGTAGTCGACAATGGGACATTGGTGGTTATGCGATGGGGAAAGCTATGTTTATTTATTTCTTTGACAGATCTTGGGTTATATGACAAGGTCAGGCGATAGTTGCATCGTGACGGGACATGCTTATGAGTGTACGATGGGGCATTGGTCTAATGACACTTTGATTGTTTTGACGTTGTGATGGGACGATGATGGTGTCTCGAGGTTGAGACGTGACTTGCCCTTTGGTCTTTGCAATGGGATATTCGGGAGGCTCATTTTTACTTTTCGTGATGGGACATTGGTCGAGCCTACCTTTGATCACATGGCATGTGAGGTCGCATGGTGGGGTTTTGGCGTCACGATGGGGCATGAGGGTATGGTTGATCTACGCTGATGAGCTTAGGCATTGGGATAACATTAAAGATGTGCATCCTGTCGCGATGGGAGGTGGGTTATCACGGGGATGTGTGACAGGATTTCAGCGATTCCCCCTCTAGTCGGCATGTGAGGTTACGCGATGGGACAAGGGAGAATGATTCGGATCAAGGCGGGATGAGTAGTGTGATTGGTTACTTCGTCGTCGTTAATTTCGCTTTGTGTTGCGATGGAACTTTGTATTTAGCGATGGGACTGTGAGTGATGATTTTATTTTATTTATCAACTTATTTTATGCAGTTGATGTTGGGGAGTGGTCAGTACGCGATGAGACTCTGGGGAATAATTTTTATTGTGGTGGGATGTGAATTATGGTAGCATCTCATAGGGAGTGATTTGGTTGCAATGGGACTATGGGGAGATGTCCTCACCCCTAATCGGTTTGTGACGGGTTAAGATTATTATATATGCATCTTGATAGGTTGTTTTGTGCATTTGTTTTGTTAGGTTTGAAGGCATATGTTTATTTTGTCCAAAGTATGTATCGTGTTTGGCGAATTGCATGCTCAAGTCTTGGCATTTAACTCCATTGTGTGCCTAGGAGGGAGCACATGATCGAGAGGTTCGAGGGGTCAATTATGCATCAGAGTGTGTGCATGGAATTCAATTATGCGCTTTGATCAATGTGTGTGATTAGAGGATCGCCGGGTCACAGGACAGAATGCGTGGGTGACTTTTGGAATTGTGCGTGTGAATCCGAGCGCACAATTGAATTTTGGGCAGGCGATAAATTAATTGCACGCCTTGTCAGATGTGTGCGATCAGGATTAAGTGTGGGCCTTATGGCACGCGATCTAATTGAGTGCCTATTTCACGGTGCACGATTAGGCCACGCTTTATATAAGCCTAAGAATTTTTCATTTTGCCTTTGCTATCCATTTTTCTCTTGATTCTCTGCTTCTCCCTGCTCTCTAGTGCCTTGTTATCCGTGTTTCTGTGATATATCACAATCCGTCCATCTGTTTCGAGTGCAGTTTCTTCCATTTTTCTTAATTTTTTGAGATCTTGCTTCTGAGATGGAGTCCGAGGGCAGCGATCACCTCAACATGACTTCTTCGGAGATGGAGCAGATGATGGCGAGGGAGGTCGGTGAGACTTCCAAAGTTCGTACCGGCACTGACACAGTGGTGGAGGGCGGTGCTGAGGTGGTGGTGAGGGAGGGTGTACTGGAGGGTGGTGACAACTATGTGGATGATGATGACGATGCTGCTCCGCATCAGAGTGAGGGTACGATACACATACCTTTGAAGGAGTTTTTCACGTGAGACCAGGCAGGTACCCGTGAGCAAGAGTCTTCTTTTATTCAGGCATTTTGGTCATGATATAGATATTTAGGCTCTGGAAACCCTTTTAATTTATATCGAACCTGCATCTAGTATAGTGTGTGTGCATATTCATGCATCATCTTTGCATCTAGCTTTAGGTCATGTTTATTTTATTGTTCTATCTTGATCATGTTTTGCATGCTTCTCATAGACTATCATTTTGTGATCTTATGTTTTATTGCTTTATGTTATTAGGATTAGGATTGCTTCTTATTTGTAATTCTTATTAGGTTTTTTTTTTTAGTGTAGTCATAGGTGTTAGTCTTATTTTATTCTTTCTTATTTTCTATTTATTATTTGTTAGGAGCCCCGGTGCTGTCTATTAGCACTGCATGGTCGGAGTCCCATGCCCGGTATCATGCCTTGCCTGAGTTCCAACGGGCACGGTTGGCGGCTTTCGACTTCAGGCCGATCCTGGAGATGGAGCCCTTCTAGGTTAACAGGGGTCAAATTGGGGTGATCTTGGAGATGTGGAGGGAGGAGTAGCAGGCCTTGCTCTTCCCAGTTGAGATGTTGCTACTGACCCCAAAGGACTGGGTCTACATCACCAGACTCAGGTTCGAGGGGGGCCGGTGACCAGCCAGATGGAGGGGGACTATCTGGCGGCATGCGAGGAGATTCTTGGAGTCGCATATCTTTTCAACGAATCCAGATTGGGGCATGTACGCGTCACTTGGTTCTTCGATATGTTTGCCAGCGGCTTCGTCCTTCCAAGATATGAGGGTGCATCACCGGGTTGTTTCTAACACTTCTTGGGGATTTGGACCAAGACCCTACCTATGCTTGTGGCGCGGCAGCATTGGCACACCTCTACGAGCAGATGTACCATAGAGGGAGAGGTGTCGCCACTATTAGAGGTTTTCTCCCCTTTCTCCAGGTGAGTCTTTGTTAATTGTTGGCTTCTTCGTTGTCTTAGTTTGTTTGTCTTTCATTTTAATAATAGTTTTAGTGTTCTTTCTAGTTCTGGGAGTATGATCACTTCACCTTCTTACGCTTGTGGGTCCTAGTGGAGATCATTATTACGTTCTCGCAGATGCACGTGTGGCAGAGGGCGTTGGGGCGTCGTCGCCAGTCTTCATATCTGTAGATCGCGTGAGGTCTCTTCGAGGACATACATGCAGGGCAGGTATGTGTTCTCTACATTGTCAATATCTTAATCTTTTTTAGGTTTTGGATCTACTGTTGATTGTTTCATTATTTTTGGCTATAGGTTATTTAGAGGCCCTATGCAGTCGGGGAGGATGCCGAGCAGCCAGTGATACAGTCTGGCCAGCCCTTCTTCGATGTGAACATCTGGGTCCATTACTTTGAGAAGGTGGAGCATATCCACCTTTCTTGGGCAGCTTGGTAGTTGGGACTCCCTTCAGAGATTCGCCATAGGGTGGCGAAGAGGAAGACCGGTCCCCCTGGGCGAAACTTTGCATCGAGGATGGAGGCTCATATTGCAGATTTTAGTGCCAGGGGGACCAGGGTTATCGTGGTACAATGAGGCGGATGCCTGAGAGTTCTCGAGGTGGTTTCGAGAGCTCGGTGGTGGTCGGCTCTTCACGTGTCCCTTTCACGAGAGCGGTTCTTTTGCTGTTGGCAGTCTTGAGTCTGCCTCAGCGCTGAGGGAGAAGCGAGCCGCACTGGAGGAGGGACCACCTTGGTGTGGGTGTCCATGGAGCAATAGATGCCTTACACCAGGTGATTGAGTAGACGGGTCATGCTCCTCGGCCTGACGAGGAGATTCTGTGCTCTCTGACAGACTCCGTCTTCCAGGCAAGGAGGGTGGAGGACGAGCTGAGGGCTCAGCTGGCAGAGACCCGATGATCTCTGGTGAGTTGGTTCATTGGTTTTAGTTGTTAGCACATATCTGTCAGGTTTCTAGTTAGTTTGACATCATTGCTTCATTTGATTTCCCTTGTACTTCCCAGACTGAGAGGGAGGGTGAGGTTACCAGCCAGGCGGCAATGATCGAGCTACTGCAAGGTCAGCAGTAGGCTGGTCATGGGGTAGAGGCCAGCCCATACTCAGAGATTGACGGACTGGTGAGTGTTTATCTTAACTTGTTTTTTTTATTAATCATTAGTATCATTTGTTTTGCTACTTCTGATGCATTTTTTGTGTCAAGTTTGCAGAGGCTAGAGTTAGCGAGTGTTTAGGTGTCTGCTCCAGCATTTGATCCTTCTTTGGCTACATCATCCAATCTGGAGGATCTCATGATAGCTCATCTTCGGGGCGAGATGGAGCACTGGGTGAGTTTCTTCCATCTTCTGAGTTATCTGGTTATGTGTCATCCGGTAGTTTACTAACATCACGTTATATGTTTTTTTAGCGTCATATCGCCAAGGACTTCCAGACACGAGAAGCGACAGCTGCCTCTTTGCATCCCGAGAGTCACGTATAATGTGTGTGTATAAGTTTGTTTCACTCCAGTTGATTTGGTTTTATCTGACATGTTTTATTGGTTGCTTTGGTTCTTGTGTAGGTCATTCCTGACTCCACTCCAGAGGCTCTGCCTTTGGAGTCTACTCCTATCCCTACTCAGGTATATTGTAGTTGGCATAGTTATATTTCATTTTTGATTCTTCAGTCATAATACTATCTAATGTGTCTATTTCTTTATGTTGTAGCCATCCACGTTTGAGGCTCCTCCTGCACCGCCTACCGATCCAGTGACCACTGCGACCGTCGAGCATCTTCTCTGAGAGAGAGCAGATCTGGTATGCTTCTTGTTCTTTCTTCAACTTTTCCTTCCTTTGTGAGTATGCTCGGTTCTTGATTTTATGTTATCATACAGGCTTGTCAGCTCGAGGAGTCACGTCTGGAGGAGGAGCAAGCGCGCACCGCTCCGGGAGTGAGGCGGGTTCTTGGAGATAGGCACGGTTGCCTGCTGGTTGACATGCTTATTACGTAGGGGACTCAGACTAAGGCGATGGAGGCTGCTCATTGGTCAGTACGGTCGGAGATACAGGCTACGATAGATTAGCTGCAGTACCGACTAGAGAGGAGTGAGCGAGGAGTCCGCGGGATGGTCGGTCATCTTGCCTAGCCGGAGTCGGTGGGCACTGGCTCTCAGGCTGGCTCACCTCGTTGTACAATGTGTGTCAGGGACTACACTCATGGGGATTCCATTATTCTGGAGTTACTTGCTGAGGTTCCTTTGCACTCATGGTCTAGACGAACTACCAGTCAGGCGAGCGAAGGGGGTTTAATTGCTAGGCCTTCCCCTCGTAGGGAGTGCCCACCCACTCCGGCGGCTTGGTTGGAGACTTTGGAGGATCAGCCTCCTGATCCGCAGGTCGATGATACCGGGGATAGCAATCGGACATCCCAGAGGCAGTGTAGGGAGTAGAGTTCATGTATATATATTTTTTGCATTCCTTTTCGTTCATTGTATATATAGGGGGGATGCCCCCGGTGAGTCGTTGTAAAAAGAATTTTTAACACATATACATAGAGATCTTTTGGGTTTAGATGTACTTAGTTTCATTCTTCCCTTCTTTATTTTACCTTGTGAAGTGTAGCTGGCGACTTTTAATGTCGTCGTCTATCATTGTGACTTGGATGCGCTTTTGGGTTGGCCCATTAATAGTTGGTGATTACTTTATACCTGCACATAAGGATAAAGTTACTAGTAATTTTATTTTCCCCCTTGCTGATTGTTAAGGGGGAGGTATCTTAGATCGAAGTATTGTAATAAAGGATGGATCATTGTATCATTTTTTTTTTTGAAAGGAAAATAATGTGAGAGGGAAAGCAAATAATTGAAAGATAAGTCCTAAACTATAAAAAAGCCCTAGTATAGGAGTGTGATGGGATAGGCAATGCGGTTTGAAACTGACTCTCTTTCGAAAAAAAATGCCCCAGTGTTAAGGCGTAATGGAGATTCTCTAATTTCTCTGTGAGCATTCGGGCCTATGAGGAGCCGTGTACGTTTTGATGAATTAGTGTCAAGGAAATTCCTTGACACTATTTACCAAACCGGGGGAAGTCATTTAGTCATATCAGTTGTATATTGGGGTTCTACCTTCGGTAGTAATCATCCTATCCCATAGTCAGTGTTAGAGAGTGAGCGGTAGATAGTAAGTCGTCGCATCAGTCATCATTCATGGGTGTTTGGGTTCATATCTGAGGATATCTTAGGAGGGTTCTGACTCACTATCCGAAAATAGAAATTGAGGATGAAAAAGGGGATAAGGCTCATTGATGTGGGGATTAGTTTCTATCTGACAATTTCTAAAAGAGATAAGTAACAGTCTTTTTCTCGAGTGGATATGGGGTGCCATGATTGAGCTCTCCGTCATGTTTCAGTACCATCAAAGTCTCAAATTCTATGGTTAGCAGGAGTTTGTCCTCCTCCCACCACCTTACGACGATATCTAATAGTATTGGGACACCTGGGATGCCCTCGCGGCTTGCTTATACTTTTCTAGTAAGGTTACCAGGAGTTTTCTCATAATTTTCTTATGCTTCCCTGGGCTCATTGACTTGTTCACCCGTCATATTGCTCTCTCTCAGTTATGTATGTGTATATATATTTTCCCGAAACTAACCTGCTGACACAAGAATGGTGAGTTTTGATTGAGCTTAACATCTTCATTTTTCTGTGCTCTAACATCTCCTCCAATGGAGGGGGAAAGGGGTGAGAATAGGTTGTTACTTATACTTATGGAAGAGGTTAGGTATTCCACTATTCCTTTTGATCAAATTATTCGAATGAGAAGGTAGGCAGTGAGTCGGAAGCCTTCAAGAATATCTAGGGAAATGAAGGCGTACGACCAATGAATGAGTCTCGATGACTACGGGTGTGGTAGATATAAGCATCTGACTACAGGACAGAATGACCACGAGGCTAAGGGTAGTATTTCCTAAGGTACATGACATTTCAGGGGTTACAAGACAAAATGACCCTAGGTATGCAGCTGCTATAACATATGGGCCTTCCCAGTTCGGTTTCAATTTTTCCTTCGGATGGGTGTTCTTGGAAGGCATGATTTTCTTCAAGACTAATTCTCCAATTTTGAAAGTTTGCACGAGGACTTTCCTATCGTAGGCTCTAGTCATCCTTCTCTGGCATACTTGAGCATGATCAGCTGCCCTTAGAAGTGTCCCATCGAGTTATTCTAGCTCAGTGAGCAGAGCATCCTCCTTTCATCTAGAGACAGCCCATCATTGAGTTGGATACGTAGGGATGGTACTTGTATTTCGTAGGGTAGGGTTGCTGTTATTCACTGAAAAGTACCACTTTTCACCTCTTAACCTAGCCTTTACTACACCTTGGAGCTATCTAATAATCCTCTGTTAGTATATTTTGTAGTCAGTAATAACAGTTGCTGCTTAGTACAAAGTCCATGCTTTTGAAGCCAAAAAGAGAGAATTCAAGCCAAGGGTGACTGCTGAGCAAGAACAAAGAATCCACCTTGGTGGCACGCACCATGGTGACCATATTGCATGCCTAAGTGGACCCAGGAAGTCCAACATATGAGGGAAAATGGATTTGAGTGGAGAAGGCTACAGCAGAAGCATCTGCACTGTAGCAGAGGAGCAGAAGGCAGCCTCACGCAGTCAGGAGTATGTCTAGCACAGTTTAAATCCGCCGAAGCTGCCTCGCGAAGTTAATACCTACAGCACAAAGCAACCTCACGCAGCTTACTAAAGAGGAGATTTAAAAATCCCACTCGCGAGGTCCTCGCAAAGTCCAAGCATTTCAATTCCATTTTATGTCTCAAAGCACTGGCACAGTAGCAGCTTCAAAAAGTCTATCACGCAGATCTCGCAAGGATCACGTGCACTTCAGAGCCAAAGCTAGCTACGTGACAAGGAAGATCCATCCTGGCGAGCAACTGCATAGAAATTTAGGGCTTATCCATGCGAACCGCAGAGTACAGAGCTTCATCCACACGACACCTACGCGAGCGAAACACCTGAAGGCCTAACTGCATGAAAAGCCCAAGTCCACTACGCGAGCAGAGACCATCCACTACAAATTCATCCTCGCGAGTACTCTTTTACAGCCACTTCAACCATGCAACAAGCCTCGCGAGGAGCAATACAAGCAGATCCAACCCCACAAAGCACGAGCTCTTGCTTGTTATTTCCATACTCAGGGATACATTAGGGATTTCCTCAAGTCTAGGGCACACATCTCGAGGCCTTGATTTCTATGCACACATCCCAAGGCATCCAAGGGCTATAAAGGAGTCGCATCTAACATAAACTTAAGCTTTAATATCCTATTGGCCAAGGCATTCAACACTGAGTATATAAGCTGTAACTTAGCTAAATTTTCCATCTTTCCTTCAACCTCAGTCGGCTGTGAGCTCTAACAGATTAGGGTTAGGGTTAGATCATCATCTTTTCCCTTTTCCTTCTTCCTTAGCCCAACACTTGCTGGCTATGATCTTTTTAAGCAATTAGGCATAGTTTAATTCAGTTCTATAATGGGTTATATAAACTTTGGGATCTATTGAGGGTTGTTTTGCACAAGGCTACTGCCTTGAGGACTTTTATTGTTAGTGTTGTTTAATCAATGAAATGTTTGTTTTAATGCTTATTCAATCTGCTATTTTTCTATGTGTCCATAGTATTCTTTGATCTATGCCATACACATAGGATTTTACTGATTTGAAGCTCCTATGGAACCTTGAGCTTGTAGCCCTGGGACCATGGTGGTAGCAGCAATTTTCTTATTCCATCTCAGACCTCTGGGACTTGGATAGCCTCTGTGGATAGCTTATGACCATTAGAGTGGACAGACTATTGCCCTAGGGTGATTCTAAGCCATAGATCTGAGATGGATTTTTATCCTCTGCACTTGAGCTTGTAGCCTTGTGAGAGATTACTGCAGGAGTAAGCTCCCCTCTGTTTTACATGACCATCATCAGATGTTAGATTTGATTTCTTTGTAGAGATTGCAAACTTGTGAGCTGAGTCATTGCAGGCCTTTTGTAGCAATGACCAGCTGCATTTAAGTCCTTAAATAGCTTCTGAATAACTGTGGTTTCCACTAGTTTTTCAAGAGCTGTTTGTTCCTATGGATGCCTAAGCTTGTAGCTTGGTAAACAAATTGTCTACAATGATCTTCATGTTCTAATTTGATTCACTGGTTGGAGGACATCTATTGGATAATCTATGACCATTCAAGTGGACAAGTTATAGCCTTAAGATCAGTCCATTCCCTTGGATCAGATTGGTTTTCTGATTCAACTCATGTGGTTTGATCTTCTCTATTGGATAGCCTGTGACCATTGAAGTGGAAAAGTTATAGCCTTAAGAGACCAGGTTAAATGGCACGGGTTGATTTGGATCCTTCTACCTTGTAGATGTGCTTGTAGCCATCTGAAGGGTTGCTGTAGAGACAGTTCTAGATCTGAGTTACATGACTGAAATAACGTTAGATTAGTTATCTACTTTCCATTAATTTTTATCTTTATTTTAATACACACCATCATCACCTTCTTCATAAATCCTTTCTTTAGGATAGAACTGCACTTTCTTTCATTCTTTTAGTTTTAGTTTAGTGTAGTTGTGACACCCAACTCCCTTTCTCTAGGATTGCCATATCTGTAGCCAGATCTGGAGGCGTACTAAGACAACCCTTTTTGGGTCCTAGATCAATTTCTCTATGGGACAAACTCTCACTTACTCAAAACTTGCTATAACGACCATGTATCTTGCAGGCTGTGTATATTTCAGACTTACTGCTTTACCCATTTTGCACCTCTTCACTCTTGATTTGTTTTCTCTACTTTTTTTAAATAAAATAGTAGCAAGCATCTTGAAATATTTAACCAACAAGTTTTTGGTGCCGCTGTCGGAGATATTGATCTTTTTAGTAGACCTGAGTTATATTGTACTGTATTATATTTTAGGTTATAAAATTCTTTGTAGAAGTGTCTGATTTTGAATAAAAAGTACTATTGATTTTCTGTTGGCTTTTGCAGACTTGGACAGTAGCAGAAGGGAGCATAATTAGACTACAGCTGGAGCTTTGCTACCTCTAGTTTGCATTTCTTTCCCTCTACATCTCAGTTCCATTTTTTGTTGAATTAACTTCCAGTAGTTCAGAGTACTTTTCAGTAATTTTTATTTGTTTACAAAAATTTTTTAGTATGTTGTAAGTATTTTCTCTACCTGTTGTTCTGTGTGTGTATGCTTGGTAGAAGGTCCCTTAACCTTGAATTAGAACCCCTAAATCCTGAGGTAGAAAGGGTCCTTAGACTGGGAAACACCACAGCAGCCCCTGTTAGTGAAACTGAGCCAGCTGTGATGGCAGAGACGCAGAGGACACTGAAGGAATATAATGCACCTAGGGAATATACATCCCGCTTCTACATTCAATTTTCTTTAGTTGAGAGAAATTATGAAATTAAGTCCTCCACCATCAACATGCTGCAATATTTCCATGGGCTCAGTAAGGAAGATCCTTACAAGCACATTGATCAGTTCTTGGCACTTTGCACCATGTTTAACATTATTGGCTTGGGACCAGAAGCCACCAAACTTAGGCTTTTTCCTTTTTCCTAAAGGATAAAGCTAACACTTGGCTCTCTAAGCTCCCAGCCAACAACATACCGACATGGAATGACCTTCAAAGTCAATTTCTGGTAAATTTTTTCCCTATGAATAAAACTAGTCAGATGAAGACAAGCATACTTTCATTTACTCAATCCTCAACTGAAAATTTTCATGAAGCATGGGAAAGGTTTCAAGAAATGTTAAAACAATGTCCCCACCACCAAATTTTACAGTGGCAACTTATACAAGTCTTCTACCAAAGAATTAATCCCAAAAGTAGGGACATGGTGGATGCCTCATGTGGGGGTAGTTACCTCTACAAGACAGTTGATGAGGCATGAGAATTATTTGACATTATAGGTGAGAATTCCATACAGCAGGAGTCACTGTCCCGCAATGACAGCCAGACCCCAGCTAGAATGGTGAAATAATCCACCTCTAGAGATGGCATGTATGAGGTCAAAGTGCAGAGTGAATTAGAAAGGAAGGTGGATAATTTGAGTTTAAAGTTTGATAAATTGATGAACGTGATGCAGTCTAGAATGACTACACAAGTGGACGAGGCATGTCTGATATGCCAATCTCCCACACATTCACTTCAAGAATGTCCATCACCCAACCAGTTCCCTGAATTGGTTATGGAACATGCCAATGTTGCCCAGGTATATGGGCAGCAACCTGCTGGGTACACCTGGAGAAACCACCCCAATCTGAGGTGGAGACAAGATACCTATAAGCAGCCCTAATAGCAGCAGTTGGTAGTTCCATACAGGCCTCAACACCAATTCAACCAGGGATATGCAACTAGGCAGAATTTTTAGATGCCTGCCCTACAACAAAATTAGTTGGTATTGCCCCCATCATAGCTCAGATCCTCTTCTTTTGAAGAGCAAATGCTGACATCAATGCAAAATCTAAGAAACTTAGTATAAACTGTGAATTATCATGGGCAAAGCATTAAAAAAATAGAGGACTAGCTGGGTCAAATCTGTAATGCTTTAAATAAGAGAGAGGATGGCAGGTTGCGTAGTCAACCCTTGGCCAACCCTAAAGGGCAGTACATGATTGGAGAAAGCTCCTCTATCCATAAGGAGGCTAATTCAATCACTACCATAAGGAGTGGCAGGGTGGTTGACAATCAAGTGGGCAGGACAGCTGAGGAGACCATGGAGAATGAAAAAGAAAAAAATGTGAGTATAGATGAAGACTTGAACTCATCCTCTGCTATAGAGCAGCAAGGAAGAAATAAGAGGGCTGATGTTGAGCCCCAACAACAAGCAAAAAATGAAGAAAAGAGAAAAAAAAAAAAATTGATTATGATATTGCTACGCATGCAGCTGTGGCACCAACAGCACCACAACTGCTATTTCCTCATGCACTTGCTGGCCCATCTCCTTTTGATAAGGGGAATGCTCAGATTGAACAAATGATGGAGACCTTCAAGCAGGTCAAGATTAATTTACCCCTGCTTGAAGCCAGTAAGTAGGTCCCTGCCTATGCCAAATTATTAAAGGATCTTTGTACACAAAAAAGGAAAGTAAGGGTGCAGCTGCCCAAAAAGGTCTTTGCCTATGCCAAATTATTGAAGGATCTTTGTACACAAAAAAGGAAAGTAAGGGTGCAGCTGCCCAAAAAGGTCTTTGCTATGGAACATGTGGAATCAGTGCTGTCCATAGCCACACCTAAAAAATTGCAAGACCCAGGGGTACCTACCATCCCTTGTATAATTGGAAATCACACCATAGGTAGAGCCCTCTTAGACTTGGGAGCTAGTGTAAACCTGCTCCCATATTCTGTATATGAGGAGTTAGGTTTGGGGGAGCTGAAACCAACTCTAATTGTCCTCTAGCTGGCTGACAGGTCTGAGAGAAGACCTATGGGTGTGGCAGAGTATGTTTTGGTGGGGAGGATGTTTTGGTGGGGGTAGACCAGTTTTACTACCTTGCTGATTTCCTAGTTTTGGACATGGACCCTCGCAAAAATAAAACCCCAATTCTTGTCATCCTGGGCAGGCCATTCTTGGCCACTACCAATGCTTGCATTCAATGCAGGTCTGGGATGATGGAGGTGACCTTTAGGAATATAAAGGCCCAGCTAAATGTGTACATGCTGCCAAGCAGCCTCAGATAGACATTGAGGACTACTGTGCAATAGATGTACTAGATGGCCTTATAGAAGAAGAATTATCCAATCTGCTAGATTGAGATAATATTTTTGAGAATCTAGAAAATGTTTGGAGTGAGGTTGAGGAGGAGGCCCAAGCTTTCATGACAGAAGACAACATCACAATGGAGTCTTCTGTGAGCCTAATGCAGCATTCCAGCTGAAAACCTATATTGCTGCCCCTCCCTCAAACCACCAAGCCACCTTTGTTGCCTTCCATTGAAAGTCTCCCTGATCTAGAGCTTAAGCAGCTGCCAGACACATTAAAGTATGCCTTCTTGGGATAGAACAAAAAGCTTGCAGTAATTAACTCTTCCTCTCTCACTAGTGAGCAGGAGGAGGAATTGTTGAGTGTTCTCAAGAAATACAAAAAGGCAATGGGCTGGACAATTGTTGATCTTGGGGGGATTCATGCCTCTGTGTATATGCATAAAATACACTTAGAAGAGGGTGCAAAATCCTCTAGGGAGATACAGAGGAAGCTTAATCCTCAAAAGCAAGAGGTGGTCTTGAAAGAGATAGTGAAACTCTTAGATGCATGGGTAATTTACCCCATTTCAGATTAAGATTTGGTGTCACCTATTCAGGTGGTCCCCAAAAAGTCAGGCATGATAGTTATTACTTCAGATTCTGGGGAGTTGATGCCAGCCAGGGAGACCACTGCCTTGAGAGTTTACATAAATGATAGAAAACTCAACTCCATAACCAGAAAAGACTACTTCCCTCTCCCTTTCATTGACCAAATTTTAGACAAATTGGTTGGGAAAGCATTTTACTACTTCCTTGATGGATACTCAAGGTATAACCAAATCTCTGTGTATCCTCAAGATTTGGAGAAGGCCACCTTTACATGTCCCTTTAGCACTTTTGCCTATAGGAGAATGCCTTTTGGTCTATGCAATGCCTCAGCTACATTTCAAAGATGCATGTATGATATCTTCTCTGATATAATTGACAAGTTCTTGGAGATCCTCATAGATGATTTCTCTATCTATGGGGACAACTTTAGTCAATGCTTAAGTCACCTTGACCTGGTTTTGCAAAGGTGTGAAGTGACCAATTTGGACTTAAACTGGAAAAAGAGCCACTTCATGGTAACACAGGAAATTATGTTAAGCCATGTGATTTCCAACAGAGGTATAGAGGTTGACAAAGCCAAAGTTGACTTGATTTAACACCTGCCCCCACCCAGGAGTGTCAAACAAATTGGATCCTTTTTAGGACATGCTAGATTCTATAGGAGGTTCATTAAGGACTAAACAGAATTGTAAAGCCGTTGTGCCATCTGCTCTGCCAAGATGTGCCTTTTGAATTTTTTGCTGAGTGCCTTGAGGCCTTTGAAGTTTTGAAAAAGTGCCTCACCTCTACTCTTGTAATCCAAGCCCCAAATTACTCATTCCCCTTTTAGATGATATGTGATGCATCAAATCTAGCAATAGGTGTTGTCCTAGGGCAGAGGAAGAATAAACTGCCCATAGTAATTTTCTATGCCAGTAAAACATTAGCAGAAGCTCAACTCAATTATACCACAACTGAGAAAGAGCTGCTAGCTGTTATTTTTGCTATGGACAAGTTTAGACCTTACTTGCTTGGGTCTAAAATTATTGTGTTTACTGATCACGCAGCCCTTAAATACTTATTGTCCAAAGCGGTTGTTAAACCTAGGCTGATCAGATGGATCCTTTTGCTGCAGGAGTTTGATCTTGAGATCAAGGACAAGAAGGGAGTGGAGAATGTGGTGGCTGATCACCTTTCTAGAATTTTGTTAGATGAATGTGCAGTTGCACCAGTTAATGATTTCTTCCTGAATGAGCAACTGTTTGTTATTCAGTTCATTGTGCCATGGTTTGCCAACATTGTTAATTACTTGGCTATTGGCAGGATCCCTTCCCATTGGACCAAAATAGATAAAGACTTGTTCTTTTCACAAGTCAAGTTCTTTTTCGGGGAGGATCCTTGCCTATTCAAGTACTGTTCAGAATAAATCATAAGAAAATGTATCCCTGATAGAGACATCCCCAGTATTCTGAGCATGTGACATGAAAATGCCTGTGGGAGTCACTTCAGTGGGAGAAAAATAGCAGCTAAGGTACTACAGTGTGTCTTCTATTGGCCTTCCTTGTTTAAGGATGCATATGCCCACTGCAAGGCCTGTGCCAGATGTCAGAAAATGGGTAGCCTATTAAAAAAAAATTCAATGCCATTGCAGCCCATTCTTGTTGTAGAATTGTTTGATATCTGGGGAATTGATTTTATGGGCCCCTTTCCTCCCTCAAATGATTACAGTTTTATCCTTGTGGCAGTGGACTATGTGTCCAAGTGGGTTGAAGCCATTGCCACAAGGACTAATGACCATAAGGTTGTCTTGAAATTCATCAAAGAAAATATCTTCTCAAGATTTGGCACCCCTAGAGCCATCATCAGTGATGGGGGCAGCCACTTCTGTAACAGAAATTTTGAGAGCTTGCTCAAGAAATATTCTATTACCCATAAGATTGCAACTCCCTACCACCCCAGACTAGTGGGCAAGTTAAAATTTCAAATAGGGAGATTAAGCACATCCTAGAGAAGACAGTTAGGATAAATAGAAAAGACTGGGCCATGAAGCTGAATGATGCACTGTGGGTTTATAGGACTGCCTATAAGGCCCCAATTGGCATGTCCCCTTTTAGGCTAGTTTATGGCAAGGCTTGTCACCTGCCAGTGGAGTTAGAACATAGAGCCTATTGGGCTATTAAAACTTTGAATTTGGATCTAACACCTGCTCGTATGCACAGGAAGCTGCAGCTGTCAGAGCTTGAGGAGTTGAGATTGGATGCATATGCCAACTCAAGGATTTACAAAGAAAATTCTAAAGCTTTCTTTGGCAAGGGACTGATGAGGAAAAATTTCAAGGATGGAGCCAAGGTTTGGTTATTTAATTCCAAGTTAAAAAAATTTCCAGGGAAGCTAAAATCTAGGTGGTATGGACCTTATACTGCCATCCATGCCTCCCCATCTGGTGTTGTGGAGATTATGGACCCCATTTCTGGGAAGAGCATGAAAGTGAATGGTCAAAGGCTGAAGATTTGTGTTGAAAACTCTGTGGAGCCTCCTCAGACCATCCACCTTCATGAACCTCCCACTGCTAAGTGATCCACATATATGTAAATTGTGTACCATAGTTGCTTGAATTTGTGTGTTTTCTTTTACAAATCTGTCATGTACTATTTTTGTTTGTTTTTTATGGGCTGTGTTTAGAAATCTGTCATGTACGATGTTAGTGTCATGTCTTTATTTCTTTTACAAATTTGTCATGTACTGTTTTGGTATTTAGAAAATCTGAATCTAATCTGATGAGTATGTTGTTGAGTGTGGTTTGTGCATGTACCTATTGTGATTTAAAGGTATTTGAATTCTAAGATTTTTACTCTGTGTATATGTTTGCAATGGGCATGAAGTTATTAGAGGTGAAATAGATGAGTTGTGAAGAAATTTGGTACTGATGCATAAGGGCAGGGTGCATGACAGTTTAGATGCACATGTCAGTAGGCAGGCACTGAGAAGGATTGAATTTAGCTCTATCATGAAGCTCAGTGGCCTTCATTTCACCCTCACGAGCAGTTATTGAGCTTTCTCTCATGGCTAACTAAGCCCCGCGAGCCATAAATCAAGCAAAAATAGTGTGCTCACGATGCTCTGATATGAAAGTTGCATCTTCGCGTGAGCCTCGCGAGTAAAACACTTGAAGGGCGACTGAAAAAGAACCTCGCGAGGCCCCCTAGTTCTCTTTTAACATACTTGTCGCGAGATTAAACTTCAGCGCACGAGATGTACTCTGCTCTGTGACAATTTGGCGAGAACCGCACGAGGCATGGGTTTCACCCATTTATACCCCATGATTTTTTTCATTTTTCATTATCCTATCTCTGTGCCCTAACTTCCAAAGCACCTCTAAGCTCTCCTTTCCCATCTTTCTCCTTTATTACCCATTCTACTCAAGGACGTGCCCCTGCTCCTACCACTTTGCTCCACATCAGCTTCTGACTAGTTTGCACTTGGTGTGGCAGAATTTGATTCACTGTGTAGTGTTTCAACTGAAACCCTAGCTTTATAAGGGTAAGTGCTCTATCTCCCCCTAGCTGTGAACTTCCTTTAGTAGTTCCTTTACTTTGATTGTTATTTTTTGAGGAGTCTGTGTGGGGTAACCTTAGTGGACTTGGAGCTACCTTAGATTTGTATTTCAAGACCTAATTTTTTAGAAATCTGTGTAACCATGGCTAAGAGCTCCAAATTCATTGATAGTCTAGCAGCTTTGGTAAACCCTCAACCAACTGGCAGTCCCATGGCCACAAGAAAGTCTATGAGGATTGCAGAAGAGGGCCAGAGACCACCCCCTATTTCCAAAAGCCCTAGGAAATCTAAAAAATTTAAGAAAAAGCAGAAGAAGGGCAAACCCACTGAAAACTCCTTCTGAGTTTGTGGCTGCCACCAAACTTGAGGCTAAGACTGCCTTTGATAAGGCATTCTTTGAGGAAGAACCATTATCTACTGCATCCATTGAACTCCTCATTAAGGCCTCTCTATTACACCTGCTCAGGCCCCCTTTGCAGTTAGTTTTTCCTAGGCTAGTGCAGCTATTCTATTAGAACATCAGAGTCAAGATAGGTGATGATGGAAACTTTGCTCTACCGGTATTGATTGATAACTTTGAAATGCTGTTCAACCCAACAAGGATAGCAAAGATCCTAGGTATACCAGCCACCTACAACCCTGAGTGTGGCTTGGGAGTACCACTGACTGCAACCATTCTGGAGATTGCAAAGGAAATTACTGGAGGGATTACTGCATCTGGGGTATCCATTAGAAAAAGAGACTTGGATCCAAGCCTCCTTTTTATGGATGGAGTGTTGAGGAAGATTGTCTACTGCTCTGGGCACCAGCAAAAGAGAAGGGCTCCCATAGCTGATGCCCTCTATTCCTTATTCTTGGGCCATTATATTGATGCTGCCTAGCTTATATTTGAGAGAATGCAGGACATCCATGAGAAGGTGAAGAAGACGTAGAAGCCCCATGCCCTACCTTATTGCAGGCTCATCACTGCTCTGCTGAAGCTGAGGAGCTACCATTTCCAAATGAATGAGGAGATAGTGACCTTGCCCCTTAGTAAATGTGGGAAGAGGCAATGGGGGATTAGCCATACACTGATAGAGAAGAGGAAGAAAGAGCAGCTGGCTCAAGAAGCCCCCACCATCCAAGAAGAAGTTGCTGCTACTACCTCAGCCTTTGCAGCAGTCACCCCCGCTATCTTTGTTGTTGCCACCTCTGCTGATATCTCTGCTGCAGCCACACCTATTTTGCCAGCCATCCCTACCTTACCCATTAGCTCTCCTACACCTACCATACCCTTGCCCACACCTCCCTTCCTTATCCCACAACCCACCATCCCTGCTGTGTCCATCCCTATGCCTATACCCATACCTGTGTCCATACCTACCCTCACACCAGAAGCCCCTACTCAACCATTACCCATTTACCCTACTCAATCGTTGCCCATTTACCCAACGCACCCCAGCCCACCTGTCAAAGTAACCTACACTAAAAGGAGAGCCACCAAAGCTCCCATTGAGCCCCAACCCACCTATATCTCCCAACCTATTCCTATCCCTGAAATAGCATCCATACCAGACCCCATACCCACTGATCTACACCCATCCTCTCCAACACCACCCTCTCCATTCCACTATAATGAGAGTGAACCTCAGCTCCCTAACATCCCCCACATTCCAATGACTGATTTCATACAAACCTTTGCTACATCTGCACCCATTGACCAACCAACTACTTCTACACCCATAGAACCCTCCACCTTTGAACCATTTGACCATTCCCATGACCACCACCCATACACCACTAAGGAGTACTCTACTATGATTGACTCCATTTTGGGGGACATCAGGTGTGAGTTTAATACTTTACCTGATTCACCACAACCCACCCAATACACCCAAATCCCTACTTCACCTCAGCCCTCTATCTTCCACCATACACCTACCTCCCCTTTTCATCCTATTTCCACATCCCAGCCATCTACCTCAGCCACACCTGACCCCCTACCCCAAAAATCATTGAGTCAAGCCTTCAAGCCATTCATTCAACTCTCCAAAACCAGGCCACCATTCAAACCAGCCTAGAAGTAATTCAATCCACCTTGTTAACATTAACCCCACCTTCACAATAGCCATTTATCCCTCCACCAATCCATATACCTACTCTACCCCCATCTCCCAAACCCTTCACCTTAGCAGCAACTTCAGTTGCCACTACTCAAATATACTCAAATCATGAAGCCCCTCCACCTACATTCTCTGTTACAGCCACCCAAACTGAGCCTAAGCTGGTATTGCTGCCTCCTAGTCCGCCTACCTAGCCCTCTATCTCAACCCAAATTAAACCTGAGGTAGTGGACCTTACCCTTGCACAGGTACCATTAACCTCTTCATTCACCCAAACTGATCCTGAGGTAGTGGAAGTCCCCCAACTAGTACCCTCTACCTCCACCCTGCCCATTCCATCACCTGTACCCATTCCCTACCCCATCTTGGAGGACCCAAATGATAGGATAATGGTTCCTGCTTCCTCATTGTCCACCCCACCATTTACTGCTCTTAAGAGAGACATGGATGAGAACCCTTACATTAGGAGGGATGTGATCAAAGAGATGGCAGATATCAACACAACAATCAAGCAGCCCTTCCTCCATCAAATTAAGATATTGAAATTAACTCACAAGATAGAGAGGAAGAATATGAAGCATGGTTGGAGGCAGACCTTGCAACTATACCAATTGGAGAAGTATAGAGCAGATGGCCTAGAAGAAGTTGTGAAGAACATGCAGTTGGCCCTTAGATTGGTTGAAGAGAGAGCTAATGATTATGTTAGGACTACTACAATACTACAGCAGACCATATCTTCTATGGATGACAGAGACTTAGCAACTGCAGCTGCCTCTCTCTACACTGCAGTAGCTCCTCCCCTTGCAACTGCTCCTCAACCCAGAAAATCAGCACCTGGAGTTAAAATCAAAGAACCTTTCTCAAAGCCTGTAACCACTCCCAAGAAAAGAAGCAGCACCAAGCACAGAAAAACCACTGCTAAAAGATCAAGATCCACAGCTGTGGCTCTTAAGAAGGAAAAAGGGAAAGTTGTTCAAGACCACATAGATGTAGATTCAGATGATGTAGATTTATCATTATAGTTAGTTAGGATTTCTTTGATTTCTAGGAACTTGTGTACTTTATTTCACTTGCATTGTATATATTACTGCTTTATGAATGAAATTTTCCTTTTTGTATCTCTTGTTTGTCATTCTGTTGTACTCTTTCTGCTGTACTCTTTATTTTAATTGTGTATTTTGTTTATAAATATAACCTACTACCCATGTTCTTTATCTCTGAAATAGTGAGGACACTGTTCCTTATAGGTTTGGGGGTGTGGCAGGGTATGCCATTGAAGTAGTTAACCTAAGTGCAGCAGAATAAAGTAAGATAGAAATAGAGCTAAGTCACCTAAGAAACTCTAAATATGAGGAAATTTAAAAAGTTTGCAGACCATTTGGCATTAAAATCTTTTAAACTTTAACATTTCCATGAGGTGAATACCAAGAAAAATCATTTGTGTCAGCACTTAGTGAACCATTAAGGAGAGAAAAAGGTAAAGACATGCCCATGAGTTAAATGGAAGAAAATACCTAGTGAGATTTGGGCCTACAAATTTTTTTTCTCTTTGGGGAGTATCTTCGGCAATTCTTCTTGCTCTAAGGACTTGCTGAGTTTATTTTCTCACTAGAAGTTAGGCATCTCCCAGTTGAAATAGCTGACAGTACCCATGACATTTAGGAAAGGATCAAGGCCTTCTCTTGGATAGTTTGAGCCTGAAGATACCAAACCTAGTAAACTGCCCTTGTGCATACACCTTTTGAGCCTTAAAAAAAATATATATATATATAATAAAAAGGGAGAGAGAGGAGTCAAGAAGAGATTTCATTAGAAAAAGTAAAAAGAAGAGGAAAAGCTGGCCACTTCAAATCTGAAAAATATCCAAGAAGATAAAATATACTAAATTAAAGAAGGTGAAGTCATGAATCACCTCCTTCACCTATTGATTTCTCATTTTTGCAACCTTTTCACCCTTCCGTTCTTTGTAACCTTCACCCATAGGTCACATTACAATCCAGTCATAAGACCTTGGTGATCCTAATTAGAATGATCTGTTATGTGTAGATGAGGAGTGGTTTAATCTATGGTGAGAAGTAGTTAATGATGCCAGAAATTAGGTGCCTTACCTATGCTCATGCTTGCAGACCCATTTGCGGTCTATAACTGCTCTTGAGCTTATTTAAAAATGAAAACCCTCAAATTCATTTGTGAGAGACTGCCCTGATAAGCATTGGGTATGAAATTGAATATATTAGACATTGTTTAAACCTAATTTTTAAAGTGATGGTAAGCTTAGTACTGACATACACTTATTATTTTTCTTATTGTAAGCTGATTGGAAATGATGTGCATGCATGTAAGAGTCTTTCATGTTAAATTATCTATGTATTTCATGTGTTTAAAACTCCTCACATTTTGAAAAAATCAAGGGTGGACTGATACTCTATTTATTAAAAACTGATTCGATAATGTATGCACTTTTGTTAACTGTTTTATTGAGAAGTTTGTGGGTATCTTCACTGAAACTCCTCTACTAGGGATCACCTAGGGGTTTAAATGGCTCGATGCATAAACTAAATATATCTATGCTCCCTACAAAAGTGGCATTTACATTCCTAGAGTAGTTGTTTAAATTGTACTTTGCTCGAGGACAAGCAAAGATTAGGTTTGAGGGTTTGTTATTCACTGAAAAGTATCACTTTTCACCTCTTAACCTAGCCTTTACTACACCTTGGAGCTATCTAATAATCCTCTGATGGTATGTTTTCTAGTCAGTAATAACAATTGCAGCTTAGTACGAAGTCCATGCTTTTGAAGCCAAAAAGAGAATTCAAGCCAAGGGTGACTGCTGAGCAAGAACAGAGAATACACCTTGGTAGTACACACCATGGTGACCATATTGCATGCCTAAGTGAACCTAGGAAGTCCAACAGATGAGGGAAAAATGGATTTGAGTGGAGAAGGCTATAGCAGAAGCATTTGCACTGCAGCAGAGGAGCAGAAGGCAGCCTCGCGCAGTCAGAAGTATTGTTTCTCATAGTTTAAATCTGCAGAAGCAGCCTCATGAAGTTAATACTTGTAGCACAAAGCAACCTCACAAGGCCACCTCGTGTAGCTTACTAAAGAGGAGCTTCAAAAATCCCACTCGGGAGGTCCTCGCGAAGTCCAGGCATTTCACTTCCATTTTATGTCGCGAAGCACTCGCGCAATAGCAGCTTCAGAAAGTCTATCGCTCAAATCTCGCAAGGCACTCGCGCGCTTGAGAGCCAAAGCTAGCTACGCGACAAGGCAGATCCATCCTGGCGAGCAACCGTGCAGAAACTCAAGGCTTATCAACGCCAACCGCAAAGTACTATGCTTCATCCACGTGACATCTACATGAGCGAAACACCTGTAGGCCTAACTACACAAAAAGCCCAAGTCCACTGTGTGAGCTGAGACCATCCACTGCAAATTCATCCTCGCAAGTACTCTTCTACAGCCACTTCAACCATGCAACAAGCCTCGCAAGGAGCAATACAAGAAGACCCAGCCCCGTGAAGCATGGGCTCCTGCATTCTATTTCAATACTTAGGGATACATTGGGAGTTTCCCTAGGTCTAGGGCACACATCCCAAGGCCCTGATCTCTATGCACACATCCCAAGTCATCCAAGGGCTATAAGGGAACCACATCTACCATAAAATTAGGGTTTAATCTCCTACTGGCCAAGGCATTCAACACTGAATATATAAGCTGTAACTTAGCCAATTTTTCCATCTTTCCTTCAACCTCAGTCAGTTGTGAGTTCTAGCAGATTAGGGTTAGGGTTAGATCATCATCTTTTTTCCTTTTTCTTCTTCCTTAGCCCAACACTTACTTGCTATGATCTTTGTAAGCAATTAGGCATTGTTTAATTTAGTTCTGTAATGGGTTATGTAAACTTTGAGATCTGTTGAGGGCTATTCTGGACAAGGCTACTGCCTTGCAAACTTTCATTATAAGTATTGTTTAATCAATGAAATGTTTATTTTAATGCTTATTCAATCTGCTATTTTTCCATGTGTCCATAGTATTATTTGATCTATGGCATGCACATAGGATTTTACTTATTTGAAGCTCCCATGGAAGCTTGAGCTTGTAGCCCTGGGACCATGGTGGTAGCAACAATTTTCTTATTCCATCTCAGACCTCTGTGACTTGGATAGCTTCTGTGGATAGCCTTTGACCATTTGAGTGGACAAACTATAGCCCTAGGGTGATTCTAAGCCACAGATCTGAGACGAATTTTTATCCTCTGTACTTGAGCTTGTAGACTTGTGAAAGATTGTTGCAGTAGCAAGCTCCCCTCTGTTTTACATTACCATCATCAAATATTAGATCTGATTTCTTTGTAGAGATTACAGACTTGTGAGCTGAGTCATTGCAGGCCTTTTGTAGCAATGACCAACTGCATTTAAGTCCCCAAATAGCTTTTGAATAACTATGGTTTCCACTAGGTTTTCAAGACTATTTGCTCCTATGGAAGCCTGAGCTTGTAGCTTCGCAAACATAGTGGCTGCAATGATCTTCATGTTCTGATTTGATTTATTGGTTGGAGGACATCTATTGGATAATCTATGACCATTCAAGTGGACAAGTTATAGCCTTAAGATCAGTCCATTCCCTTGGATCAGATGGTTTTCTGATTCAACTCATGTGGTTTGATCCTCTCTATTGGATAGCCTGTGACCATTAAAGTGGACAGCTTATAGCCTTAAGAGACCAGGTTAGTTGGCATGGATTGATTTGGATCCTTCAATCTTATAAATGTGCTTGTAGCCATATGAAGGATTGCTGCAGAGACAGTTCTTGATCTGAGTTACATGACGGAAATAACCTTAGCTTAGTTGTCTACTTCTCATTAATTTGTATCTTTATTTTAACATACCATCATCACCTTCTTCCTAAACCCTTTCTTTAGGATGGGACTGCACTTTCTTTCTATTCTTTTCATTTTAGTTTAGTGTAGTTGTGACACCCAACTCCCTTTCTTTAGGATTGCTAGATCTGTAGCAAGATCTGGAGGCCTACTAAGACAACCATTTTGGGTCCTAGATCAATTTTTCTGTGGGACAGACTCTTACTTTCTTTGTGTGTATTTCAGATTTGTTACTTTACCCATTTTACACCTCTTCACTCTTGATTTGTTTTCTCCGTTGTTTTTAAATAAAATAACAAGCATCTTGAAATATTTAACCAACAACTGCTTCCATCCCATATGTGAGAAGGTAAGTTGTTTGGCCAGTGGCTATGCGAATAGAAGTTCTATAGACCCAGAGTGCTTCTAGTAATCGTTCAGGCCAGTCGTCTCCATTTATCGTCTCCACTGTTCATTTCAAAATTTAGATCAGAGTTTAGTTCATGGCCTCTGCTTGTCCATTTCCCTGGGGAAAAATGGTGACGAGTGATTTAGGTTGATGCCGAATCTTTTGCATAATCTCTTCATCTTCTCTGCAATGAACTGTGGTCTATTATCGATCACGAACATCCTAGGTATTCTGAAGTTGGTGATGATATTCTGAATGATAAACTTTACAAGCGTAGAAGAAGTGATTCCGACATATGACTCGGCTTCTGCCCATTTAGTATAGTATTCGGTCGCAGTGAGTATGAATGCGTGCTTGTGAGTATTCTCGACCATGTCCATGAAGGGTCCAATGATGTTGAAGGCGCACATCAAAAATGGACATGGTGAAGTTATGGGGTTCAATGCAACTGATGGGGCTTTGATAAGCGCAACATGTTCCTACATTGTTTACAGCATTGGACATAGAGGTAGCAATCCCTTGTCATCATTGACCAATAGTAGCCTTGTCGTATGTTCTGATCTGTGAGTCTCTGTCTGTCTGTGTGGGCATCGCAAGAATTGGAGTGTGCTTCTCAGATGATGTATTGGCCTTTGACTTTTGTGACGCATCGCAATAGTACTCCTTTGGTGAAGGGTTCTTTGTATAGCATATAGCCCAAGATGCAAAACCTTGCGCATTGGTTCCAGATTATCTTTCGTTCAATCTTCATTGCTTAAGGAGGGATATGGTAATGCTTCAGGAAGTTCCATATATCGAAGTACCATGGCTGTCCGTCGTCGATTAGTGATTTCTAAAATCTGAAGGTTGCGACGTCAGTTCTTTCTTCGTAGAGTTAGCTGAGGTAAGTTGCCCTTCGTTCATGATGACTTTAGGTCTAGTTGGCAATTTCGATTTCACTTGCTAGACAACTTTGTGTGCTGGTATTGTTAATCTCTCAATGAAGAAGGATTTGGCGTTTTGTCCGACTAGTATTTGAATTACTCGGGCTAGTGTAGCGAGGGAATCTGTGAGCTTGTTCTCCAGTCTAGGGATGTGGATGAAAGAGATCCTTTCAAACTTCTTTATCAGGAACTGAGCTATTTCTAAGTATGACATCAGTCTTCTTTCTTTAGTCTTCCATTCCTTGATGACTTGTGAATCACAAGTTTCGAGCCACTGATTGTCTTCAACTGCTTGCCACCCAACTGTAATGTTACTCGTAGTTTAGCAATAAAGGATATATATTCTACAATGTTGTTGGTGACTAGGAAGTCGAGTTGAAAGGCTTTCGGTATGATAACTCCTTCTAGGCTCAGTAGGACTATCCCAATGCCTTTTCCTTTGTTATTAAGAGCGTCATCTAAGTTGAGGGTCTTTGAAGTCTTGTCGAGCTCTTCGTTGTGGATCGACAAGAGATCTTCGTCAGGAATATCTTCATGTACAGGTTCATTGCTCGGGAGTGGAAGGTTTGTGAGGTAATCGGCGATTGCCTGTCCTTTGACAAACTTTTGTGTGACAGAAGTGATGTATAACTCTTGTAGG
Organism: Chloranthus sessilifolius; assembly: GCA_021018995.1. Classification (NCBI taxonomy): domain Eukaryota; kingdom Viridiplantae; phylum Streptophyta; class Magnoliopsida; order Chloranthales; family Chloranthaceae; genus Chloranthus; species Chloranthus sessilifolius. The sequence continues at coordinate 42,278,556 of CM037591.1, read as the reverse complement.
AGCATATGCCAACGAGCGATCTTTCTAGATGTAGTGGGCTTCTCAAAGATGTACTTCACAGGGTCCATATGTGCTAGGAGTAGTATCTTATGCGCTCTGAAGTAGTGTCGTAATTTGGTCGAGGCCCATACTAGTTTGAGGCATGTCTTCTCCATTGGCGTGTATTTCCGTTCATTCTCGATCATCGTTCTGCAAAGGTAGTAAATGGCCTTCTCTCTCTTGCCATCTTCTTCATATTGTCCGAGAATTACCCCATTGCCTTGTCATTTATCGACACGTGAAGGATCAGGGGTCTTTCGGGAACTGGCGATGATAATATTGGCGGATTGAGGAGGTACTTCTTGATATTGTTGAAGGCATGCTGACACTGGTCATCTCATGTGTACTCGGCCCCTCCTTTAAGTAGTCTGTAGAAATGGTCGCATCTGTCTGAGTGCTGGGAGATGAATCTCTTGATGAAAAGCAGTCTTCCTATCAGACCTTATAGTTCTTTGATGTTACTGGGTGGTGGCATCTCGAGAATGACTCTGACCTTTACCGGATCGACCGCGATTCCTCACTTGCTAACTATGAATCCTAGTAGTTTTTCAGAGGATACTCTGAGCACACATTTCTTCAAATTCATTTTTAGTTGATACTTTTCTGCTCTTTATAACACTAGTCATAATGCTTTAGCATGTCCTGCTCATGTTTGAGACTTCACCATTATGTCGTCGACGTAGACTTCCACGCACTTATGCATCATGTCGTGAAAAATGGCCATCATGGCACGTTGATATGTGGCTCCTGCATTCTTGAGTCCGAAGGGAATGACGATGTAATAATACATTCCCCATGGCGTAGTGAAGGAAGTCTTTTCTTGGTCAGATTCTGCTAGTTTGATTTGATTGTATCCGGAGAAGCCATACATAAAGGATAACATCTCATGTTCGGCAGTATTGTCAACCAGAGTGTCGATGTGAGGGAGTGGAAAGTCATTTTTTGGGCATGCTTGGTTGAGGTTTCAAAAGTTGATGCATACCCTTACTCTGCCATCTTTCTTAGTGACATGTACTATGTTCACGACCAATTTGGGGTAGAGGATGGCTAGAATGAATTTTTCCTTGTGTAGTTTATCGACTTCCTCCTTCACTTGTAGCACTATCTAAGGGTGCAGTCTTCAAAGCTTCTGCTTGACGAGTTTTGCATCTAATTATATGTCACAACCCAGATTTTTGAGATCTGTGCACGGCACACTCTTTTTCTTTCTTGCACATAGGTATATGTGTTTCACAAGGAGACCAAAACACCCTAATACTTTAAGTGTGTATATGGGAAACACACTAGTATATTCCAATTCTGATAAATATAAAAGTGAAGAAGAGAGAGAGGAGTCCTTACGTAAAACTATTCTAACCTAAATAGAGAGGAGGAGATTATAGAGAAAAAGAAGAAAGGAGCCTGGGAGAACTAGGGTTTGCAGAGACTTAGATCGGCAAGGAGGATCAGAGGTAATGACGGGAGGACGAACCAGGGAGGCCGGATAGCCTAGTTGGTTTACAAATCTTAAATCGAACCTGTGCGTGATTCATCGTCAGAGGTACGTTAAAAAACATGATAGATGCCTAGGAATGTTTTAAATAGTAGGAAGGATGTTCGCTAAATGTTACTTTGTATAAGAATAAGGTTAAATGAAGGATGGACGCTTGTTCTCGATCTTGATCGAGGGACAAATCGTTGTTCCTCGCTCGAGCGGTCTAAAGAGGCTCGCTCGAGCGAGGATGAACAAGGAAAAGAAAGACTCTGGGCTCGCGCGAGCGGTCCCTTAAACTAAAGGGAGGCTCGCTCGAGCGAGGGTCCACATCAAAAATTTGAAAGCTCGATTTAACCGCTCGAGCGATCTCGATTTGACCGCTCGAGCGAGGTCAAGAGACCGCTCGAGCGAGGTCAAGTGACCGCTCGAGCGAGGGCTAATGACCGCGCGAGCGAGGTCTGGTGACCACTCAGATATTGGTTTTCTAATGAGAGGAACTCGGGTGTCCTACACCCCAAAGACCTTAGGTCATTCTAAAGTAAAATTCTTTAAATGTAGGTCGATGCATTATAACCCTCTGAGGACAAGCGTGCTTGAGATTCGTCGAGGTAGGGAAGATTCTCGAAACATGTGCATTATTCTGTGAATTCATATGCGTAGTATAGTCTTTTTAAATAATTGTATATACCATAAACTCTCATGATAAGTGTGTGTGTGTGTTACAATGAGAAAAATCCTGAGGTCCCCAGGGGACGAAAGATAATGTGGTTCAATCAAAGAAAGGTGAAATAGAAGTATGGGGCATCCCAGGGATGCGTAAGAAAACAATTAGAGAAACAAAAATAATGTGATAAGGCCTAATGTAATATATCTAGCACAATCATGGTGAATAACTATATGTAAAGCACATTGATATTTTTATTATTTAAGGTTGATCAGAATACCCCACCGACGTGGCGGGATACCCACGACTGACTCGGCAGGATATCCGTGACCGGTACGGCGGCCAATCCGTATAGTTGAAACACATCCCAGGGATGTAGATTGAGAATAGACCCCGCCGCCTATGAGAAAGGGGCTTGGGCAGTATTCCCAGGGAATACACATAATAACTGTCTAGTTAGACGACGATGGTGGGTATTCCATCGGGGCTCGATGCTATATTGCTCGAGGATTACTTAAGTTAAGATATTAAGTGATTAGGCCAAGTTCACAAACAAATTCATAAAGAGGTTAAACAGGAACTATGCTAAGAGGTGATTGGAAATCATTGAATTATTTTTATCCTTCAAATTGTTGTACATAAATGTTTTCTTGGGAATCTATGTGGTTGCGTTACTAACATATGTGTGGAAATAATCTATATGTTCTTTTGTTTTCCCTACGGAGCTAGGATGTAGCTCACCCCCCTTAGACTATACGTCGCAGGTCAAGGAGTAGCGGCGAGGACTTGGTGAAGTTAATCCAATCACGTAAGAGGCAGAACCTCCTCCTGAGGAATTCTTCTAGGAAACCCGCTGCATACCTTGATAGTGAGTTGAGAGAGTACGGTGTATGGCTTGGTATATCGAGCCTCATTATTTTGAATATTTTAAACACTGTTCCTTGGTAAACCATCTAGGAGGAATAAGTATCATTAAACTTTCGGGTTTGTCCTTATGTCCATGAATTGGCATGGGACAAGGACAGCCTTGCAAGGCCAAATATATTGTTTTGAGAGGTTGATTTAGAGTAACTACGTGTGCTTAAATCACAATTATGGCTTGTATATGTAAATGTTTTGTAAAGAACCCAGGGCACGGCCTTGAAGGTCGTGCTGATGGCACGAATTTCGAGATGCCGAAATACGGGCTGTCACATTATAGGACCAAATGGTGTTCTACTAGACTCGAATCCAGACCAGACATATCTTCGTAGGACCATGCGAAAGAACTAAGGTGATCTTGAAGGACTTGGATGATCTATTTTTGTTCCTTGGGGCTGAGTTGCACTGATTAGCAACTTCTTGGGCTTTTCCTCAATGCCAAAATTGATTTCCTTAGTAGGTTCCACAGTGGGTTGAGGTTGCTCATTGAAGAGTTTGATGACCTCTTGGAAGTCCTGTGTCTCCTCAGCGGTTGGTGCGCCTTCTTCATCGTCTGTGAGCTCATACACTACAAAATAGCTACACTGGGGGGTTAGTTTTGCGGGAGGTAACCCTTCATTGGTTAATTTATGACCGCGACATCCTTAGTCAGGTGTAGGTCAAGGCTATTTGTCCTGCTCTCGAAATCGCAGAGTATCTTGTCAGGTATTATTATAGGCTTATTACTTCGTCGAGATGCTCGATGGCTTAGTGAGGAAGAGGTGGTAGGGTAACTTCGAACCGAGCCGAGGTTGGGTTCTTCGTTGGTGTGATCGCTACTCATAGCCTTAAGAGAAAAGTGTCCTTGTCAGTCACTGAATGGGTCTGGGATGAAGGGCTCCCTCCCTTTTATGTCGTCTTATAATTTTTTAGGATTTTTTGTTTTTAAAATTTTTAGGATTTTTTATATTTTTTATTTTTCATAAGGGATATGGTACAAGTTCGATTGCCTGAAGAGAAACTGACGAGGTTGCTCCTTCTAGTTGAGGAACCTAGATGACTGCTGGAGCCGTTCGTGGGATTCTTCGGAAAACATGGACTCGTTTGAAATTTGGCATTATTTTTTTGACTCCTCATCTGGAGTGATCCTCCTGATGAGTGAGGATGGCGATGGTCCAGCTGATGCGCCTTCTTCTTCTATCATGTAAACTATTTCATCCTCGAAAAGAGTAAAGAGACGGTAGTCGTCTAAGCTCTTGTCTTCGAAATCGGACTGAAGACGTTGTTGCTGCCGAGGTTGTTTGAGACATTCTTCTGGACTGGTGAGTTCTCAACTTTATACCTCGTAGTACGCTATGATGAGTATGCAAGCCTTACAACGTGGTTGATATGGGTGAGATATTCAGGGCTCTCCCCAAGGGCATTCCCAGCCTTCATCCTCGGGGATGAGGTTGTTGTTGAAGTCGAGGTCATTTTCTTCGTATGACTGCTCTTGAAGGCCTTGGGCTAACTGCTCTGCTAGTTCAAGCGCCGGAAGGTCTATTCAGTAGTCTTCATCATCACTCAATGGTGGTTGCCATTCCCCTTCCAGTAAGTTTCAGAATATCTAAAGTTGTGGCGTGTCTAGAGATTGAGGTGCGTCGAGCAATAGTTCTTCTTGGACTTCTATAAAGGCGACATAATGATCCTCTGCCCTTGTTGTTTGTCATATTTCTCACAGGATAGCACTTTCACACTGTATTAAAATAGATGGACACAAGCTACAGTAGGGTGAATCCGGGTAAGGGTAGCAGTGTGGGAATCGCCAATTGTCCAGTAAGGATTGATAATCAAGTTCGCCATCAGAATTTGATCCCTCGCTCTGGGAGTGATTAACCTCCTCGAGCAGCTTTAGCCATTCTGCTCTCAGGTGATCTCCAAGTTCTATATTAGTAAGACTGGTCCAACAGTCTTCTTCTTCGCTTGACATTGAGAACTAGTCCTCTCCTTCCGATTCGTGAGGCTGAGATGACTCTAGTTCTTCCTCATTTCCTAAAGCGGCGATGTGAAATTCCTCCTCGTCGGTTGACTTCCAGTCTTCCATGTGCAGTTCAGACTCCGATGATTTTCTTCTTTCAGCAGTGTAGGGCTCTTCAATCTTAAAAAGTAGTCCTACACCCTCAAGCGGCTTATCAATGTCGTCATCACTTCAGTTTGAGCTTGTCAGGTCCTCAAAGGCTTTGGCAATCTGCTCAATTGTCGTTGCTTGTGGTTTGATGAGGGATGCTTCCTTTCTCTTTGGCACATCAGGCTTCTCGATAGTTCCATAAAAAAAGTGGTCATAGAGTGGCCATTTAGGCAAGATCCATAAAAGGTCAGCTTGCTTATCATCTGATCTGTAACCCAATCTTATATGCTTGCAGACTTTCTTCGAAATAATTGGCCCTATTCGTCCTCGTCTATTCCTGCTAAGTCCAGTATGTGGGACATATCCGAGCTGGTACATGAGGTCCCACTCTTTCGTTGCGGTTGGATTTATATCATATAGTCAGGTGAGGTCAGGCCCTACTGTTCTCTTTGTTAATCTTGACTGCTATGGGGGCGATCTAGGATGAATGACTTTTGCTATTGTCGTATTTTCAAGCGGTTGCACCTTTCTGATGTGGCCAGTGGATAGAACGGAGTCATGAGCTATTGGAATACTTTTCGCATAATCAGTATCTATTTCTTCGAGAGGCGCATTGGCGTATATCCGAACGATAGAGTCTTCATACAGGTACATGACGCATTGGTGATATGTAGATGCTACAACTTTCATTGACTCCAGCCATTACCTACCTAGGATCATGTTGTAGGTACTAGACGAGTCAGAGACATAGAACATGACGCCTTTAGTGACCAGTCTGAGACAAACTTGTAATTTAATGGTCCCCTTAACAAAGCATCACGGGCCATCATATGCGATGAGGGATGAAGATGATGGCCTTATGTCTTGCTCTATGTACTCGAGAGTCATGAGCGTGGTGATGGGACAGATGTTGAGTCCCACCCCAGTGTCAACTAGCACATGAGGGATCGAGAATCCTCTTATTATGACCATTAAGTATATAGTAGCCGAGCTTCCTCGCAAAGATTCCTTTGGCATATCCACATCTATAAAGGTGAGGGCCAATGGTCGCATCATGACTGAGGTGATCTGATGCAGCTCATCTAAAGTAGCATCTTCATCTATCTGTGTCTCTTCTAGTGCCTTCATTAATAGCTGATGGTGGTCAGGTGACTTTGTAATAAGCTCAAGTATCGATATCTGTGTCAGGATCTTCTGAAGATGTCATAGGAGATCATATTCTTGGCCTGTCTCTAGGACAGACTCTTTCCCTGATCAATGCGGCTTGCTTGCGATTGGATGAAGCGACTTGGGTGCCAGAATTGGCAGCGGAGGAATGATGTGAAGTGAGGGAGGCAAGTTAGTCTCTTTCTCCCTCGCATTCCCTTGTAGCAGTTGTGTAGGTTCCTTTTCCCGAGGGAACGGTGGTGGTGGATAGTTGATTCTGGATTTAAGGACCAGACAGGTCGATTGCTGATTCTTTAACCACATCATGACTTGTGTTGATGAGCTTGCTAGAGCATTTGTCATGAACGAGGCAAAGCGTTAAGAAGGGATGCATACTGGGGCTAGACCGCTCCATTGGGGGAGTTACTGTGTATAGTCTTCTTCTTCAAGGAAAGTGGAAATCAAGGCTTCCTTCTTGATGGATTCTTTGCTTTGTTGTCCTGTCTTGAAATTTGAGTAGTGTTTCGTTGTAATTTCATGTTATTGACTCAAAGTATCTTGGGTGACGTTGTCCACCCATGCCGTAATCTACTCTGCAATTTGAAGAACATGATCTTCGTATTCTGGTTCAGAGTCGGATGGTAATGGAATCGGCTGTGAGTTTGGAGGAGTGAGGGGTTCAAGTGGAGGTTGATGGAGGATCGGTCTCCGTGCCCTAAAAGACTGAACTTAGACTTGGGTGAACTTTGGATAAGGAGGTGGACTTGGGGGTGAGATCCGTGTGATCGAGGTCGAAGGGTGTGGCTGAATAGTTGGGGGCCTTGGAGACTCCACTGGATTGACAAAGGTAGTAGGGGGACTGAGGTGAGTGATTATGGTAGAAGGATGGAAGGAGGGTCGATCAGGAAGGTCTACTGTGGTGATGTGGAACACTGGCCCTTGGTTGAGATTTAGCATGGGATTGTTAAAAATCCCCAGGTTTTATAATGGTTGGTTGTGATTGAGATTAGAATTCCTGAGAGACTCTCAGTCGATCTGGTTTCTATCACTCATGTCGTAGATCACGTCCCAGAGAACCCACCAGTCTCCCAAATTGTGTCCTACATATCGATGAAATGCGCAGAACTTACTGTGGCCTAGGTTTGTCGGCCAAGGTCGCAATTGTTCTGGTGGGAATCTAAGGAGGTTCTGGTTACTCAGGAGGCGGAAGATGTTTGGAATGGTGTCGAGTAATTGAGGGTAGTGCTCTCTTTTTAGTTGGTAAGGTCCCCTAGTTTGTTGATTAAAGTATTGTGACACAGGCACATTATTATAATTTTAGGCGTTGATTGGCATGCTCTACGCTATGTTTTGATTTAGGTGCTAGTAGGCATTAGGGTATTGATTCCTATTTTGATACTGGCCATGGTTCTGATTTTGGTTCAGATACCTTTGCTGATTCTGACCCTGATTTTGATTCAGGTATCATTGCTAGCCTTGGTTATGCCCAGGGTTTCTTAGCTGAAAGTTACCGTTCCCGGAGTTCTGCCCTTGGTTAGTGATGGTGTTGACCTGCTCCGAGTTGGAGGCTTTTTTATTGTTCTTTTACTTTGAATCACTGGAAGTAGCAACTTTTGACGTTACTATTGAAAAGGCGAGGTCGCCCCCCTTTATATGTAGTTGGATGCGACTGGCGCGTGAGTTAAGTGTAGCGAAGTTCGGACAATCGCTTATGATGAGAGCGCTTCAGAGAGGCTCTTTGATGTTATTTATAATGATGTCGATCGCATCCTTTTCCTTCATCTAGCTCTTGGTGCGGGCTACCAAATTCCCCCAACGTGCTATGAAATTCATAAAGCCTTTCTTGAATTCTTACTTGGTCATCATTAGATCATTGAGACTAATTGTTTCTCATATCAGATGCTTGTACTGGTCCAGGAATTGGCTGGCCAGTTCATCGAACGTGTTGATTTTATGAAGTGGGAGTCTGGCAAACCAATCGAGAGCTTCCCCTTCTAGCGATCTCTAGAAATAATGTATTAGGAGCCCTTGATTGTCGCAGATGAGCCGACAGTCGTTGCAAAAAAGTGCCAAATGGTGGTTCAGGTTTCTCGTACCATTGTATTTGTTAAACTTTGGTGGCTTCAACCCTACGGGTAAGGTGAACTCCAGGTCTTGACAGAACTTATCCAACCCAAATAAGCAACCAGAGTGCTCTCTCTTAGCAATGTATTCATCGAGCATCTTGGGAAAGTCCTCTACTCTCACAATGGCGTCTTTTTTAGTGCCCCAGGAGTGAGTTCGGTCTTGGCGATTGTTGTTGATGAGAGTGTGGGCGGCCCTTCTTAGTGGCCACATGTGGGCGGAGACTGTGCTCGGCGTGGGTGGTGACCCTTCTTTCCTTAGTCATTCCTGCTCTTGTCTCTCTGCAGCTCCTTAATGGTCTCGTACGCGGCTGCCAAACCTCAGAGTAGTTCTTCAGCGTCATCGCTTCCCTTCTGTAGCTTCTGGACACTTAGTTCCACGAGTTTTTGGGCGGTGAAATTATGCCCACTACTGTCGTCTTTTCCACTGTGGTTGTTGCTAGTTCTTGGAGGGGTGAAGGTGTTTTCCTGTTCACCGGTCATGTTAATCTCGGGGTTGCACTGAGTGAATTCGTCAGTGATAACCTCACTGCATATGGGGTTGCCATGGTAATTCCACAATGGAGGGTTACCACTGTCATTGAAATTTATTCTTCGTATTCCCGCCATCTTGAGCCTCTGATAGATGCTCATGCACTTTCAGGAGATCCTCGGTAGTAGAGTGGGTATAGGAAAGGAATAAGGCAAGAAAGAAGCTAGTTTGTAAAGAAAGTTTAACTAAGCCAATCTGTTGATACGCGCTTTTTCTGGGTCCCTTTTGGTCCTCGAAAAGAGTGGCCCAATTTGGTCTATTTGGACTCTGACGAAAAGCGATAAATGGTAAATTAAAATTTAGAAACAAAAGGGTAGATCCTAAAAGAAAATATTTGGTTCGTTGCGATCGCTAGCTGCAGATAATTATCGACACTGCAACACATCACTAATCACACTTTAAGGGGAGCGAGGGTTTGACTTATTTACTGAATCATCGACCTGCCGACGTCAGCAGCACTAGGTTAACTACAAATTTAGTTAGCATGGTTTTCCTATTCTCACCTTAAGTCTAATTGCTTCAGTTATCCTAATTCTACCGAGAGTCCAATTAATCTAATCTTCTAACTATTCTAGAAGTCTAATTAAACTAGTCTCCTAATCCTACTATGGGCTGTAATTGATCTAATCTCCTAATTTTACTAGAAGTCTGACAAACCTAGGAGTCCTAATCTTATTAGAAGTCTAATTAATCTCCTAATTCAACTAGAAATCTAATGTCCTAATTTTATTAAAAGTCTAATTAACTTAAATGTACTAATTCTATTAGAAATCTAATTATTTTATTGAAATCCTAATTATTCTAAATATTCAAATTCTATTAGTAGTCTAATTAACCAATTAGTCCAACGCGGACCGGTTTCTAACCTTCTAGAAGCCGCCTTAAGACTCATTGGCGCGTTCAAAATAGAACGCTCAATCGATTGCGTGTGCTGTGAAGGTCGCACAATTAATTCTAATTTGATTAGAATTCAGACACCCAACTGAGCCAATCAGTGATCACTCACTGAGTCAGTCACTGACTCAGGGCTATTAAGCACCCAGAATAGGGCGCATAATCCGATTACGTGCACCTGACAGGGCGCGCAATCGGAGTTGACCGGTTATTTGTGCACCTCCCAAAGGGCGTGCAATTACTTGAATACCTATAAATAGACTCCTACCCCACACCAAAATACACATCAAGCAATCGAGTTTTCGAGTTCCTCTCTTCCAAGTTTAGGGATTTCAAGACTTTCTCTTCAGCGCCTAGCTTCAGGTAATTTCTTAGTTTTAGTTTTTTAATTACTTTTCTAGTTCTAGGTTATAGTTCTTAAGTTCTAGCTTTTAGTTCTTAATTTCGTAGATCTTAGATTTTAATTTCAGTCCTTTAATTTCTAGCCTTAGACTTTAGGTTTTAATTCTAGTTTTTAATCTCTGGCTCTTAGTCTCTAGAACCAGTTCTTAGTTTTAGCCCTTAGATTTTTTATTCTAGCTTTTAGTCATAGCTTTAAATTCTAGTTTTTAATTCTAATTTTGTTAGATCTTCGATTTCTTATTCAAACTCTTAGTTCTTCTTATGTGACAGCCCATATTTTGACACCCCAAAACCCGTGCCATCGACACGACCCTCGAGGCCATGCCCCATATATCTGCACAGAATATTTGGTATATCCATACAACTAGAAAGCAAAACATGCACATAAGAACAAACATTGAATTAGATCTCCATTTCTATAGGATAAAGTCAAAAATTATGTAGTCCAAAAGATAGTTTTAATCTCATGCCACTTCATGAGCAAAAGAACCAACTCGAACCATCAGTGATGGAATAGCAGTCACTCCAGATGGTTCGACAAAAGACTGTCTCACAAAATATATAATTTCTCAAATATAAGGGTGGGCATACCAAGCCGTACAACCTATTTCACAAAAATAATCAAAGTACTCAGAGGGTCATCTAAAAAAACTCCTCAAGAGGGGGCTCAGACTCTTCCCCAGGCACGCACTCTGGGTCCTTCGGGTCCACGTTGCCTGAAATAGCAGCAGCAGCTAGCACTGGACCTGTGACATATAGTCGAAGGAGTGAGCTACATCATATCTCAATAGGGAATTAACTGAATAAACATATAAGTCTATCTTACTCACATATATTCCATGACATAACAAAACATGATTTATCAATAAAAGATAGCCGAAAAATTGTTTAAGTCACTGAAAGCATGAACTAAATGCATCTGTTACTCTACACGTGTTAGATTGTTTTCAACTTGTTCACATAAGACAAAGATCAGTCTCAAAACTTAAATCAAATAACTTAAATAATCTCCGAGCAATATAGCATCAAGCCCCGATGGAATACCCACCATCATCGTCCAATTAAACTATTTCCTTCAAGTAATACGACCCAAGTCCCTTTTTCTCATTGGCGACGGATCACAAAGCTCACATACATCCCTGGGATGTCATTCTGGCGTATGGATATCCCACCATACTAGTCACGGATATCCTGCCGAGTCACTCGGGGGTATATTGCCGCGTCGGTGGGGTATTCTACGAACCTTAAATCAATTGTGCAAAGATACATATAGTTTTCACCGTGTAATCGTGCTAAATATAGTAATTAATGTTTATTCAAGTCTCATTCAAAGAACTTCACATCACTCAGATGTGCACGTTTCTCATACATCCTTGGGATGTCACCTGCTCATAACCATCGTCTAGATGCCCACATCTCATTCACATCCCTCGGGATGTCACATATTTATAAGCATACTTGTTTATTTACTTAGTGTTCACCCACACACACGCACCTTAGTTCCACATGCTTAACTACTTTTCAAAAGACACAAGCATATCTCTATGCTCTCAATACATGCATACACATTTTCACATCACTACATACATGCTATCATAATCAAAGTATATATTCAAAGTATTCCCTACCTCACAAGCTTTAACTCCAAGCACCAAGGTCCAAAGTAGCTCCCCATGCTCATATCCAAGTGCTCAACCTAAAGTACATCATGTCATATACAAAGCATCAAAAATGATGCATAAAAGAAGGGTAAAAGGCCTTCCTAGAACTCCATGGTCCAAAACATAACCCACACAAGAACTGTCAAAATCGATTAATCGATCCCAATATCGATTAATAAAAATTTCAAAATCTATTAATCAATCCCAAATCGATTAATCAGTTTTTCCAAACTCCACAATTTCCAGCCACTAGGAGTACCCAGTCGATTAATCGATTAATCGAAATTCAAAAATCATTTAATCGAATTTAATTCGGTTAATTGGTTTCATGCTGCAGTCTCCAGATTTACTTTCTATCAAAAATCAATTAATTGGTTTTCAATTCGATTAATTGATTTTGACAGAAAACTAGCCCTCTTCGGGCCGTTCCTCTAGCTTTGTTCTCTCTCAAAATTTTCCTCTTTCCACTTTTTTAATTCATCATTAACTCAATAAATTTACTCACAACCTCACACACATGATAATTTACTAAAATCTTACATCAAATCCAATGTATAAGTGATCCAATGGCTTGGATCAAGGGTTAGGGCTCTGAGCTTTGATTTCACGAGCTCACACACGTTGCCTTCGGAATTAATGGCCATGTACGTCTTCAATCCGCAATCCACACAAAATTCCTTAGCATTGACTCCCTCCTCCTTCACTCTTTCTCTCTCTTCATAAATCCGTAACCACCAACCAAAACCAAAGAGAAATAACTTCTCTTAGCTGTAACCCATTTAACCCAATTCATTCTTTAGTGCAAAACACATACACCCATAATAGGTATATATGACCTTATCAAAAGATCTAGCACCACACACTCACGTGTGCTTTCACCTCTAACCTAATCCAATCCTAAGTCATCCCGTTGATTTTTACCAGATCATACAAGTGACCAAATGGGCCCGCATCTCAAGGACACTATTTGAAGCCCTAATTTTTAGGGATGTTACATCTTATTTCTGGTTCTAGGTTTTAGTTCCTAGAACCAATTCTTAATTTTAGTCTATAAGTTTCTGTTTTCGATCCTTAATCTCTAGAGTCAGAACTTAGTCTTAAATTATTTTAAACCATAGCCTCCATTTCAAATTCTAATCTCAATATCTTCTAATTCATGATTTTTTAGTTGTAATCTTAAAAATTAAAAATTAGAAATTAAAAATTCTAATCTCAATTAAAAATTAGTTTTTCAATCTATATTATTTTTAAAATGACCCTTAGCTGACCGATTTACCTAAGGGAGCTTACAGAGGGTACCCGAGAACAGGGCCGATCCTCCTTAGCATAGCAGGCCAAAACCCCTTTTTTTAGACTCCTAGTAGGATTAGGAGACTAGGTTATTTAGATTCCTAATAGGAATAGCATAATTATGTTAATTAGATTCCCAATAAAATTAGGAGACTGTTATCAATTACATTTAAGTTATTTAAATTTATTGGACTCTTAATAAAACTAGGATATTCAAATTAATTAGAGTCCTAACAGAATTATGAAACTAAGATTAATTGCAATCTTAATAGAGTTAGGAAATCAAATTAATTAGACTTCTAGTAGAATTAGACAACTTAGAATAATTAGATTCCTAGTAGTAGGAAACTTAAAAAAACTAGATTCCTAATAGAAGTAGGAAACTTAAAATAATTAGATTCCTAATAGAGATAGGAAACTTAAAATAATTAGATTTCTAGTATAGGTAGGATACTTAAATTGATTAGACTTCTAATGGACTTAGGATAGTTAACGCACCAGTGATCAGGCGTGCAATTGCATTGTACGCGCTAGCTAAGGCGGGTCACGGAACGAGCAACCCTGGTCCAAGTGGGACCAATTGTGCGCTAGCTACGGGGCGGGCAATCAAATTACCCGCGCCTGTGTGGGTGCACAATTCAAGATTTTGCTGGGGCTAAGTGGGGTCCGAATCACAAGGCTATTATTTCAGCCTATTGTTTGACTATATACTATTGTTTCAGTATGTAGTCCCCATATTAGGGTTGTGGGGTCTGAGCCACAGAGCTATTGTTTCAGCTTATGTTAAGCCATATACTATTATTTCAGTATATGATCCCCGTGTTACGGTCTTACAGCTTTCAGAGAAGGTAAGTCTTTTCTTAAAGTCGTGGGCAAGGTCAAAGGTTGACTGAACAGGTTGATATACTCTGAGACAGCAAAATTGGGGTGTCTACACTCCTCACCTATGGGATGGAGGCAGTTTTACCATACAAAATTTAAGTACCATCCCTGCGTGTCCAACTTGATGATCAGTTATCCATAGATGAGAGGAGAGTTACCCGACTCGCCGAGCTAGAACAACTTGATGAGACACGTCAAAAGGTAGCTGATAACGCGCAAGTGTATCAAAGGACAGTGGCCAGAGCCTATAATAAGATAGTCCTCGAGTGAACCTTCAAAATTTGGGAGTTGGTCTTGAACAAAATCATGCCTTCTAAGCATGCTCATCCCAAAGGAAAATTGAAGCTGAATTGGGAAGGACCCTATATTATAATAGCCGCGTACCCTGGAAATGCATACAAGCTAGTAAAACAAGATGGGGAGGAACTTCCTAACCCGTGGAATGCCATGTACCTCAGAAAATACTACCCTTAGCACCATGATTGTCATGTCCCATAGTCGGACGTAATTACCACCCTCATAGTTATCATGACCCATTCACCAGTCCTATGTCATTATTTTCAAAAATATCCTTTGAAACTTTATGACACATTGCCCACCTTCTTACTCAGGCGATTTTATCGAAAGGACTAGTGGAATACTCAACCCCTTCTAAAAGTATAGGTAACACCTAACTCTCACCCCCTACCATTGGAGGAGACGTTAGAGCACAAAGATATTAGGCTCAATCAAAACTCACTATTCTTTTGTTAGCATGCTGCTTTCAAAATATATATATACATACTTCAAGAGAGACAAAAGTGAGAGATCTAAATAGAGAGATAACAGAAGCATACTTGAGCGAGAGCAATACGACGGGTGAATAAGTCTATAAGCCCAGGGAAGCATAACCAACCTGTGAGGGCATTCCCGATAACCCTACCAAGAGAGTATAAATAAACTGTGAGGGTTTTCCTGTGCCTCTGCACTATGAGATATCATCGTAAGGTGGTAGGAGGAGGACAAACCCCTGCTAACCACAGAATATGAGACTTTGATGGTACCAAAACATGATGGAGAGCTTAATCATGGCATCATATACCACCTAAGAAAAAGTCTATTACCTACATCTTTTAAAGTCGTTTAGTAGAAAACTGTCCCCACATCACTAAGCCTTACCCCTCTTTCACCCTTAATTTTACTTTCGAACCATGAGTCTAAACCTTTCCGAGGACATCCCATGGAGTAAAACCGAAAACTTGTGAATGATGACTGATGCAATCACCTGTTACCTACCATTCATCTCACCCTAGCCAAGACTATGTGATATGACGGCCACTGCTAAAGGTAAAATCCAGCACATGACCGATATAACAAAACACCCTCTTCCCAATACGGCAAAGTATCATCAGAGAAGTTTCTTTGAGACTGACTCCTTGAACACGCTCATCGCTCTACATACTCACCCAGAAAAGTTTCATTGCGACTCAACACTAGGGCATTTTTATTTTGGAAGAAGGAATCACCTCAAGCCCCATGCTCGACGCAGAACAACAAGGTCATCACTCTAGGAAGACTTCCAATTCTACTACACTGCCTACCCTAGCACACTCCTACACTGGGGTATATTTTTAGTTTTAGAATTTTCTTTAATACCTTACTTTCCCTATTGCATTATTTCCCTTTCCTTGTAACGAAAAATAGTAGATAAAAAAAAATGATGATACAATGACCCTCCTTTGTTACCAAACCCCTATCTGCGATACTCCACCCCTTGACAAATAGCAAGGGGAAAAATAAAATTACTGATAAACTTTATTTTCCTGTGCAGACACAAGTAAAATTACTAATAACTCTGAGTCGGTGACCGACTCAGTGAGTGACCGGCTGATTGGCTCAGTCTTGTGTCTGAGTTCTAATCTAATTAGAACTAATTGTGTGCCCTGTATAGCGCACACAATTGATTGTGCGTGCTAGTTTAGGTACGCAATCTGGTCTTAAGGCGCCTTCTAGAAGGTTAAGGACTAGTCCATGTTAGACCGATTGAGCGCCAATGGTGGGGCGTGCAATTGAATTATGCGAGCTCCAAAGGGCCCATGATCCACTCCTAAGGTGACCCACAGGAAGAACAATCCTGGCCCAAGTGGGACCAATTACCCACCAACTATGGGGCATGTAATTAAATTGCGTGTGCTGGACATGGTGTGCAATTCAAGACTTTCCATGGGTTAAGTTGGGTCTAAATCACAAGGCTATTATTTTAGCCTGTGCTTCGACCATATACTATTATTTAAGTATATAGTCCCCATATTTGACCATGCCAACACACGAAGTGGCATGGAGAGAAAAATCAGAATTACCCGTCATCCCGAAGACCATAAAGCAAGAAGAAACATCCACCACGGAAAGCCCAAGAAGGAAGTAGCCACTGTCACTACCTTCAGATTCGAGAAATCACCCACCGACGATGGACAGCCGTGGTACTTTGACATATGGAACTTCCTGAAATACCAACACGTCCCTCTTACGCTACGAAGATTGAACGCAAGACCATAATAAATCAATGCGCAAGGTTCTGCATCCTAGGCGAGATACTATACAAAGAAGCCTTCACCAAAGGAGTACTGCTACGATGTCTTATGGTGGTTGAAGGACAGTACATCATCCCGGAAGCACACGCCAGTGCCTGCAGCACCCATGCTGGTAAACACAAACTTGCAGATCAAATCATACGACAAGGCTACTAATGGCCAACAATGATAAGAGATTGCCATCTATACATTCAATGCTGCAAGCAGTGTCAAGAGCACACCGCACTTGTTAAAGCCCTATCAACTTCACTGAACCCTATAACTGCACCATGACCATTCTTGATGTGGGATTTTGACATTATTGGACCCTTCACAAACATAGTAGGGAACACTCACAAGCATGCATTCATACTCACTGCGACTGAATACTACACTAAGTGTGCAGAAGCTGAGTCATATGTCAGAATCACCGCTTCAACGCTCATCAAGTTTAGTGTTCGGAATATTATCACAAGGTTTGGAGTCCCTAGAATGTTCGTCATAGACAATGGACCACAATTCATCGCAAAAAAGATGAATAAATTGTGTAAGAAATACAACATCGATCTACACCACTCGTTACCATTCTATCCCTAATGAAATGGACAAGCAGAGGCCACGAACAAAACCAGATTCTAAAATGAACAATGGAGACAAGTAATGGAGCTGACTGGCCCTTATCGATTAGTTGAAGCACTCTGGGCTTAAAGAACTTCTATTCGCACGACCACTGGCCAGACTCCTTACCACCTCATTCATGGGATGGAGGAAGTTTTTTCATACGAAATTCAAGTACCATCCTTGCGTGTCCAGCTTGATGATCAGTTATCCATAGACAAGGGGAGAGTTTCCCTTCTCACTGAGCTAGAACAACTCGATGAGACACGTCTAAGTGCAACTGATCACGCGCAAGTGTACCAAAGAAGAGTGGCCAGAGCCTACGATTAGAATGTCCTCAAGTGAACCTTCGAAATTGGGGAGTTGGTCTTGAACAAAATCATGCCTTCTAAGCATGCTCATCCCAAAGGAAAACTGAAGCCGAATTGGGAAGGTGTTGAGAACTGGAAAATACCATTTTTCACCCCTTAATCTGGGCCTTGATAGACCCTTGAGAGAACTAAATAAGTGTTTTAAGTGTTTGTTTTACAGCTAACAATAAAGGCAGGCTTAACCTTGAAAGTAGCTTAAAAGTGCCAAAAAGATGATGACCCATCTTGATCTGGAGGAAGAAGGAGAAAGGACAACCTCACGGGCTGTCAAAATGCCTAAAATAAAGAGGACAAAGGCCTGGTTTCAACTTGGAAAGAGGTTTAAAGCTATTCGAAAAGAAGAATGCACTACAGAATGCTATTCGTAAAGGTCCCCAATCTTTGCGGAAAGGTCCCCAAGCTCTGCGAAAAGGTCTCCAAACTTTGCGAATAGATCTCCAGAAGTTACAGTTCTTTTCGAAAAGGTCTCCAATCTTTGCGAATAGATCTCCAGAAGTTATAGTTCTTTTCGAAAAGGTCTCCAATCTGTGCGAAAAGAGCTTCAGAAGTCACAGTACCTTGCGAAAAGTTCTCCAAATCGTATAAATGATACCTCAAGATTCTCAAGATCTGCAAGGGGCAATTCATAATCTCTACACGTGCACCAATGCATGTAAAAGCCCAGGGACAATCCGGAAGATATTGAGCACGAACCAAAGGCATATTCCACCCCATGTGAACACCCAAAGATGAAATTACTTGGCGGGAACTTCTAGAAGCTCAAACAGATTTTTGAATTACATAACAGAATTGATGCTTCTATCACCTGATTGGCTGAACCAGATCAAGCAGTTCTGATTGGCCAAAATAGATCTGGATCCTTGTGCTCGACTCCTATTGGTTGATACAGATCTATCCAATTCTGATTGGTTGATACACATCTGAGTTGGCTTAGGGAAAACTATAAATAGACTAACCATTTGCCCAATTTAGGAATCCAGATTTTGAGTTTCATTCCTATTCCCCCATTTCCAAACCAGATAGTTTGTCTGAAATCCCTGTAATAGCTTCACTTTGACTTGCAATTGAGAGCTGTGAGATATTTCTGTAATTCAAAAGAGAGTTGTATTCAAGACTACAAATCTGAGAGCTGTTTAAGCTGTGCTCTGTAATTGTAATGGTGGATTTGAAAAGGTTGCTGTAAACCGTATATTCTCAATTGGACTCATGTTAAGGGTTCCCTCTGATCTCCTTATTGCATTAGACTCCTTTAGATTTACTGTTTTTCATGCAATTTCCCTTGATTCATTAATCCTGTGAGAATTAGTGTTGGTAACCTAATCTCTCACGGCATTTGTAGTGATGCTTCTTGTTCTAAACTAAGGCTTTGGATTAAAGACTATTGGATGGTTTGTGGCCATTAAAGTGATGCACCATAGCCATAAGCTTAAACCTAATCCTTAAATTAGATTTATTTCTCTTACATCTGCGCTTGTAGCGGATGAAGATTGAATCATCTCTCGCTTGAGTTGAGTCATTCTCATTAGTTTTCAAGGACCAAATCAAAGTTAGATATTACTTCCATTTTTGTATAAGTTTACCTCAAACGCTTTCCCCAACTCGGATCTGGATCATTTAGTGTAATTTTTACTTTTATCATTTAGTTAATGTGACAAATTCAACCTCCCATCTTATGTGCTTTGTAGATAGGATCAGAGGCCAGATCTGGTAGCTCAGATCTGGAGGTTTATCTTAAATTTTAAATCAATTCCCTGTGGACGATCTTTTACTCACTTACATTTAAAACTTACTACAATTGGCCCTGATCTTGCAGGCTAATTATGTTCTCTCTGTGCTGATATTTTCTTATTCTTTTTAATATTCAGTACAATGCATCATTTGCAAGTATGTTTTCAAAACACAAATAAATCATGCACACTTAGAACAACAACAAGTTTTTGGCGCCGTTGCCGGGGAATAGATTTTAAAATTGGTAGACCTAAGTTTTTCAATTTTGTAGATTTGATTTTCATTTTAATTTTTGCTTTAAACCTGCACTTTGCATTCCAAGTGCTTGATTAAATGTCTACTGCAGTTTTGTATAGAAAACCTGTTTTACTGCAGCAGAATTTTTTTATTTTTCTGAGTTTTTATTCTTTGCCTTCTAGTTATTTGAATAAATGTTGCTGCCATTTTTTTATCTTTTTGTCAAATTTAGGCAGGAGCCTGAGTTTTTCTTTTTATTTTTCTCAATATACTTGAATAAGGTACTGCTGCAGTTTTTGGATTTTTGCAGATCCGAGGTAGTCAACAAGGAGCATCTGGACTAAAGGTGGAGCAGATCTGCTTGAGTTTGCATCCCCTTCTCCTTTGCATTCATTTTCTATTTTTAAATTCTTGAGAACCAGCAGTTCTGCTGTGTTTAATGTTTGTTTTGATTATAATTTCTGCTGTCTTTTAGGCATGCTGATTTTATTTTTATTTTTTTACGAAATAAAAGAAAATGAAAACACAAATAGAAAATCTCTGAGTTGTTTCTCATTATTTTCAGCAGTAGTAAATATGGGCTCTTGTTGAACCCGGGCTGATCCAAAACAAGTAAAAATAAATAAAAATAGAAAATTATAAAAACAAAAAAATATATATATATATATAGATATCTTCCGATGATAATGTTTTTCCATTTGCATCCACTTTTCCCATCCGGACCTCGAGATCATTTTTTCTTTTTAGGAATCATGTAGGATAATGAGTAGTGAATCATAGGTGTTTTGAATATTCAATGGACCCATTGATTTTATTTTCCTTGAGATTTCTTCATCATAAATGGGTCTCATTTGTGTGTGAACCCTGCTTTTTTAATATGTGCTCCCATGCTTCATTATTTTTTTTCATACACATCATCAACAAAGGGTCACCATATGAATCTTGCTTTTCACTATATATTATTCGCTAATCATTTTTATAATCACTTAGATTCATAAGTATCTTAGGTTTTGGGGTTTTCTTTTAGGATGTATCATTTGGCATTAGAGTTTACATTTTAGGAATTTTAGTTTCAAATTTCGCTTTTAGATCGTGATTTTTTTTATTATTAATTTTTTTTCTTAGGTTAATGTGTCCTAGTTTTCCGATTTTCGTCATTTTTACGTGAGTATAGTTAGTTTCTAACTTTGTTTTCCTATTTTGCATTCACAAATTCTGTTTTGTATCAACACTTTTCTATTTTTTTAACTTTGTATTAGGTCCTTACCTTGTTTTCTTTGTTTCTTGTTATTAGCATTAGTTTCCTTCCATTTGCATAGTAATCCTTCTATTTTTCAGATTTTATTTAGCAGTTCTAGCGTTGTTTTGTTGATTTTTCTTGCATTTGTATATCATGTTTTCCATTTCCTTGCTCATATATTCAGTTTTACATTTTTATTTTCTGCTGCATATAGTTTAGATTTTTTCTGTTCCTAGTTTTTCTTTCTTCTTTTACCCTGCTGCCCCTAGTCTCTCATTGTCTAGAACATTGAGGACAATGTTCATCTTAGGATTGGGGGTGTGGCAGAGATGCCAATAAAATAAGTTAATGCTTGGTGCAGCT
Source organism: Chloranthus sessilifolius (assembly GCA_021018995.1). NCBI lineage: Eukaryota > Viridiplantae > Streptophyta > Magnoliopsida > Chloranthales > Chloranthaceae > Chloranthus > Chloranthus sessilifolius. The sequence continues at coordinate 42,257,336 of CM037591.1, read as the reverse complement.
TATGATCAGCAGAATTTTTGAAAATGAAGTAATCTCACACCTGTTTTTTTTTAAAATGAGGAAGTTAAAACTTTTTAAAATTAATTTCTAGTGTAATTCTAATACTTTCATGAAGTGAATGTCAGAAATTTCTGAAAATTGATGTTTTAGTAAACCTAAAATGAAGGAAAACAGTGAAGATATACCTCAAGAAGTTGATATAAAACCACACCCAGTGAGGTTTGGGCCTGAAATGTATTCTTTGGAGGTATGCTTTGGCAATCTTTTCTGCTTTTGGGACTATGTGAATCTGCTTACTTACACTAGAAGTTACACATATCCAAATCGAAATAATTTGATAGCACTCATAATATTAAAGACATGATGTAAGGCCTCCTTTTGGACAGTTTGAACCTTACAAAGCCCCACCTTTTGAAACTGCCCTTGATACGCACCATTTGAGCTAAATAAATCTATGATTCCTTTGAAATCTCCCCCAATAAACCTCATCAACCTCATTTAGCCTAACCCTACCCCGAAAAGGCAGAAGATAAAGGGAAGGAAGCTGAGGAAGGAGAATTGAGTAACAATGTAATAGCAAAAGAAGGGTAAAAGTTGAAGGCAATGATGAAACAGCATAGGGAATGTGGCATGCAGTCAGTGCTAATTCGAAAAAGAAAAGAAAAATATTTGAGCAAAACAAAAGAAAGAAGGCATTTTCATTGGAAGTTTGAAAAAGAAAGAGAAAAAGATGGCCACTTTGGCTCTGGAAATTCAAAAGAAGAAGATGAAACTATGCTGAAGAAGAGTGGGTTTGTATATAACCTCCTGACCTTGACTGACTTCTCAAATATGAACACCATTCCAACCCTTTTGAGAAATTTCACCCATAAGCCACAATAAAACCCAAGTAAAAGTCCTTACTGATCAATGATGGATTGAGCTATCACATGGAGATAAGAATTTGTGTAATCTATGGTGAAAGGAGCAGTGAATTTATAACTAAAAGCAATGCCTATGCTCTGCCACATCCTATTTGAGGGTCAGAATCGCTCTTGAGCTGTGTGAAATAGTACAACCCTCTCATTTGCGTATTGAGTGAAAATCCTGGTGAGAATTGGGTTTAAAATCAAATTATTTGGGGAAACATCAAAACTGAATTCTCAAATATAAGGCAAGCTTTTCATTAATTTTTCTTGTAAAAACTTTTTGACACCAACTGAGTGAATGGTAAAAGAATTACAGCAGAATTTTAGTTTTGAACTGATGTTTTCTTGAAAATCTTCTTACAACCTGACTGATGCAGGTGTGAATAATCTGAGTGGATGAAAGTTTGCTTTAACAGAACTGCATTGATCTTAACTGATTTATTGGAGACCCTCAGGAGACTTCGCTCCTCCACTAGGGATCACCTAGGGGTTTAAAAGGCTTGTTGCATATGCTAAATGCAACTGTGCTCCCTACAAAAATGGCTTTTCATTCTACTTTTAAATTTTGTCTTTGCTCAGGGACTAGCAAAGCTTAGGTTTGGGGGTGTGTTGAGAACTGGAAAATACCATTTTTCAACCCTTAATCTGGGCCTTGATAGACCCTTGAGAGAACTAAATAAGTGTTTTTTTTACAGCTAACAATAAAGGCAGGCTTAACCTTGAAAGTAGCTTAAAAGTGCCAAAAAGATGATGACCCATCTTGATCTGGAGGAAGAAGGAGAAAGGACAACCTCACGGGCTGTCAAAATGCCTAAAATAAAGAGGACAAAGGCCTGGTTTCAACCTGGAAAGAGGTTTAGAGCTATTCGAAAAGAAGAATGCACTACAGAATGCTATTCTTAAAGGTCCCCAATCTTTGCGAAAAGGTCCCCAATCTCTGCGAAAAGGTCTCCAAACTTTGCGAATAGATCTCCAGAAGTTACAGTTCTTTTCGAAAAGGTCTCCAATCTTTGCGAATAGATCTCCAGAAGTTACAGTTCTTTTCGAAAAGGTCTCCAATCTGTGCGAAAAGAGCTTCAGAAGTCACAGTACCTTGCGAAAAGTTCTCCAAACTGTGCGAAATGATATCCTGAAGATTCTCAGCATCTGCAAGGGCAATTCAGTAATCTCTGCACGTGCCCCAATGCATTTAAAAGCCCAGGGACATTCCGGAAGATTCTGAGCACGAACCAAAGGCATATTCCACCCCATGTGAACACCCAAAGATGAAATTACTTGGCGGGAACTTCTAGAAGCTCAAACAGATTTTTGAATTACATAACAGAATTGATGCTTCTGTCACCGACATCGAACCGTATCAAGCCTGACACAAAATAGATCCGATCCTTGTGCTCGACTCCTATTGGTTGATACAGATCTATCCAATTCTGATTGGTTGATACACATCTGAGCTGGCTTAGGGAAAACTATAAATAGACGAACCATTTGTCCAATTTGGGTATCCAGATTTTGAGTTTCATTCCTATTCCCCCATTTTCAAACCAGATAGTTTGTCTGAAATCCCTGTAATAGCTTCACTTTGACTTGCAATTGAGAGCTGTGAGATATTTCTGTAATTCAAAAGAGAGTTGTATTCAAGATTACAACAGAGTCATTTTAAGTCGTGCTCAGAATTGTAATGGTGGATTTGAAAAGGTTGTCAGAACCGTATATTCTCAATTGGACTCATGTTAAGGGTTCCCTCTGATCTCCTTATTGCATTAGACTCCTTTAGATTTACTATTTTTCATGCAATTTCCCTTGATTCATTAATCCTGTGGGAATTAGTGTTGGTAACCTAATCTCTCACGGCATTTGTAGTGATGCTTCTTGTTCTAAACTAAGGCTTTGGATTAAAGACTATTGGATGGTTTGTGGCCATTAAAGTGATGTACCATATAGCCATAAGCTTAAACCTAATCCTTAAATTAGATTTATTTCTCTTACATCTGCACTTGTAGCAAGATGAAGATTGGATCATCTCTCAGTTGAGCTGCAGTCATTCTCATTAGTTTTCAAGGACCAAATCAAAGTTAGATATTACTTCTCCATTTTTTGTATAAGTTTACCTCAAACGTTTCCCCAACTCGGATCTGGATCACTTAGTTTAATTTTTACTTTTATCATTTAGTTAATGTGACAAATTCAACCTCCCATCTTATGTGCTTTGTAGATAGGATCAGAGGTCAGATCTGGTAGCTCAGATCTGGAGGTCTATCTTAAATTTTAAATCAATTCCTTGTGGACGATCTTTTACTCACTTACATTTAAAACTTGCTACAATTGGCCCTGATCTTGCAGGCTAATTATGCTCTCTCTGTGCTGATATTTTCTTATTCTTTTTAATATTCAGTACAATGCATCATTTGCAAGTATGTTTTCAAAACACAAATAAATCATGCACACTTAGAACAACAACAGAAGGACCCTATATTATAATAGCCACATACCCTGAAAATGCATAAAAGCTAGTAAACCAAGATGGGGAGGAACTTCCTAACCCGTGGAGTGCCATGTACCTCAGAAAATACTATCCTTAGCACCATGATCGTCATGTCCCATAGTCGGACGTAATTACCACCCTCGTAGTCATCATGACTCATTCACTAGTCGTATGCCATTATTTTTAAGAATATCCTTTGAAGCTTTCTAACACATTGCCCACCTTCTTACTCAGGCAATTTGATCGAAGGACTAGTGGAATACTCAACCCCTTGTAAACGTGTAGGTAACAACTAACTCTCACCCCTTCCCCCTACCATTGGAGGAGATGGTAGAGCACAAACATGTTAGGCTCAATGAAAGCTCACTATTCTTGTGTTAGTAGGCTGCTTTCAAAAGCCATGACATGGATGTCGACCCCGTCATAGTCGGTTGGAGTTCTTTCGTCGTCTCTCAGCTTGGCTCGTGCTGACTTAATGGATAATATGACTTCTCATAGACCATAGAGAGGGCTTTTTCTCGGGTTAGAAATTTTGAAGGTATTCTTGGGTTAAGAAGGTTTCCTTGATAGGGTTCCAGTTGTCGTAGTACACTTCTTTCTTGGGGAATTTTAACTATACATGCCCCACTTTTTCTTTTCTATTTTTTATTCTTTTTGGTTTTTTTTCAGACATCCTCTTTTTTGGATTTTGCTTTTATAATTTTTTTAGAGTTAATGGTAACTCTTTTTCTCCTTTTTTTTGTATTTGCACTTTTTTCGTCTTGTTTTCTAGGGAGGGGTTTAATGAAAGAAAGGTCAATGACTCAATGGTTGTAGCAAGGGTAAAAGTGTCTAGGGACACTTTTTTGACTACTTGACTTTGAAATGACGACCTCTTTTTGGAGGTTCTTAAGCAGTCACGTATCCATCTTATCAATACTTACCTTGCTGCGGAGACTAGGAGTAGAATCGACGTACGTATCCAGTGTTGTTGGGCTCAGGAAAGTGATCTCCGTCCATGGTGGTGAGGCGGATCGCATATCTAGGGAGTACCTCTCAGATGATGTAAGGTCCTTCTCAGTTGGGTTTGAATTTCCCTCTTGAATCGGCATGTGAGAAGGGAAAATTTTCTTGAGTACTGTGTCACCCACCTTTAAATCTCGGATGCGAACAGACTTGTTGTAAGCACGTGCGATCCTCCTCTGATATGCCTAGGTGTGACACAAGGCTAGGAGCCTTTTCTCATCTAGCAGGTTCATCTATTCAAAGCAGGACCTCTCTCCTTCAGCTTCCGGTAGATTAGATTCAATGAGAATGCAGAGTGAAGGTACTTCAACCTCAATCGGTAACACGACCTCGGTTCCATACACAAGGGAGAATGGTGTTGCCTCTATAGCGGTATGGATCGACTTTCGGTAGGCCCATAATGCGAATGGTAAAATTTCACTCCAGTTTTGGTATGTGACAACCATCTTCTCAAGGATGTGGATAACTGTCTTGTTAGCAGCTTCGATGGCCCCATTGGTTTGTGGTCGATATAGTGATTAGCGATGATGCTTTAATTTGTTCTAGTCACAGAAGGCTCTAATGGACTTATTCGTAAGTTGGTACCATTGTCTGTGATGATGTCCTTGGGTACACCGAATCGGCAAACGATGTTCTTTTTGATGAACTTCTCGACATGACTGGCCGTGATACTTGCGTATGATGCTTCCTCTACCCATTTAGTGAAGTATTCAATGGCGATGAGGATGAACTGATGTCCGTTGGAAGCTTTCATATTGACTTTTCCGTCTACGTCGAGGCCCCATGTCGCAAATGGCCAGGGAGTAGTCATGTTGTGTAAATCAATGGCAGGAGCATGTATCAGAGACTGGAGTGTTCTTAGCATTTATAGCACTTCTGCACATGCTTGCACCAGTCAGTTTACATGGTGGTCCAGAAATACCCTTGCCGTAGGATTTTTTTGGCGAGCATGTGCCCATTAATGTGGGCCTCGCATACTCCCTCGTGGATCAGTTGCATGATGTTGGCTGCCTCACCCTCAGTAAGGCATATAAGCAAGATGTTGTTATAAGACCGCCTGTAGAGTCACTCGCCACAAATGATGTAATTGCCCGCTAAATGTTGGATGGTTTGCCTGTTCGTCTTGGACGTATCTTCACGGAAAATTTGAGTTTCAAAGAAATTCTTGATAACTGAGAATCATGGAGGCTCATCATCCAACTTTGTGAGTCCATCAATTTGGAGGCAAAAGGCCAGCTCATACCACTGCTTAATCATGATCGGCTTCATCTCGACACCATATGCAATTTTGACCATCGATGCCAACATTGCCAGTGCATCGGCAAAGCGATTTCTCGCTCACGAGACATAAGAGAATGAAATATCGTCGAAGCACGCGATCATATTGACTTGATTACCTATATGTATCTTATTAAGTGTTAACCTATTGCAAGTGCACACGTGAAATCATAGTACTAGCAAAGAATCGTTCCCACAGAGATCGGTTGAACTATATTAATTCAATTTTTCTAAAAACTTATACTTATCTTTTAAGATCCTAAAATACTGGAGAAATATGAATAAAAAATGTTTATTAATCTAAATTACATAAAATAAATCCTAATCTTCAAACTTCAGATTATGGTCATCAATCACAATCTTCTGCTATCAGATATTTATAAAATTAAACAGTACCGTTACACTATATATCAAGTTTCCTAGCATTGGTTGTCAATCAATACTAAAATCCTATCAATACAGATTTAATCTAATAAAAAAATTTCTAAAACTTGAGCGTCAATCAAACTTTAGAAAACTGAAGATGGAAAAGTAAAATCCGTTACACTAATCTACAAACTTCAACCTGAGTCGTCAATTCAAATTAAAATCTGAAGATGTTTACAAAGCAAGAAATAGAAGAGAATAAAATCTAAACTAGAAAGCAAAGTAAATATATCCTTCACCCCTCAGCCGCAGTCATCAATTGCTTCTGAGAAATAACAAATATCTATACTAATCTTTAGCACCCAATAGCAGTCGTCAATTGCTCTTTAGAAACCTTCGATATCTAATCTACAAAGCAATAAAAATCTACTCTAATTTTGATCGGAAGAAAACCCAACCTCAGTTGTCAACTGATGCTGAGAATTTCTTCGATAATTATTCCTATACCAAGCCCTCTTATTTATAGATCATAGGGGGTCATTTTACAAAACTCCTAATTCTAATAAAAGAAATAAAACTATCCTACTATAACCCTACTTCTAATTTTGTTCTTCCTTGCTTCGGATAGTTGACATACTTCCGAATTTCTTCCTTTATTTAAGCAACAAAGTCCTTTGAAAATTCTTCTTCATCAATTTCCCAGATCCATGATCAGCCAAACTTCTAATTCAAGAGTTCTTCTAATTCTATTCATGGCAATATAGATTCTCATGTGATCAGCAGCAATAGCACAGTAGGAAAGCTTCTATAATCATAATCATAAATCACGATTATCACTTTTTTCTTCTTTCTTGGAAAATCATAAATCACGATTTTCTATCTTTCATAGCTTTCTTATTATATGATTCTCTAAATTATGATTCATCATTTACCTTCTTGAACTTCTTCTTCTCTAAAGAATCGTAAATTACGATTTTCTATAGTTCTCTTTAGTATCAACAAAATCATTAAACATGATTTTCCATCCTTCAGTAGGCAGTAAATTAGCTTTTACACGTAATCATCTTTTATTGCTCTTTTGGGTTTATTTGGATAAAGATTAACATTATGGCTCTCTTTTACTGATTATCTATAATTCATGCACATCATTGACTTATTAGTAGCAAACTAAGTTCTCGCATCACTAAGTTAAGGGTGAGAAATTGGTATATTCTATGAATGATCACACCGCCAAACTGATGCTTTGCTTATCTGTAGCGAACAAGGAAATATAAACTAAGAACTCAAATTAAATGCCACTTTCGTAGGGAGCACGATTGCATTTAGCAGATATAACAAGCCTTTAAACCCCTAGGTGATCCCTAGTGGAGGAGTTGTAGTCTCCTGAAGCTTTTTAGTAAAGTTACCCACAAACTTCAAATATTTTTTATTTTTTCAAAATATCTTTTTCAAAAATTATAATTCTAAACTAATTTTATACACTAATTAAATTAACTTAACTAAGTAGTTAAATTATCAAATTGGTCAATACATAGTTTGTTACGATTTTCTAAAATTACCAATCTTTTATCCTTACTTTCCATTACAACAGTTATCTTTTATTAGACTCCAACAATTTCAATTCAAAATAAGCACAGGGTATATATGTATTAGTGAACAGTTTACTCTTCACAAATTTTTCTAAACTACAGATTTAGAAATATTTTCATTCAAAAACTCACTTTTGACATACTCTAAAAAAGATATCGAAACTGTTGGGTTCTCTCAGTATATTTTTTAGAAAAATTCAATCGAAGATAATTGCAAAAAATTAATGAATCTCATAGAAAAGGATAATCTATTCCATTTCTAGGATTCCCTGTACAATCAATAGTATCTAATATCCATGTCTCTACTAGGCTTATGCTTTTGCAAATCGGAAATAAATAAGGTCTTTCCTTCAGCTTGTAATGGGGTTTTGAGTTTCAGAAGGAATCAAAGAAAGGTAGAAAAAGATTTAAAGTTCTTCTGAGAATTTAGCCCTTCTTTTTTCTATCTTTATTTTTTTTTCTATTCTACTTCGGTAAGTATCAATGAATTGGATAACTTCTTCACATTCACTTCTTTTTATCTACATAAATCACAGTTCTATAGCTGTAAAATCGTATTTTACGATTTTTCTTTATTTTTGAAAGTTTTTTGTTAAATCGTAATCTTTTTTTTTTTTTCAAAAATTGCCTGTTTAGGATTTTTCACTCCTTTCCCATATCATTTTTCCTTTTTTTTTCTTCTATATTTTTTCATCTATACCTCTTTTAGGATTCCCTTTATTTGTTCACTTATACTTCTTTCACTCCCTCTTCTTCCCTTCTTTTACATTCCAAATTCTCAAAAATTATAAGGGTTAAAGGTAGAAAGCATTAGGTAGTACATATGGTTAAAGGTTTATCAAATTTTATTGCAAAGAAATTCAATTTAGGCTTCTAATATGGGTTTAAAGGGTAAGTTATTTTCTGAGATTTTGGCTTTTTAGCTCTGATTTAAACAAAACATGGCCTTAAATCATCTTTACGATTTAGTAGCATAGATGCCTTATTGCTTTGATATTTCTAATAGATATATTTAAACAAAAAATCAATTCATCATATTCATAGAATAATTCGATTCTAAATTCAACAATATGAGATTTCATAACAATATAGAAGTTCAAAGAAATTTTGATTGAATAGAAACAATCACTCTGAATAAAAGAGGAAATATGGCTCAAATCTCACTGGTTTATAATTTTTAAACTATAGTCTAAATTTTTGCAGTTTAGATCAATCTATTGTTTCAAACATCCATTCTAATACAGTGTTCACCGAGCTAAGCATGAATTTTAACTGTTCTAATTTCTAATTATTAAACATCTATTATAATGAATCGTAAGTTTTTCAACATTTACAATTTCTCTATCATACTTCCTATGTACTGATCAACTTAAAAAAAATTGAACTTTTTTTCCTTTTACAAAAATAAACTAACTAAAACTACTGATATACTAATTATACTAAATAAAACTACTATTATACACAAAAATTGTTTATCCCCCCAAACTTAAATTGTACAATGCCCTCATTGGCAAAAAAAAATAAGGGATATAGAAAATTATTTTCTAAAATTATTGATTTACTGATTATTTACCAGAAAAAATTTGTTACCAGATATATATACTCTCCCCCAAACTTGAGAGAAAATATCAGTGGCTTATTCTCGGAGTATTAATAAAAAAAATGTTAGAAATGTTAGTAACAATCATACTATTAGTAAAAAAAATGCGAGTTAGTCAAAAGAAAGAAAATTTCATATATTAATTAATGAATATTTATAATGAACATAAAAGAAAAAGACAAAAAAAAACTAAAAATTACTATAAGAAAAACTAATTACAGAAAAAGTAAAAACCTAGAAAAAATCTAGACAAATCATACCTGTGAGGTTCAGAATGTAGTAAATCCATACGATCACTCGAGAGCATAATATTATACAACAGGAAATATCTTACGATCGATCGTGTTTTACCACGGTTTAAATCGTAAGATACTTGCTAGGGGAAAAAAAATCTAACTAAAGCAAAATAAAATAGTTAGTTTACATATTTTACAGGATTTTACTACGGATGAGTCGGTAGCTCGACGGTGCCCATGAGTCTATCAGACATACTCCGGGTCTGCCAGTGATTCTGACCCTTCTTCATTTGGAAAGAGAAATTCTAGGTTTCCTTGTCCTCATTTGAGAATTAAGAGGGGAGAGACATAAACAAAATATTTGCTCTCCTCTAATATTTTTGGGTTTTTATAAAACAGTGACGGTACGCCGAAAGCATTAGAAAAAAGTAACCTTAGTATATATGATACTTCGGTCACAATATTCGACACACTATCTTTATTATATTTTTGGTGTCTATTTTCAATTTTTATTATTTTTAGTTTTTTTGGTAGGAAAACATCCTCTTTAATTTTATGCTCACTATCTTTGGTCTCAGGGACGACTACTAACGTAGGCATCTCCACCTTGGTGTCAATAGTCTTACCACTTCTTAAAGGCTGAAAATTTTGAAGCTATTCTGTGAGAATGAATGTATCTCCCATAAAACCTTGTCCTCCCGGGTTACTCACTGGTCGTAACTGTAACTGGTTGCTCTCTCATTCCACCAATTACGTAGCTAGCTGACCAATTTGGGCTTCCAACTTCGTAATAGATTGTGTGTGTGAATGTTAAACTTGAGATGACTTGAGCGAGCTAGGATAAATCCTTGGAATGCTGATGCCAATGTTGTTGTGAATCTCTAAGGATTTCAACAATTGAATCATCAAATTCGCTGCTCTGAGGACTGAATTATTACTGTTCATATGGCTGATATGGCCTCATGGGTAGCAGATAGGTCTGTTGGAAGTTTTGGCCGGGGGGATATCTTGCATGAACAACAGATGGTCCTTGTTGTTGGTCACTAGTGGCGCCATAATTAAAATGAGGATGACTTATCCACTGCAGGTTATATGTGTAACATCCTAAAAATTCCAAAACTATAGGTCCTAATTGGGTGCATGTTTGTTAAGAAACACGTCACCGTTCGGATTTTTAAAACGAGATCGCTCTGGGTCCGTTTGAGCTCGTGTGAGATTCTTAGGACTAAGTTCATACACCATCGTTGTGTGTATTGGCACAACACCGAATTCGATTGATGAGCGGTTTGGGTGTGTAGGCCCCACCCTGAACTAAATGACCATTTATATAATAGATAACACCCTAATTAGGTATGCCCATTTCACACGGAAACTGAGTCCTTTAGATAAGAACTAGTACCCAAAATGGGTGTATGTGTGTTTCATAGGGGAACTAGCCCCTTTCATTTATAAAAGACAAAGGCTTCATTTAGAAGCCATCACCTTTTTGCAAATTTGGGGGTTGTGGGTTTCTAGAGAGAGAGAAAGAAAGAGGAGAGAGGAAGAAGAGAAAAGAAGGATTTGCCGCATGGGTGTCACGATATGATTGCGAGAGGACGGGCTTCAAGCCCTTTGATGAAAGGAAGAAAATCTCCCAAACCCTCTTTTGTTCTTGGTGATTTGAAACCCTAAACCCCATGGATCTCTCCCTAGATCGTGCTATTTCACATGAGAGAACCATTGTAGTTGTTGGATACATTGATGAGGTTTAATCCCCGCCACTATGATCGAAGGAATCAAAGGATTTCAAACAATCGGGCATTTGCGAAGCATAGAAGCTGATTCTCAGATCCGAACATCGAGAGCGTTTCGTACCCAAGTTAGAGAGGTAAATATCATAATTAATTCATGTATTAAACTTAATGTAAGTTGCTTAAAGGCATGTAAAATATTAGGATAAAAAAGACTGATTTTTGATGTAAAAATGTGTTTTAAAAAATCCAAAATGTGCAAAATCACGCACAGTCACTTGCGCGAGCTTGGAAACTCGCTTGTGTGAGTATCAGAACCGGTCTAGGTATTTTGGCCTTAACTTTCTCCTCCAAACTCTGATTGGCGCAATTCTTAAAGTGTTGGAAAGAGGACAATTAACTGTACAACTCTTATAAAGAAACAACTTATGAATAAAAATTTTTGAGGGTCAAAATTGAGCTGAAAATTAGGCCAAGTTCTAAGTTAGCACGTTTTGACTGAAGTACCGATACAACTTCAATATTTTGGCAATAACATTTTACTCTGAACTCTGATTGATACAATTCTTATGGAGTTTAAAAGATAATAATGAGATCTACAACTTTTGTGAATTAACTAACTCTTGAATCCAAAGAATTAAAAGTCAAAATTTAGTGGGGAGATAGGTCAAGTTTAAGTTAGCCATGAGTTCGCTCGAGCGAGCTGTTTCTCGCTCGCATGAGAGGTCTTTAGAAATAATATGTAGTATTTGATGCTCTAACCCTCGCCCGCACGAGGACTTAAGTGAACAAAAGGCTCACTCATGCGAGGACTCGCGTGACTGGCTTCAACAAGCCAAAATCTAATCGGTCGCACGAGTTCTGATGCGTTTGTGAGCTCACTTGCGCGAGAAACAGTCAGATATGTTTTCACTCTTTTGATGAGAATTCTTTGAAAAAGTGTAGCTTATATTCTTCGTAAGCATTCTTAAGGGGTTTTTGAATATTTTGAATATAGGATTAAAGTGTTGAACATCTGTGTGAGTTCTCAAGAGAATTACGTGTGGATTGTGCTAGGCGTGATTTGAGGTGGGGAAAGTTCCATACTGTAGACACCTAAATTTGGCCTAAGGCCTGATCGAAACACATTTCTAGAGAGTCGCATTTTTGAGCTTTTGATGGCATGTATGGAACCTTTATAAATCATCCCAAACCCTTAGGAATCACCCTAGATCCCTTAGGAACCTACCCCGATCCTTTAGAAACCAATCCCAACCCTTAGAAATCATTTCTAACCTTAAACCTAACCTTCCCGGGCAATGGATGAAGAGTAGTGCACTTGAACTAGTGGAGGTCTTCTACTGATATCAAATCATATACTATTGGAAAGAGGACTTCTCCAGCTTTCCAACGAGCCAAAAATTGCCTCAATCGGAGTTATATAACAAAAGTTACGATATTTCGAAAATCTCACAGTTTTGTAAGATTTTAGCTTGGCGCAACAAATAGTTGCGCCAATTTTAAAGTGGACCTCACCCCTCACGAAGCCAACTTTTAGGCTACTGTACATAACTATTTTACTGTACATTTGCCTGGTGAAACTAATAGTTGCGCCTGGCATATGAACAGTGACCTCTGATTTTTGCCTCAAACATCGAGATTGGGGTTTGACTTATTGACCACCTTGATCTTTGGGGTGTGTTTTGCTAGTTCTGTTACACCCTTTTAGTACCTATTTGTAACTCTTAAGTGATTTGAAACACTAACCTATCATCCACCATTAAAACCACCTTCACACCTTTTCAGGCTCTCAAAATCCTAGGAAACCTTAGATTAGAGATTACCTAATTGCTAAACCCAATTAGCATCTAAGTAGCCTCCTAATCCACCTCTTTCGTATAAATAGAGCCCCCCTCCCCTTGGATTAAAGGTTGAGAAAATTACCTAAGAGAGAAAGAGCTTAATGTAAGAAGAACTTTCTCCCTTAGGTGCACCATTCCCATATAAAATCCAAAATTCCAAAACTTCCTTTGAGTGATATTTCTCACCTTAGATCCCTTAGTTTAGGCACATACTACCCATTTACCTTCCCTCTCTACCTCTTAGCTAGCAAGCCTTAGAGGTTAGAACTCCTATTTCCACCATACAAGCCTTCAAGGGCTCATCAAAAGCAAGCCACGCAAGGCTCTCCTAAGGTGCTACAAGGGCCCGAGGGCTCCGGCTCTCCCCTTTCTTCTCCTATCTCTTCTTTAGCTCTTCCCATCCTCTCATTTGTACCGTTACGCCGCCGAATTTTTAGTAGGAACGGAGAGGCATAAATAGGATTTAAGGCCCATTTGGGCAAGAGGAAGCCATTTCCTTTTCTTTTGTTTTATTTTTGTTTTGGCCATTAGAAGAGACTACATTAAGCGGGTTGATCGGGTGCCTAACACGTTCCTGATCGATAACCGAAGCCCCTACCCAAGAGCCTTTGGTGTGGACCGGATTCAGAGTCATAGTTTTAGCACTTTAGTGCTCATAAAAATAAACTAGGTTTCCAAGGACATCGGAAGCTCTGGGTGGTGACTCTATATTTTCGTTAGAGAGCGCATCGTCGCGACGGGATCGTAAAAAATCCTACGGTTGCACAAATGGCGACTCTGCTGGAGTTAGCTTGTAGAGCTTCTCCTTAAATTTTGGCTATTTATTATTGATTTTACTAACATTTTTACTATTTTTTATTTTACTCACCCCTACTTTTTCGTCATTTAAGTGCCTTAGCCGATCGGCGGGCCTACATGCGCATTGTCTTTTAATTTCCTTTACTTTTCCGTCATTTTAGGTGCCTTAGCTGATTGGCGAGCTTACTTGAGTATTATCTTTTAATTCCTTTAATTTTTTGCCATTTAAAGTGCCCTAGCGGATTGGCAGGCCTACTTGTGCAAACATATTCTGTCAATGGATGCCGGCCCGTAGTGGCGGCACTGGGTCATAACCCCGGTCTTTGAAATAAAGAAAACTTCCATAAAAAAAAGGTCTTTGAAAAAAATTTAAAATTGAACCAAGAATAGAGAGCTTAATTTAACTTTTTTTACGGGATAGATTTTCAAAGGTTTGGGTTTAGGCACACATACAACCACTCGGGTCTTAGTATGGCGGCAGCCCCTAGTGGTGATGATCCAGAAAAGTCCTAACCCACCTAGTATCTAAGAAGGCACTTGCGCCGAAGGTATATCGGGTGGGATCCCATTCCAAACCTTAAAATCCTTGGGGAGCGCACTAGCGAGTTATACTAGACTCGAACCTTTACGATTCAGTGAGGAGAGAATCGATCATATAAATAGATAGTTCCCGGAAGCCCAGCTTCCACAAACAATAAAAAATAGACCCATTTCAGGCGGTTGTTCCCTGCTATCAAAGATTCTGGAGCCTTAGTTTTACCTGGTGCAAGTATTAGTTGCGCCAGTACAAAAATCGAGAAATTATAACTGGCGCAACTAATAGTTACACCAGCTTTAAATTTCCTATTTTTACCTTGGCGTAACTAATAGTTGTGCCACTATAAAAAAGAGGCCTTGCTAACTTGGCGCATGTATTAGTTGCGCCAAGCCTATCTGAACATTAGTAGACCAAAATCTAAGGCTTTCTCACCTCTCGAGTCCCCCGATTAGAGTGTTTAGTACCTCTGATTAGGCCCCGCCATCCCCGACACCCAATACGCCCCCACCGATCAGATGAAGGTAACTTCTTCTTGGCCCATTCCAGGGGATCGGGTTGTTTACCTCGGTTTTTATGCCTTCAATAGATCAAAGGTCTTCCTTTGATTCTTTTGAAGTGCATCGAAATTATCGCCGCAGGTGTTAAATTAGGTTATGAAAGCCACCCGAGAAGGGAATTCCAAGGCCTCGGAACCTTTGTTTTACAAAAATTTTCTCTAAAAATTAAAAGTTAAAAAATAAAAATTGAATCAAGACCTAAAAATAGAATCTTTGTGGTGTCGGCACAACAACATCATCTTGCCCTCTGTCGTCCCATAGGGGAAGAAGGAGGAGGATTTTTGGGCCTTATCCAAGGCACCCTTACCCAACCCGTTCCCATAGAATGTCGGTGGGTAGTAGACCCGGCTTACGCTGATCCCGACTCATCCCCACTACATTCTCCAATCCACTCCCATTCGGGAGAAGCCTTCACATCCATCCCCATCACCCCATCCCCTTTTACCGTTACCGGCCTGTTTAGCCCCCCCATTTTCCCAACCACCACTTCCCAAAATATCCAAAATCAACCCCCCATTCCCCATCTTTTTCTCCCCCATGCCAAACCAACCACCCATTCCATCCACATCCCCTCAAAATCAACACCTTTCCCTTCCACATTCATGACAAACCCAACCCCATTTTTCCAATCCACATCCATGCCCCATTTTCCACCTTCCCCATATAGTCCCAATCTGCCCTCATTCACCTATGTCACCACCCTATCCAACCCCCCACAAATCCCCCATCTACCCGGGTCATGCCCATTTTTATCGAGGCCATACCTGGTTTTTCCCAAACATCCACACCCCACCAATCATCATCCCTAAACATCCCTAATCCTTCCCCATCCTTTGCCCCACCTCAACTCTCCAATCCACCCTATATCCCATCACATACCATGGTCATGCCCGATTATACCGGGGCCATGCCCAATTTTCCTTCCACATCCATCCCATCCATCCCATCCATCCCATCCATACCCAATAATCCCTTAAATCCACCATCCACATCCGATCCTCCTTCCATGACCATGATGGAGGAGATGTTCTATGCCTACTCCTTATGGAAGGCTTCCCAAAATGCCTCCTCTCCTCCACACCCCATATCCATGAACCCATCCCATACCTTAGCCAACCTCCATGCCTCACTCCCCCATGACCCCCATCAACCCCCCATAATCCACACCATCCAAACCCCCATTTCCCATATATCCCAAGGCCCATTGGCCCAAGCTCCCATTTCCTATGTGCCCCAAGGCCCAATGGCCCAAACACCCATCTCCCATACGCCCCAAGGCCCATTGGCCCAAAACCCCACCACCCATACCCAAGGGCCTACGGCCCAAACCCACACCCAAGGGCCCATGGCCCATACCCATCTGGCCCAGACCCTAACCCACCAATGGCCCATGGCCCATATCCCTCAAAATTCAATGGGCTAGACCCACATACCCCAAGGGCCCACAACCCAGATTCATCTGGCCAAGACCCAAACCCACCAATGGCCCATAGACCAAGCCCTCCAAAGCCCAATGGGCCATACCCATCAAAGCCTAATGGGCCAAGACCCTAAAAATCCCTTTACCCAAACCCAACCTGATCAAATCCTTATGGCCCAAACCTACCCAGGGCCCATGACCCAAGCCCAAGCCTCATACCCTCCACAATACCCCCAACATTTACCCACCCCCAACCTGCACACCTGGGTCAAACCCATGCCATATTCCAAACCAAATTTTCCCATGCCTCCATACCCCAAGACCATCTCCAAACCTTCCCCCATGTCCAATGGCCTCATCAGGCCCCACCCCTAAACCAAACTACCACTCATCCCATCACCCCACAACACTTCCCTTACATTCAAGGGGCTCACCCAACTCACATCTAGTCTAATCCCATCCAGTCCATACATCAATATGAAAATCTCGTCCTCACTGCACCCTATGTAGACTAGCAGTATGAGGAGGACGAAATCAGAAATAGTGGGGCCTATACCGGGGCAGTGACCTATGCCAATCCTCCACTTGTAATTACCCCACCCCTGGCGGCCCAAAGTGAGTCCAAGATAATAATTGAGAAGATGACTCCCATGTCCAAGGAGTCGGAACAGTTGGATAGAATCCAGAAGCAATTACAGAAGATGGGTGGTGTTGAAATCCACATCACAGACTTCACGGATTTATGCCTGTTTGCTGAGGTCCCCCTACCCCCCAAATTTAAAATGCCGATCTTTGATAAATATAATGACACTAGCAACCCTATTGCGCACCTTAAGTCCTACTGTGGGGACATGTGCCAATACGGCGGAGATGAACGACTCCTCATCAAAGTGTTCGAGAAACGTTTAACCGACCCAACTTTAAGATGGTTCACATCTCTTGAACCATCAATGATTAAAACATGAAAAGATCTGACCCACCTATTCCATGAGCAATATGTCTACAACATAGACATTGAGCCCCGCAAGTCAAATCTAGCCCAATTGAAGTAGAACTCTAATGAAACCTTCAGTGATTACTTAGGGCGTTGGAGAGCACTGGCAGCTCAAGTTAGAAATAGGATACTTGACGATGAGCAGATAGAAATGATCTCAAAGAATACCCTACCAGTGATCTCAGATTTTCTTGTATACCAGCAGTAGTCTAATTTTACTGACTTGATAAGGAATGCCAACCATTGTGAGGACATCATCAGAGAAGGGCGGTTGAGTAAAAATGCATCATGGGGACCCAGCGAGGTTAGGAGGTTTGTCGAGCAGAGAAATGATAGAAGAATAGGGGCAGAGGTACAAAATATTACAAAAACCTGGCCCAACAATAATAATATAGCCTCCATCCAATTTAAAGTAGCGCAACTAGCTCCCATCAGGATAGGGCCAGTGCAGAGAGCAAGGAACAGACAGGGGGTGCAAATGACCCCAGAGAGGAGAGCCCGTTATGATCATGTTTTTACACCCTTGGGGCAATCATTAAGTGTACTTTTACCTTTATTAATTGAAAAGGGATTAGTAACTACACTCCAACCACGACCTCCTCTCGACTCGATTCCATATAATTTTGACCCGAATACTCATTGTAATTTCCACCAAGGTCCGGGTCATCCGACTGATCACTGCTTCCCATTGAAGCACGCGATCCAAGATCTAATCGATGCTGGAAAGATCATTCCCCCTACAGCCACCCAAGCAAACCAGCATGCGAATATTCACCAGGTGCCTTTGCCACCACACCCTACTGGAATAGCAGGTCCTAGACCCACCATAGGGATGGTAGAGGAAATGGATGAGGAGCATGAGTTCAATCCCTCTGTTTACATCAGTAGCAAAGAGAATTTTGTGGTCCCAAGGCAGTAGGACTGAGAAGAAAGAATCATTGGGGTGATTAAACCCTAAATCTGGCAGATTACTTTCCTGCTCCTACACCAGCAGCTGAGCCCTTAGATCTTAGGGCCTATTTTCCACCACCCACCCCCAAAAATTATGTATACATAAATGCGTATCAACAATACTGCAGCACCCCTTTGAACTACCCCACGAACCATCAGGCCCCCAATCCTCCACCCACACCCATCAATTGTCAATGTCCTACACCCACCTCATTACTCCCAATTCAACCACCTGCCAACTCTGCCATTCCCATCAATTACCTCATGGCCCATCAAACCCCCAATCCCCCGCCCATTAGCTACCAATGGCCTATACCCGCTCCATTACCCCTTGTACAAACAACATTAAGCTTCACAACCCCTACCTGGCCCAATTTTTCCACCCACCCATCCATCACCGAGGTAAGCCAAGTCTTACCTATCATCCCAGAGCCATCGATACATGAACTTCAGATGCTGGCAGCCATACCTTTCCAGCTCTCAGGACCAACCTATGATCCACATTAGGTCTCACAGAGCTATGAGCAAACCAATTCTAATGCCGGCAGGAACAATAGGGAGGGGGCAGTGGACTTCGTTACCAGATCAGAAAGAATCTCGAAATAGCCTGAGGCAATAATAGCAGCAGCACAAACCCAACCCGAAGGAAAGAAAGATAGCGCAGTGAACCCCTTCAAGAAGATGAGTCGAGAACATATACTGGAGACTCAGCTGAGAAGAATGCTTGCCCATATTACTGTATGGGATTTGTTGATGACGTCCCCACTCTATTTTCAAGCATTAATGGGGGCGTTAAAGAATGTGCATGTGTCACTCCAAGTTAGCCCAAATGAAGTTGGGCAAATAATCGGACAAGTAATGGCACCAAATGCCATTTCATTTTCAAACGCAGATCTACTTGAGGAGGGAAACAGTCATGCTAAATCTGTCAATATTACTATTGAATCTAGGAATATGATAATTCCCTTGGTTCTAATTGATAATAGGTTGGCTTTGAACGTGCGCCCGTTGAGAATTGCCACCAAGATCGGCGTGGACCCCTGTATGCTAAGGCAGACAAGAACGAGTGCTCGGGGTTTTGATAACACGAGGCGAGAGATCATGGGAGAAATTGACCTTGAACTCATAATTGGGCCAATAAATTTCTCTATACTCTTCTAGGTAATGGACATAAAATCCTCCCACCCTCTATCAGAAAATGAAATTCATAGCCGGGCAGAAGGTGATAACCATAATCGGCGAGGGGCATGATGAGAAAGAGAAAGCTACCCACAACATTCAGAACCCTCAGATACTGAATGTGCCACACACTGAGGAAGACACCGACCTCCACAGCTTTGAATACGAGGTGTCGACTGTCATCGCAGAACCCTCAGAAACAATCATTCTAAAACCAGAGGCAGGATGGAGGCCGCAGTAGCCATGCTTTAGAAATGGGGCTATCAGAAGGGAAGACGACTCCAGCCTACGCTGCAAGGCAGAAGAGAGCCGGTAGTTGCCAAGGGTAAAAAAGTTTGATTCAGATTAGGTTATAAGCCTAAAGAGGAAGAGGTCTGAGAGGCCAACGAGAAAGCTAGGGTCGCTGTAGCTACAAGAGCTCGAGGAATCACTATAGAAGAGAAACCTCGCCTTAGGCCACACATTAGGAAATCCTTTGTCAACGCTGGGGTCATAAAGATCGATTGAAATGGGGTAACCCATTTGACCCCACACAAACCCATAGCCCCTGTCCATCCCACCAATCCCAACATCTCCCTTCCCAACCTCGAAATAGATATGGCTGCCCTATCCCTATTTGAGGAGCAACATTCCATACCTGAACAAACTCCTCCTGTGGTAAACCACCACAGGACCTTGCTGATGTTTGAGGATGAAATCTCAGACGACATGGGGATCAGCATGATGGAAGCTGACTCCAGTGAGCCATATCAGTCAGCCCCCTCCATCCAATCAGGTAAAGGAACGACCCCTCAGGTACGCAACTGGACATCTTTGCCTCAAACACTGGAAATGGGGAGTGGCCTAACATTTGGAACCCATTTCCTAAAAAAAAAGCAACCTATAAAAAGTGAGATAAGCCCTTGTCAAGTAATACCTTGTATATACACAGACTCGCGCTGTCAAGGGTCCGTCTTCGAAGAAAACAAAAATCTCAAAAACATTGGAAAAGTACAAAACCTCAAGAACATTGAAAAAATACAAACTCCCAAAAACATAGAAAAAATACAAAAACCAAAAATATTATCCTTTAAGATTTCAAATAAAATCTAATAAAAAGATGCCATAATCGAAATACCCGTCCCACATGAAATCGACCCCTTTCTTGTAGAAATACAAGAAGAGGTAGGAATCACGAGTCTTGATGAGGATGTCCCTTTTGAGGAGCTCCCCAATAAGCTCCTTGACCAGTTTGCCGACTTTGAGCATGGCCCTACCCCCATTGTTGAGGAAACTAAGGACATTAATCTAGGGACTGAGGAGATTCCTCGCATTTTAAGATCGGAATGTTGCTATCTCCCGAAGAAAGAAAAAGCATGATCAACTTCCTTCGGTCATACCAAGATTTTTTTGTCTGGTCATACGAGGGCATGCCTGGTCTGGACACCGATTTGGTTGAGATGAGTTGCTCTCTACCCTGATATGAAGCCGGTTAAATAGAAGCTGAGACATCTCAGACCCGAGTGGATGCTAAAAGTTAAGGACGAGGTGTTCAAGCAGTATGATGTAGGGTTTCTCATGGTATCCAAGTACCCGCAGTGGCTAGCCAATATTGTGCTTGTGCCAAAGAAAGATGGAAAGGTCCGCATGTGTATCAATTTCCACAATTTGAACAGAGCAAGCCCAAAGGAAAATTTCCCTTTACCGCACATTCACATCCTGGTTGATAACACTGCTAAGCACGAGATGCTTTCCTTTATGGACTGATTCTCAGGATACAATCAGATAAAGATGGCAGAGGTGGATCGAGAGAAGATTGCGCTTATCACACCTTGGGCCACCTTTTACTACCGAGTCATGCCATTTGGGCTGAAGAATGCCGGGGTAACATACCAGAGAGCTATGACCGCACTATTTCACGACATGATGCACTGAGAGATTGAAGTGTATGTCGATGATATGATAGCCAAGTCACCAGAGCGAGGCGATCACATGGTAAATCTTCAAAAGCTGTTTGAGAAGCTGAGAAAGTACAGGTTATATTTGAATCCACAGAAGTGCGCTTTTAGTGCTATGTCTGGAAAATTGTTAAGATTCATCGTCAGTAGGAGAGGAATCGAGGTCGACCTAGTCAAAGTCAAAGCTATTACTGAAATGCCACCATCGTCTATTGAAAAAGAAGTTAGAGGGTTCTTGGGCAAAATATAGTATATCAATCAATTGATTGTGCAACTAACTCCAATCTACACGCCAATCTTCAAGCTACTAAGGAAGAATTTGCCCGTTGAATGGAACAACGATTGTCAGGCAATATTTGATAAAATCAAAAACTACCTCCTTAATCCACCTATTTTGGTACCACCCGAGCCAGGGAGACCACTCTTGATGTATCTTTCCATGATGGAAGTTTTGATGGGATGTGTCTTAGGCCAGCATGATGAGACGAGAAGAAGAGAGCAAGCCATCTACTATCTGAGTAAGAAATTTACTGATTATGAGACGCGCTATTCTCATCTGCAGAAAGCATGTCTGGCCCTTGTATGGGCTATCCAGAGGGTCCACCACTACTTGCTATCTCAAGTCGTTCTACCTTTGGCCCGAATGGACCCATTGAAGTACCTTTTCGAGAAGCCGGCCCTCACTAGGCGGACTGCGCACTGGCAGCTCTTATTATCTGCGTTCGACATCACGTACATCACTCAAAAGTCGATTAAGGGGCAGGCACTCGTCTATCATCTTGCCGACAATCCTTTGCCAGATTATGAACCTTTGAGAATGGAGTTCCTCGATGAAGACATTCTGTTCATGACGAAAGACGATACTGAGGAAGCAGAAGAATCATGGATAATGCACTTTGACGGGGCGGCAAATGTCGATGGTGAAGGGGTTGGCGCCATTCTGATTTCACCAAAAGTATCCCACGTACCCGTCTCTATCAAGCTCAACATCCCTTGTACTAATAATATGGCCGGGTATGAAGCTTGCGCAACAGGTCTGCAGGCGGCTCTCGATCTGAATGTAACTCACCTCTGAGTTTTTGGCGATTCACAGTTAATCATATGCCAGACGAATGGTGACTGGAAGATGAAAGATGAGAAACTAATCCCCTCTCATGAACACCTCGAGGATCTGATAGCTTGCTTCCAAGATGTGACATTCTCATATGTCCCCTGAATAAGGAATCGCTTTGCTGATGCACTAGCCACTTTGGAGTCAATGATAGAAATCTCGTATGGTGCTGAGATGAAGCCGATCATGATCGAGCAAAGGCATGAGCTAGCCTTCTGCCTCTAGATTAAGGAACCTACAAAGCCTGATAATGAGCTACCTTGGTTCTCAGATATCAAGAATTTGCTTGAGACCCTAACTTTCCCTGAGGGTACGTCTAAGATGGACCGACGAACCATTCAATGTCTAACGGCAGGCTATGTCATTTGTGGGGAATGCCTTTACAAACGATCCTACAATAATATTTTGCTAAGGTGCCTTACAGAAAGTGATGCGATCAATATCATGAAGGAGATCCACGAGGGAGTATGAGGAGCCCACGTCAGCGGTCACATGCTCGCCAAGAAAATTTTACGGCAAGGATACATTTAGACCACTATGAAATCGGATTGCTGCAAACATATTCAGAAATGCTACAAGTATCAGGAACACTCCAATCTAATACACGCTCTTGTTGTCGATCTATATTGCATGACCACTCCTTGGCCATTTGCTACCTGAGGCCTTGACATTGTCAGAATGATTAATTTGAAAGCATCAAACGGACATCGGTTCATCCTCGTCGCCATTGAATACTTCACCAAATGGATAGAAGCGGCGTCATATGCCAACATCACGGCCAGTCACATCGAGAAGTTCCTAAGAGTAATATTGTGTGCTGATTTGGAGTATCCAAAGATATCATCATAGATAATGGCACCAATTTTACGAATAAGCGCATCCGAGCCTTCTGCGAGCAATACAAAATTATGCACCATCGCTCATCACCTTATCGGCTTAAAACTAATGGAGTCGTGGAAGCTTCGAACAAGACGGTCATCCGCATCCTAGAGAAAATAGTCGTCACCTATCGAGATTAGAGCGAGATGTTGACATTTGCTTTGTGGGCCTATAGAACATCGATCTGTACTGCTATAAAGGCAACACCATTCTCCCTTGTGTATGGAACCGAGGCCATCCTACCAGTTGAGGTTGAAATACCCTCGCTCCGAATCCTTATGGAATCAGGCTTACCCAAAGCAGAGAGAGAGAGAGAGATCCCGCTTTAACCAGCTAAACTTACTAGATGAGAAAAGACTCCTCACCTTATGTCATCCTCAGGTTTACTAGGGGTGAATCGCACGTGCTTACAATAAAAGTGTCCGCGGTTGATCTAAAGGTAGGAGACACTGTACTGAAGAAAATCTCCCCATCCCTCCACGTCGATCCAAGAGGGAAGTTCAAGCCGAACTGGGAAGGACCTTACGTCGTCCGAGAAGTGTTACCAGGACACGCCATCCGCCTTGCCACCATGGACAGAGATCTTCTTCCTGAGCCCATCAATGTCGGATACGTCCGACGGTTATACTCTTATTCTATCACGATAAGGTAAGTATTGGCGAAACAGATACATGACTGCTTAAGAACCACCCAAAAGAGGCCATCATTCCAAACACAGTAGCCAAAAAGCATCCCTAAAAATGATAATATCCTTTGCTACCCCATTTGAGCATGGGCCTTTCTTTCAATAACCCCCTTCCCCAAAAAAATGTGTACATATACAAAAAAAGGGAAGTAAAGTTACTATCAAAATCCAAAAAAACTGAAAAAGTAAAACCTCATAAAGAGATTGCCTAAAATGGAGCAAAAAGAATAAAAAAAAATATAGAAGAATCATGGGGCATCTACAGTAAAAACCCCCAAGGAAGAAAGTATGTTGAGAAAACTGAAGCCGTATAAAGGAAACCCTTTTAGCCTAGCATACCTTCAAATCCTAACCTAACCCATGGCCAAGCTACACCATGAAGAAAGCCCTCTTTTAGGTTTACAAGCAGTCATAATATCTGTTAAGTCAACACGAGCCGAGTTGTGAGACGACACCAAAACCCCATCCAGCCAGCTATGATGGAATCGACGTCTATGTCGTGGCTGTTGAAAAAAGAAATGAAAAAAATAAAAAAATAAATAAAAATACAAGCTCAAAGCAATATGGACGTGGTGAAAACCAGAAAGGGCGCTATGGGTAAAAACAGTGAGTTTGTGCAGACCAGGTGAAAACCCGAAAGGGCGCTTGGGGTAAGAGAGCTAAACCCATGGACGTGGTGAAAACCCGAAAGGGTGCCACGGGTAAAAAAGGAGATAAATAAAAAAAGAAGAAAAAAAAAAGAAAAGAAAGGTTTGCACTGATTGAGAAGATTGATGCTTGAGGAGCCCTCTTGGTTACTCTCTTTGATACCCTTTTTTCAGCTGGGCCGCTCATGTTAGTTTAAGACGGGTCCCGTCCAAAATTGTCTTTATGAAATTGCTTTATCAAAAGTATAACTCAAGGTAAGGAGAAAGGTTTAACTCAATCCAAAGGGATTAACGTTCTGGCCTTGGTAAAATCCAAAAACTCACTCAGGTTCGACTGCATAAAAGAGTTCGACTATGCTCAAAATGGAACTCGTTACTCCGTCTCACTGTCAAGGCATCAAAAAAAAAAAAGAGCCAAAAACAAAAAAATCAAGAAAAATTCAAATACCAAAAAATGTGCATATATTTCTACTCATTTCCATGTACATATTTCCAGCATTATATTTCAATCTCAAAAATGAAGAAAAATAACAAAAAATCTTCGAAAACAAAAATCTAAAAAATATCTTGAAATTGAAAATGTGTAGGTAAAAATTTACTTCTCCTTCTGTTATTTAGGATGCATTTTCTTTATATATGTATAAACAAAAAAAAGAGACTGACGTTTTCTTAAGAATGTGCAGGAACATCAAAACGGTCCGAAGCCTCGAAGCCGGCAACCTCTCGGCGATGGATAAATCAGATGAAGCACCTCACCACCGACGTCAGGTCTATTAAAAAAAAAAAGAGAAAAAAAAAAAGAAAATCATTGTGAAAAAAAAAAATTAATAAATAAAATTATAAATCTGTGAACTTTTTACACACAGCTACGCACTCGCGTATTTTCGATGCGATAAAATGTCAATATTTTACCGGCAACGCAGCTATGTAAAATTAATGTTCTAGGTCTAAGGTTCACCTTGGATCCATGGATCCTATTTCAAAGTAGGAGCAACGGTGTCAATTTTGGTCAAACAATCAATGCTTAGATTGGATTGATTCCACTACTATATCTTCGCCTTGATCGCTCCATATTTGGTTTCAGGTGAACTTGAGTGCCTTGTACTTCAAGTTCATCACATGATAATTTTGAAGGTGTAAACTCTTAGTCTGCACTGTCTGGGCGAGCGCCCTACGGGGTTTGAGGTCCGGATAACTCCGTCCTCTGAAAGATCCATTGTTGGATTGATTCCATCCTGTCATATACGAATCTATGTCAGACAACTATATGCAAACATGTATGCAAAAGGGCTCATTTCCTTTATTATTTTGCAGGCTCAAAACCTGTATTGGTAGCGGTATCCCTATAAAGTGTATGCCATGCATCTGGGTATCCGTATGATGGTCGTTTGTTCCCGTAAATTATACTCGGGCAGGTCCGGGTCGGGGCTTCCATACCTTTGCTGCTTATCGCCCCTAATAGGTGCATGTTTATGCATAGTTGTTCATTTGTAACTTCATTAATGACAGAGGCCAAGAGTGAGTATCCTTTGGTGGACACCCAATTCTGACCCGGTCTTTTCGATATCACATGAACTTGAGTACGTTGGCTTCAGTTTTGTCACAAACTATTGTGGAGGCACGGGCTCTTGGTATACATTGTCTGGGCGTGTGCCTCCTGGGGTTTGAGGTCCAGATAATGCTTGTTTAAAAAAAAAATGGAAAAGCAATCTTTGAAAAAAGAAAAAAGAGAATAAGAATAAATTTATGTTTCCCCACAGAGCTACGCACAAGCATAAGGCGGTAAAATGTCAATATTTTATCAGCAATGCAATTGTGCTATATTAAAGTCCTGAGTCTAAGGTTCGTCTCGGATCTTTGGATCCTGCTTTAAGGTAGGAGCAACGGTGTCAGTCCCGATCAAACAGTCAATGTTTCGATCGAGTCAACTCCACTGCTAAATCTTTGCGATGAGCGCTCTATTTTGGATTCATATGAACTTAAGTTTCTCAAGCTTCAGATTTTCCATTGGAAAAGGTCAATCGTTGGTTGAGACCAACCTGTTGAGAATGAGATTGCGTATTAATGAAACAATGTGCAACCATGCATCCAGAAGGGTTTATTTTCCCTTTATTTTCTGCAGGCTTAAAACTTGTATTGGCAGTGATATCCCTATAAAGTGTATGCCATGTGTCTGGTATCTGTATGATAGTCATTTTTTCCCTTAAATTATACCAGGGCAGGTTCGGGTCGGGGCTTCCATCGCCTTTGTTGCTTATTGCCCCTAATGGGTGCATATTTATGTATAGTTAAATGATGTTTATGATCATTATTGGCAAAAATCGGGATTGGATGTCCCTTTTGAGAGATGCCCAATGTTTGGTTGGAACTGTTCAAGGTAGTTGAAGTTGGATGCTCTAGGTCATGTTGATCTGGGGCGCATCTTCGAAAATAACATGTCCTCCCAAAAAGCGTTGTGACATCTATTCACTTTGCTCGGGCAGTCATGCTAAATAAACATCAGGATCGATGGGTTTGTCGAAAGACCTTGAACCCTGCGAATAGTCAGATGGGTCCATCAAATGCCTTGTTGGATTGGACGCAAACTGTGGAGCCTTGTGTCTGTTTACTTCGTGCCTATCTTTGAATGTGGGTCGATCACCCTCTTACTTACGAAGCTGTTGCATTCAGAATGAATCTTAAACATCAAATACCTTTAAATCATCTCGAGAAGCAAATGTTTGGCCTAACATACAGGGCTTTCGCAATTCGTTCCATCTCGGATATGCCTAATAATGTCGCTAAGCACTTGGGGACCGAATACCTTGAGAAACGAATGTTTAGCCTGACATCCGGGGCTTTCATTTTCTCACCATGTTACTCATCTGATGTTTAAAGTTTGTTCTAAATATAGTGGACCCATCAGTAATGCCTTGGGCCTCTTCGAATATCTATTTTCTTTGGCATTCGATCATTAGTGATCGGATACCAAAGAGGGACATCTGTAGACACCCAAATTTAGCTTAAGGCCTGATCGAAACATATTTTGAGAGAGGTGCATTTCTGAGCTTTTGATGACACCCTTAGAAATTACCCCAAACCCTTAGGAATCACCCTAGATCCTTTAGGAACCTACCTTGAACCTTTAGAAACCAATCCCGACCCTTAGAACCCTTTTCGAACCCTAAACCTAACCTTCCCAGGCAATGGATGAAGAGTGGTGCACTAGGACTAGCTAAGGTCTTCTACTAATTTCAAATTATATACCATTGGAAAGAAGACTTCTCCAGCTTTCCAACGAGCCATGAATTGCCTCAATCAGAGTTATATAACAAAAGTTACGGCATTTCAAACATCATACAGTTTTGTAGTGTACCCCACCCCTAGCGAAGCCAACTTCCAGGCTACTGTATAGAACTGTTTTACTGTACATTTGCCTCGGACAACTAATAGTTACTCCAGGCATATGAACAGTAACCTTTGGTTTTTGCCTCGAAAATCGAGATTGGGGTTTTACTTGTTGACCACCTTAATCTTTGGGGTATGCTTTGCTAGTTCTGTTGCACCATTTTAGTGCCTATTTGCAATCCATAAGTTCTTTGAAACACTAACCTATCATCCACCATTAGAACCACCTTCACACCTTTTCAAGCTTTCAAAATCATAGGAAACCTTAGATTAGAGATTACCTAAATGCTAAACCCAATTAGCATCTAAGTAGCCTCCTAATCCACCCATTTCCTATAAATAGAGCCCCCCTCCCCTTGGATTAAAGGTTGAGAAAATTACCTAAGAGAGAAAGAGTTTAAAGTGAGAAGATCTTTCTCCCTTTGGTGCACCATTTCCATATAAAATCCAGAATTCCAAAACTTCCTTCGAGTGATATTTCTCACCTTAGATCCCTTAGTTTAGGCACATGCTACCCATTTACCTTCCCTCTCTACCTCTTACGTAGCAAGTCTTAGAGGTTAGAACTCCTATTTCAACCATACAAGCCTTCAAAGGCTCATCAAAAGCAAGCCACGCAAGGCTCTCCTATGATGCTACGAGGGCCCGAGAGCTCCGGCTCTCTCCTTTCTTCTTCTATCTCTTATTTAGATTTTCCCATCCTCCCATTTGTGTCGTTACGCTGCCTAATTTTCGATAGGAACAGAGGGCCATAAATAAGATTTAAGGCTCATTTGGGAAGAGGAAGCTATTTCCTTTTCTTTTATTTTATTTCTATTTTTGCTATTAGTAGAGACCGCGTTAAGCGGGTTGATCGGGTGCCTAACACCTTCCCGATCGATAATCGAAGCCCCTACCCAAGAGCCTTTAGTGTGGACCAAATTCAGAGTCATAATTTTAGCACTTCGGTGCTCATAAAAATGAACTAGGTTTCTCGGGACACCAAAAGCTCCAGGTGGTAACTCTATATTTTCGTTAGAGAGTGCATCGTCGCGATGGAATTATCAAAAATCCCATGGTTGCACACATACACAATTGTATTTTTATATAAATTCATTGATGCTTGATATGATCGAATGAAATGTGATACATTTTGATTTAAACATGAATTATTATTTGAACTCTTTGCAATTGAAACCTTTGATCATTGAAAATATTCAAGAATTTCATTTTTGAACATCGTGTGTGAGTTTTGCAAGTTTTGAATCGAATCTAGAAGTTAAATATGAAGAAAATGTGAACTTTAAATTGAATCCAGATCGAATATGTATATAAATTTGAATTCGAATCGAACTATAAGTTAAGTAAATTGAAGTGGACCGCTATGGGCGGATTATAAGTATACTGTGAACCGCTATTGGCAGATTATCTGTGTATGTGTGGACTGCTATGGGAGGATTATATGGTACATTGTGGGCCGCTAGGACGAAATCAAACCAGCACGGCAGCCAACCATGAATCAAACTAGTACGGCAATCTCCGTGAATCCAATCGGCACGGCAGGATAACTGTGAATCGAACGGCCATGGTGGTTAAACCCATGAATCGAACCGGTACGGTGGGATATCCGTGAATCAAACTGTGTAAACTATGTGACAATGTGTAAGTTATGCAAGTGTGTGTGAATTGAACTGGCACGACAGTCTCCTTGAATCGAACCGGCACGGCAGGATATCCGTGAATCGAATTGTGTAAATTATATGACAATGTGTAAGACATGTAAGCGAATATGAATCAAACTGGAATATCCGTGAATCGAATTGTGTAATCTAAGTAAGAATGTGTGACACATGTAAGAATGCATAAAATATATAAGTAAGCTAAGTAAGAATGTGTAAGACATGTAAGTAAGCTACGTAAGAATGTGTAAGATATGTAAGTAAGCCATGTAAGAAAGAGAAGACGTGTAAGTGAACATGAGTCAAACTCAGTCAATCAAAGATAAGAAATATGCTTTTGGGTAAGAAATCAGTTTGGTTTTGATAAGAAAATGTCTTTGAAATCAGTTTGTCTTTGAATTCAGTTTTGATTTTTATAAGAAAATGTCTTTAAAATCAGTTGCCTTTGAAATTAGTTTCAGTTTTGATAAGAAAATGTCTTTGAAATCAGTTTCAATTTTCATAAGAAAATGCTTTTGAAATCAATTTCGATTTTGATAAGAAAATGCTTTTGACATCAATTTTAATTTTGATAGAAAGAAATGCTTTTGAATTCACTTTCTATTTTGAATATGAAAATTTGATCTTGTCTTTTAATCTATGCATGACTGATGAGATGTATATTGGTATTAGTTTTCTCTACTGAACTTAGACTGGTAGCTCACTCTAACTATACGTCACAGGTATAACACTTATCAGGACATCGGACTTGTAGATTGAGGACTTGAGGATTGGTAAGAATTTTGGAATCGTAGATTTAGTACATCGTGGACTTTGGTAAGTTCGGGCTTGGTACGTTTATGCTATTATACAAGCATTGTAACCACTGTTAGGTGATGGTTGGACATCACTGGTGGGTTGTTTTAGTTATGCCATACGTATTATCTGGAATACGCTGAAATCCGCTAGAATGCGTACCTATATCTCAATACGTGTTACCGTAGTCAATCCGCTGGAATGCATACGCCCATTCCCAATGTATCATCTTCGGGTATAGTGGGGCAACAGGGCAATTAAACACTCAAAATATTTATAGATTTGGAACGAGTGTGATGCATAAATAAAAAGGAATATAAATCAGTAGATTTTAGGATCAAGAAAAATTCTATCAAAGGTAGCCACGACGTGCGCGTTGCAAAGAGCTTTCCGAATTAGGGTCATTTGCACGATTCCAACACTTGTAGCAAAAGTTATGGCTAAAATACCGACACGCACCCAAAACTGCCCCAATTAGGAAAAGATCATGATTTTCTGTCAAAAAATTTTTATTTTATGTTTTTGTTCTATATTATTTTTATTTTAGAAAATAGAGGGAGTGACAAATCTGACCCTCTAGCTTCAATTGTCAGAAGAAATGTTGAAACATTGATTCGTTGCTCCGAATAAACCTGCAAAAGCTTAAGAAACGATGAAAAAAATTAAAAAATAAAGAAATATAAAAAAAGAAAGATAAATACTTATTTTCTTGAATTAATATAACAACGCCGACCCTTGGCAGAGGCACTAAAAATTTGACTTGATTACTTACATGTATCTTATTAAGTCTTAACCTATTACAAGTGTACAATGGAAATCATAGTACTAGCAAAGGATCGTTCTCACAGAGATCGGTTGAACTATATTAATTCAATTTTTCTGAAAACTTATACTTATCTTTTAAGATCCTAAACTACTGAAGACATATGAATAAAGAATGTTTATTAATCTAAATTATTTTAAGAAATATGAATAAAGAATATTTATTAATCTAAATTGCATAAAATAAATCCTAATCTCCAAACTTCAGATTATGGTCATCAATCACAATCTTCTGCTATCAGATATTTATAAAATTAAACAATACTGTTATACTATATATCAAGTTTCCTAGCATTGGTCGTCAATAAATACTAAAATCCTATCAATACAGATTTAATTTAATCAACAATTTCCTAAAACTTGGGCATCAATCAACTTTAGAAAACTGAAGATGGAAGAGTAAAAACCATTACACTAATCTGCAAACTTCAACCTGAGTCGTCAATTCAAATTAAAATTTGAAGATATTTACAAAGCAGGAAATAGAAGAAAATAAAATCTAAACTAGAAAGCAAAGTAAATATATCCTTCACCCCTCATCCATAGTCATCGATTGCTTCTGAGAAACTACAGATATCTACACTAATCTTTAGCACCCAATAGCAGTCGTCAATTATTTTTGAGAGACCTTGGATATCTAATCTATAAAGCAATAAAAATCTACTCTAATTTTGATAGGAAGGAAACCCAACCTCAGTCGTCAATTGATGCTAAGAATTTCTTCGATAATTATTCCTATACCAAGCCCTCTTATTTATAGATTATAAGGGGTCGGTTTACAAAACTTCTAATTCTAATAAAAGATTAACATATGGCTCTCTTTTACTGATTATCTATAATATCTGCACATCATCAACTTATTAGTAGCAAACTAAGTCCTAGCAACACTAAGTTAAGGGTGATAAAATGATATATTCTGTGAATGATCACACTCCCAAATTTACGCTTTGCTAGACCCTAGCAAACAAGGAAATATATACTAAGAAATTAAATTAATTGCAACTTTCGTAAGGACCACGATTGCATTTAGTAGATGCAACAAACCTTTAAACCCCTAGGTGATCTCTAGTTGAGAAGTTGTAGTTTCCTGAAGGTTTTCAGTGAAATTACCTACAAACTACAAATATTTTTATTTTTTTCAAAAATTAAAATTCTAAACTAATTTTGTTCACTAATTAAATTAAGTTTATCAAATTGTTCAATACAGAGTTTGTTACAATTTTTTAAAATTATCAATCTTTTATCCTCACTTTTCATTACAACAGTTATCTTTGATTATACTCCAATAATTTCAATTCATAATAAGCACAGAGTATATATGCATTAGTGAACAGTTTATTCTTCATAAATTTTTTTAAACTGCGGATTTAGAAAATATTTTTATTAAAAAAACTCAATATTCACATACTCTAAAAAAGATATCGAAACTTTTGGGTTCTCTCAGTATATTTTTCAGAAAAATTCAGTCGAAGATAATTGCAAAAATTTGATGAATCTCATAGAAAAGGATAATCTATTATATTCTTATGATTCCCTGTACAATCTATAGTATTTAATATCCATATCTCTACTAGGCTTATGCTTTTATAAATCATAAATCAGAAAGGTCTTTCCTTCAGCTTGTAATAGGGTTTTGGGTTTCAGAAGGTATCAAAGAAAGGTAGAAAATGATTCAAAGTTTTTCGGAGAATTTAGCTCTTCTTTTTCCTATCTTTTCTTCTTTTTCTATTCTACTTCAGTAAGTATCCATGAATTGGATAACTTCTTCCCATTTACTTCTTTTTATCTACATACATTCCAGTTCTTCAGTTGTAAAATTGTATTTTACGATTTTTTTCTTCTTTTTTGAAAGTTTTTTGCTAAATCGTAATCTCTTTTTTTTTTTTTTCAAAAATCATCCTTTTATGATTTTTCATTGCTTTCTCATATCATTTTTCCTTTTTTTTTCTTCTTTATTTTTTCATCTGTACCACTTTTAACATTCCCTTTATTTGTTAACTTATATTCCTTTCACTCCCTTTTCTTCCCTTCTTTTGCATTCCAAATTCTCAGAAATTATAAGGGTTAAAGGTAGAAAGCTTTAGGCAGTACATATGGTTAAAGGTTTATCAGATTTTGGTATAAAGAAATTTAGTTTAGGCTTCTAATATGAGTTGAAAGGGTAAGATATTTTCTAGGATTTTGGCTTTTTGGTTCTGATTAAAAAAACAAATGGCCTTAAATCATCTTTACGATTTAGTAGCATAGATGCCTTATTACTTTGATATTTCTAATAGATAGTTTTAGATAAAAAATCAGTTCCTCATATTCATAGAACAATTCGATTTTAAATTTAGCAATATGAGATTTCATAACAATATAGAAGTTCAAAGGAATTTTGATTGAATAGAAACAGTCTCTCTGAATAAAAGAGGAAATATGGCTCAAAATCTCATTGGTTTATAATTTTTAAACTATGGTCTAAATTTTTGCAGTTTAGATCAATCTATTATTTCAGACATCCATTCTAATACAGTGTTCACCGAGCTAAACATGAATTGTAACTATTCTATATTCTAATTATTAAACTTCTATTATAATGAATCATAAGTTTTCCAATATTTGAAATTTTTTCTATCATACTTCCTTTGTACTGATCAACTTAAAAACAATTGATTTTTTTATTTTTTTTACAAAAATAAACTAACTAAAACTACTAATATACTAATTATACTAAATAAAACTACTATTATACACAAAAATTATGTATCCCCCAAACTTAAATCGGACAATGCCCTCATTGGCACAAAAAAATAGGAGACACAAAAAATTATTTTATAAAATTATTGATATACTGATTATTTATTGAAAACAATCTGTTACCAGATATATACTCTCCCCCAAACTAGAAAGAAAATACCCGCCGCTTATTCTCGAAGTATCAATAACAAAAATGCTAGAAATATTAGTAACAATCATACTGTTAATAAAAAAATTGCAAATTAGTCAAAAGAAAGAAAATTTTATATATTAACTAATGAATATTTACAATGAACAGAAAAGAAAAAGGCAAATAAAAACTAAAAATTACTATAAGAAAAACTAATTACATATAAAGTAAAAACCTAGGAAAAATCTAGATAGATCATACCTGTGAGGTTCAGAATATAGTTGTGACAGCCTGGGTTTTCCTTACCATAAAATCCGTGCCGTCGAATCGTACACGTGATCCAAATTACAGCGATGTTATGGTACCGATGCACCACATCACCTCCTAACAACTCGATGTTTCCATCATCAATAACAGCAAGGGTCGAGCTGTCGCATAATGGTAAGCTCTCATGCTGAAGCAAAGTAAGCACAACGAAAGCAAAAATATAGAGGTACAGTAGAAACACAATCGACATAAACTATTAAGCAATCTATCCCATGTACAAACATCCAGAATAACCATAGTCCACCAATGAAGGCCAACCTCCAACTAAACAGTGGACCCAAAACATATAGTATTTAATTACATAACAAGATTCATTTACCGTTTTCTCTCTCCTCACAAAGACCCCAAAAATCCCAAAATATAAGTCGCCAGCACTAAGGGAAATGATGCTCAGGTAGGTCCTCATCCTCTTTTGTGGGATTGTAATCCAGGTCTTCTTCTTGCTCCGGATTCTGATCTAGCCTAGCTCCTGTAGCTGTGACGTATAGTCGGGAGTGAGATTCTTCCAAGCTCAATAGGGAAAATACATTGCTAAGAATCTTTTAACATTCAAGTTCATGTTTCTCAATGCATAAATAGAACTAAAATCCATACTTGCGTATTCAAATATCGAATGCGAGCTTTAAAACAAAACATATTCTTATGCTTTAACAAGTCAAATCATGCCAAGGAATAAATTCATGCTAAAACAATGCATATGGAGATTATTCATATTCATGTACAATCTAAACAAGTAGCAGAAACGGGTCATGAAGACATATAGCAAGACAATATTGAAATCAAAATGGATAGCATATCAGGAAGCAAGACATATTATATCACATGGTACTAGAGTAAGTATCCTATATTAGGGAACTGAGCAGTTCGTATTAGAAGCACAGGGTTGTGACCCCGGGGACTCCACCCCTCTCATGGAGACTCCACTCCCCTTACAACTAGCGTCGTCGGAACAAGTCACATGGAAATGCATCTCGTATTAGAGAACTGAGCAGCCCGCATTAGGAACACAGGGTTTTTTCCCCAGGGACTCCACCCTCTCATGGAGACTCCACTCCTCATTGCACATGATCACACATGGCATAAACACATTTCAAGTACATGCTTGATCGAGTAAACTACAGGAACAGGAATGTGGCAAGACAAGACAATGTGAGATTGAGATGCATGATCATGAATCATTTAAATAGGTATGCGAAATTCAAGTTGTAGTATGTGAACATTTCAAATACAAGTGCATATGTGTATATAAACCATTTGCTAAAAAATATCATCTATTGGGTATTGCATCATAAACCTGAATTCGAAATAAACATATAAGTGGCAAAGGTACTTTCCCTACCTCAAATGTCGGGCTTTGTGATTTTACACGCACGGATCGGGGCTAGACTCATCTCCAAAGTCTTTCATGGTGGGCCTAGAATACACATTACACATATCCTTAGACACCACATATGCATGCTAGTTGTAAGCCAACTCTCACGAGACACACTAGATTACACAACCCCAAAGCACCACAGAGCAGAGTATCTCGCTGCGGTGAGATGTAGGGTCACCATGGCGAATTCTCCAGGTGCCACATGGAGGAATAAACTCGCTGCGGCGAGTTTTTCCAAGAATGTTTTTTCTTTAGTTGCTCGCCGTGGTGAGGGCTTCAGGTGATTTCTCATTGCGGCAAGGCTCAATGTCGTCGTGGCGAGCATTCTCAGCTCTCCGAATTTCAGGTCTGTTCACTTGGGGTCCGGAGTCCATTTCGATGTGAAATCGTCTCATACTTACACCAGCATAGGCACAAGGTTATACTATCTTGCCCGTAATGACTCTAACCCCAATGCATTTTCGAGTCATGCTTCGAAGCTTCGAACATCAGTCAATTTAGTGTTAGGTTCCTCATATGCCTAATTTCTGAAGTTTCGAAGTGCTCGGGGCTAAAGAGCGACCCAAATCGTGTTTGTTTTGCACAATGTGGTCCTCAGACACTCGTGTGATAAAACAGGCACACGGATCGAGTCATTGTTCCACACGGCCAGCTATCACCCACACTCGAGTCTGATGTTTTTCCCCCAAATTAGATGTATGAACTCAATTTATTCAAAGAATCAAATCCACAAGTAAGGGATCGCGAGTTTACGATAATCAACTCTCGCATTCAAGGGCTCCCGAGCTTCATGTAAGTTTTCGCCCGCGAGGATGCTCTGGATCACACTGACCCTTGCCTAAAAGAGTTCCTGAATCGAGGATTTAGGGTTGTGGAATAATTTTCCTGCCTTAAGGGTCAATTTACTCAGTCTGAGGGGTCTGACTGTCAAGCTTGCAGCTTTTTGCAGTGGGGATGAGAGATGGAAGAAGCAGGAGTTCTTCCTCTAGCTGCTACTATCCAATCCTAAATCATCATGCATAGACTTAGCGTGCATGGGAATTAAATCGGCTGGTAGGTTCTCATGTAAATCTCCTACATCCCTTTAGGTGTACTAACTTAACCAAAGGCCATATATTTGGTCTTACACAGGTTGTGGTCCGATAGTCTAAGTGATGGATTTTGGCATGGATTTCATCAATTGGGTCCCAGTCATGGGCCTAATACCCAGGTTTCTAACAATTAGCTCTCACACACGAAGTTTAAGCATTTCAATGAGTCTAGTTCCAAAGGAACCCAATCCATGTAACTTAGCATCAGGTCATGACTGATGGTCCGGGCCATGGCTTTATAATATAATGGGTTTTATACAAGCCCCCCAACTAGTCGCTTCTACTTTATATCATTGACTAATAGGTCTAAGCCTTGGTGCTATCTATTGGGTCTCACCCACACAGCCCATTCGTCTACTGGCTTGTCTAAGCGTCCAGTTTGATTATTTGGCCGGATATGTTGGGTTCTCCGAGCATGTGACCATTGGACCAGTGTGGTAACGAGTCGTGCAGGGCCAGGTGTTACAGTAGTAAATCCATATGATCACTCGAGAACATAATATTGTACAACAGGAAGTATCTTACGATCGATCGTGTCTTACCACGATTTAAATCGTAACATACTTGCTGGGAAAAAAAATTCTAACTAAAGCAAAATAAAAGAGTTAGTTTACATATTTTACAGGATTTTGCTACGGATGAGTCGATAGCTCGATGGTGCCCATGAGTATATCAGACATACTCAGGGGTCTGCCAGTGATATAATGATCATTGGCCCTCCTTCGTCTAGAAAGAGAAATTCTAGGTTTCCATGTCCTCGCTTGAGAATTAAGAGGGGAGACATGAACAAAATATATGCTCTCCTCCATTTTTTTTGAGATTTTATAATACGGTGACGGTGCGCCGAAAGCATTAGAAAAGGGTAACCTTGGTATATATGGTACTTCGGTCACAATATTCAACACACTATCTTTATTATCTTTTTGGGGTCTATTTTCAATTTTTATTATTTTTAGTTTTTCTGGTGGCTCTTTAATTTCAGACTCACTCTCCTTGGTCTCAGGGACGATGACTAACATAGGCATATCCAGCTTGTTATCAACAGTCTTACCACTTCTTAAAGGTTGAACAACTAGAAGCTGTTCTATGGGAATTAATGTATCTCCCACAAAAACTTGTCCTCCCGGGTTACACACTGGTTGTAACTTTAACTGATTGCTCTCCCATTCCACCAATTGCATAGCTAGCTGACAAATTTGGGCTTCCAGGTTCGTAACAGATTGTGTGTGCGAATGTAAAACTTGAGAGATTTGAGCGAGTTGGGATAAATCCTTGAAACGTTGATGCTATTATTGTTGTAAATCTCTAAGGATTTCAACAATTGTATCATCAAATCTGCTCTTTGTGAACTGAATTGTTGCTGCTCATATGGCTGATATGGCCTCATGGGTGGCTATGCAACCGTGGGAATCGAGACCATCCCGTCGCGACGATGCGCTCTCTAACGAAAAATATAGAGTCATCGCCCGGAGCTTTCGGTGTCCCGGGATACCTAGTTCATTTTTATGAGCACCTAAGTGC
Organism: Chloranthus sessilifolius; assembly: GCA_021018995.1. NCBI lineage: Eukaryota > Viridiplantae > Streptophyta > Magnoliopsida > Chloranthales > Chloranthaceae > Chloranthus > Chloranthus sessilifolius. The sequence goes on along the minus strand of CM037591.1, from coordinate 42,218,760 downwards.
TAAAAATATGACTCTGAATCCGGTCCACACCAAAGGCTCTTGGGTAGGGGCTTCGGTTATCGATCGGGAAGGTGTTAGGCACCCGATTAACCCGCTTAACGCTGTCTCTACTAATGACCAAAAATAAAATGAAATGAAAGAAAAGAAAATAGCTTCCTCTTGCCCAAAAGGGCTTAGAATCCTATGTGTGCCCCTCCGTTCCTACTGAAAAATCGGCGGCGTAACGACACAAATGGGAAGATGGAGGGAGCTAAAAAGAGATAGGAGAAGAAAGGGGAGAGCTAGAGCCCTCGGGCCCTTGTAGCACCATAGGAGAGCCTTGCGTGGCTTACTTTGATGAAATCTTAAAGGCTTTGTATGGTGAAAAGTGGGGTTTTAACCTCTAAGGCTTACTAACTAAGAGGTAGAGAGGGAAGGTGAATGGGTAGCATATACCTAAACTAAGGGATCTAAGGTGAAAAATATCACTCAAAGGAGGTTTTAGAATTCTAGAATTTGCATGGGAAGTGTGCACCAAAGGGAGAAAGATCTTCTCACTTTAAGCTCTTTCTCTCTTAGGCCAAAATTCTCAACCCTTAAGTAAGAGGGGTGACTCTCTATTTATAGATAAAGGGAGGATTAGTGAGGGGTTAAATTCCTAATTGGATTAGCAATTAGGTAATGGGCAATCTAAGGTTTTTGTGGTTTTCTAGAGCTTGGAGAAGAGGGATTTGTGTTTAATTGGAGATGATAGGGTGCTGACTTGAATGGAAAAAGGGTGATAACTTAGGCTAATAGGGTCACTAGGGTCCTAAAGAAACACACCCTAGACTTTGGGATGGTCCACAAGTCAAACCCTCAATGTCAATTTTGGTCATTTTTGAAGGAAAACCAGGCCCGAACTATTGGAAGTTGAAGACTTGCATGGGCCCGGCCCGGTTTGCAATTTCCTGCACAAATCCGCATTTTTCAAATTGCCATAACGTTTTATGTACAACTCAAAATTAGGCGATTCTTGGCTCATTGGAAAGCTGGGAAAGTCTACTTTCCAATAGTATAGGCCTTAGGTTGGGAACCTATCTATGCTAATCTTGAAACTCCTCTTTTCATCAGCTGTTTTGGTTAGTTCGAAACTGGCTCTATGGGTCCGATTTTGTAATTTCTTGCATAAATTTGCGATCTTCATTCTGCCATATCTTTTGATGTACAACTCCAAATTAGGCGATTCTTAGTTCATTGGAAATATGGGAAGCTCTACTTTCTAGGCTGATTCCTAAGGATTCGGGATTGGTTTCTAAAGGTTCAGGATAAGTTTTGAGGGATCTAACGTGATTTCTAGGGGTTTGGGTTAATTCCTAAAGGTTCCATACATGCCATCAAAAGCTCAGAATTGCACCTCTCTCGAAAGGTATTTCGCTCGGGCCTTGGGCCAAATTTGGGTGTCTACAGATGCCCCTCTTTAGTATCCGATCACTAATGATCGTATGTTAAAGAAAAGAGACATCCGAAGAGGCCCAAGGCATTACTGACGGGTCCACTGCATTCAGAGCGAACTTCAAACATTAGGTGAGTAACACAGTGAGAAAACGAAAGCCTTGGGGTGCCAGGCTAATCATTCGTTCCTCGAGATAATCGATTCCCAAGCGCCTAGTGACATTACTAGGCATAATCGAGGTGAAATGAGTTGTAAAAGCCCAATAGCTGGGAAAAACGTTCGCCTCTCGAGTTGCAAAAGCCCGTTAGTCGGGAAAAATTTCCGCTTCTCGAGATGATTTGAAGGTGATTGATGTTCGAGATTTATTCTGAATATAATAGTTTCATAAGTAAGAGGGGTGATCGACCCACATTCAAAGATAGGCGCGAAGTAAACATACGCAAGGCTCCACAGTTTGCGTCCAATCCTACAAGGCATTTGACGACCTCATTGGATTATTCGCGGGTGCCCCTACTGAAAGCAGGGTTCGAGATCTTTGGGCAAACCCATCGATCCCAAAGTTTATTTAGCATGACCACTGGAGCGAAGTGAATAGATGTCACAACGCTTTTTCGGAGTACGTGCCATTTTTCTGAAAATGTGTCCTGGATCAACATGAGCTAGAGCATCCAGCTTCAACTATCTTGAACAAATCCAACCAAACATTGGGTGTCTCCCAAAAAGGGGCATCCAATCTTGACTTTCACCGACAATGATCGTAAACATCAATTAACTATGTATAACCATGCACCCATTAGGGGCAATAAGCAACAACAAAGGCGATGGAAGCCCCGACCCAGACCAGCCCGGGTATAATTTACGGGGAGAAACGACCATCATACGAATACCCAGATGCATGGCGTACACTTTATAGGGATACCGCTGCCCATACAGGTTTTAAGCCTGCAGAAAATAAAAAGGGAAATGATCCCTTCTGAATGCATGGTTACACATAGTTTGATTGACACATAGTCTCATTCTCAATAGGTTGGTCTCAACCAACGATTGACCTTTTTCTAACGGAGAATCTGAAGCTTAAGACACTTAAGTTCATATGAACCCAAAGATAGAGCGTTTGGCTCAAAAGATTTTGCTGTGAGTCGACTCGATCAAAACATCGATTGTTTGATCGGGACCGACGCCGTTGCTCCTTCCTTGAAGTAGGATCCAAAATCCAAGGCGTGCCTTAGACTTAAGCCGTTATTATAATGATAAAACATCAACACTTTACCGCATCAGAACACGCATGTGCATCGCTCTGTGGGGAAGCACAGATTTATTCTTTTTCTCTTTTTTCTTTTTTTTAAAGATTACTTTTTTTTTTTTTAAAGCATTATCTGGACCTCAAACCCCAGGAGGCGCACGCCCAGACAACGCATACCAAGAGCCCGTGCCTCCACAATAGTGTCTAACGAAACTGAAGCCAACGTACTCAAGTTCATCTAAAACCGAAATATGGAACGATCAGGGCGAAGATTTAGCGGTGGAATCAATCTGATCCAAGCATTGACTGTTTGACCAAAATTGACACCGTCGCTCCTATTTTGAAATAGGATCCATGGATCCAAGGCGAGCCTTAGACCTAAGACATTAATTTTGCATAGCTGCGTTGCTGGTAACATATTGACATTTTATCGCATCGAAAATATGCGAGTGCATAGTTGTGCGTAGCATGACAACATAGATTTCTTTTTCTTTTCAAAATGATTTTCATCATCATTTTTTTTTAGACCTAACGTCGGTGGTGAGATGCTTTATCTGATTTGTCCATCGCTAAGAAGTTGCCCGCTTCGAGGCTTTGGATCGTGTGATGTTCTTGCACATTCTCGAGAAAACGTCAGTCCCTTTTTTGTTTATACATATAAAGAAAATGCATCCTAAATAATAGAAGAAAAAGTAGATTTCTACCTATACTTTTTCATTTTCAATATATTTTTTTTTGGATTTTTATTTTTGGAGATTTTTTGTTATTTTTCTTCATTTTTAAGATTAAAATATGATGCTGGAAATATGTACATGAAAATGAGTAGAAATATATACACATTTTTTGGTGTTTGGATTTTTCTTGATTTTTTTTTTGTTTTTGGCTTTTCTTCTTTTTCTTTGTTTTTGACGCCTTGATAGTGAGACGGAGTAACGGGTCCCATTTTGAGCATAGTCGAACTCTTTCATGCAGTCAGACCTGAGTGAGTTTTTGGATTTTACCAAGGCCGGAATATTGATCCCTTTGGATTGAGTTAAACCTTTCTCCTTGCCTCGGGTCATACGTTTGATGGTGCGGGTTTCACAAAGACAATTCTGGTCGGGACCCGATTCGAACTAGCATGAGCGGCCCAGTCGGACAAGAGAGTACAGGAAGAGTAACAAAAGGTTCCTCAAACATCAATCTTCTCAATCAGTCCAACCCTTTCTTCTTTTCTTTTTTTTTTCTTCTCTTTTTTCTTTTTTCTCTTTTTTTTTATTTATCTCCTTTTTTTACCCGTGGCGCCCTTTCGGGTTTTCACCACGTCCATGGGTTTAGCTCTCTTACCCCAAGCGCCCTTTCGGGTTTTCACCTGGTCCGCACAAGCCCACTGTTTTTATCTGTAATGCCCTTTCGAGTTTTCACTACATCCATCTTGCTTTGAGCTTGTATTTTTATTTTATTTTTTATTCTTTTTATTATTTATTTTTTTCAAGAGCCACGACATAGACGTCGATTCCGTCATAGCCGGTTGGATGGGGTTTTTGTGTCGTCTCACGACTCGGCTCATGTTGACTTAACAGATATTATGACTGCTTGTGAACCAACAAAGAGGGCTTCCTTCAGGGTGTAGCTTGGTCATGGGTTAGGTTAGGATTTGAAGGTATGCTGGGTAAAAAGGGTTTCCTTGATACGGCTTCAGTTTTCTCAACATACTTTCTTCCTTGGGGTTTTTTATTGTACATGCCCTGTGATTCTTCTATACACATTGTTTTTATTATTCTTTTTCCTCCATTTCAGGCAATCTCATTTTGAGGTTTTACTTTTTTGATTTTTTTGGATTTGATAGTAACTTTATACACATGCATCTTTTCTCTCTCTTTTTTTTTTTTGGTATATGTACATGTATATTTTTTTTTTGAAATAAAGGCCCAAGCTCAAATGGGGTAGCAAAGGATATCATCATTTTTAGGGATATTTTTGGGTTACTGTGCTTGGAATGATGGCCTCTTTTGGGTGGTTCTTAAGTAGTCACATATCTGTTTCATCAATACTTACCTTATCGCGATAGACTAAGAGTAGAACCATCGGACATATCCAGCATTGATGTGCTCAGGAAGATGATCTTCGTCCATGGTGGCGAGGTGGATGGCGTATCCCGGCAGCACTTCTCGAATGACGTATGGTCCTTCCCAGTTCGGCTTAAACTTTCCTCTTGGATCGGCATGGAGGGATGGGAAGATCTTCTTCAGCACAGTCTCTCCTACCTTTAGATCTCGACCACGGACATGTTTATTGTAAGCGCATGCGATTCTCCCCTGGTAAACTTGAGTGTGACACAAGGCTAGGTGTCTCTTCTTGTCCAATAAGTTTAATTGTTCAAAGTTGGATCTCTCTCTGCTTCAGGTAAGCCTAATTCCATGAGGATTCGGAGCGAGGGTACTTCAACCTCTACCGGGAGGACAGCCTCGGTTCCATACACAAGGGAGAATGGTGTTGCCCCAGTAGCGGTACGGATCGACATTCGGTAGGCCCACAAAGCAAATGGTAGCATTTCGCTCCAATCTCGATAAGTGACACCATTTTCTCAAGGATGCGGACGACTGTCTTGTTCGTGGCTTCCACGACTCCATTAGTTTGAGGCCGATAAGGGGATGAATGATGGTGCTTGATCTTGTCTTGCTCGCAGAAGTCTCAGATGCGCTTATTCACAAAGTTTGTGCCGTTGTCCGTGATGATATATTTGGGTATTCTAAATCGGCACAGAATATTATTCTTGAGAAACTTCTCAACGTGACTGGCCGTGATGTTGGCATATGACGCAGCTTCTACCCACTTGGTGAAGTATTCAATGGTGACGAGGATAAATCGATGTCCGTTTGATGCTTTTGGAATAATCATTCTGACAACGTCAAGGCCCCAGGTAGCAATTGGCCAAGGAGTGGTCATGCAATAAAGATCAATGGTAGGAGCGTGTATCAAACTGGAGTGTTCTTGACACTTGTAGCATTTTTGAACATGTTTATAGCAATCTGATTCCATGGTGGTCCAAAAGTATCCCTGTCGTAGGATTTTCTTAGCGAGCATGTGACCGCTGACGTGGGCTCCGCATACTCCCTCATGGATTTCTTTCATAATATTGACCGCTTCACTTTCAGTGAGGCACCTGAGTAAGATGTTATTGTACGATCTCTTGTAGAGGCATTCCCCGCAAATGACGTAACCTGTCGCTAAACGTTGAATGGTTCGTCGGTCTGTCTTGGATGTACCCTCTGGGAAAGTTAGGGTCTCGTGGAAATTCTTGATATCTGAGAACCAAGGTGGCTCATCATCAGGCTTTGTAGGTTCCTCAATCTGAAGGCAGAAGGCCGGCTCATTCCTCTACTCAATCATGATCGGCTTCATCTCAACACCATAGGGGATTTCAATCATTGACGCCAAAGTTGCTAATGCGTCGGCAAAGCGATTCCTTGTTCGGGGGACGTATGAGAAAGTCACATCTTGGAAGCAAGCTATCAGATCCTCTAGGTGTTCATGATAGGGGATCAGTTTCTCGTCTTTTATCTTCTAGTCACCATTTATCTGACATATGATTAACTATGAATCACCAAATACTCAAAGGTGAGTTACATTCAAATCGAGAGCCGCCTGCAGACCAGCGGCGCAAGCTTCATACTCAGCCATATTGTTAGTGCAAGGGAAGTTGAGCTTGATAGAGACCAATACATGGGATCCTTTTGGTGAAATCAGGATGGCGCCAACTCCTTGACCCTCGGCATTTGCTGCCCCATCAAAGTGCATTACCCAAGATTCCTCTTCTTCTTCAGTATCGTCTTTCATCATGAACAAGATATCTTCATCTGGGAATTCGGTTCTCAAAGGCTCATAATCAGGTAAAGGATTGTCGGCAAGACGATCAGCAAGTGCCTGCCCCTTGATTGACTTCTGAGTGACGTACGTGATGTCAAATTCAGATAATAGAAGTTGCCATCGTGCGATTCGTCCAGTGAGAGCTGGCTTTTCAAATAGGTATTTTAATGGGTCCATTCGGGCCAAGAGCAGAACCGCCTGAGATAGCAAATAGTGGTGGAGCCTTTGAGTAGCCCATACAAGAGCCAGGCATGCTTTCTCCAAATGAGAGTAGCGTGCTTCATAATCAGTAAACTTCTTGCTCAAATAGTAAATGGCCTACTCTCTTCTTCCCGTTTCATCGTACTGCCCCAAGACACATCCCATCGAAACTTCCGTCATGGAGAGATACATCAAGAGTAGTCTCCCTGGCTCAGGTGGTACCAACACAGGTGGATTAAGGAGGCGGCTTTTAATTTTTTCGAACGCTGCTTGACAATCGTCGTTCCATTCAACGAGTGAATTCTTCCTTAGTAACTTGAAGATCGGCGTGCAGATTGGAGTTAGCTGTGTAATGAACCGACTGATATACTGTATTCAGCCCAGAAACCCTCTAACCTCTTTCTCGGTTGACGGTGGTGATATTTCAGTGATGGCTTTGAATTTGATTGGGTCGACCTCGATCCCCCTACTGCTGACGATGAACCCTAGAAGTTTCCCTAGCATAGCACCAAATGCACACTTCTGTGGATTCAGTCGTAGCCGATACTTCCTCAGCCTTTCAAACAGCTGCTGAAGGTTTACCAAATGGTCACTTTGCTATGGTGATTTAGCTATCATATCATCGACATATACTTCAATCTCTCGATGCATCACGTCATAAAATAGTGCAGTCATAGCTATTTGGTATGTTGCACCGGCATTCTTCAACCCGAATGGCATGACTCGATAGCAAAAGGTTCCCCAGGGGGTAATGAACGTTGTCTTCTCGCGATCAACCTCTACCATTTTGATCTGATTGTATCCTGAAATCCATCCATAAAAGAACGCATCCCGTGCTTAGCTGTGTTATCAACCAAGATGTCGATGTGTGGTAATGGGAAATCATCCTTTGGGCTCGCTTTATTCAAATTACAGAAATCGATACACATGCGGACCTTTCCATCCTTCTTTGGCACAGGTACGATATTGGCTAGCCATTGTGGGTATTTGGATACCATGAGAAACCCTGCATCGTATTGCTTGATTACCTCATCTTTGACTTTCAGCATCCATTTGGGTCGGAGACGTCTCAGCTTCTACTTGACTGGCTTCATATCAGGGTAGAGGGGTAACTCATGCTCGACCAAATCAGTATCCAGACCAGGCATGTCCTCGTACGACTAGGTAAAAATATCTTGGTATGACTGAAGGAAGTCGATCATGCTTTTTCTTTCCTCAGGAGACAGCGACGTTCCGATTTTGGTTATCCTGGGAACCTCCTTAGTTCCTAAATTGACGTCTTCGGTCTCTTCGACAATGGGGGTATGGCCATACTCAAAGTTGGCAAATTGGTCAAGGAGCTCATTGGGGAGTTTCTCGAAGGGGACATCCTCGTCCAGACTCGTGATCCCTACCTCTTCTTGTATTTCTACAGGGAAGGGGTCGATTTCATGTGGGACAGGCATTTTGATTAAGGCATCCTTTTGTGGGACATTTTCTGGAATTTTAATGATAATATTTTTAGACTTTGAATTTTTTCAATGTTTTTGAGATTTTGTGTTTTTTCCATGTTTTTGAGATTTTGTATTTTTTCCATGTTTTTGAGATTTTTGTTTTCTTCGGAGACGGATCCTTGGCAAGGCGGGTTGCTATATACACAAGGTATTGTTTGCCAAGGGCTTCTCTCACTTTTTATAGGTTTTTTTTTTTGGGAAACGGGTGCCAAATGTTAGGCCACTCCCCGCTTTCAGGGTTTAGGGCAAGGATGCCCAGTTGCGTACCTAAGGGGCCGCTTCTTTACCTGTTGGGATGGAGGGTGTTGACTGATATGGCTCATTGGAGTCAGCCTCCATCATATTGATCCCCATTTCGTCGGAGATCATGTCCTCAAATGATAACTCAATTTTGTGGTGATTCACCACAGGGGGGGTTTGTTCAGGTATCGACCGTTGTTCCTCAAAAAGGGATAACACAACCAAATCTATCTCCAGGCTGGGAAGGGTAATATGATTGGTGGGGTGAACTGGTGTTTAGGCTTGTGTGGGGTTAATCGGGTTTTCCCATTCCGATCAATTTTCACAACCCCAGCACTTATGAATGAGTTCCTGATGTGAGGCCTGGGATGGGGTTTCTCCTCTATATGGATCCTTTTAGCTTTCGCAGTTGCCGTTGCACGGACCTTCTCCTTGGCCTCTCTTACTTCTTCTTCGGTGGGCTTATAACCTAGCCCGAACCTGACTTTCTGACTGCCCTTAGCTATGACGGGTTCCTTCCTTCCTTCTAATCTGGGCCCAAGACCTCTTCCTTTTTTATAGCCCCACTTTTGGAGCATGGCTACTGCTGCTACCATGCCACCTCCGGTTCTTGGAATGATGCCCTCGATGAGCTCCAAGAGTGTTGCTGACACCTCGTACTAGAAACTGTGGAAGTCGACGTCCTCAGCAGTGTGTGGTACATCCAGCATATTGGGTTTTTCAATGCTATTGGTGGCCTTTTCTTTCCCACTGTGCCCCTCTCCGATGATTGTGATAATCTTATGCCCATATGTAAATTTGAGTTTCTGGTGCAATGTGGAAGGTATGGCTCCGACTTCATGTAGCCACGGGCGCCCCAATAACAGATTAAATGAGGATTTGATATCGATGACTTGAAACAAGATGGAAAAGGTCGTTGGCCCTATCAACAGCTCAAGATCAACTTCTCCCATTATTTCTCTCCTGGTATTGTCAAACCCTCTAGCGCTGGTTCTGGTGGGCCTTAACATGCACAGATCAACCCTGATCTTGGTGGTGGTTCTTAACGGGCATATATTCAATGCAGGCCCATTATCAATTAGTACCAAGGGAATAATCATATTTCCAGACTCAACTGTTATATTCAAAGATTTTGAGTGACTACCTCCTTCTCAGGTAAATCGGCATTAAAAAATGAAATGGCATTTGGAGCCATCACTTGACCAATTATCTGCCCGACTTCATCTGGGCTAACTTGGAGTGATACATGCGTATTTTTTAACGCCCCCATTAATGCTTGAAAATGGCATGGGGACGTCATCAACAGATCCCATACAGTGATATGGGCAGGCATTCTTCTCAGCTGAGTCTCCAGTATATGTTCTCGACTCATCTTCTGGAAGGGGTTCACCACGCTGTCTTTCTTTCCTTCGGGTTGGGCCTGTGCTGCAGCTGGTGCTTCTAGCAGCTTTGATATCCTCCCTCCCTGACCTGGTAACAAAATCTACTGCCCCTTCTCTGCTACTACTGTCGGCATTGACATCTATTTATTCGTAGCTTAGCGGGACCTGATGAGGATCATATGTGGGTCCTGAGAGCTGGAAAGGTATGGCTGTCGGTACTTGAGGTACTTGTACTATCGGCTCAGGAGGTGTGGGTAATACTTGATTCACCACGGTGGCAGCGGGTTGGGTGGAAAGATTGGGCCAAGTGGGGGTGGTGAAGCTTGAGGGTGGTGACATTGAAGGGAAGGAGGTAAAAATAGGCCATTGATAGCTGGTGGGTGCTGGCGGCAAATGGGGGGTCTAATGGGCCATTAGGTAATTGACTAGGGTGGAGTGGTTTGTCGGTGGCTGAACTGGGGGTGATGGGGTGGGTGCAGGCCATTGATAACTGATGGGTGTGGGTGTTGGATTGGGGGCCTGATGGCTTAAAGGGTAATCTATGGGGGTTGTGGTGTATGGTGGTAATTGAAATGGGGTGGGCGCAGGCCATTGATAACTGGCGGGTACGGGTGCAGGATTGGGGGCCTGGGGGCTTATAGGGTAATTGATGGGGGTTGTGGTGTATGGTTGGTATGCATTTACATAATTGACGGGTGTGGTAGACGGAAAGTAAGCCCGGAGATTCAAGGGTTCAAATTACAGGGTTAGGTTGGAGAAATATTCAGACAAATTTAGGGGTTCAATTACCCCAACATTCCTTTCTTCATCATTCCTCGACAATGGTGCCACATAATTCTCCCGGTCACTGATATAATCAGATGGATCAAATTTAAACTCCTCCTCTTCTATCATTCTGATGGTGGGTCTGGGACCTGCTCCTCCGGTGGGATGTGGGGGTAGTGGCACTTGATAAATATTAGCATGCTGAGAGGGTGCAGGGAGAATGATTTTCCTGGCATCGATCAAATCTTAGATGGCGTGCTTCAATGGGAGGCAGCGATCAGTAGGGTGACCCGGGCCCTGATGAAAATTGCAGTGGGTATTTGGGTCATAGTTCCTTGGGATCGGGTGAGGAGGAGGTTGTGGTTGGCGGATAGCCACTAATCCCTTTTCTACTAATAGGGGCAAAAGTGCACTCAATGATTGCCCCAGAGGTGTGAAGACTCGGTTGTAGCAGGCTCTTCTCTGTTCCAGGGTCATTTGCATTCCTTACCTATTCCCCATTCTTTGCGTCTGCTCAGGCCTAACAGGTGCTGGTGGGGCAGCCTGAAATTGAAACAGAGTTGTATTGTTATTGGGCCAGGTATTGACTATGTTCTGAACATTGCCCCCTGCTCTCTTCTCATTCCTTTGTTCTGAAAATCTTCTAACCCCACTGGGTCCACTCGGCATATTCTTATTCAGACACCCCTTCCTGATGGCGTCCTCGCATCGCTTAGCATTTCTCACCAAATCAGTGAAGCTGGTCTGCTGCTGATATACCAAAAAGTCTAAAATCACTGGCAGAGTGTTCTTTGAAATCATCTTTATCTGTTCATCATCAGGTATTATGTTCCTTATCTGAGCTGCTAATGCTCTCCATCACCCCAAATAGTCACTGAAGGTCTCGTTCTGGTTCTGCTTTAAATGGGCCAAGTCGGACTTACGCGGCTCGATGTCCATATTGTAGACATACTATTCATGAAAGAGATGCATCAAGTCCCTCCATGTTTTCATCATAGATGGCTTTAAAGATGTGAACCATCTCAAAGCCGGCCCGGTAAGACTCTTTTGAAAGACTTTTATTAGCAATCTTTCATCCTCCCTGTATTGGCACATATCCCCACAGTAGGACTTTAGGTGCATAATAGGATTGCCAGTGCCATTATATTTGTCAAAGGCTGTCATTTTGAATTTGGGGGGCAGGGGGACCTCAGCGAATAGGCAAAAGTCTGTGAAGTCCGTGGCGTGGATTTCAGTATCACCCATTTTCATAAACTGCTTCTGTATTTTGTCCAACTGTTCTTTCAGCTGCTCTGATTCTTTGGACACGGGAGCTGCTTTCTCGGCAGTTGGTTAGACTTCACTTTGGGCTATTAGGGGTGGGCAATTAAAGGAGGGTCTAGGCTGGTCAATTCCCCAACATAGGCTCCATTGTTTCTAATCTCATCCTCTTCATACTGCTGGTCGACATATTGTGCAATGAGGGTGGGATTCTCATGTTGGTGTTGCACGGATTGGATGGGAATGACATGAGTGGGGGTTAGGTGAGTCCATTGGGGATGAGGGAAGGTTTCTTAGATGATGGGATGAGTGAAAGTTAGATTTTGGAGTGGGGCCTGATGAAGCCATTGAGCATGGGGGAAGGCCTGGAACTGGCTTTGGGATGTTGGGATATGGGAGAGTTGGGACTGATGTAAGGCATAGGTTTGAGCTGGGTATGAGGGTTGTGAATGGGTGAAATTTTGGAGGAATTGTGAAGGGTATGGGTGTGAGGTTCCAAGGTTTTGTTGGGCTTGGGTTTGGGCTATGAAGCCTTGGGAGGGTTGGGCTATGAAGCCTTGGTCCTGATAGGTTTGGGCCATGGGCCCTTAAAAAGTTTGGGCCATGGGCCCTTGATGGGTATGGCCCATTGTCCCTTGGGGATCTGACCCATTGGGCCTTGGCGGGTCTGGCCCATTGGGCCTCGATGGGTCTGGCCCATTGAGCCTCGATGGGTCTAGCCCATTGGGCCTTGGGGGTCTAGCCCATTGGGCCTTGATGGGTCTGGGCCATGGGCCCTTGAAAGGTTTGGGCCATAGGCCCTTGATGGGTCTAGCCCATTGGGCCTTGAGGGATTTGGCCCATTGTGCCTTGATGGGTCTGGGCCATGGGCCCTTGAAAGGTTTGGGCCATAGGCCCTTTATGGGTTCGGTCGATTGGGCCTTGGTGGGTCTGGGCCATGGGCCCTTGGTGTGTATGGGCGAATTGGGCCATTGGGCCTTGGGACATGTGGGTAGTGGGGGTTTGGATGGTGTGTATGATGGGGGGTTGATGGGAGCCATGGGGGAGTGAAGCATGGAGATTGGCTAGGGTATGGGATGGGCTCATGGATATGGGGGGTGGAGGAGAGGAGGCATTTTGAGAAGCCTTCCACATGGAGTAGGCTTGGAACATCTCCTCCATCATGGTCATGGAAGGAGGGTTGGATGGAGATGGTGGATTTAAGGGGTGATGGGGTATAGATGGGATGGAGGTGGAGGATAATTGGGCATGGCCCCGGTAAAATTGGGCATGACCCAGGTAAGTGATGGAATATGGGGTGGATTGGAGGGAAGAAGTGGGGCATTGAAAAAGGAGGGTTGGTTGGGTATGTATGGGGATGATAAAGGGTAAAGTATTGGTGATTGGGAAAAATCGGGCATGGCCCTGGTAAAAATGGGCATGACCCGGTAGATGGGGAGATGTGTGGGGGGTTGGATAAGGCGGAAGTAGTATATGTGAATGAGGGTGGATCGGGCCTATATGGGGAAGATGGAAGATGAGGCATGGATGTGGATGCGGGAATTTGGGTGGATGAAAAATAAGGTATGTTGGATGGGTTTTGAATGGGTGCGGAAGGGAAAATGGGCATGGTTTTGGTAAAAGATGGGGAATTAGGGGATGGATTTTGGATAACTTGGGAAGTGGTGGATGGAAAAATAAGGGAGCCAAAGGGGCCAGAAATGGCAAAGGGTGATTAGGTGAAGGAGATGTTAGTTAAAATTTCTCCCGAATGGGAATGGGTTGGAGAATGTGGCGGGAATGAATCGGGATCGGCATAAGCCGGGTCCACTACCCACGACATCGTTTGTTGGCGGGTTGGGTACGGGTGCCTTGGATAAGGCCTAAAACATTTCCTCCTCCTTCCCCTATGGGATGATGGAGGGCAAGATGATGTCGTTATGCCGGCACCATAAAGACTCTAGTTTTTAGGTTTTTTTATTTTTTATTTTTTATTTTCTTTGAATTTTTATAAGTGAGAACAAAGGTTCCGAGGCCCTGGAGTTCCTTTCTCAGGTGGCTTTCGTACCTTAATTTAGGACACGCGGTGACGATTCCGAAGCACTTCGGAAGAATCAAAGGAAGACCTTTTATCTATTGAAGGCACAAAAATCGATACGGACAACCATATCCCCCGAGATGAGTCAAAGAGAAGTCTCCTTCTTTTGACCGGCGGAGGTGTATTGGGTGTCGGGGATGGAGGGGCCCAAATAGAGGTACTAAGACACTAATCGTGGGACTCAGGATGTGAAAAAGGCCACAAATCCGAACTGCTACCGTTCGAAACTACACAGCAGCAACTTCAGTTCGAGTTGGTCTCTAAACTGGTTTTTTTGTGGAAGCTGGGCTTCCGGGAATTGATTGATTTTTTAGTGAACAGTTCTCTCCTCACCGAACCTAAGGGATGTGAGTCCGGTATAACTTGCTAGCGTGCTCCCCAAGGGTTTTAAACTTTGTAGGAATGGGAACCCACCCGATATACCTCCAGCGCAAGCGCTTTCTCAGATACTAGGTGGGTTGGGACTTTTCTAGATCATCACCACTAGGGCTGCTGCCATACTAAGACCCGGGTAGTTGTATGTGTGCCTAAACCCAACCCTTTGAAAATCTATCCCGTAAAAGTAAATTAATTAAGTTCCCTATCTTGGTTCAATTTTAAAACTTTTCAAAGCTTTTTTTTATGAAAATTTTCTTAAGTTCAAAGAACGGGGGTGATGATCCCGTGCCGCCTCTACAAGCCGGCGTCCATTGTTAGGATATAACAAGAAATAAGGAAAAATGACGGGGCCAGTCAAGCGACTAGGCGGAAAATAGAAAGTGCTGAAATTTAAAATCGAATCGTAAAGGTAAGTAAGAAAGGTGCCAGTCAAGTGACTAGGCGAAAATTGCTGAAATTTAAAGCTGAAACGTAGGGGTAAGTAAAAAGGTGCCAGTCAAGTGACTAGGCAAAAATTGCTGAAATTTAAAGCCGAAACGTAGGTAAGCAAGAAAGGTGCTAGTCAAGTGATTAGGCAAAAATTGTTGAAATTTAAAGCCGAAACGTAGGGGTAAGTAAAAAGGTGCCAGTCAAGTGACTAGGCAAAATTTGCTAAAATTTAAAGCCGACACGTAGGGGTAAGTAAAAAAGGTGCCAATCAAGTGACTAGGCAAAAATTGCTAAAATTTAAAGCCGAAACATAGGGGTAAGTAAAATGACGTAATCAAAGGGGTGAGTAAAAAAACACAGCAAAAATACACTGTAAAAATAATAATAATATATTAGCAAAAATAAAAAATAACAAGGCCAAGTTCAAGGGGAAGCTCTATAATCTACTCCCTAGTAGAGTAGCCATCTGTGCAACCGTGGGAATCGAGACGATCTCGTCACGACGATGCGCTCTCTAACGAAAAATATAGAGTCGCCACCCGGAGCTTTCGGTGTCCCGAGATACCTAGTTCATTTTTATGAGCACCTAAGTGCTAAAAATATGACTCTGAATCCAGTCCACACCAAAGGCTCTTGGGTAAGGGCTTCAGTTATCGATCGGGAAGGTGTTAGGCACCCGATCAACTCGCATTAACGCGGTCTCTATTAATGGCCAAAAATAAAATGAAAAATAGCTTCCTCTTGCCCAAAAGGGCTTAGAATCCTATTTGTACCCCTCCGTTCCTACCAAAAAATCGGCGGTGTAACGACACAAATGGGAGGATGGAGGGAGCTAGAAAGAGATAGGAGAAGAAAGGGGAGAGCCGGAGCCCTCGGGCCCTTGTAGCACCGTAGGAGAGCCTTGCGTGGCTTGCTTTGATGAGCTCTTGAAGGCTTTGTATGGTGGAAAGTGGGGTTCTAACCTCTAAGGCTTGCTAACTAAGAGGTAGAGAGGGAAGGTGAATGGGTAGCATATACCTAAACTAAGAGATCTAAGGTGAAAAATATCACTCCAAGGAGGTTTTAGAATTCTGAAATTTGCATGGGAAGTGTGCACCAAAGGGAGAAAGATCTTCTCACTTTAAGCTCTTTCTCTCTTAGGCCAAAATTCTAAACCCTTAAGCAAGAGGGGTAGCTCTCTATTTATAGATAAAGGGAGGATTAGTGAGGGGTTAAAATCATAATTGGATTAGCAATTAGGTAATGGGTAATCTAAAGTTTTTGTGGTTTTCTAGAGCTTGGAGATGAGGGATTTGGGTTTAATGGTAGATGATAGGGTGCGGACTTGAATGGCAAAAGGGTGATAACTTAAGCTAATAGGGTCACTAGGGTCCTAAAGAAACACACCCTAGACTTTGGGATGGTCCACAAGTCAAACCCCCAATATCAATTTTGGCCATTTTTTGAAGGAAAACCAGGCCCAAACTGTTGGAAGTTGAAGACCCGCAGGGGCTCGGCTCGGTTTGCAATTTCCTGCACAAATCCGTATTTTTCAAATTGTCATAACATTATATGTACAAGTCAAAATTAGGCAATTCTTGGCTCGTTGGAAAGCTGGGAAAGTCTACTTTCCAATAGTATAGGCCTTAGGTTGGGAAACTATCTATGCTAATCTTCAAACTCCTCTTTTCATCAGCTGTTTTGGTTAGTTCGAAGCTGGCTCTATGGGTCCGATTTTGTAATTTCTTGTATAAATTTGCGATCTTCATTCTGCCATATCTTTTGATGTACAACTCCAAATTAGGCGATTCTTTGTTCATTAGAAATATGGGAAGCTCTACTTTCCAATGGTATATGCCTTAGGTTGGACAACAATCCACAAAAATCTTACCACTCCTCTTTCTAATCGTTGTTCAGGGGGGTTCGAATCGTGCCCGGGAAGGGTTCTAATAGGTCTGAGAAGGCTATGGTTGATTCCTAAGGGTTCGAGATTAGTTTCTAAAGGTTCGGGATAAGTTTTGAGGAATCTAAGGTGATTTCTAGGGGTTTGGGATAATTCCTAAGGGTTCCATACATGCCATCAAAAGCTCAGAATTGCACCTCTCTGGAAAGGTATTTCGATCGGGCCTTGGGCCAAATTTGGGTGTCTACAGTGGCAGGTAGGTATGTTGGAAATTTTGGTCCGAGGGATATCTTGGATGAACAATAGATGGTCATTGTTGTTGGCCATTTGTAACACCCTGGATTTTGCTGGCGTTGAACCGTTGAATTTTGACAAGGATACGATTTGCTTTGACCTATTTGACTTGGTCAAGTCGTCGATGACTATGATGGGGCCTCTGACCCATCCACCTTGATTTTGGGTAAACGCACCCAATATCCAAAATTCTGAGGACCGATACATTGAATCGAAAACCCAACCCATAAGAGGCACAAAATACAAACTCGAGAAGTTGACACCTTTAAAAAGGATAAAGAACACCCATTTAATTATTGTGGCATCCCAACATAGGAGGCACCCTATTATTTGAATTTAGGTGTGACACCTCCCTAAGGGTACCAACCATTAATCTAGAACCCTTAAGGGGTACTCATCTTTTGATTATTATAAATCACACCAAATAATTCACTCGTTATGGGTAAGATCGATGGTGATGATCTAAAGATCACTATCAATATTGGTGATTGAACACCACCCATCTGATGTGCCATCATAGGGTTGGTCAAACATTTGACCTAAAATTGAAGGATCTAGATAAGCCACACACACACACACACACACACCTGTCAGAGATTTGGTTGTTGGTGGGTGGCCCAAGTATTGAGGCCCATTATGTATATTGGGCCTAGTTCATTTTGAGATCTTACAAAGGCCTGATTTTTGAATCTTATGAACCAACACCTAGCTCCGTGCAACAGCTCAGTAACAAATTATAGTTGTGGACCATCACCCATACACTAACATTTGTGTGCAAGTAGTACAGTAGAACCAGCCAGGGATAGAGTTCCAGCCTATATTGGATCTGACCCAAGGACAGAGGCCCGGCGGGTATAGGGTCTGGGTGGAGACCTTATGAGGACCATATTTATAATCCTATGAACTAACACCTAGAATTTCATATTTTGCAACCATCATCCATAGCCCTAGTGTGAATGGGCCATAAACTACAGCAACCCCCTTTAGATATAAAGCTCACATTACATGTATAAAGTCGTACGCCAACGTTGTGTGTATAGACTAAACACTAAATTAAACCTAGCCATTTCCCCCTGTTTAAAACCCACTCCCACGCCTAAGACTGATGCACACTTTGTTTGACGACAAGGGAGAGTGAGGGAGAGAATAGAACTCGTCCCCTTCCTATCTCTCTTGAACCCCAACTACTTGAGCCTACCTCCGCCATCGTCTCCCATAGGAAGATCTCGGCTAGTTCGACCGTCACAATCGACTCCATTGAGATCTGTGATCGAATCAAATGAATGAACACAAAGCTACGTAACAAAAACCCCCTTCGATTCTGATCAATTTGAACCCCGCACTCGAAGAATCTGTGGAGGTAAACATCTTAAACTCGTCTCGTAAAACTAGATTTTCTATGATTAGAGTTCGATTAGTCGATTCTCGGATGGCGTGCAACGAAACCCGAGGATCGGATGCATGCAAGCATCAGTTTGTTGATTTCCCTGATCTACGATGTTTTGGACCTTGCATTTACGAATTAGAAGGTATGTTTCATGGATTAATTATATATTATTGTTTTAGTTTGATTAAAACACTTTGGGAATGGTGTTGTCGAAGTTCGGGGAAGAAGACCCCATTTCGGGAGCGTTAGAGTTGCAGGAATTTATGCTCGAGCGTGCCTGAACCCCGCTCGAGCGTGATCCCACTTGAAGCCTATGCTTGAGCAGAATTTTTAGGCCAAAAACTGCTCAGGTAAAACACGCTCGAGCGTACCTGTTGGTGCCACTGAATCACACTCGAGCATACATGAATCCCGCTCGAGCGTCCATGACAGCCACTCGGTATTTTGGCCATAACTTGTTGTCCCGAACTCCAATTGGTGCAATTCTTAAGGCGTTGGAAAGGGGACAACGAGCCCTACAACTTTTATAAATTAATGAATTCATTAATCAAATTATTTATAGGCCAAAAATTAGGGGCAAATAGGGACAAGTTTTACATGGTCTTACGTTCACGCGAACTTGTCCTTTTCGCCCTAGTTTTGAGAAAACTTTAAGAATTTTAACATGTGTGATACATAGTTATTAACATGTATGTGTACAAATGCTTCATGATGTAGGTTAAGGTTTGGAGGCATCTGTGAGGATTTTTGCACCGTTTTACGTGACCTAGCGTGATTTCGCGATCGAGGTAGGGGAAACTTTCTCAATCAATGACATTTTTGACTTGAATCCATAGATTCATATGTTGTGTTTAATTTGAATAATGGTAATGCTTTCGACTATTAAGAATTTGATTTTTGTGTGGATACTTGTGTTGCTTTGTCTACTTCGTGTGAAAGTATGCTTATGTTATTGTGTGGGGGGAAATCAATTGAAAACAAAGTAATATAAAAGAATGGATTCAGCACAACCAAAGTAATCCTAGACCTGCAAGATTCAGGGTCTATTGTAGCAAGTTTTGATAAGTAAGAATTTGTCGCACAGAAAAAATGACCAAGAGCCCAAAGTGGGCTCTAATAGTAGGCCTCCTGATTTGACTACAGATCTGACAATCCTAAAAGAAGGGAGTTGGGTGTCACGACTACACTAAATTTACACAAAAATGGAAATAAAGTGCAGGCCTATCCTAAAGAAAGGGTTGAGAAGAAGATGGTGGTAGTGTGTGTCATAATAAAAAACAAAAATTATGAGAAGTAAGTAGGTTAAGCTAGAATTAAAGATACAGATATGTAACTCAGATTTAGTCTGTCTCTGTAGTGCTCCTTGCTAAGACGCTATTAAAAGCCGCAACAAGGTATAAGCTTCTAGTTTAACCCATGCCATTTGGGGTGCTCTTAGGGCTATACTCTGTCCACTATAATAATCATAGGATATCTGATAGAGTTTGTCAAATCCCATTAGTTAAACCAAAAATTTGCTAGTCGAATCCAGAAGAGTGGACTGATCATTTCCCCAGCCACTGGACCAGCTCTAGGCATGAATACTGTTGCAGGACTATGTAATGCCAGTGCTACAAGCTCTCAAGATCTACGCATAGACCTGGCTGACATTAATAGGTATTTCAACCCATAAGATCCTAAGTGCTTTGCTAAGGCTTACTGCTCACTAGTGCCCGCAAAAAGGATCATGCAACAGGTTTAATAAGGCCTTTAGCTCAGCTGGTCACTGCTACAAACAACATCCAATAACTCAGCCTCAAGTTGTAATTACTACAAGAGATTAAATCTAACATCTGATATTGATTAGGTAGAATAAAGGAGAGTCAGTTACTATACAAACCTCCTCACAAGGTTCTAGAAGCTCATGTGCAGGGGAGAAGAATCCGTCTCAAACATGTAAATGGACACAACTTTAGGGCTATACTCTGTCCACTCAAATGGTCACAGGGTATCCCATTGGTCTGTCCATCCCACAGAGGCCTGAGAAAGAACATGAAAACTGCTACAACCACCATGGTCTGCAGGCCTCCGAGCTCCCTAGATCTCACTACAGATCCAGCATTACTTTCCATGTGTCTATCAAATCAAGGAAAATCAGATGATAAATAAAAGACCTACTAGAAACTAATTGGGTTAGTCCCAAATACATGGATCCTATAGACATCTAAAGAAACCATAAGATCTATAGATTTGATTAAGCATTAAAATAGTAGTTCATTGATAACAGCAAAACTTATAATGAATTGTCTCCTGGCTGCAGCCCATACACAACTGCTCGTCCAAGATCCCAATGTATATAAAAATTTATTACAAAACTGAAATAAAACTAAACCTAGCTGCTTACAGGGGGATTAGCCAACAAGTGCTGAGCAAAGAGAGAAGAAAAAAATAGGAAAATAGAAGTGATCAAACCCTAACCCTAGCCTGCTAGAGCTCTCAGCTGATAGAGGTAAAGGAAAGATAAAAATAATAAACTCTTAAGTACAACTTATATACTCTCTGAAAACGGCCTTGGCTCTTAAGAGGTTAGCCCTAATTTTTTTCAGTAGACGTGGCACTGTTACAACCCTTGAATGCCTCGAGACGTGTGCCTCAAAATCTACACCTCGAGAAATGTGCCCTAGCCTTGGGAAATTCACAAAAGGTCCTTAAATAAAATTGAAAAGTTGAGAGCTCGTGCTTTACGGGGCTGGGATTTGCTTTTAGCTCATTCGCACAGTTGCTTTGCCTTCGTAGAGTTGGCTTTGGCTAATGGGAAGGGCTCATTCACGCAGTAGAACTTTTAGTGAATCACATAGTTGCTTCGCATCACAGTACTGTCACAGAGATAATCTAGAGCACCAGGATTTCTCACACAATAGAGCTTCAGAAGCTCTTTCTCGCTAAGTACTCGCGCAAGTGAGCTCTTGCGCTCGCATAGTAACTTGTAAGGCTCCAGGGTGCACGAGATCTGTGCAAGAGGAATTTTGGGCATCGCTCTCATCCAGGACCATGCGAGAACTACACGAGGTAACTTTTGGTTCTTTGTGCATATGAGCTTGCAATGTTCTACGCGCAGCTGCTTTGGGGCTCGATCTTTGTGAGAGCTTCACAAGGGCAGATTCTGAGAGTTTCAAGCCGCGAGATCTTGGCGATGGCTTTACAACTCGCCTCTTGATTGCACGCCTTATCTCCGTGAGGGCCTCTTCCACAACATCTTTAGCTTTAAGAGGAAGCTCCTCAACTCTGCGAAGTCCATCTTTTACTGCTCTAGTGCATTACACTTGTTGCTGTCACAGTCTCCTCCCTTCTCAGCTAATCTTCATTCATCTGCTAGATTGGTCAATGATGATCAGCAACAGTGAGTCACCATGGTGAGCACTACCAAGGTGTTCCATTAGGCTTTGGCTCAGCTATCATCTTTACTTGTATTCTCCCTCTCTTTTGGGCCAAAAAGCAAGGATTTTACATTAAGCTGCATATTTTATTACCAACTGTAAAATATACTTAACACATATTTATTAGTGGGCTTCAAGGTCCATCAAAGGCTAGGTTAAGAGGTAAAAAGTGGTACTTTTCAGTGAATAACATACCCCTAAACCTAATCTTTGCTAGTCCCTGAGCAAAGGTAAAATTAAAACAACTATTCTAAGAAATTGAAAAGCTACTTTCGTAGGTATCACAAATACATTTAGCATATGTATCAAGCCTTTTAAACCCCTAGGTGATCCCTAGTGGAGGAGTGAAGTCTCCTGATGGTTTTCAGTGAAGATACCCACAAACTTGTCAATGAAACAATTAACAAAGGTGCAATATCATCAGGTCAGCTATCAAGAAACAGAGCATCAGTTCACCATTGATTCAAATAAAAATGTGAGGAATTTGGATATGAAAAGCGCAAACGTTTAATCATCACAAACTCTACCTGAGTGCACATCTTTTCCAATTAGCTCACAACAAAGGGGGCAACACATGTATGTCCGCACTAAGCTCATCATTAATTCAAAAATTAAGTTGTAGGCTATGCCCAATACATTCAACATCAGACCCACTGCTCACCAGGGCATACTCTCACAAGGGACCTTGAGGGTTTCATTTTCTCTCAAGCTCAAGAGCAGTTACAGCCCCCAAATGGGTCTGTAAGCATGAGCATAGGCAAAGCATTTAAGTCCTGGCATCATTGGCATATCCTCACCATAGATTGGACAACTCCTTTTCTCTACATGACAACTCATTCACTTTGGATCACAAGGTCTTTTAACTGGATTGTGATGTGGCTTATGAAGTGGGTTATAAAGAATGTAAGGTTGAAAAGGGGTTCAAAATTTGAGAAATCAATAGGTGAAGGAAGTGATTCATGACTTCACCCCTTTTTAGTTCAGTACCTTTCATTTTCTTTCAAATTTTTCAGCCTTGAAGTGGCCAGTTTCTCCTCTTCATTCTGATTTTTCCATTGAACTTATCGTCTTGATTCCTCCCTCACTCCACTTCATTATTGTTTTTCTTTCTTTTCTTGTATTTTTCTTTCTATTTTTATTTTTGTTTTTATTTTTGTGACTTGCCACCTCTTCCCTCAACTGCTATACTACTCTACTTTAGGTATCTCTTCTCCATTCACCCAATGTTGATCATATCGTGTCCATCTTTAGCTCCTTCTCCTTTACCTTCTGAATTCTCGGAGTGAGGGTAGGTTTGAATCAGGTCCATAGGTTTAGGTACAAGTACTCAGGTGTATTTTGTAGAAAATTGGGAGTTAAGGCTCAACAGGTGTGTGCTCAAGGGTAGTTGAAGGATTTGGCCTGTTTAAGCTCAAACTGTCCAAGAGAAGGCCTTGATCCTTTCCTAGGTATCATGAGTGCTGTCAGTTGCTTCAACTTGGAGGTGCCTAACTTCTAGTGAGGGCATTGCCTCAGCCAGTCCTTAGAGCTAGAAAATTGCCTCAGTCACTCTTCAAAGGAAGGCAAAAAAATTTTGTAGGCCCAACTCTCACTAGTTATGGTCTTCCATTGAACTTTTAAGTATGTCCTTACCTTTTTCTCTCTTTAATGATTCACTCAGTACTTATACAGGTGAGTTTAGTTGGTGTTCACATCAAGAAAAAGTTAAAACTTAAAAGATTGTAATGCCTAAAAGTCTGCAAAAGTTTTAAATTTCTTATTTTTCTAATAATTCTTAGGTAAACATGGTTCTGTTTCTGTCTTGCTCACTTGCATCTGCTACACTTAGGTTAACTATTTCATTGGCAGAGCTTGCCACACCCCCAAACCTATGAGGAGCAGTGTCCTCACTGATTCAAAGGTGAGATGTGCAGCAAGCATAAAACGTAAAAATTAACAAAACAAAAACTACAAAAGAGAAAAATAACACATAATACATTAACAGACACAAACAAAAAAACAAAAATGAAACAAAGAACAAGTACACAAAAGTAACAAAAAGACATTGCATTATATTAGAAAATGTATGTCAACACACTACTCCTAACTCAAAACATGTGCAAGCATCAATTATCTAAGGGTCAGCTGCTTCTTTCTTAATTTTAACCCCCTTGCCTTTATCTTTCTTCTGTTGTACAGTTGGTGGTGGGGGGACTCTCCCAATTGCGACAGCTAGTTGCCTCTCAAGGATTTCAGCTTTCTGTTCAGCCAATTCAGCTCGGCCAATAAGGAGTGCCCTGATCTCCTTGGAGGCATTCAACCTTTTCTCTAAGGCATCAGCTCTCAATTTTTCTATTGTAGCAGCCATTTTTTCTTATTCAGCATTGAGCTTTTCTTTTGCAGCTGAACTTTCTTGGGCTTTGTAAAGATGCAACATATTCTTCCAGCCCTTCCCAATGTCCCTTAGCAGCTGCTCGATATCCCATTTCATGCATTGAATTTGTGCTTCATAGGATGTCTTAATAGTAGTCATTCCTTTAATAACATCCTGCTTGATGTAAGGATGGGACTGCATTGCAAGAAGGAGAGTGGAGTATAGAGGGCTGGGAAAAGAAGAGGCAAGAACCAAGGGGAGGTCCTCACTTGAAGAAGGACCAACCGAGAATGGCAGGGGGGTGCTTGGAATTGGTGTGTGGAGGCTCAGGGTGGGGCTCCAGATCAGAGTCTGTTTGGATGGATTTGGAGGAGATGGGTTTTAGATCATCCACATCAGTCATATCATTAGAGGTAGCTACAGCAGGTGGGGGTTGCTTCTCTCAATAATTCCTTCTTCTTCTTCCTCTTTTCCATCATTTTTCCACTAATACCCCACTACTTCTTTCCACTTTGTTTGGGATTCAGTGGCACTGTCTCCTCCTCACTTTTGAAGGGGTATTTCCCATCCTTCAACAGTAGAGTAATCAACCTGCAATAGGGAAGGGCATGTGGTTTCTTCTGTACTTTCACCTTCTCACACAGGTCCCTAATCCCTTCAAACACTAACTTGGTTGCATCCAAGTAGTGGTTTCTGTGAAATGAAATGAGGGCATCGGCTATGGGGGGCCTCCTCTCTTGCTCGTGACCCGAGCAATAAACATTCTTCCTCAATATTGCATCCATGAGCCTCATATTGGGGTGCAGATCTCTCTTCCTGACCGAATCCCCTGAAGCCATGATCCCTCCAGTCAGTTCCCTAGTTAATTCTATAATGGTGGCAGTCAGGGGAGGTCCCGAGCCAAACTTAGGGTCATACCCAGCTGGTATCCCTAGTACCCTTGCAATGTTAGACTGGTTAAACAACGTTTTGAAATTATCGATCAGTAGCAGCAGTGCTGGGTTCCCACCATCACTAGTCTTCAATATCATATTCTGATAAAACAATCTGATTAAACTTGGGAACACCAGCTACATTGAGGGTCTCAACAGTGGCAGCAGAGTTGCCTTAGTCAAATATTCAATGGAGGCAGAGGTCACTGGTGGGTCCTTAAAATAGGCTTTGTCAAAAATAGTCTCAGCCTCCAGCGGGATTCCTTCTACAAAATCATTGGGGACCCTGAGGTATTCATTACTTACTTCCTCCTCAACCTCAGGGGCCACAGGGGTAGCAGTCTTGCCCTTTTTCTGCTTCTTCTTTGATTTTTCAGAGCAGTTTCTTTTTTTCCTTTAAGATTGAGGGGGCAACACCAGGTGTGGGCACCTCAGAGGTCTCCAATGTGGAGGCCTCTGCAATCCTTATGGATTTCCTAGTGGCCACAGGGCTGCCACTAAGAGCAGGGTTCAACATAGCCGCCAATGTATCAATGAATTTTGAACTCTTGGCCATAGGTGCTCTAGATATCAAAATCAGGGTTCACAGACCTCAAAGAATGCAGATTACTCTAAATAGGCACCAAAATAACACAATTTGTCTTCTCTCTCTAATTTACTAAAGCAATCAAAGCACAGAGGGAGAGTTACAAAGCTTACCCAATGCGAGGTAGGGTTCCACTTAGAAGTGTGCACAGTGGCTCAAATCCCTCCAAGCCGTGCTCGAAGTAACCAGGAACAGCCAGGGAGCAAAATGGTAAGAGGAAAAGCCTTTAGGTGGAGTGCTCATGGGTGTCTTTCATTCCCTCGAATATGATTTGGGGAGCATCAATGTAATGGCCCAAGGAGAAGGAATAGAGGGCATCAGCTATGGGAGCCCTTCTCTCTTTTTCTAATCTCCTTTGCAATCACTGGAATGGTGGCAGTCGGTGGTGCTCCCAAGCCACACTCAAGGTTATAGGTGGCTGATATACCTAGGGTTTTTGCTATTCCAGCTGGGTTTACTAGCATTTCAAAGTCATCAATCAAAACTGGCAGAGCAGGGTTTCCATCATTACCTGTCTTGACCTTGATGTTCTGATAGAACAGCTGCACTAGTCTAGGAAAAACTAACTGCAAAGGGGGTCTGAGCAGGGGTAATAGGTTGGCCTTAGTTAGGAATTGAATGGATGCAGCAGCTAAGGGTTCTTCCTCAAAGAATGCCTTATCAAAGGCAATCTAAGCCTCCAGTTTAATGGCAGCCACGAACTCAGAAGGAGTTGTCAGTTGGTTAGGCTCCTCATCAACCTCCTTGCCCTTCTTCTATTTTTTCTTAGATTTCTTAGGGCTTTTGGAAATAGGGGGTGGTCTCTGGCCCTCTTCTTAGGTGGTGATTTCTTCTTGGGAATAGGGTCATCAGAGGCAGCAGCAAGCTCAGTGGCCTCCACAGTGTCTACCTCTGTAATCCTCACAAACTTTCTTGTGGCCACGAGGTTGTCAGTTGGTTGAGGGTTCACCAAGGCAGCTAGACTACCAATGAATTTGGAGCTCTTAGCCATGGTTATACAAATTCCTAAAAAATTAGGTTTTTAAATTCAAATCTAAGGTAGCTCCCAGTCCACTAAGGTTACGTCACAAAGACTCCTCAAAAAATTCTAATCAAAGTAAAGGAACTACTAAAGGAAGATCACAACTAGGGAGAAATAGAGCACTTACCCTTATAATCTAGGGTTTTAGTTGAAACGCTGCAAAGTGAATCAAATCCTGCCACACTAAGTACAAACTGGTCGGAAGCTGATGAGGAGCAAAGTGGTAGGAGCAGGGTGAATGTGCTTGAGTAGAATGAGCAATAAAGGGGAAAGAAGGTAAGGGAGAGCTCGGAGTGTGCACTGGAAGTTAGGGCAAAGAGATACGATAATGAAAAATGAGAAAGTCAAGGGGTATAAATGGGTGAAACCCATGCCTCATGAGGTTCTCGTGAAGCAGAATACATCTCGCGCAGCTGAAATGGAATCTCACGACAAGTATGTTTACACAGAAGAAAAGGCCTCAGGGGGGTTTAATTTCAGTCACACTTCAGGTGTTTCACTTGCGAGGCTCTCGCGGAGATGCAAATATCACGCGAGAAAGCCAAAAACTGCTCACGAGGGTGAAATGCAAGCCACTAAGCTTCGCGACAAAGCTAATTCCAACACTTCTCAGTGCCTGCACACTGGTTTGCACATCCAAACTGTCATGCACCCTACCATTATGCATCAACACCCAATTTCTTCACACTCATCTATTGCACCTCTAATAAACTCATGCCCATTGATAGACCAAGAAAGTCCAGCAGATGAAAGAAGCATAGATGTGAGTAGAGAGAGCTGAAACAATAGCAACTGCATAGCAGCAGAAGAGCAAATGAACTAACTCACACAGTTGAGGTGCAACCTCGCGTGGCTGAAGCTGCGCTAAGTGGTGAAAAATGCCACTTTTCACCCTTTAACCTGACCATTGATAGACCTGTGAGCACACTAATAAGCCTCTGTCGAGTGCATTTTGTATACAGCAATGAAAGATGACACTAATGCAGAAACCATTCAAGAATGCCCAAAAAGGGGCCATCTCTCAGCACAGGACAAACCCAGCAATCGCACACCAGAGGGTAGAACATCACTGGACCCTTGCAGCGCGTGGCTACAGTAGGGCAAGGCGAAGGAAGTGAAAATAGGCTGGAAACATCCTGTCGAACGGTCACCTGAAGACTTCGATAGGAGCTGAAAGTAAAGAAAGGAGGAATTCGTGCAGTTGAAAGGGTTTCGATAGGATCTGAAGGCAAAAGAAGGATGGATTCGTGTGGATTGAGGAGTTCGATAGGATCCAAGAACCAATCGAGCAGTTGAAAGAAAGGAAGAAGCCATCCTATCGAAAGCCTGCCTAAGGTGTAAGGGGAACCTATCGAATGGTTTCATGATCCTATCGAAATGATGGCATGCAGAACGAAACCTATCAAAATGGTTCTCCAACCTATCGAAAAGGTTCTCCAACCTGTCAAATGCTCCAGGCCCAGGGCTGAGAATGTTGAAGCTCTAAGAGAAGGCTCATCCTATCGAAACCTATCGAAGGGATCTGAGAACCTAGCGAAAAGACCAAAAAGCTCCATTTGAACCTGTCGAAAGCTTCCTGAAGCTGTCAAAATTATGTGTAGAACTTCTCAAAAATTCTGCTATGCACACGCTGTGACTTGGTGACCTATTGCACGCAACTCCAGGCACTTAGTGATCACCACGATGGTTCTAGAAGATGCCCTAGGAAATCTTAACCGACCCACGTGCTCTAACAGAACCCTAACAAACTCTGAGGACCTTCTAGAAGGGATTTTTTATGGGAAAAATAGAGGAGAAAGCTATATATAGAGACCCCCAATTGCAATTGGGGGAGATCGAGATCTGAGCCAAATTTTAGAGATTAGAGCTTGCAGAGAAATCCTATTTTCCCTCTTTTAATCCAACAATGGTTGGCTAATTCCCTTTGAGTAGCGAGGAGAGAGGTTAGATTTGTAAGTGGGTAAGGTTAAGAGTGCTCTTGTAGGTTCCCAGCTGCACAGACTACAGATCTGAGAGTATTTCCATTGTAGAGTGATTTTGATTATAATGTAAATATTGTTTTTAATGCTTTAATTAGGTCTAAAGTTCCTTTAGTTTCATTTGGTGATCGATCAGATTTATATAGAGGAGTCTGTAGATCAGCTCACCCACTTAACTGGTAGGCCTCTTGGATACCATCCGATCTCCCTGGATCTTGTACTCCTGCAATTCCCTGAGTCTGTGACCTTAGAATTGCAGCATCTGTAGTGGTTTTAATTGTTCTAATTGATGCTTTAGCTTTGGAGGAGATCCCTAGGATGGTCTATGACCATTAAAGTGGACAGATCATAACCTTAAGATTAGTCCAAGCTCAGGCTCCAATTGGATTCGTCTACTACAAATCCATGGATCAGATAAAGTCTATAGGATGATCTGTGACCATTCAAGTGGACAAATCATAGCCTTAAGACCAGGTGGATCCTATGATTTGGAGTGGAGCCTTCAACCCTGCAATTGTGCTTATAGCCAGTTGAGGGAATTGTGTGCTTTGAACCTCTGTAGCATGATTAATCAAATCTGATTTCAGTGAAGACCAATTTCCAAGCTACTCTTCTCCATTTTCTGCTTTTTATTATTTTCCCCTGCAAGATCTAAGTTCCCAAACTCGATCCAAGTTAGTCTATATTTAATTTTAGCTTAGCTTAAGTGACAATCCATTTTAAACCTCTCCCCTGTCTTTTAGCTAACGTAGCATTAGTTAGGGTGCCAGATCTCATACAGATCTGGAGATTTATCATATTTTTGAACCAACCTCCCTGTGGACATTCCCTTACTCACCATCTTTTTAAAACTTGCTACAACAAACCCTGATTACTTGCAGGTCTGTGTGAGTGTAGTCTGCCTAGTTTTATTAGCGAATTTAGACCCTCATTTGAGGGAAGGCAAACACCCCAACAAGTTTTTGGCGCCGCTGTCGGGGAGGTGTGTTTAGAAATTGATAGATCTAAGTTTTGTAGTTGTTTGTTTAAATTTACTAACCGCATTTGTGAGCTTTGTTGTTTTGCAGTATTTTGTGTACATTTCATCAGATCTGAGGTTGCCAGTGAGAGGAGAATTGTGCTGAAGGCTGCTCTGTAGTTTGCATCCCTCTACTCCCCTTTTATTTTTTAGATTTGTTGCTATTTTTTTTAGAGTAGTTAGCCAGTTTGGTTTATTCTACTTGTTGTGTTGAGGATCTATTCTGCATTCAGAATTTGAGTGTTGTATGATTGGTAGGAGAATTCTCCAACCTCTGATTATTCCACTAAATCTAGAGGTTGAAAGATTTCTCAGATCCAGACCAACTGCACCCACATCTGTTGTAATTGACTCTATAGAAATGGGTGAGCAACAGCAGCCTAGAACTCTCAAGGAATTTAATGCACCAGGGGTTTACAATTCCCCCTTCTACATTCAATTCCCAACTGCTCAAGGAAACTATGAAATAAAATCATCCATAATTCAAATGCTGCCCTCATTTCATAACCTGACTAAAGAAGACCCCTGCAAGCACATTGATGAGTTCTTGGGACTATGCACTACATTTAATATCACAGGTTTGGGGGAGGAGGCCACCAAGATGAGACTCTTTCCTTTCTCATTAAAGGACAGAGCCAGGACCTAGTTTTTCATGCTTCCACCCAACAACATTCAATCCTGGAGTGATCTCCAATGTCAATTTCGGGCCAAGTTCTTCCCCATGTAAAAAACCAGCCAGTTGAGGAAGGGTATCATGTCTTTTTCCCAAGATCCAACTGAAGATTTTCATCAATCCTGGGAGAAATTTAAGGAACTCCTAAAGAAATGCCCCCATCATCAAATCCCTGAATTGTAACTGATTCAATGCTTTTATCAGGGAATTGATTCTAAAAGCAGAGACATGATAGATGCCTCCTGTGGTGTTACTTACCTCCATAAAACTGCTGAGGAGGCATGGGAGCTCTTTGATATTATTAGTGAGAACTCTATGCAAAGGGAAACCTTGGCTAGAGATCTAGAGCCTCCTAGGTTGTTGAAGGAAAATACTTCAAGAGGGAAGATATATGAAGTGGGTGTGCCAAGTGATTTGGAAAGGAAAGTGGACAACCTAACCCTGAAATTTGATAGGCTGATGGGAGCAATGCAGTCACCTGTGGCTGCTAGGGTGGAGGAGGCATGTGACATATCCCAGTCCCCTGCTCACTTTATTGAAGATTGCCTATCTGCTGACCAGTTTCCTGATTTTATAACAGAGCATGTGGCTGCAGCTCAGTCTTATGGGCAGCAGCCTGCTATTGGGTATCAATGGAGAAACCACCCCAATCTGAGGTGGAGACAAGATGCATACCCCAGCTAGCAGTAGCAGCCCCAGCAGCCCATGCCCTACAGAAATGCTCAGCCCTATTGAGAAGGTTATGTCCCAAGGCCTCAGTATCAGCAACCCATGGCCCAACCTGTAGCTCCTCTGATGCAGCAATCTGCACCCCCTCCAACTGTGAGAGCATCTTCCTTTGAGGAACAAGTTCTGTCTTCACTGCAGAATTTGAACTTCCTAACCCAAACTATGCACTCTCACAACCAAAGCATCAAAAAGATAGAAGACCAACTTGGTCAGCTGTCTGATACTTTGACTAGGAGAGAGGGAGGAAGGTTGCCTAGCCAACCACAGGACTACCCACGAAGACAGTTTGTAGTGGGTGAAGTCTCCTCCACCTATGAGGAAGGCAAATCTGCTACAACTTTGAGAAGTGGTAAGCTAGTGGACAACCAAGTGGGTTGTGAGCCTGTGAGGAGCTTGGAGGAAGAAAATGAAGCGATTTCTGCAAGAACACAACAAAGACCACCAGTGGTGGACCTGAAGGAGCAACCAGCTGAGAATAAAGAGGATACTGAGGATCCTCAAGAAAAAAAAAAAAAAAAAAAGAAAGAGACCCCATTGGCTAAGGCTCCAAGTAAGGGAGCAATCCCACATCTGCCATTTCCTAAGGCACTACAAGCACCTTCCCCTTTTGATAAAGGGCAAGGTAAAATAAAGGAAATGATGCAGACTTTCAAGCAAGTAAAGATCAATTTACCTTTACTTGATGTAATTAAACAAGTCCCAGCTTATGCCAAGTTTTTGAAAGAACTATGCACCCATAAAAGACAATCTAGGATACACCTATCTAAGAAAGTCTTTTCAGCAGAGAAAGTGAATCAAATTTTGTCGATTGCAACCCCAACCAAATTTCAAGACCCTGGAACCCCCACTATCCCCTGCATCATTGGGGATCACACCATTGACAAAGCCTTATTAGATCTGGGAGCCAGTGTAAATTTGCTTCCATATTCACTATATAAGAAGCTGGGTTTGGGAGAATTAAAACCCACACATGTGGTCCTATAGCTGGCTGACAGATCTGAAAGGAAACCCATGGGGAAAATTGAAGATGTGTTGGTTGGAGTTGACAAATTCTTTTATCCTGCTGACTTTTTGGTGTTGGACATGGAACTAAGCAAATGTGCTTCTTCCATACCTGTGATTCTAGGCAGGCCCTTTTTGGCCACTGCCAATGCTCACATACAATGCAGGATGGAATCATGGAAGTATCATTTGGAAACATGAAGGTTAAGCTGAATGTGTATAGCACTGGCTATCAACCCTCTCCTAAAGAGGCTTATTTGTCCATTAATGCAGAAAAATAAAAAGTGATTCATGAAAATACACATTGGTTGTTGCAGGACAATGCTTGGTTCACAAATGGAAAACTACACTCAGGAGAGGGACACTAGCTGAGGAAAGAATCCATGAAAGGTATTGATTACACAGATGCTGTGGATCTCCCAGACCCTCCGGATTAACCCTAGCAGTCAGTATGTATCTTATGTACCATACTTTGCATTTGTTTTAGGTTTTTACTTTGCTGTTAGTTGATTGTTTTTTTTCTTTCTTGCAATAATAAAAAAAAAAAAACTGCCATGCTTAATACTAGGCCATCATTTCAATATTACCAGTTGTCCTTAGATAATGGGAGCTTGGCCACAAGGGAAACAAAATGTAGAGCAGCACAGCAGACGAGCTTACTAAGTGTTGAAGCTGAGAGTGCCCAGAAACGCAGCCGTATTTGGTTTTTGGGAGCTTTCGATAGGTCAAGTTCACTTTTTCACACAGTGATTTCGACAAGATATTTGATGGTTTCGATAGGCACTGAAGCCTGTCGAAAGGATGGTTCCACCTATTGGGATCCTATCGAATCATCCCTCTTGAAAGCTTCGTCAGCTGAGCTTTCGACAGGACGCATAAACCTATCGAAACCATCCAATGCATCCTATCGAAATCGTATTTCACCCCTTATATACCTGTCGATAGGACATTTGCGCCTCGCTCCCTACCCTTTGCAAAACCCTAGCTCTCTTCCTCTCTCTTTTGCCTCCCTCTTTTTTCGCTAAATCCTCCCAGAGCCTTCAGCCATTCAGTCTACCATTTTGTACGTGCATTGAGCCTGCACAGAGGAGCATTGTGCATATGATTTTGGAGAATTTGGAGTTGTGTATTGCGATATCTGTTAAACCCTAGGAATTTTGGGATAAGTTGCCTTCCCACCGCCAATCTGTCGTTGTCCCAATTGTTAACCTCTGAATTCCAGTAAAAGTTGGTGAGTGAACAATCCCTGAGAGTCAATGGCGGAACTTGAGGAAACCCTAGCAAACCTACTCTGAAAACCAGCTGCTTCTACCCCCAAATCTTCCAAGAAATCAAAGCTAGTTTCCAAACCACCTGTTAAGAGGAAGCTCTCTGAAGAGACACCCAAGCAGGCCCCCAAAGCCAGGAAAGCCAAAGCAGTAGAGATTCAGGAGCCTGTGGTGGAAACACCCTTAGTGAGAGTTGCTCCTACAGTAGAGCTTTCAGCTGGGTTAACTACCCCCAATGAGTTTGTGGAGAATTTGAGTCTTGTCCCTGAGACAGATTTTAATTTGACATACTTTGCTAACATTGGGGAGTGTCAAGGGACATTGGAATATTTGAAGAAAGAAGGTCTACTACCCCTGCTTTCACCCTTGAAGGAAAATGTGTACCCCAAGTTGGTGAAATTGTGGTACCAGAACCTGACAAAGAAGGTGGTGCCTGGGGCTGAGGATGTACTAGAAATATTGATTGACGACTAGCAGCTAATTGTCGATTGCAGAGACATTGGGATGGCCTTGGGAATCCCATATCAATTTGACTCCACCAGAGCTGAGGGAGCACCTATAGGGGCCTACATTTAGGGAAATGGCTAAACAACTTACTAACGGAATAGTGGGCTCTGGTGAATCCCTGATGAGAAGAGACCTCCATCCTACCCTCAGACTCATTGATACCATTTTGAGGAAAATTGTCTGTCTTTGGCCATTTGCAAGAGAGAAGGGCCCCATTAGTGGATGCCCTATACTTCTGTTCAAAGGGACAATTTGTGAATGCACCTAAGCTGATTTTTAAAATAATGGTGGACGTCAATGACAAGGTGCTGAAGAGACAAGCTTTTGCTAAGGGAGGAGGTCTGCCTTTCTGCAAACTCATCACATGTCTGCTCAAGACTAGAAAGTATGTGATCAAGCGAAATGAGTCAATGGAGAAGCTGACCATCAAATTGTATGGAAAGCGAGAATGGTCCACCAGCCTCACTTTGATTAAGAAGAGTAAGCCAGTTGGAATGGAGGAGGCTGAGAAGGCACCCACTACCAGAGGAGCAGATCTCCCTGCTGAAATACCCTCATCCACCCTTCCCTCTACCATACCTGTCCCATTACCCACCCCTCAAACCACATTGCTCTTTCCCTTTATATCAGTTCCTCTTCCAATAGACCCCATTCCACCCACCACTCAGGTTTTCCCACCTGAAACCCTAGACCTCCCACCATTTTCAGAGCCTACCCCTACCATACCATCTCCACCTACCGACCAACCTCCTCTGTATACACAGGGTGTGGACCAGTTCACCACTGCTGGATTCACCGCCCTCATGACCTCCATTGTGGAGGATGTGGCTCATGAATACACCCCACTTTCTAACTCCCCACACCCTACTCCCCCGCACTTTAACCATGCACCCTCCTCTCCCTTCCATCATGTACAAACACCTGCCCCTTCTACCCCCACCATGCCTGACACCCTCACTCAAATTCTATCCCTCCTCCAATTCATGCAATCCCAATTAACCATCAACACCGACAACCAGACCCTCATGAGCTCATACCTCCACTCAATTCAATCTGCACTTATCCCACCTCTCCAGCCCCTCAACCCTCTCACATATTCCCTCCTACTTCCCGTACCTACCTCACACCCTGCTGCTGCACAATCTGAGGAGGTAGCAGCACCAGCCCTCCCATACTTTCCTCACCACCAGCCACTTTACCCTCATCACCGGATCTACTTGCCTCTGTAGAAGCTAAATCCCTCCTACCCCCCACCACCTCCCCACCTGTGTTCCACGATGCCTCCACCCAAACTGATCCATGGGAGGATCTAGTCCTCTCCAACCCCTCCCTTCATCAACTACACCCCTGTCCTTGCTGTTGGTTAATTTTAAGTGCTTGCTACTGACTTTATTGGAGACAGTGATAAGAATGGGGTGAATGGAAATGAATGAAAGGTGGATTGAAAATGACAGAGCAGCAAACCTAAAAATATGCACAGTCCTGCAAGATACAGGGCCTGTTGTAGCAAGTTTTGATAAGTAAAAGTTTGTCCCACAGGGAAGTTGATCTAAAGCTCCAAGGGAGCCATCTTTAGTAGGCTCTCCAGATCTGGCAATCCTAAATGGAAGGGGATTTAAGGTCACTATATTCTAAATTCTAAGGTAACTTACTATCTAGATTACAGAAAGGGTTAAGAAGGATGGTGGAGTGAGAAAATAAATATAAAAGGGTGAGAAGTATGTTATTAGGTACAAATCTGATGGGTCTTGTAACTCAAACTCAGATCGGTTGCTATAGACATCCTGTCCAATGGCTACATTATCACCAAAGAGGATAAAGAATCCAACTCACCCCTGTGCCATAGTTCCATCCCTTATGGTTATAACCTATCCACTTAAATGGTCATAGACTATCCAATAGGGGAACCACAATCCAGAGATGGGTCAGAACAAGCTTACCATTGTAGGCACTACTTCATCCAGGCTATAAGCTCAAGAATACATAGGAACCTCAACTTCTAAAGTTCTGTGTGTGGGGCTAGGCCTACAAAGTGCACGAGCCTGGACACACAGGACCAGCAAGAGTTTGAGTGCTAGCTTTTAAGCATGGCTGATCACTACTTTAGAAAGACTGCAGTGATCCAGTAACAAGCCTACAATCTCTACAGCCAACTCAGATCTACAATCTGATGGTGGATCTATTCAACTATATGGGAGTCTGTCACTGCACAATCTCTCACAAGGCTACAAGCACAAGTGCAAAGAAGAAGAATCTGTCTTAGTTCCATGAATTGGCCTCACCCTAGGGCTATAATCTGTCCACTTGAATGGTCAAAGACTATCCACAGAGGCTATCCTCCTCACAAAGGTCTAAGACAGAGTAGGAACATTGCTACCGCCACCATGTTCACAAGGCTATAAGCACAAGTTCCCATGGGGATTCAGATTTAGTGGGTCCTGTGGTGGGGGAAGGCCTGCAAGGTGCCTAACCTGGACACACAGGTCACTTAGATCTAAATAGTACCTTAGAAGCAATCATCCATTGCTTACAAAAAAAATTAGCAATGGAGGATCTCAAGGCAGCAGCCTTGTACAGCACAACTCACAACAAAAACAACATCCCATACATGCAACAGATCCTATTACAAAAACTCCATTAAAATCTATACTAGATAATTATACAAAAGGCATAGCCAGCAAGTGCTGGACTATGGAGAGAAAGAAAAAGGAAAAAGAAAAACTCCTAAATCCTAACCTTAGCCTACTGTAATTCTACAGTTGATTTTTCGAGAAAAAGCACAGAAGTTAAGTCCCAAAAGGATCCTTAAACCTAAGCTAGGCTTAGGCTTATATAGCAGTCGGCTTCCCCTCCAATTAGGGTTAGGAAAACCCTAATTTATCAGTATAATTACGGCCCATTCTTGTCCCTTGGATGCCTCGGGGCATGTGCACGGAGATTAGAGCATTGGAGTGCATGCCCTAATTGTTGGAGATTCCCAGATTGCCCTTATAGAAGTTGGGAGAAGTTTAGAATTCGATCCTCACTGGGTAGAAACAATTTCAGATCTTTTCGCGTGGTAGAATTAGCGTCGCGGGGTTGAATTGACTTGAAGTTCATGCAGTCGCGGGATTGGCATTTTAGTCATCGTGGAATACAAATGGCTGTCGCGAGATTGCTCTTTCAACTTTGAATGGCGCGGGGATTGCTCGCGTGATTCGTCCCTTGTTGAATCTCGTGAGAGATCCTCGCGAAGAAGCAGTGTTCATGAGTTTCTAGGTCGCGCGAGCATTTTTCTGAAGGTCTGTATTTCGCGGCCACTGCGCGCAGGAATACCTGAAGCTCTCTCTTCTGAGTGAGTCGCGCGAAGCTTAACGGCTCCTCTTTTGAGCTGCGCGAGACTGCATGAATGCTTTAGACTGAGCCTCGTGAGGACCTCGTAAACTCTGCTTTTCAATTCTTTCTGGCACCAAACCATGCGAGAATGGTGCACAGACTGCGCGACCAGTTGTTGTGCTTCCTCCAGAAGCCTGCAACAACTGCGCAAAGGCATTATCTCTGGTTCAATTGAACCCTGAGACATTTGTGCGAGGCATCCTTCTTCGTTTATTTCTGCTTGGATGTGCCTATGCTTCAGCCAATTCTCTATCTGGGTTCATCCTTCATTCTGCTGAGGTAGTTCTGGGGCAACAGTGAGCTTTTTGGCATTTTTAGGAGTTTATTGGCAGCTACTATTTATTATCTGTAGAACAGGCTTAAAACACTTTTATTAAATGATTAAGGGTCCAACAGAGATTAAGTTAAGGGATGAAAGTGGTACTTTTCAGGTCTTAACACTTGCCCATTATCCTTAGACAAAACATGTACATCCCCCCTTACCTCACCCTGCTGTATGCCATGAGGGACAACCCTTACATCCAAAGGGATGTCCTGAGAGGTATGGCTACACTCCGAGCTTCCATTGAAGCCCCTTATGAGAAGAGGATTGCCAACATAGAATTGGAGCACAGAATCAAGCTCCGAGATATCTCTCAAGGGTGGTCTGAAATTCTGACTCGTTATGAGTCCGCAAAATAGTTGACAGCTACTAAGAGTCTAATTGCCAAATATGAGAAGAAGAATTCTGAGCTTCTCAAGAAAAAATTAGCCAATGCCTAGTAGATACTCAAGGCCACCAAGGAACTCTCTGATACCAACCTGCTCTATGCCGCAAAACAAATTGATTTGAGAAAAAGGTTGATTCCCTTACCTCTCAGCCATTTCAACCTACCCCTCTAGCTACCGTACCTCCTACTACGCCTCCCTCCACTCAATCCTGTCCCCCTTCTACAACTCAACCTCCTCCCACCCCACCTGTGGATGTGCACCCTCCTCCAACCCTGGAACCTCCCCCTACTCAACCTGCCCCTCCAAAACCTAAAAGGGCTCCCCCCAAGAAGAAAGTTACTACCAAAAGATCTACTCCCTCTGCTGCATCTGTCAAGAAAGGAAAGAAGCCTGCTGCCCAGTCTAAAGAAGCCCCCTCCACCAAATCCCCAACCCAACCTGACGCCTCCTTCACCTATTGTCAAGGGAGGGAAGAAGGAAGGTTGTTGCGGCTCTCGGATTTGGATTCTATTACAGCTGTTGACCTCAAAGGAAAATAACCTGCTGCTCAGTCTGAGGAGGCAGCAAAGAAGCCGCAACCGAAAGCTAAATCTAAAGGAAAAGCTCCTTTATCTAAGGATGAGCTGAAAAACCTGGCTGACCTCAATGGTTGGCCAAATGATGCCTGTAAATAGCTATGGCAGTTTACTGTTTTAGTTTCTTTCTCACTTGTCTCATGTATATATTTAGCATATTAATACAATTTTGTCTTCATGTATTTTTATTTTTTTTATTATGTCGATCTTTTCTCCCCATGCCTCTCTCCTGCTTTCTTAGTGTAAAACAGTGAGGGCACTGTTTAGTTTAGGTTTGGGGGTATGGCATGTATGCTGATAAATTAGTTAATTTCAGTGCAGCCAAGTGTAAAAAGGAGTGTTTGAAATTAATTAGAGTAAATTCTCACTTGAATTTTTTTTGGAAAAGAGAAAATTTAAAAATTGTT
Source organism: Chloranthus sessilifolius (assembly GCA_021018995.1). NCBI lineage: Eukaryota > Viridiplantae > Streptophyta > Magnoliopsida > Chloranthales > Chloranthaceae > Chloranthus > Chloranthus sessilifolius. The sequence goes on along the minus strand of CM037591.1, from coordinate 42,179,914 downwards.
TGAAACTGAAATAAGTTGTAGTCCAATAGACTTCATGAGGCAAATGTCAACAAGTTGTGAAAAATAATTTTGATGTGTAGTAAACCTGAAATGAGAGAAGATTGTGAAGATACACCCCTGAAAATTTGATGGAAGGCCATACCCAGTGAGATTTGGGCCTGAAAAATTTTCTTTGAAGAGTGTCTTGGCAATTTTTTTCGCTCGAGGATCGATCGACCTAATTTCGATCACCGAAGTTACGAATTGAAATGACATCATGACATGGAGGACATGAAGTAAGGCCATCCCTTGGGCAGTTTGAGCCTAAAATGCCCCACCTTTGAACTGCCCTTGATACACACCAGTTGAGAGTTTCAAATCATAGTTTTTCTTTGATGGAAACCAAAAATTTTGAACCCAAAACCTTTTTGACCTGTTTCAGTTCACCCTCAACCTGAGAAATCAGAAAATAAGAGAAGTGAGGTTAGAGATGCAAGGTTCGATGTCTGGTTAAAAGAAGAACACAATATAGTTAAAGGCTAGTGTGATGTATGGTTGTGGCATTTCGATTCAAAAAAATAAAATAAATAAATAAATAAATAAAAATAAATATTTAAACAGAGCAAAAGGATGAGAAAGAGAAGTCACTTCATTCGAAAATTTACAAGAAGATAAGAAGCTGATGAAGCTGATCACTTCAAGTCTGAAATTCCAGAAAGAAATTGAAGAGGTGCTGAAATGAAGAAGGTTGAGCTGCAGACCACCTCCTTACCTTTACTGACTTCTCAATTTGAACCCCTTTTTACCCTTTCATTCTTTTACAAACCTCATCCCTAAGCCACATTACAACCCATTAAAAAGACCCTTATTGATCTAAAATGAATTGAGTTGTCATGTGGAGATAAAGATTTGTTTAATCTATAGTGTAAAGAGATAGAAAAATTTCAGGAATTAGAGCAATGCTTATGCTCATGCTTACAGTCCTATTTGAGGGCTGTAACTGCTCTTGAGCTGTGTGAAATTCTACACCCTTCATTTTTTGTTGTGAGTGAACAGCCCTGGTAAGACTTGGGTCTGAAATCCAATTTGCTGGGGGTAGTATCAAAACAGAATTCTCAAGTGAAAGGTGAGCCTTGCATTAATTTTTAGGTGCCTTGACATAAAATGGTGATGGATGGTGAGGATTGCAAAAATTGAATGAATTGAAAAGACATGGTGTGAATTTATTGTATTTACTGAAACTCTGCTTAGCAGGATGCACTACTATTAACTAACCTTATTGGAGAAGTTTGTGGGTACCTTCACTGAAAACCCTCAGGAGACTTCACTCCTCCACTAGGGATCACCTAGGGGTTTCAAAGGCTTGGTGCATATGCTAAATGCATCCGTGCTCCCTACGAAAGTGGCATTTTTAATTCCTTTTAATTCTCCTTTGCTCAGGGACTAGCAAAGCTTAGGTTTTGGGATCTGTTAAGTGTTGAAAAATGCCACTTTTCACCCTTTAACCTGACCATTGATAGACCTGTGAACACACTAATAAGCCTCTGTCGAGTGCATTTTATAGACAGCAATGAAAGATGACACTAATGTAGAAAACCACTCAAGAATGTCCAAAAAGGGGCCATCTCTCAGCACAGGACAAACCCAGCAACAACACACTAGAGGGTAGCACATCACTGGACCCTTGGAGCATGTGGCTACAGCAGGGCAAGGTGAAGGAAGTGAAAATAGGCTAAAAACATCCTGTCGAGAGGTCACCTAAAGACTTCGATAAGAGCTGAAAGCAAAGAAAGGAGGAATTCGTGCAGTTGAAAGGGTTTCGATAGGATCTGAAGGCAGAAGAATGATGGATTTGTGTTGATTGAGGAGTTCGATAGGATCCAAGAACCTATCGAGCAGCTGAAAGAAAGGAAGAAACCATCTTATCGAAAGCCTGCCTAAGGTGTAAGGGGAACCTATCGAATGGTTTCATGATCCTGTCGAAATGATGGCATGCAGAACGGAACCTATCGAAAAGCTTCTCCAACCTGTCGAATGCTCCAGGCCAAGGGCTGAGAATGCTAAAGCTCTAAGAGAAGGCTCATCCTATCGAAACCTATCGAAGGGATCTGAGAACCAAGCGAAAGGACCAAAAAGCTACATTTGAACCTGTCGAAAGCTTCTTGAACCTGTCGAAATCGTGTGCAGAACTTCTCAGAAATTCAGCTATGCACACGCTGTGACTTGGTGACCTGTGCACACAACCCAAGGCACTTAGTGATTGGCACGACGGTTCCAAAAGATGCCCTAGGAATTCCTAACTGACCCACGTGCTCTAACAGAACCCTAACAAACTCTGAGGACCTTCTAGAAGCGATTTTTGGTGGGAAAAATAGAGGAGAAAGCTATATATAGAGACCCCCAATTGCAATTGGGGGAGATCGATATCTGAGCCAAATTCTAGAGATTAGAGCTTGCAGAGAAATCCTATTTTCCCTCTTTTAGCCCAACAATGGTTGGCTAATTCCCTTTGAGTAGCGAGGAGAGAGGTTAGATCTGTAAGTGGGTAAGGTTAAGAGTGCTATTGTAGGTTCCCAGCTGCACAGACTACAGATCTGAGAGTATTTCCATTGTAGAGTGATTTTGCTTGCAACGTAAATGTTGTTTTTAATGCTTTAATTAGATCTAAAGTTCCTTTGGTTTCATTTGGTGATCGATCAGATTTGTGTAGAGGAGTCTGTAGATCAGCTCACCCACTTAACTGGTAGGCCTCTTGGATACCATCCAATCTCCCTGGATCTGATACTCCAGCAATTCTCTGAGTTTGTGGCCTTGGAATTGCAACATCTGTAGTAGTTTTAATTGTTCTAATTGATGCTTTAGCTTTGGAGGAGATCCTTAGGATGGTCTGTGACCATTAAATTGGACAGATCATAACCTTAAGATTAGTCCAAGCTCATGCTCCAATTGGATTCGTCTGCTACAAATCCATGGATTAGATAAAGTCTATAGGATGATCTGTGACCATTCAAGTGGACAGATCATAGCCTTAAGACCAGGTGGATCCTGTGATTTGGAGTGGAGGCTTCTACCCTGCAGCTGTGCTTATAGCCAGTTGAGGGAATTGTGTGCTCTGAACCTCTGTAGCATGATTAATCGAATCTTATTTTAGTGAAGACCAATTTCCAAGCTACTCTTCTCCATTTTCTACTTTTTACTCTTTTCCCCTGCAAGATCTAAGTTCCCAAACTTGATCGAAGTTAGTCTATGTTTAATTTTAGCTTAGCTTAAGTGACAATCTATTTTAAACCTCTCCCCTATCTTTTAGCTAATGTAACATTAGTTAGGGTGCCAGATCTCATACAGATCTAGAGATTTATCATATTTTTAAACCAACCTCCCTGTGGACATTCCCTTACCATCTTTTTAAAACTTGCTACAACAGACCCTAATTACTTGCACGTCTGTGTGAGTGTATTCTGCCTAGTTTTATTAGCGAATTTAGACCCTCATTTGAGGAAAGGCAAACACCCCAACAAGCTGTAGCAAAGCTCCCTCGCACGGATGTTACATGTAGCATAATAGAGCTCGTGAAGAAGTCATGCAGCTCAGTGAAGGGATTATCACAGAACAGCCTCTCGCACAGTAGTCACGCACTTCAGCTATAATCAACATTTAAAGAACTCGTGGAGCTCTCATGCACTAAGCCTTCAAAAATTCAGCTTGTAAAGTTCCCGCAAGGATCAAGGCTTATATCAACCACGCGTACTATCTCGTGAGGCCAATCTTCACAAAGAACAATATCTAACTCGCAAGGTTCTCATGTGGCTATGAAGGAGAGAGAGCTCAAGAAGCTCTCTCACGCAGCTCTCACGCGCCTAGAAGCTTAACCTTGTACCAAGCGAGAAGTGCTACCCACTTGACAAGGAACCGAGCAAGATGTAAAGGCATCTGCGCGAGTATTGCATGATAGGAGATTCTGAAGCCCTACTGCGTGAGCAAGCCAAGCACTGCAAACTCTTCTGTACGAGTGCATTCAAGCTAGAGCAGCTACGTGATGATGTGAAGTCCACATGCGCGAGTGAACAAACCTTCCAAGAAAATTCTACCTCGCGAGGAATCTACAAGCTACGCGAAGGAACTTAAGAGTAAAAGGCAACTACGCGACAGGCTTAAATCCTTCTATGTGAGGAAGCAGCAGTGAAAGCCCAATTCTACCTCGCGAGTGCCCTACAAGCCATGCAAGAAAATTAATGTTCAGAAGCCAGCCTCGCGAAGCTTGGGCTCTCCACTTCTAAATCTTAACTCAAGGACCTTTTGGGGATTTCCCCAGGTCTAGGGCACACATCCCGAGACATTGATCCCGAGGCACACATTCCAACGCATATAAGGGTTGTAATAGTGCCACATCTACTATAAAAATTAAGGTTTACTCTTCTCTGAGTCAAGGCATTAGGATGAGTATATAAGCTGTGTTTATAACTTAGAGTTTAACAATCTCTCCTTCAACCTCTGTAGGCTGTGAGCTTGAGCAGGCTAAGGTTAGGGTTTGATCACTTCGTTTTCCCCTTTTTCTTCTCTCTTAGCACAGCACTTGCTGGTTAAATCTTTTTGTAAGCAATTAGGTGTAGTTTTATTTAGTTTTGTAATGGGTCATGTAATCTTTGGGATCTTTGGTTGAGAAGTTGTGCACAAGGCTGTTGCCTTGAGAAATTACATTGTAGGAGATTTTGATCAATGGAATTTGTACTTTAAATGTTCATTCAATCTATTATTTTCCTATTTGCTCATAATTTTGTTTTGACTATAGCATGCATTTAGGATTTGGGCTGATTGAAAGGCTCATGGAAGCTTGTGCTTGTAGCCCTGGGACCAAGGTGGCAGCAGCAGCTTACATGTTCCTTCTCAGACCTCTGTGCTGAGGATAACCTCTGTGGAAAGCATGTGACTATTAAAGTGGACAGACTATAGCCCTAGGGTGATTCCAAGTCCAGATTTGAGAACGATTCTTCTCCTCTGCACTTGAGCTTGTAGCCTAGTGAGAGGTTGTTGCAGGAACTAACTCCCCTCAGTGTTACTTGACCAATATCAGATGTTAGATCTAACTTTTTCTGTCGTGATTGCAGACTTGAGGGTTGAGTCATTACAGGCCTTTAGTAGCAATGATCAGCTGCATTTAAATCCCCTTGGGTTGGAATTCTTATGAATGCCTGCCAGATCTGTAACAGATCTGGGGAGCTTGTAGTCTGGCAAACATAGTGTCTGTAATAGTTTTAATATTCTGATATGATCAGTTGGGTGGAGGATATCTATTGGATAGTCTGTGACCATTTGAGTGGACAGGTTATAGCCTTAAGATCAATCTACTACAGCTGATCAAATTGGTTTTCAGAGTCTCTTCATGTGCTTTGATCCTCCCTATTGGATAGTTTGTGACCATTAAAGTGGATAGGTTAAATCCTTAAGGGACCAGGTTGAATCATAAGAATGAGTTGGATTCTTCCTTGCTGAGGTTTTTTATAACACTTCAGCAAGGATTCCTACAGAAGCAGATCTAGATCTGAGTTACAAAATTGATATGAATTTGGCCTAGTAGTTTACTTCCTACCATTTTATCTTTATTTTAATACACCACCACCACTTTCTTCATAACCCTTTCTTTAGGATAGGACTGCACTTTATTTCTTTACTTGTAATAGGTAATTTAGTGTAGTTGTCACACCCAACTCCCTTTCTTTAGGATTGCCAAATTTGTAGCTAGATCTGGAGGCCTACTATTATAGCCCATTTTGGGTTCTAGATCAATATCTCTGTGGGACAAACTCTTACTTATCAAAACTTGTGACAATAGCCTTGTATCTTGCAGGCTGTGTGTATCTTAAGTTGTTGTTTTCATAATCATTTCACTTCACTCTTGCTTTCTGATTTTATTATCTCATCACTAAAATAAACATCAGCACCTAGACATGAAAAGACACAAACAAGTTTTTGGCGCCGCTGCCGGGGATATTGATCTTTTTAGTATACCTGAGTTGTATTATATTTTAGTGTAGAAAATTCTTTGTAGCTGTGCCATAAATAGAATAAAAAGTGCTATTGATTCTTTGTGGAATTTTACAGAATTGGACAATAGCAGCAGCGAAAAATTAGAGCTGTAGCTGGAGTTTAGCTAGCTCTGTTTGCACTTCTTTTACCCTAAAACTTAGTCCTCTAATGTTGAATTCCCTGTCATTAGTTTAGTTGTAAGTCTTTTTAGTTGTTAATTTGGTTTGAGAATTCTTTGTGTGCTGTGAGCATTTTCATTGCCTACTAAATTTGTGTGTGTATGCTTGGAAGAAGGTCCCTTAACCCTGAGTTCAAACCTTCAAATCCTGAGGTTGAAAGAGCCCTTAGACCAAGAAACACCACACAAGGGCCTGTTGTTGAAACTGAGCCAGTTGTCATGGCTGAGAGGCAAAGAACCTTGAAGGAATACAATACACCTAGGGATTACACATCCCCCTTCTGCATACAATTCCCTTCAGTCGAGGGAAACTATTAAGTCAAGTCTTCCACCATTAACATACTGCCATCTTTTCATGGGCTCAGTAAGGAAGATCCTTATAAGCACATTGACTCATTTTTGGCACTTTGCACCACTTTCAATATTGTTGGCTTGGGACCTGAAGCCACCAAACTGAGCCTTTTTCCTTTTCCCCTAAAGGACAAAGTCAGCACTTGGCACTCTAAGCTCCCAACCAATAGCATTCAAACATGGAGTGACCTCCAAAGCCAATTTCTGGCTAAATTCTTTCCTATGAACAAAATCAGCCAAATGAGGACAAACATTTTATCATTCACTTAGTCCTCAACAAAGGATTTTTATGAAGCATGGGAGAGATTTTAAGAGATGTTAAAATAATGCCCCCATCATCAAATTCCACTGTGGCAACTAGTGCAAGAATTTTACCAAGAAATTAATCCCAAGAGTAGAGATATAGTGGATGCCTCATCTGGTGGTAGTTACCTCCACAAGACAGCTGATGAGGCTTGGGAGCTGTTTAACATCATAGGAGAAAATTTCATGCAGCAGGAATCATTGTCCCGTAATGACAGCTAGACCCTAACTAAATTCGTGAAAGAGTCCACCCCTTAGAGGTGGAATTTATGAAGTTAAAGTGTAAAGTGATTTGGAAAGGAAGGTAGACAATCTGAGTTTAAAGTTTGACAAATTGATTAATGTGACAAAGCCTAGGATGGTTGAACAAGTGGAAAAGGCATGTCTGATATGCCAATCTCCCACACATTTACTCTAAGATTGTCCATCAGCCAACCAATTCCCTGATTTTGTAATGGAACATGTCAATGTTGTGAAAGCATATGGGCAGTAACCTGTTGGGTACATATAGAGAAACCGCCCAAATTTGAGGTGGAGACAAGATACTTACCCTCAGTCCCAGCAGCAACAGTTGGCAGCTCTATACAGACCCTAACACCAGTTTAACCAAGGATACCCACCAAGACAACATTTTCAGTTGCCTACCCCACAGCCCAATCAGTTGGTCTTGCCCCCACAACAGCCCAGATCCTCTTCCTTTGAAGAGAAAATGCTGGCATCTATACAGAATTTGAGAAACTTGATTCAAATTGTGAACTCTCATGGGCAAAACATTCAAAAAATAGAGGACTAGCTGGGTCAAATCTGTAATGCTTTGAATAGAAGAGACGAGGGAAAATTGCTTAGTCAGCCCTTAGCCAACCATAAAGGGCAGTACATGATTGGAGAAGCATCCTCTACCCATGAGGAGGCTAATGCAATCACTACCCTAAGGAGTGGTAGGGTGGTTGATAGTTTACTAGACAGGGCGGCTAAGGAGGTCATGGAAAGTGAAAATGAAAGAAATGAGAGTGGTGAAGAGCCAAAGAAATCATCCCCTACTGTAGATCAGTAAAGGAAAAATAAAGGGGCTGATATTGAGCCCCAGCAGCCTATAATAAATGAAGAAAAAAAAAATTAACCATGATATGGTTAGACATGCAGCTGTGGCACCAGCAGTCCCACAGCTGCCATTTCCTCATGCATTAGCTGGCCCATCTCCTTTTGATAAGGGAAATACTCAGATGGAGGAGATGATGGAGACCTTCAAGTAGGTCAAGATCAATTTGCCCTTACTTGATGCCATAAAACAAGTTCGTGCTTATGCCAAGTTCTTGAAGGACCTTTGCACACAAGAGAGGAAAGCAAGGGTGCAGCAGCCCAAAAAGGTTTTTACTGTTAAACATGTTGAATCAGTTATGTTCATCGCCACACCTGAGAAATTATAGAACCCAGGGGTCCCTGCATAATTGGAAACCAAACCATTGGAAGAGCCCTCTTCGACTTAGGGGCTAGTGTGAACCTGCTCCCATATTCTGTGTATGAGGAACGAAGTTTGGGGGAGCTAAAGCCACATCTGTTGTGCTCCAGCTGGATGATAGGTCTGAGAGGAGACCTATGGGTGTGGTGGGGGATGTTTTGGTTAGGTTGGACAAGTTCTACTATCCTGCTGATTTCCTTTTTTCGGACATGGACCCTTGCAAAAGTAAAGTTCCAATTCCTGTCATCCTTGGAAGGCCATTCTTGGCCACTATAAACGCTTGCATACAATACAGGTCAGGGGTGATGGAGGTGACCTTTAGGAACATGAAGGCCCAATTAAGTGTGTACAATGCTGCTAGGCAACCTCAAATGGACATTCAGGGCTACTGTGTAATAGATGTACTAGATGGCCTTGTGGAAGAAGAATTATCCAATTTGCTGGATTGGTATATTGTTGTTGATGACCTAGAAAATATTTAGAGTTTGGTTGAGGAGGAGGCTCAAGTTCTCATGACAGAAGACAACACCAAAATAGTGTCTTCTGAGGGCCTAGTGCAGCATTCCAGTTGGAAACCTACATTGTTGTCCCTTCCTCAAACCACTAAGGAACCTTTGTCGCCTTCCATTGAAAGTCCCCTTGAGCGGGAGTTGAAACAGCTCCCAGCCACATTAAAATATGCCTTCTTGAGCAAAAACAACAAGCATCCAGTGAGTATCTCCTCCTCTCTTACTAGTGAGCAGGAGGAGGAATTATTGAGTGTTCTCAAAAAGCACAAGAAAGCAATGGGGTGGACAATAACTGATCTTAGAGGCATTGATGCCTCAGTTTACATGCACAGAATTAACCTGGATGAGGGTGTTAAACCCTCTAGAGAGATGCAGAGGAAGCTTAATCCTCACATGCAGGAGGTGGTCTTGAAAGAAATAGTGAAACTATTGGATGCAGAGGTAATTTACCCTATTTTAGATTCAGAATGGATGTCACCTATTCAGGTGGTGCTTAAAAAGTCAGACATAACAATTATCACTACTGATTCTGAGGAGTTGATGCCAGCCAGGGAGACCATTGGCTGGAGTGTTTGCATTGATTATAGGAAACTCAACTCTAAAACCAGGAAAGATCACTTCCCCCTCCCTTTCATTGACCAAATTCAAGATAAACTAGCTGGGAAGGCATTTTATTGTTTTCTTGTTGGATACTCAGGGTATAACTAAATCCATGTGTATCCTCAAGAATAAGAAAAAATTACTTTCACATGTCCCTTTGGCACCTTTGCCTACAGAAGGATGGCTTTTGGACTGTGCAATGCTCCAACCACATTTCAGAGGTGCATGTTTGCAATCTTTTATGATATGATTGACAAGTTTCTGGAAATCTTCATGAATGATTTCTCAATTTTTGGTGATAGCTTTAGCCAGTGCTTGAGTCACCTTGAACTAGTTTAGAAAGATGTGAGGAGACCAATTTGGTCCTAAGCTGGGAAAAGAGTCACTTTATGGCGACACAAGGAATTGTATTAGGCCATGTGGTCTCTCTCAAAGGAATAGAGGTTGATAAGGCTAAAGTGGACTTGATTTCACACCTGCCCCCACCCAGGACTATCAAACAAATCAGATCATTTTTCGAACATACTAGATTTTGCAGGAGGTTCATTAAGGACTTCAATAAAATTGCACACCCATTGTACCACTTGCTTTATCAGGATGTGACATTTGACTTCTCCGCTGAGTGCCTTGAGGCCTTTGAGGTCTTAAAAAAGTTCCCTACCACTGCTCCTGTAATCCAGGCCCCAGATTACTCACTCCCCTTTGAGCTGATGTGTGATGCATCAGATTTGGCCATTGGTATTGTCTTAGAATAGAGGAAAGATAAGCTGCCTACAGTGATTTATTATGCCAATAAAACACTAGCTGAAACTCAATTCAATTACACCACCACTAAGAAGAAGCTACTTGCTGTGATGTTTGCTATGGACAAGTTTAGACCCTACTTGCAGGGGTCTAAAATTATTGTCTTTACTGATCACTCAGCCCTGAAATACCTATTAGCTAAGAAAGATGCCAAGCCAAGGTTGATCAGATGGATCCTCCTATTACAGGAGGTTGATCTTGAGATCAAGGATAAAAAGGGAGTTGAGAATGTGGTGGCTGACTACCTCTCTAGAATTATTTTGGAAGAATGTGCAGCAGCACCTACTAAAGAGTTGTTCCCTAATGAGCAGCTATTTGCCATGCAGTCTACTATGTCCTGGTTTGCACACATTGTCAATTTTCTTGTTATTGGTAAGATCCCCCCTCACTGGTCCAAGATGGACAAAGACCTATTTTTCTTTCAGGTCAAACATTTTTTATGTGAGGATCCATACCTTTACAAGCATCGTGCAGACCAAGTTGTTAGGAGATGTGTGCCTAAGAGTGAGTTCCACAGCATTCTTTTAATGTGCCATGAGCAAGCCTGTGGAGGTCACTTAAGTGGCAAAAAGACTGTAGCAAAAGTGTTGCAATGTGGTTTTTATTGGCCTTCTTTGTTCAGAGATGTAAACATACATTGCAAGGCCTGTGAGAGATGTCAAAGGTTGGGGGGCATTTCCAAGAAAGATTCAATGCCATTGTAGCCCATTCTTGTGGTAGAACTTTTTGACATCTGGAGCATTGATTTTATGGGCCCCTTTCCTCCTTCTATGGGTTTCAACTTTATACTTGTGGTAGTGGACTATGTGTCCAAATGGGTTGGAGTCATTATCACAAGGACCAATGACCACACAGTTGTCCTTAAATTTTTAAGGAACGATATCTTCTCAAGATTTGGCACTCCTAGAGCTATCATTAGTGATGGGGGGAGTCATTTCTGTAACTGACCTTTTGAGAACCTCCTCAATAAGTACTCCGTTACCCATAGAATTGCAACTCCCTACCACCCACAAACCAGTGGAGAAGTTGAAATTTCTAATAGGGAGATTAAACATATCTTCGAGAAGACTGTGAGGACTGACAGAAAGGATTGGGCACAAAAGCTGGATGATGTTTTGTGGGCTTATAGGACAGCCTATAAGACCCCTATTGGCATGTCCCCATTCAGGCTGGTTTATGGCAAGGCCTACTGTTGAGAACTGGAAAATACTATTTTCCACCCCTTAACCTGGGTCTTGATAGACCTTTGAGAGAACTAAATAAGTATTTTAAGTGTTTGTTTCACAGCTAACAATAAAGGCAGGCTTAACCCTAAAAGCAGCTTAAAAGTGCCAAAAAGATGATGATCCATGTTGATCCGGAGGAAGAAGGAGAAGGGACAACCTCACTAGCTGTCAAAATGTCTAAACTAAAGAGGACAAAGGCCTGGTTTCAACCTGGAAAGAGGTGTGGAGCTATTCGAACAAAAGAATGCATTACAAATTGCTTTTCGAAAAGAATCTGAACTTTTCGAAAAGAATCTGAACTTTTCAAAAAGAACCTGAACTTTGCGAAAAGAACCAAAAGCTCCAGGCTTAGCTTTCGAAGAGCACCTGAACTCGTCGAAAGGATTTCTGACCTATTCGAAAAGAAGTGAACTCCTTGCGAACAGCACCAGAACTGTGCGAAAAGAGCTTCAGAAATCACAGTACCTTGCGAAAAGTTCTCTAAACTGTGTGAAATGGTATTCTAAAGATTCCCAGCATCTGTAAAGGTAATTCAGTAATCTCTGCACGCGCCCCAATGCATTTAAAAACCCAAGGACCTTTCAGAAGATTCTGAGCACGAACCAAAGGCATATTCTACCCCATGTGAACACCCGAAGATGAAATCACTTGGCGAGAACTTCTAGAAGCTCTAACAGATTTTTGAATTACATAATAGAATTGATGCTTCATCATCGATTGGTTGAACCGATCAAGCGCTTGATTCACAAAACAGATCTGGATCCTTGTGCTCGACTCCTATTGGTTGATACAGATCTAACCAATTCTGATTGGTTGATACACATCTGAGCTAGACTTGGGGAAAATTATAAATAGATGAACCATTTGCCCAATTTGGGTATCCAGATTTTGAGTTTCATTTCTATTGTCTCATTTCCATTTCAGATAGCTTGTCTGAAATTTCTGTAATAGCCTAGCTTCTATTTGTAATTGAGAGCTGTGAGATATCTCTGTACCTCATGTGAGATTTGTATTCAAGACTACAAATCCGAGAGCTATTTAAGCTGTGCTCTGTAATTGTAATGGTGAATTTGAAAAGGTTGCTGTGAACCGTACGTTCTCAATTGGATTCGTGTTAAGGGTTCCCTGTGATCTCCTTATTTCATTAGATTCCTTTAGATTTATTATTTTTAAAGCAATTTCCCTTAATTCATTATCCCTGTGAGAATTGGCGTTTGTAACCTAATTTCTCACAGCATTTGTAGTGGTGTTTTTTGTTCTGAATCACGGATTCGAATTGAAGACTATTGGATGATCTGTGTCCATTGAAGTGGACAGACCATAGCCATAAGTCCAACTCAATTCCAATCCTTGAGTTGGATTACTTTCTCTTGCATCTGTGCTGGTAGCCAGATGAAGATTGGATAATATCTCATTTGTTTTACATTTATTCTTATTATGCAATCAAGTACTAAATCGAAGTTAGATATTATTTCTCCATTCTTATTAATGTGCATCAAATCTCCCCAACTCGGATCTGGATCATTTAGTTTTAATTTTTACTTTTATCATTTAGTTAATGTGACAAATTCAACCTCCCATCTAAGGTGCTTTGTATAAAGGATAAGAGGTCAGATCTGGTAGCTCAGATCTGAAGGTTTATCTTACATTTTAAATCAATTCCCTGTGGACGATCTTTTACTTACTTACATTTAAAACTTGCTACAATGGCCCTGATCTTGCAGGCTAATTAAGTTCTCTCTGTGCTGATGTTTCTTTATTCTTTTTAGTTTTCTAAATTCAGGACAATTCATCACCTGTAAATCTATTTTTAAAACACAAATAAATCATGCACACTTAGAATGAACAACAAGTTTTTGTCACCGTTGCTAGGGAATTTGTTTTAAAATTGATAGACCTAAGTTTTTATTTTATTTTTTTTATTATTACATCAGTACTAACTGTTCTATTGTTTAAATCTGTGCAGTTATTCCTATACACTTTGAGCGTGGAACCTACTTTGAAAGGAATACTGAAGGTTTGCTGTGCATAATTTGATTCTCTGTTTCTGTGTTGTATGTTTGGTAGGAGGACTCTCAATCCTGAGATTGTCCCTCTGAATTTAGAAGTTGAAAGGCTACTAAGAACTAGACAAACATCACAAAATTTTGCTGAGACTGCTACTATGGGTGAAGAACCTAGACTTTTAAGGAATTACTTTGCACCTGGTGCATATAATTCTCTCTTTTGCATTTAATTTCCTACTGTTGAAGGAAATTATGAGATCAAATCATCAACTATTCAGATGCTTCCTTCCTTCCATGGTTTGAGTAAGGAAGATCCATACAAGCATGTGGATGAATTTTTGTCTCTTTGTACCACATTCAACATAGCTGGACTGGGTTCAGAGGCAACCAAGCTTAGGCTCTTTCCTTTTTCATTAAAGGACAAAGCTAGAGCATGGCTGTCTATGTTGGCATCAAATAGTATCACTTCTTGGAATGATTTGTAATGTCAATTTTTAGCCAAATACTTCCCTATGTCTAAGACCAGCCAGTTGAGACAAAATATTATTTCCTTTTCACAACACTCAACTGAAACTTTTCATGAAGCAATGGAAAGATTTAAAGAACTTTTAAGGCAATGTCCTCGTCATCAAATTCCCCGATGGCAGCTTGTTCAAAGCTTCTATCAAGGAATTGATCAAAAGGGCAAGAATATGGTAGATGCTTCCTGTGGAGGCACCTACTTGCAAAAAATAGTTGAGGAGGTCTGGGACTTATTTGAAGTGATTAGTGAAAATTGAACTCAACAAGAATCTTTGTCAAGAGACATTGAGAATCCTGCTCAATTGAACAATCAGCAAACCACCAAGGGAAAGATTTATGAGGTGAATGAGTTGGAAAGGAAGATGGATAATTTGACCACTAAGTTTGATAGATTAATGGACTCACTTAAAAATCCAATGGTTGCAAGAGTAGAGGAGGCATGTCTGATATGCCAGTCCCCTACTCATTCACTTGATCAATGTCTAGCTGCACCACAGTTCCCAGATCTAGTGGTGGAGCAAGCTCATGCTACCCAATCGTATGGACAGATGCAATCGAATGAATATACATGGAGAGGGCACCCCAATTTAAGGTGGAGCCAGGGCAATTATCAAACACAACAGCAGCAGCAACCAAAGAATAAAATACCTTTCAAAACTATTCAGCCTTACCAGCATGAATTTTTATACCAAGCCAAATTTTCAGCAGCCCATTCCACAACAACCTGTGCAGCAATCTGCTCCAGTTCAAACCCCTTCCAGACCCCCTTCTTTTGAAGACCAAGTTTTAAATTCACTCCAGAATTTAGGGTCTTTAACTCAGACTGTAAACTTCCACAGTCAGAGCATAAAGAAGATTGAAGAAACATTGGGTCAACTTTCAAATACTTTGACCAAAAGAGAAGAAGGCAGGTTACCCAGCCAACCTTTGAACAATCCCAAAGGACAGTTCATGGTGGGAGAGGTTTCTGTTTCACATGAAGAAGTAAAAGATGTCACTACTTTGAGAAGTGGAAGAATTATAAATAACAATGTTGCTACTGAAAAGGAAGAAGAAAAAATTGAAGAAACTGCTAGAGATATGCAGCAGGAGCAGCATGATGTTAGCATTGGGGGTGTTGATGTACCTCGGAAAAATCAAAAAAATAAAAAACCGAAAAATCAAAAAAATGAAAAACAGAAAAATCAAAAATATTCTGATGATGATTCTAAAGCTGTAAATGAAGGACTAGTTCCTCATTTACCATTTCCCCATGCCATGAAATCTGCATCCCCTTTTGATAAATGGAATACAAAAATAGATGAAATGATGGAGACCTTCAAGCAAGTCAAGATAAATCTACCTTTTCTTGATGCAATCAAACAAGTCCCAACATATGTAAAATTTTTTAAAGATATTTGCACTCACAAAAGACAATCTAGGATACAGTTATCCAAGGAGGTCTTTGCTATGGAAATAGTTAATAAGGTTTTGTCCATTACCACACCTCCTAAACTCCAAGATCCTGGAATCCCCACAATCCCTTGCATCATTGGGGAACATACCATTCAAAAGGCTTTATTAGATTTGGGTGCTAGTGTCAACCTGCTTCCATATTCTGTATATGAGAAACTAGGTTTGGGAGAATTAAAACCCACTCATGTGGTGTTACAACTAGCAGACAGATCTAAAAGAAAGCCAGTTGGGGTGATTGACGATGTGTTGGTAGGGGTAGATAAGTTTTTTTACCCTACTGATTTTTTGGTATTAGATATGGAACCTACAAAAAGCAGAACTTCCATCCCTGTCATTTTGGGGAGACCATTCCTGGCTACAGCCAATGCTTGCATTCAATGCAGGTCTGGTATTATGGAAGTCTCTTTTGGAAATATGAAGGTAAAGTTAAATGTCTACAATGTAGTTACACAGCCTCAATTCAGTTCTGAGGAATGCTTTCTTGTTGATTTATTGGATGAACTGGTAGAAGAGACTTTACCACAGTTTTCGTAGTGTGAAGATTTAACCACAGATTTTAAAGATGCTTGGAGAAATGCTGTAGAAGAAACAGTTTGTACCTCAAAGTCTGAGGAAGTTAATGTTGTGCAAGGAACTCATGATCAATCAGCAAGGTTCTCTTCATGGAAACCTGCTATTCTTCCCCTTCCACAAACAACTAAGGTACCTTTGTTACCTTCTTTTCTCAGCCCACCTGATGTAGAGCTGAAACAATTGCCAGAAAATTTGAAATATGTGTTTTTAGGAGACCATAAAATATTGCCTGTGATTATTTCCTCCTCCCTCACTGAGGTGCAGGAGGAAGAATTGTTGATTGTATTGAAACAGCATAAGAGGGCAATTGGTTGGACTATTGCTGATTTGGGAGGAATCAGTCCAGCTTTTTGTATGCATAAATTTCATTTGGAAGAAGATGCAAAGCCTTCTAGGGAAATGCAGAGGAGGCTGAATCCTCATATGCAAGAAGTGGCCATGAAAGAGGTTGTTAAGTTGTTAGATGCTGGGGTCATTTACCTCATTTCAGATTCGGCTTGGGTGGCACCTACACAGGTGGTACCTAAGAAATCTGGGATCACTGTTGTAACCTCAGATTCTAGTGAGCTTATTTCAACCAGACAAACCACTGGTTGGAGGGTCTGTATTGATTATAGAAAACTAAATACAATGACCAGAAAAAGACCATTTTCCTCTTCCATTCATTGAGCAAATTTTAGATAAGCTAGCAGGAAAAGCTTATTATTGTTTTCTTGATGGTTATTCTGGATACAACCAGATTCTTGTATATCCACAAGATCAGGAAAAGACCACATTCACTTGCCCCTTCGACACTTTTGCCTATAGGAGAATGCCTTTTGGTCTTTGTAATGCTCCTGCTACCTTTCAAAGATGCATGTACTTCATTTTCTCTGATATGATTGACCAATTTATGGAGATTTTTATGAATGATTTTTCAATATATGGAGACAGTTTTGCCCAGTGTTTACATCATCTCAACTTGGTGTTACAGAGATGTGAAGAAACCAATCTAGTTTTGAGCTGGGAGAAGAGCCATTTCATGGTCACCCAAGGCATTATCCTTGGCCATGTTGTTTCCCACAAGGGCATTGAGGTGGACAGAGCAAAAATTAATTTAATTGCACATTTTCCACCTCCTAAAACTGTTAAACAAATCAGAAGTTTTCTGGGGCATGCTGGATTTTACAGAAGGTTCATTAAGGACTTCAGTAAAATATCCAAGCCTCTTTGTCATTTATTGTGCCAAGATGCCCCTTTTGTTTTCAACAATGAATGCTTGAAGGCATTCGAATTCTTAAAAAATTGTTTGATTTCAGCTCCAATACTACAGTCTCCAGACTATTCACTGCCTTTTGAGCTGATGTGTGATGCATCAGATTATGCTTTGTGAGTTGTTCTTGGGCAGAGAAAGAATAAGCTGCCTCATGTCATAGCTTATGCCAGTAGATCAATGATTGATGCACAGCTCAATTACACAACAACTAAGAAGGAGCTGCTGGCAATTGTTTTTGCTTTGGAGAAATTCAGGTCATATGTTTTGGGTTCACAAATAGTGGTGTTCACTGACCACTCAGCCTTGAAATGCCTTCTGTTTAAGAAGGATACCAAACCAAGATTAATCAGGTGGATCCTCCTATTACAGGAGTTTGATTTGCAGATTAAAGATAAAAAGGGTGTGGAAAATGTGGTGGCTGACCACCTGTCTAGAATTCTAAATGCTGAGATTGATAGACTGCCTATCAATGAATCTTTCCCTAATGAGCAACTTTTTGCTATCAGTGTACACACCCCTTGGTTTGCAAATATAGTCAACTTTTTGGCTACTGGAAGAACCCCTCAACACGGGAATAAAATGGATAAAGATCTGTTCTTCTCAAAGGTTAAACATTTTATTTGGGAGGATCCTTATCTGTTCAAGATTTGTGCAGACCAAATAATTAGAAGATGTGTCCCTGAAGAAGACTTTCATAGCATACTTTCCATGTGTCATGAACAGGCCTGTGGAGCCCATTTTAGTGGAAACAAAACTGCTGCAAAGGTTTTGCAGTGTGGATTTTATTGGCCTACACTTTTCAAAGATGCACTGCAGCACTGTAAGTCTTGTCAGAATTGCCAGAAATTGGGTAGCATTTCCAAGGGAAACTCAATGCCCTTACAGCCCATTTTGGTAGTTGAATTGTTTGATATTTGGGGGATAGATTTCATGGGTCCCTTTCCTCCTTCAAATGGTTGTAATTTCATCTTAGTAGCTGTGGATTATGTATCCAAATGGGTTGAAGCCACAGCCACTAAAACCAATGATCATAGAGTTGTCCTGAAATTTTTAAAGGACATCTTTTCCAGGTTTGGTTCCCCCAGAGCTATTATCAGTGATGGGGGAGGCCATTTTTGTAATAAGCATTTTGAAGCTTTATTGAAAAGTACTCGTGACTCATAGAGTAGCTACTCCATATCATCCATGACGGACAACAAGTGGAGATTTCCAATAGAGAAATCAAACATATACTGGAAAAGACTGTGAAGAAGGACAGAAAGGATTAGTCCTTTAAGCTGAATGATGCATTATGGGCATATAGGACAGCCTATAAAACCCCAATTGGCATGTCCCCATTCAGATTGGTCTATGGCAAAACATGCCATTTACCAGTGGAGTTAGAATATAAGGCCTTTTGGGCTATTAAAACCTTGAACATGGATCTTACTACTACTGGTAATCACAGGAAACTGCAACTTGCTGAGTTGGAGGAGTTGAGAATGGATGCATACACCAATGCAAGATCTTACAAAGAAAAAGTTAAGGTTTTTTATGACAAAAATCTGCTGAGAAAAGAGTTCATAGCTGGCTCCAAGGTATAGCTATTCAACTCAAAACTTAAGTTTTTTCCTGGAAAGCTGAGATCCAGATGGGAAGGTCCATATACTGTCATTCAAGCATCCCCTTCTGGGGCAGTTGAAATTATGGACCCCAGTGATGGGAGAACCTTGAAAGTAAATGGTCAGAGGCTCAAACCATGCATTGAAAATACCCTGGAGCCTGTGCTGACCATCTACCATTAAGAGCCTCCACAAATCTTATGTTAAACAATTGTATCATATGTATTTTACTCATGTTTGTTTTGTAGTTTTTGCATAGTTTATTCCTCTCTGTTTTTAGTCATGTTTACACTCAATTCGAGAAGTTATAATATGTGAAAAATTAATTCGCAAAGAAAAAAAATACATTTTGAAAAGTTTAATTTTCTTTTCGAAAAGGATCTGGACCTGTAACTAACTGCTCGAAAAGAATGGTTTACTTTTCAAATAGTTGTTTCTGAAGCCTGTGGCTTTTCGAAAAGTTGGTTCTAAAGCTATTTGCTTTTCGAAAAGTTCTGATGCCACTCTCTTTTGTAAAAAAGGACTGTTTTGAACTTTTCGAAAACTTCAAAGATACTTTGCAAAAATCATTTTGAGCATATTTAAACCCTTTCGAAGCAAGGGTTTCATATTCGAAAGCCTTCCCAGAGCGTCCTGTTTCACAGAAAACCCATTTTCTTTCCATCCCTGCGTGTGTTTAGAGTTCAGCTCCAATTTTCTTCATATTTGTTCGACGGATTAAGCTTGAAGAGGGGGACTTTTTGCTTCTGATTCTGGTGGATTTCATCAAGCGATCAACCAGTTCAACCAAAACCCTAGATTTCGGTATTTTTCTGTGCATTTCCTCTGTTCGTGTTTTGCAAAGTTCAATTTGGTATCAATATTCATTGTGTGAGATTCAAACAAAGTTTTAAAATGGGGAAAGCTGAAAAATCACTGGCTGCAATGTTCCCTAAATCTTCTGCTAAGAAAATTAGCAAACCCTCCAAAAAAGGAAAAGCCAAAACCTCAGCTAAAAGGAAACTGTCGATGGATGAAGCTGATATGATTGAGAAAGGGAAAAAGGTTAGACATGAGGAACCCATCCCAACAGCTGCTGCTAGTCCTGAGCCTGAGCTTCCTCCTCTGCCTATGCATTTGGTACTGCCAAACCCATTCATTGAAGCTCAGAAGCTGATTCCAGAACTTATTGTTGATGAGAACTTTTTCTCAAACAAACCTGAATGTAAGCTATCCATGAAATACATCAGGGATGCTTCACTGAGCAATATCCTAACCCCTCTTCCAGAGAAAATTTATCCACGAATGGTGAGATTATGGTACCAAAACATGGTAACGGAGAAGGATGCTGATGTCCCTACTCTTGTAATTTTCATTGATGATTGCGATTTAACAGTCACTTATGAAGACATTGGAAATACCTTGGGGATACCATTTCAATATGATCCTGTTGGTCCATTAGTCGCACTGAAATGCTTCTTTAGAGAAATGGCTGCCCATCTAACCAAAGGCATAGTTGGAAGTGGGCAGTCCATCATGAGGATAGACTTAGAACCCCACTGTTTGCTGATGGATTCCATTTTGAGAGGGTGTTTTTATGTCACTGGGCACAGCCAGGAAAGAAGAACACCAATTTTGGAGGCCCTCTTTCATTTCTCTAAGGGGCAATTCTTCAATGCCCCTGTGCTCATTTTTGAAGCCATGGCTGACACCAGTGCCAAGATGAAAAAGAAACAGAAAATAGCTGGCATACCATTTGGAAGGCTGATCACAGCCATGTTAAGGGCCAAATTTGACATTGATGAGCAAGAGCCATTCGAGATTATCTCCCCTCATGCATTTGGGAAGAGGGCTTGGACTACAAGCCAAACCATGTTGAATAAAATGAGGAAAGAAGCTGAACCAGCCCCTGCAGCTGCCATTGAACCTGCTATAGCTGAACCAGCCCCTGCAGCTGCCCATGAATTTTCTATACCAGACCCTGAGGTGACCAACTCTTTAGCTTCACCTATTTCACTTGCAGTTGACATTGAACAAGTTGTCCTCCCTGTGGTGACCAGCTCTTCAGCTGCACCCATTGTTGAAGAGCTCATGATCTTACCCACTTCACCTAGCACAGCTCCTATTCCTTCACCCATTCCAGCTGTCCCATCACTCATAACCACCATAATCCCAATTGCAGCCTCTCCCTCTACACCAACCACTCCAGCCATACTCACACCACCAATTTCCCCTAACAATGTCCAAGAGATAGCCACAGATTTTGTTGAACATTCTCCTAGCACTCCCCTTCTCCAAAGTTTCTCAGGTTCACCTACTCATTCAACTCATACACCTGAAGTAACTCATACCCCTGAACCTGAGATATTCACTACAGAGGCCTATTCCTCATTGATGGGATCTATCTTGGAGAATATTGGGCTTGAATCTGTACCTATACCTGACCCTCCTCATTTCACCCATTTGGCTACTTCCCCCTTTACAGCCATTTCACCCATTGCCCCTCAACCATCTACATCAATTTTACCAGCCCCTACTCTGCATACCACACCCACACCTGAATCAATTAGCCAAATCTTTACCTTTCTCCAATCCATCCAGGCCCAACTACAGATCAACACAGACAATCAGTCTGTGACAAATTCCCTTCTCCAAACCTTAGCCTCCACATCCCAAACAACCACCTTAGCCATTGTACTGTGTGACCATGCTACCCAAATGCACTCGAGGTAGTTTTGTAGATCCACCCATCCTCACCATCACGACAATGCTACCCAAATAGAACCTGAGGTAGTACTTTTTGATTCCCCTTCAACTTTCCTCAATTTCTCTGATCAAGCTACTCAAACTGACCCTGAGGTCATACTTTTGGACTCCTCTTCTCCCACCCCCACTGCTGGGATACCTTTGGTCCCCTACCACTCCATTCCTATTCCCAGATTTTCCACTCTCAAAAGGGCTATGGAAGAGAACCCTTATATCTTTCGCGATGTCCTCAAGGGGTTAGCTGATCTGCAAGCTTACATTAGAACCCCTTATGAAGACCAGATTCGAAAATTGGAGTTGTTCATGAAATTTGAGAGAGAGAAGATGCAGGACTTGCTGGGCCAAACTTTTCAGATGGTTAGGAGTGAGCAGCACAAGGTTACCATGTTGCAAGCATAGCTTGAATAGGAAAAATTGAGGGCTACTAGACTTGAAAAGTATGTTGGCCTCACCAAAAAGATCAAATCTGAGGAATGCACCGAGCTGCAAGGCACAATCCAGGAGAAGGGTAAATCGAGTTCAGAGTCCAATACTGACTCTAACAGTGATTCCAGTTCTGATCCCATTGAACCAACTTATGATACAGATTTTGACCCCAGTTATTAGAATACATTGTACATGTTTGTTTTGAGGGTCTATAATATGTAATTCCTATTTTCTGTTAACTTTTATTAATTAGTAATTACTGTGCATTTCTTTTCTTTCTTCTCTGTCCTTATGATTTCTGTTTGATTGTTTTCTTTTCTTTGCTTATGCACTTCGGACCAGTGAGGACACTGCTCATCATAGGTTTGGGGGTGTAGCAGAATTACCAATAGTTTAGTTAAAATCAGTGTAGCTTATGATCACATCAGAATTTTTAAAGATAAAGTAATTTCACACCTGTTGTTTTGAAAAATGAGGAAGTTAAAACTTTTTAAAACTGATTTTTAGTGTAATTCCAATACTTTCATGAAGTGAATGTCAGAAAATTTCAAAAGAAAATTGATGTTTTAGTAAACCTAAAAAGAGAGAAAACAGTGATGATATACCTCAGGAATTTGATAGAAAACTACACCCAGTGAGACTTGGGCCTGAAATGTATTCTTTGGAGATATGAATTGGCAATTTTTTCTGCTCTAGGGACTGTTTGAACCTGCTTACTATCACTAGAAGTTACACATATTCAAATTGAAATAACTTGACAGCTATCATGATATTAAAGACATGATGTAAGGCCTCCTTTTGGATAGTTTGAACTTCAAAAAGCCCCACCTTTTGAAACTACCTTTGATACACACCAGTTGAGCTTTATAAATCCAAGATTTCTTTGAAACCTCATCAACCAACCTAATCAACCTCATTTAGCCTAACCCTCACTCTGAGAATTCAGAAGGTAAAGGAAAGGAAGCTGAAGAAAGGAGAGTTGAGTAATAGTTTGGTAAAAGAAGAAGAAAAATAATTGAAGGCAATGATGTATCAACAAAAGAAATGTGGCATTCCAATCAATGTCGCTTTGAAAAAAAAAAAAAAAAAAAAAAAAAAAAAAAAAAAAAAGAAAAGGAAAAGCCATTTCATTGGAAATTTGAAAAAGAAAGAGAAAAAGATGGTCACTTTGGCTCTGATAATTTAAAGAAGAAGATGAAATTGTGCTGAAATGAAGAAGGTGTGTCTACCACCTCCTGACCTTGACTGACTTCTCAATTTGGAACTCCATTCCACCTCTTTATTCTTGATAAATTTCACCCATAAGCCACATTACCACCCAAGTCAAAGTCCTTACTGATCAATGATGGATTGAGCTGTCACATGGAGATA
This sequence comes from Chloranthus sessilifolius, assembly GCA_021018995.1. Lineage (NCBI taxonomy): Eukaryota > Viridiplantae > Streptophyta > Magnoliopsida > Chloranthales > Chloranthaceae > Chloranthus > Chloranthus sessilifolius. Next base: position 42,156,527 of record CM037591.1, on the reverse strand, counting down.
AGGATTTGTGTAATCTATGGTGAAAAGAGCAGTAAATTCAGAACTGAAAAGCAATGCCTATGCTCCTGCTTACAGTCCTATTTGAGGATTGTAACTGCTCTCGAGCTGTGTGAAATAGTACAACCCTCCTATTTGCATGATGAGTGAAAACCCTGGTGAGAGTTGAGTTTGAAATCTAATTATTTGGGGTAACATCAAAACTGAATTTTCAAATAGAAGGCAAGCTTTTCATTAATTTTTCTTGTAAAAACTTTTTTATACAAATTGAGTGAATGGTAAAAGGAATTATAGCAGAATTTTAGTTTTAAACTGATGTTTTCTTGAAGATCTTTTCAGTTGGTGACTGATGCAGTGTGAATAACTGTTGGATAAAAAGTGCTTTAATGTAACTACATTGATATTAACTGATTTATTGGAGAAGTTTGTGGGTACCTTCACCGAAAACCCTCAGGAGACTTCACTCCTCCACTAGGGATCACCTAGGGGTTTAAAAGGCTTGTTGCATATGCTAAATGCAACTGTGTTCCCTACAAAAGTGGCTTTTCATTCTGTTTTTAATTTTGTCTTTGCTCAGGGACTAGCAAAGCTTAGGTTTGGGGTTGTGTTGAGAACTGGAAAATATCATTTTCCACCCCTTAAACTGGGTCTTGATAGACCTTTGAGAGAACTAAATAAGTATTTTAAGTGTTTGTTTCACAGCTAACAATAAAGGCAGGCTTAACCTTGAAAGCAGCCTAAAAGTGTCAAAAAGATGATGATCCATGTTGATCTGGAGGAAGAAGGAGAAGGGTCAACCTCACTAGCTGTCAAAATGCCTAAACTAAAGAGGACAAAGGCCTGGTTTCAACCTGGAAAGAGGTGTGGAGCTATTCGAACAGAAGAATGCATTACAGATTGCTTTTTGAAAAGAATCTGAACTTTTCGAAACGAACCTGAACTTTGCGAAAAGAACCAAAAGCTCCAGGCTTAGCTTTCGAAGAGCACCTGAACTCTTCGAAAGGATTTCTGACCTATTCAAAAAGAAGAGAACTCCTTGCGAACACCACCAGAACTGTGCGAAAAGAGCTTCAGAAGTCACAGTACCTTGTGAAAAGTTCTCCAAACTGCATAAATGGTATACGAAGATTCCGATCCGCAAGGGTAATTCAGTAATCTCTGCACGTGCCCCAATGCATTTAAAAACCCAGGGACATTTTGAAAGATTCTGAGCACGAACCAAAGGCATATTCCACCCCATGTGAACACCCGAAAATGAAATCACTTGGCGGGAACTTCTAGAAGCTCTAATAGATTTTTGAATTACATAATAGAATTGATGCTTCTGTCATCTGATTGGCTGAACCAGATCAAGCAGTTCTGATTGGCCAAAACAGATCTGGATCCTTGTGCTCGACTCTTATTGGTTGATACAGATCTAACCAATTCTGATTGGTTGATACACATCTGAACTAGACTTGGGGAAAACTATAAATAGATGAACCATTTGCCCAATTTGGGTATCCAGATTTTGAGTTTCATTTCTATTGCCTCATTTCCATTTCAGATAGCTTGTCTGAAATTTCTGTAATAGCCTAGCTTCTATTTGTAATTGAGAGCTATGAGATATCTCTGTACTTCACGTGAGAATTGTATTCAAGACTACAAATCCGAGAGTTGTTTAAGTTATGCTCTGTAATTATAATGATGAATTTGAAAAGGTTGCTGTAAACCATACGTTCTCAATTGGATTTGGGTTAAGGGTTCCCTGTGATCTCCTTATTTCATTAGATTCCTTTAGATTTATTGTTTTTAAAGTAATTTCCCTTAATTCATTATCCCTGTGAGAATTGGCGTTTGTAACCTAATTTATCACAGCATTTGTAGTGGTGTTTTTTGTTCTGAATCACGGATTCGAATTGAAGACTATTGGATGATCTGTGTCCATTGAAGTGGACAGACCATAGCCATAAGTCCAACTCAATTTCAATCCTTGAGTTGGATAATTTTCTCTTGCATCGGTGCTGGTAGCCAGATGAAGATTGGATAATATCTCATTTGTTTTACATTTATTCTCATTCTGCAATCAAGTACTAAATCGAAGTTAGATATTATTTCTCCATTCTTATTAATGTGCATCAAATCTCCCCAACTCGGATCTGGATCATTTAGTTTTAATTTTTACTTTTATCATTTAGTTAATGTGACAAATTCAACCTCCCATCTTAGGTGCTTTGTATAAAGGATAAGAGGTCAGATCTGGTAGCTCAGATCTGAAGCTTTATCTTACATTTTAAATCAATTCCCTGTGGACGATCTTTTACTTACATTTAAAACTTGCTACAATTGGCCCAGATCTTGCAGGCTAATTAAGTTCTCTTTGTACTGATGTTTCTTTATTCTTTTTAGTTTTCTAAATTCAGGACAATTCATCACCTGTAAATCTATTTTTAAAACACAAATAAATCATGCACACTTAGAATGAACAACACCTGCCACCTGCCAGTGGAGTTAGAACACAAAGCCTATTGGGCTATAAAAATATTGAACTTTGACCTAACTTTTGTTGGGTCTCACAGGAAATTGCAACTGGCAGAGCTTGATGAGCTGAGGCTGGAAGCCTATTCAAATGCCAGGATATACAAGGAGAAATCAAAGACATTCTTTGACAAGAAGCTAATGAGGAAGGACTTCAATGTTGGTACTAAGGTTTGACTTTTCAACTCCAAACTAAAATATTTTCCAGGAAAGTTAAAATCTAGATGGGATGAACCTTACACTGTCATTCATGCCTCCCCATCTGGTGTTGTGGAGATCTTGGATCCTATGTCTGGGAAGATCATGAAAGTGAATGCTCAAAGGCTAGAAATTTGTATAGAATATTTAGTGGAGCCTCCTCAGACCATTCACCTACATGAACCTCCCACTGCTCAGGAATCCACATCTTTGTAATATATGTACCATATGAGTTGAATGCTTTGTCTTATTTTGTGCTACTTATAAATTTTTCAATTACTGCTTTTTGGGTGATGATTTGCTTGTGTGTTTGATTTTATTTTGTTCTGCTCTGTTTTAAGTACAAGTGCATATTTTTCATTTGAATTTGATGTCCATGTATTTTGCTGATGGTTGAGATGCTCTCATAATAAATGTCATGAATTTGATCTGAAAGATTATCTTTAGAATTCTGAATTTTTGATGTTTAAATGTTGATAACGGATAACCAAATTGTCATGATGAATTAGAGTACATATCATGGAGTTAGTGCCGATACACACTGAATTGGTGCATGACATTGTACATGCACAGGCCAGGGCCCAAGCTGAGAGAAAAGGTTAAGGGTTGCTTTCTCCAGAGGCTAAATGGCCTAAATTTCAAACTCGCGAGCCACTTATAGGCTTTCTCACAGAGTTCTGAGAGATATTTTGTTCCTCGTGAGAGCCTTGCGAGCAAAAGACACTTGCTGAAGCCTGATATTGAGGCTCGCGAGGCTATAACCTATCAGCAACAGGGAACTGCGTGAAAAATGCAATTCACACTTTTCATACTGTGCGAGAGCCTTGCGAGCTATCATTATGAAGGCCACACCATTAATTGCCTCGCGAAGTCTCTGATACTCCAAATGGATGTTCCTTGCGAAGATCACAAGCTAAGATGCGCGAGAGATAAGAAACTGCTTCACACAGTTAGGCCCAAATTCAACCCTATGAAGTACCTTGCAGGGCACATAAAGCTTCTAAATATGTTCTCGTGAGGCTCTGTTCTTCTTCGCGACAACACTTCTCGTGAGGTTGGCTATGTACTGCGTGAGAAATCTACCTCGCAAGAACCAGAAGATAGCTGCACGAGGCATGGGATTAGCTTTATAGCCCTGCAATTTTTTCTATTTTCTCCATTCTTTCTCTCTGCCCTAGCCTTCACTGCGCATTTCTGAGCTCCATCTTCTTTTCTTTCTACTATACAGCCTATTCCACTCAACCTCAGCTACTTCCCTCCTACCATTTTACTCTCCATCACCTCCTGGTCACTTTGAACTCGGCTTGGAGATATTTGAACCATTGTGACACGTGGGAGGTGAAACCCTAGCTGTCATTTGGTATGATTTCTCACTCTCTCTCAGTTGATTTAATTGGACATTAATTTAGTATAAGTAGAGAGCATTTTGGGTTCTATTTTATTATCCCTGCTGGGAGTTTAAAGCCCTAAATTGAAGAAATTGAATAGCTATGGCCACAGGTTCCAAATTCATAGATACCTTGTCTACTTTGGTAACCCCACCACCTGTTGGGAGCCCTGTGGCCACTCAGAAATCTGTAAGGATTACAGAGGCCTCCAATGTGGAGGCCCCTGTGGTAACTGCACCCACTGAGGAGCCTCAAATTAAGCAAACTGTGAAGAAGGGCAAGAGTGTGGCCTCTGAGGTCCAAGGTGCTAAGAAGAAATTTGCCCCACAAAAAAGGGCCAGAGAGCACCTACCGACTAAAAGCCCTGAAAATCCAAGAAGAAATAGAAAAAGGCCAAGACTGTGGCCCATGAGATCCCTGACATTAACCCTGATGAGGAAGAAGATACTGAGTACCTCAGGGTCCCATCTGAATTTGTTGCTGCCATTAAGCTAGAAGATGAAACAATTTTTGACAAAGTCTATTTTGAGGAGACACCAGAGACAATAGCCTCCATTACATACCTGACCAAGATGAATCTACTACCCTTATTGTGGCCCCTACTACAGCTAGTCTTCCCTAGATTAGTGCAGCTATTTTATCAGAATATCAAAGTAAAGACTGGGGATGATGGAAACCCAACATTGCTGGTGTTAATAGACAAGTTTAAGATGTTGTTCAACCAGGCAGCCATAGCTTAAATACTTGAGATACAAGCGAAGTATACCCCTGAGTATGGCTTCGGTCCCCCTTTAACAATCACCATCCCAGAGATAGCCAAGGAGCTGACTGGAGGGGTGACAACCTCAGGAGCCTCAATCAGGAAGAGGGATCTGCACACAAACCTCAGATTTATGGATGGGGTGTTGAGGAAGAATTGTATTGTTCTGGCCATGAGCAGGAGAGGAGGTCTCCCATTGCGGATGCACTCTACTCATTCCACATGAGTCACTACTTGGATGCTGCCAAGTTGATCTTTGAGGGAATAACAAGTATTCATGAAAAGGTGAACACCAAAAAGAAACCCCACTCACTTCCCTACTACAGGCTCATTACAGCCTTGCTGAAGTTGGGGGGTACAAATTTCAAATGGATAAGAAGACCATCCCCTTGGCTCCTAGAACATGTGAAAAGAAATAATGGGGATCCGTGGCACATTAATTGAGAAGAAGAAGAAGAAGCAGGCAGATTTGTTAACTCCAGCAACCGCTATAATTCCAGAAGCAGCTACTGTTGTTGCTGCCGATGTGGCTGCAAGCTCTGCTGCCCTCTCTCAGGCAACCCATTCATGTGTGTCATCCAACAACACCTCCACATTTGCAGCCATTATCTTACCAACCTTACCACCTCCTATAGTGCCATTATCCTCACCCCAACTAATTTTAACCTTAGCCACAGCCACCTTAACCTCATTACCAATACCTATACCCTTGCCTACTTACCCAGCCACCCTAGCCCACTTGTGAAGACCACCTATAAAAAGAAAAGAAAATTCACCAAATCCCACACAGAGCCCCAACCCACCTATATATCCCAAACCATCCCAATTCTTGAAATTGTAGCCATACCAGACCCAACCATTGGCCTACCACCAACCTCAACAGCCCAAGCCTTTGAACCTGAGCCTCACACCATTGACATCCCTCATAGCTTTTCAGCTATCCTCTCTCAGCCCATTGAAACCTCCACACCTTTAGAAGCTATTACTTGTGAGCCTTTGGGCCAATCCATCCCATTTTCACCTACGCATGACCAAATCTCTTTTTCAGAGGAGGGATACTAAGCCATGATGTCCTCTATCATAGGGGACATCAACTATGAGTTTACCCCTCTCTTAGACTCTCCTCACCCTCCACATTTTCTCCTTCCTCCAGATTCACCACAGCCCACCACCTTCACTCATGCACCCACTTTCCCATTTCAACCAATCCCACCCACCACCCCTGATTTCTTACCCCAAATCTTCAACCTATTACTCTCCCTTCAAGCCCAAGTGTTGGCCAACTTCCAAACCTAATCATACATTCAGGCTAACATTCACGCCATAACCTTCCAACTCCATAACCAGGCCTCCATCCAAACCAGTTTAGAAGCCATCCAAGTCACCTTGTTATTTTTAACCCCACCATCACAATAGCTACCTATCCCTACACCCACCCATTTACCTACTCCACCTCCTTCTCCTCAACCCATAACCCTAGCTGTAACCACACCTACATCGATTGAACCTATTCCCATTATCCCACCAACTATATTTACCAATGCCTCCACACAAACTGACCTTGAACTTGAACCAAACCAGAACCTGAACCTACTCCTATCTAGTTGCTCATTATTCTCCTACCTGATATCCCACCTACTGTAGCTACCTCTGATGCCGCAACAGATGTGGAGGACTTAATACCCACCACCTCAACTCCAACTCAAACAGAATCCCAACCCTAGCCTGAATCTGAAGTCCCCCAGCCCATTCCTTCTACATCTCCCCCACCCATGCCATCCCCCTCCCCTCTCCCTTCCTGGCTAGTCCTCCTTCATGTGATGAGCAGCCCATCCTACCTGCCTCCTCCTTTTCCACACCTCCATACTCCACTCTCCTCCATGCCATGAAATAGAAATCGTACCTTAAAAAGGATGTAATTAAGGCATGGCTACCAGCATGGGAGAGATTTCAAGAGATGTTAAAACAATGCCCCCACCATCAAATTTTACAGTGGCAACTAGTGCAAGTATTTTACCAAGGAATTAATCTCAAGAGTAGGGATATAGAGGATGCCTCATGTGATGGTAGTTACCACAACAAGACAGCTGATGAGGCTTGAGAGCTGTTTTATATCATAAGGCAAAACTCCATGCAACCGGAATCATTGTCTCGCAATGACAGTCAGACCCTAACTAAATTGGTGAAAGAGTCCACCCCTAGAAGTGGAATGTATGAAGTTAAAGTGTAAAGTGATTTAGTAAGGAAGGTGGAAAATCTGAGTTTAAAGTTTGACAAATTGATGAATGTGATGCAGCCTAGGATGGTTGCACAAGTTAGAGAGGCATGTCTCATATGCCAATCACCCACACATTTACTCCAAGATTTTCCATCAGCCAACTAATTCCCTGATTTTGTAATGGAACATGCCAATGCTGCCCAAGCTTATGGGCAGTAACCTGCTGGGTACACATGGAGAAACCACCAATATTTGAGGTAGAGACAAGATACATACCCTCAGTCCCAGCAGTAGCAATTGGCAGCTCCATACAGACCCCAGCACCAGTTTAATCAAAGATACCCACCAAGATAACATTTTCAATTGCCTGCCCCACAGGCCAATTAGTTGGTCTTACCCCCACAATAGCCCAGATCCTCTTCCTTTGAAGAGTAAATTCTAGCATCTATATAGAATTTGGGGAACTTGGTCCAAACTTTGAATTCTCATGGGCAAAGCATTAAAAAATAAAGGACCAGTTGGGTCAAATCTGTAATGCTTTGAACAGGAGAGAAGAGGGAAAATTACCTAGTCAGGCATTGGCCAACCCTAAAGGGCAGTACATAATTGGAGAAGCATCCTCTATCCATGAGGACGCTAATGCAATCACAACTCTAAGGTGTGGCAGGGTGGTTGATAATTTAGTGGGCAGGGTAGCTGAGGAAGTAATGGAAAGTGAAAATGAAAGAAATGAGAGTGGTGAAGAACCAAAGAAATCATCCCCTACTATGGATCAGTAAAGGAAAAATAAAGGGGCTAATGTTGAGCCCCAGCAGCCTACAATAAATGAAGAACAAAGAAAAAAATAAAAATTTGACCATGATGTGGTTAGGCATGCAGCTGTGGCACCAGCAGTCCCACAGCTGCCATTTCCTCATGCATTAGCTGACACATTTCTTTTTGATAAGGGAAATGCTTAGATGGAGTAGATGATGGAGACTTTCAAGCAGGTCAAGATCAATTTTCCCTTACTTTATGCCATAAAACAGGTCCCTGCCTATGCCAAGTCCTTGAAGGATCTCTGCACACAACAGAGGAAAGCAAGGGTGCAGCTGTCCAAAAAGGTTTTTACTGTTAAACATGTTGAATCAGTTATGTCCATTACCACACCTGAGAAATTATAGGACCTAATGATACCTACTATCCCCTGCATAATTGGAAACTACACCATTAGAAGAGCCCTCTTGGACTTAGGGGCCAATGTGAACTTGCTCCCATATTCTGTGTATGAGGAATTAGGTTTGGGGGAGCTAAAAGCCACAACTATTGTGCTCCAGCTGGCTGATAGGTCTGAGAGGAGACATGTGGGTGTGGTGGAGGATGTTTTGGTGGGGGTGGAAAAGTTCTACTATCCTGCTGATTTCCTTTTTTGGACACGGACCCTTGCAAAAGTAAAGCCCCAATTCCTGTCATCCTTGGAAGGCCATTCTTAGCCACTGCAAATGCTTGCATACATGCAGATCAGGGGTGATGGAGGTGACCTTTGGAAACATGAAGGCCCAATTAAATGTGTACAATACTGCTAGGCAACCTCAGATGGACATTAAGGACTGCTGTGTAATAGATGTACTAGATGGCCTTGTGGAAGAAGATTTCTCCAATCTGCCGAATTGGGATAATATTGCTGATGACCTGGAAAATATTTGGAGTTTGGCTGAGGAGGAGGCCCAAGTTCTCATGAGAGAAGACAACACCAAAATAGTGTCTTCTGTGGGCCTAGTGCAACATTCCAGTTGGAAACCTACATTGCTGCCCCTTCCTCAAACCACTAAGGCACCTTTGTTGCCTTCCATTGAAAAGCTCCTTGAGCTAGAGTTGAAACAGCTCCCAGCCATATTAAAATATACCTTCTTAAGCACAAAAAAAAGCTTCTAGTGATTATCTCCTCCTCTCTTACTGGTGAGCAGGAGGAGGAATTATTGAGTATTCTCAAAAAATACAAGAAAGCAATGGGGCGGACAATAGCTGATCTTGGAGGCATTGATGCCTCAGTTTGCATGTACAAAATTCATCTGGATGACGGTGCTAAACCCTCTAGGGAGATGCAGAGGAAGCTTAATTCTCACATGCAGGAGGTGGTCTTGAAAGAAATAGTGAAACTATTGAATGCAGGGGTAATTTACCCCATTTCGGATTCAGAATGGGTGTCACCTATTTAGGTGGTGCCTAAAAAGTCAGGCATAACAGTTATCACTACTGATTCTGGAGAGTTGATGCCAGCCAGGGAGACCACTGGTGAGTGTTTGCATTGATTATAGGAAACTCAACTCCAAAACCAGGAAAGACCACTTTCCCCTCCCTTTCATTGACCAAATTCAAGAGAAGCTGGGTGGGAAGGCATTTTACTATTTTCTTGATGGATACTCAGGGTATAACCAAATCCCTGTATATCCTCAAGATCAAGAAAAAACTACTTTCACCCGTCCCTTTAGCACCTTTGCTTACAAAAGGATGACTTTTGGATTGTGCAATGCCCCAGCCACATTTCAGAGGTGCATGTATGCAATCTTTTCTGATATGATTGACAAGTTCCTGAAAACCTTCATGGATGATTTCTCGCTTTTTGGGGATAGCTTTAGCCAGTGCTTGAGTCACCTTGAACAAGTTTAACAAAGATGTGAGGAGGCTAATTTGGTCCTAAGCTGGGAAAAGAATAACTTTATGGTGACATAAGGAATTATATTAGACCATGTGATCTCTCACAAAGGAATAGAGGTTGACAAGGCTAAAGTGGACTTTATTTCACACCTGCCCCCACCCAGGACTATCAAACAAATCAGATCATTTTTAGGACATACTGGATTTTACAGGAGGTTCATTAAGGACTTCAGCAAAATTGCACAGCCATTGTGCCACCTGCTTTGTCAGGATGTGCCATTTGACTTCTCTGTTGAGTGTCTTGGGGCCTTTGAGGTCTTAAAAAAGTACCTTACCACTGCTCCTATAATCCAGGGCCCATATTACTCACTCCCCTTTGAGCTGATGTGTGATGCATCAGACTTGGCCACAGGTGTTGGCTTAAGACAGAGGAAAGATAAGTTGCCTGCATTAATTTATTATGCCAGCAAAATACTAGTTGAAGCTCAGCTCAATTGCACCACCACTGAGAAGGAGCTGCTTGCTGTGGTGTTTGTTGTGGACAAGTTTAGACACTACTTGCTGGGTTCTAAAATTATTATCTTCACTAATCACTCAGCCCTGAAATACTTATTAGCTAAGAAGGATGCCAAGCAGAGGTTGATCAGATGGATCCTCCTGTTACAGGAGTTTGATCTTGAGATCAAGGATAAAAAGGGTGTTGAGAATGTGGTGGCTGACCACCTCTCTAGAATTATTTTTGAAGAATGTGCAGCAGCACCTATTAATGAGTTGTTCCCAGATGAGCAACTATTTGCCATCCAGTCTAGTGTGCCCTAGTTTGCACACATTGTCAATTTTCTTGTTGTTGGTAAGATCCCCCCTCACTGGTCCAAGATGGACAAAATCTTATTTTTCTCTCAGGTTAAACATTTTTTGTGGGAGGATCCATACCTTTACAAGCATTGTGCAGACCAGGTTGTTAGGAGATGTGTGCCTGAAAGTGAGTTGCACAGTATTCTTTCAATGTGCCATGAGCAAGCCTGTGGAGGTCACTTTAGTGGCAAAAAGACTATCAAAAGTGTTGTAAAGTGGTTTTTATTGGCCTTCTTTGTTCAGAGATGCAAACATACATTGCAAGGCCTGTGAGAGATGTCAAAGGTTGGGGGGCATTTTCAAGAAAGATTCAATGCCATTGCAACCCATCCTTGTGGTAGAACTTTTTGACATCTGGGGTATTGATTTTATGGGCCCCTTTCCTCCTTCCATGGGTTTCAATTTCATACTTGTGGCAGTGGACTATGTGTCCAAATGGGTAGAAGCTATTGCCACAAGCACCAATGACCACACAGTTGTCCTTAAATTTTTAAAGGACAATATCTTTTCAAGATTTGGCACTCCTAGAGCTATCATTATTGATGGGGGGAGTAATTTCTGTAACAGACCTTTTGAGAACCTCCTCAAAAGGTACTCTGTTACGCATAGAATTATGACTCCCTACCACCCATAAACTAATGGGCAAGTTTAAATTGCCAATAGAGAGATCAAGCATATCTTGGAAAAGACTGTCAGGACTGACATAAAGGATTGGGCAAAAAAGCTAAATGATGCTTTGTGGGCTTACAGGACTGCTTATAGGACCCCTATTGGCATGTCCTCATTCAGGTTGGTTTATGGCAAGGCCTGCCACCTGCCAGTGGAGTTAGAGCACAGAGCCTATTGGGCTATAAAAACACTGAACTTTGACCTAACTTCTACTGGTTTTCATAGGAAATAGCAACTGGCAGAGCTTGATAAGCTAAAGCTACAAGCCTATTCAAATGCCAGGATATACAAGGAGAAATCAAAGGCATTCTTTGATAAGAAGCTAATGAGGAAGGACATCAATGTTGGTACTAAGGTTTGGCTTTTCAACTCCAAACTAAAATTTTTTCCATGGAAGTTAAAGTCCAAATGGGATGGATGTTACACTGTCATTCATGCCTCCCCATCTGGTGCTGTGGAGATCTTAGATCCTATGTCTAGGAAGATCATGAAAGTGAATGGTCAAAGGCTAAAAATTTGTATAGAATATTTAGTGGAGCCTCCTCAGACCATTCACCTACATGAACCTCCCACTGCTCAGGAATCCACATCTTTGTAATATATGTACCATATGAGTTGAATGCTTTGTCTTATTTTGTGCTACTTAGAAATTTTTCAATTACTGCTTTTTGGGTGATGATTTGCTTGTGTGTTTGATTTTATTTTGTTCTGCTCTGTTTTAAGTACAAGTGCATATTTTTCATTTGAATTTGATGTCCATGTATTTTGCTGATGGTTGAGATGCTCTCATAATAAATGTCATGAATTTGATCTGAAAGATTATCTTTAGAATTCTGAATTTTTGATGTTTAAATGTTGATAACGGATAACCAAATTGTCATGATGAATTAGAGTACATATCATGGGGTTAGTGCCAATACACACTGAATTGGTGCATGACATTGTACATGCACAGGCCAGGGCCCAAGCTGAGAGAAAAGGTTAAGAATTGCTTCCTCGCGAGGCTAAATGGCCTAAATTTCAAGCTCGAGAGCCACTTATAGGCTTTCTCGCGGAATTCTGAGAGAAGTTTTGTTCCTCTTGAGCAAAAGACACCTGTTGAATCCATATATTGACGCTCGCGAGGCTCTATCCTGTCAGCAACAAGGAATTGTGCGAAAAATGGAATTCACACTTTCTGTACTGTGTGAGAGCCTCGTGAGCTATCATTCTGAAGGCCACACCATTAATTGCCTCACGAAGTCTCTAATACTCTAAATGGATGTTCCTCGCGAAGATCACAAGCTAAGTTGCGCGAGAGATAAGAAATTGCATCACGCGCTTAGGCCCAAATTCAACTCTGCGAAGTACCTCATGAGGCACGTAAAGCTTCTAAATCTATTCCCACGAGGCTTTGTTCTTCTTCGCAACAACACTTCTCATGAGGTTCGCTATGTACTGCACGAGAAATCTACCTCGTAAGAACCTGAAGATAACTACGCGAGGCACGAGATCAACTTTATAACCCTCCTAGTTTTTCTATTTTCTCCATTCTTTCTCTCTGCCCTAGACTTCACTGCGCATTTCTGAGCTCCATCTTTTCTTCCTTTTACTATACAGCCTATTCCACTCAACCTCAGCTACTTTCCTCCTACCATTTTACTCTCCATCACCTCTTGGTCACTTTGAACTCGGCTTGGGGATATTTGAACCATTGTGCCATGGGGGAGGTGAAACCCTAACTGTCATTTGGAAAGATTTCTCACTCTCTCTCAGTTGATTTAATTGGACATTAATTTAGTGTAAGTAGAGAGCATTTTGGGTTCTATTTTATTATCCATGTTGGGAGTTTAAAGCCCTAAATTGAAGAAATTGAATAGCTATGGCCACGGGTTCAAAATTCACAGATACCTTGTTTACTTTGGTAACCCCACCACCTGCTGGGAGCCCTGTGGCCACTCAAAAATCTATAAGGATTACAGAGGCCTCCAATGTGGAGACCCCTATGGTAATTGCACCCATTGAGGAGCCCCAAATTGAGCAAACTGTGAAGAAGGGCCTGGGTGTGGCCTCTGAGGTCCAAGGTGCTAAGAAGAAACCTGCCCCAAATAATAGGGTCAAAGAGCACCTACCGGCTAAAAGCCGCCCTGAAAAATCCAAGAAGAAATAAAAAAAGGCCAAGACTGTGGCCCATGAGGTCCCTGAGGTTGACCCTGATGAGGAAGAAGATACTGAGTACCTTAGGGTCCCATTTGATTTTCTTACTGCCATTAAGCTGGAGGTTGAAACAATTTTTGACAAAGGCTATTTTGAGCAAACACCAGAGACATCAGCCTCCATTGCATACCTGACCAAGGAGAATCTACTACCCTTATTGTGGCCCCCACTGTAGCTAGTCTTCCCTAGACTAGTGCACCTGTTTTATTAGTATATCAAAGTAAAGACTGGGGATGATGGGAACCCAAAATTACTAGTGTTAATAGACAAGTTTGAGATGCTATTCAACCAGGCAGTCATAGCTGAAATACTTGGGATACCAGCCAAGTATACCCCTGAGTGTGGCTTGGGTCCCCCTTTAACAACCACCATCCCAGAGATAGCCAAGGAGCTGACTGGAGGGGTAACAACCTCAGGAGCCTCAATCAGGAAGAGGGATCTACATACAAACCTCAAATTTATGGATGGGGTGTTGAGGAAGAATGTGTGTTGTTGTAGCCATGAGCAGGAGAGGAGGTCTCCCATTGCGAATGCACTCTACTCATTCCACATGAGTCACTACTTGGATGCTGCCAAGTTGATCTTTGAGGGGATAACAGATATTCATGAAAAGGTGAAGACCGAAAAGAAACTCCACTCATTTCCCTACTACAGGCTCATTACAGTCTTGCTAAAGTTGGGGGGTACCAATTTCAAATGGATAGGAAGACCATCCCCTTGGCCCCCAGAACATGTGGAAAGAAGTAATGGGGGATGTTAGTTGGTTGGATCTCCCTAGGTTGTGCTTTGGTTATTGTGTGGTGGAAACCAATTAAAAACAAAGTAAAATAAAAGAATGGATTCAGCACAACTAGAGTAATCCTAGACCTGCAAGATACAGGGCCTATTGTAGCAAGTTTTGATAAGTAAGAGTTTGTCCCACAGAGAAATTGATCTAGAACCTAAAATGGGCTATAATAGTAGGCCTCCAGATCTGGCTACAGATCTAACAATCCTAAAGAAAGGGAGCTGGGTGTCACGACTACACTAAATTAATCCTAAAAATAGATAAATAAAATGTAGTCCTATCCTAAAGAAAGGGTTAAGAAGAAGATGGTGATGGTGTGTACCAAAATAAAATATAAAAATTGGTGAGAAGTAAGCAGGTTAAGTACAGAGTTAAAGCAGTACTGTAACTTAGATTTAGTCTGTCTCTATAGTTCTCCTTGCTGAGACGCTATCAAAAGCCTCAACAAGGTAGAAATATCTAGTTTAACCCATTCCATTTGGAGTGCTCTTAAGGCTATAGGTTGTCCACTCAAATAGTCACAGCCTATTTTATAAAGTCTATCAAATCCTATTAGTTAAACTAGAAATTGCCCATCTAGTCCAGAGGAGTGGATTGATCATTTCCCCAACCACTGGACCAGATCAAGCCATAAATACTATTGCAGTACTATGTAATGCCAGTGTTACAAGCTCCCCAGATCTGTGCACAGATCTGGCTGACATCCATAGGTATTCCAACCCATAAGATCCTAAGTGCTTTCCCAAGGCCAATGGCTCACTGGTGCCCATAAAAAGGACCATGCAACAGGTTGAATAGGGCTTTAGATTCAGTTGGGCATTACTACAAACTGCCTGTAATGACTCAGCCATAAGCTGTAATTATTACAGAGATATCAGATCTAACATCTGATGCTGGCCAGGTAAAACAGAGGAGAGTCAGTTCCTGTACAAACCTCCTCACAAGGCTCTAGAAGCTCATGTGCAGGGGAGAAGAGCCTTTCTTAAACATGTGGTTGGACACAACCTTAGGGCTATACTCTGTCCACTCAAATGCTCACAGTGTATCCCATTGGTTTGTCCATACCACAGAGGTTTAAGAAAGAGCATTAAGACTACTACAACCACCATGGTCCAGAGGCCTCCAAGCTCCCCAGATCTCACTATAGATCCAGCATTACTTTCCATTGGGCTATCAAACCAAGAGAAATCATATGGTAAATAATAGATCTACTAGAAATTGAATGGGCTAGTCCCAAATACATGGATCCTATAAATATCTAACGAAAATATAAGATCTTTAGATTCAACTAGGCATTAAAATAGCAGTCCATTGATAAATACAAAACTTATAATGAACTGTCTCCAGGCTGCAGCCTGTACACAACTGCTCATCCAAAATCTCAATATATACAAAACCTATTACAAATTGAAATAAACTAAACCTAACTACTTACAAAGGGATTAGCCAGCAAGTGTTGGGCTAAGAGAGAAGAAAAAAAGGGAAAAAGAGGTGATCAAATCCTAACCTTAGCCTATTGGAGCTCTCAGCTGACAAAGGATGAAAAGAAGGGTTGATCATAAAACTAAACTCTAAGTGTAGCTTAGATACTCTGTCTATACAGCCTTGGCTCTGAAGGGATTAACCCTAATTTTTCTAGCAGACGTGGCATTGTTACATTCCTTGAATGCCTTGAGACATGCACCTTGAAATCCGTGCCTCAAGATGTGTGCCCTAGCCTTGAGAAATTTCTAAAAGGTCCTTGAGTTAAAAAGGAGAAGTGGGGAGCCCATGCTTCGCGAGGCTGGCATATGCATAGTTGTAGGGCCTTCGCAGAGTAGCTTTTGGTTGGGGGGAAGTGCTCTCTCGCACAGTGAATCTTCAGTTAATCGCGTAGTTCCTTTGTGCTGCACTACTGTGCGGAGATGCTTTGGAGTGCCTAGACTTCTCACACAATAGAGCTTCAGAAGCTCTCCCTCTCGCTGGGTGCTCGCATAGTTATGCTCCTGCGCTCGCATGGTAATTGGTAAGGCTTCAAAGTGTGTGAGATCTATGGGAGGAGAATTCTGGGCGTCTCTCTCTTCTAGGGCCACGCACGAACTCCGTGAGGTGAATTTTAGTTCAGTTCAGACATGGACTCGCTATGTTCTTCGTGCGACTGTTTTAAGGCCTGATCTCCGCGAGAGCTTCGCAACCACAAATTATGAGGATTTTAATCCACGAGATCTTCATGATGTCTTTACAGCTCTCCTCTTAACTGCGCGTCCTATCTGCATGAGGGCATCTTCCACTACATTCTTAGCTTCACGAGGGAGCTTCTCAACTCTGCGAGATCTATCTTTCTATACTCTGATGCATTGCACTTGTCGCCTTTACAGTTTCTCCATTCTCAGCCAACTTCATTCATCTGCTAGGCTTTTGGTCAATGATGACCAGCACATGAGTCACCATGGTGAGCACTACAAGGGTGTTCCATTAGGCTTTGGTTTAGTTGTCATCTTTATATGTCTTCTTCCTCTTCTTTGGGCCAATAAGGATAGATTTTATGTTAAGCTGCACAGATTATTGCTAACTACAAAATACACTTAACAAATGATTATTAGTTTACTTCAAGGTCTATCAAAGGCTAGGTTAAGAGGTGAAAAGTGATACTTTTCAGTGAAAAATAGGGGATCAGTGACACTTTAATTGAGAAGAAGAAGAAGAAGCAGGCATATTTGTTCACTATAGCAACCTCTACAATTCCAGAAGTAGCTACTGCTGTTGTTGCTGCCTATGTGGCTGCAAGCTCTGCTGCCCTCTCTCAGGCAACCCATTCATGCGTGTCAACCAGCAACACATCCACATTTGCAGCCATTACCTTACCAACCTTACCACCTCATATAGTGCCATTATCCTCACTCCAACTAATTTTAACCTTAGCCACAACCACCTTAACCTCATTACCAATACCTATACCCTTGCCTACTTACCCAGCCACCCTAGCCCACTTGTGAAGACCACCTATAAAAAGAAAAGAAAATTCACCAAAGCCCACACAGAGCCCCAACCCACCTATATATCCCAAACCATCCCAATTCTTGAAACTGCAGCCATACCAGACCCAACCATTGGCCTACCACCAACCTCAACAGCCCAAGCCTTTGAACCTGAGCCTCACACCATTGACATCCCTCATAGCTTTTCAGCTATCCTCTCTCAGCCCATTGAAACCTCCACACCTTTAGAAGCTATTACTTGTGAGCCTTTGGGCCAATCCATCCCATTTTCACCTACGCATGACCAAATCTCTTTTTCAGAGGAGGGATACTCAGCCATGATGTCCTCTATCATAGGGGACATCAACTATGAGTTTACCCCTCTCTTATACTCCCCTCACCCTCCACATTTTCTCCTTCCTCCAAATTCACCACAGCCCACCACCTTCACTCATGCACCCACTTTCCCATTTCAACCAATCCCACCCACCACCCCTGATTTCTTACCCCAAATCTTCAACCTATTACTCTCCCTTCAAGCCCAAGTGTTGGCCAACTCTCAAACCCAATCATCCATTCAGGCTAACATTCATGCCATAACCTTCCAACTCCATAACCAGGCCTCCATCCAAACCAGTTTAGAAGCCATCCAAGCCACCTTGTCACTTTTGACCCCAACATTACAATGGCCACCTATCTCTACACCTACCCATTTACCTACTCCACCTCCTTCTCCCCAACCCATAACCCTAGCTATAACCACACCTACACCGATTGAACCTATTCCCATTATCCCACCAACTATATTTACCAATGCCTCCACACAAACTAACCTTGAACTTAAACCTGAATCAGAACCTGAACCTACTCCTATCCAGTTGACTATTATTACCCTACCGGATATCCCATCTGCTGTAGCTACCTCCGATGCTGCAACAGATGTGGACTTAATGCCCACCTCCTCAACTCCAACCCAAACAGAACCCCAACCTGAGCCTGAATCTAACGTCCCTAAGCCTATTCCTTCTACATCCCCCCACCCATGCCATCCCCCTCCCCTTTCCCTTCCTGGCTGGTCCTTCTTCATGTGATGAGCAACCCATCCTACCTGCCTCCTCCTTTTCCACACCTCCATACTCCACTCTCCTCCATGCCATGAAATAGAACCTGTACGTTAAAAAGGATGTAATTAAAGGCATGACTACTATTAGGACCTCCATCAGACAGCCCTATGAAGAAAAAATCTGTCGGATGGAGTTGAATCACAGAGTTCAACTGTTGAGCATATCAAAGGGATGGGGTAGAATTTTGATCCAGTATGAAGCTGAAAAGCATACTGCAGTAACGGAGAAGATGAGAGCAGATGACCTAGAAAAAAGATTAGCTGCCTCCAAAGATGTCGCAAAGGCCACCAGGGAGCTCTATGAAATGAGAACTCTACTTGCTAAAAAGAAAGTAGAAATACTTGCTGAACTAACTGGCACAGCTCCTCCACAAGCAACTGAGCCTGGCCCTCCTGCTAGTTCTACTGCTACTACAAAAGAAAAAGGAAAAGGACCCCAATTCAAGACTGAGCCAGCAAATGATTAGGATGTCTAGATATGCACCTGTAGTTAGTCAAGATGTCTTTGCATTATTTTTGTGTAGTTCTTTTCCATTTATAAATGAAATTTATTTTTATGTTTTGTTTGTTTTACTTTCTGTCTTCATATCTGCTTAGTTTGTTTTAGTTGTTTGTGCGTGCTTTGTTTAATGCTTTTACTTACTTTATTTTGTGTCTGATTTTGTGTCGATCCCTGTTGCACATGCCCTTTCATCTTTGAATTAGTGAGGACATTGCTCCTCATAGGTTTGGGAGTGTGGCAAGGATTGCCTATAATATAGTTAACCTAAGTGCAACAGTCTTAACTAAGTGAGGAATAAATAGAATGAACTTCACCTAAGAAATGTTGAAAGTGAGAAAATTTAAACATTGTGCATACCTTTTTAACACTAAAATCATTTAAAAATTAACACTTCTATGAGGTGAACATCAAGAAATTTTCTATAAATAGTAGTTAGTGAACCAGTAAGGAGAGAAACAAGTGAAAGCATACCCCTTTCAGCTCAATTGAAGACCATACCCAGTGAGCTTTGAACCTATAATTTTTTTTTCAGGAGTGTCTTTGGCAACTTTTTTTTGTTCTAAGGACTGACTTAGTCAAGCCCTTTTCACTAGAAGTTAGACACCCCAAGTTGAAGCTGTTTGACAGTAATCATAACACTAAGGAAAGGATCAAGGCCTTCATTTGGATAGTTTGAGCCTAAAAGATCAAACCTGTGAAACTACCCTTGTGCATAAACATTTTGACCCTTAAAGCCCTATTTTTCTTCAATAAATACCTAAGTACTTGAACCTAAACCTCTTAACCTGGCTCAGCCCTACCCTCACTCTGAGAATTCAGAAGGTAAAGGAGAGGATGTTGAAGATAGGTGAGTAAAGTTTAACATTTGGTGAAAGGAGAAGAAGAGAGGAGCATATCTGTAAATAACAGTGTAGCAGTTGTAGATGTGTGGCAATCATTATAATATATATATATATATATATATAAATACAAGAAACAAAAAGGGAAGAGAATAGAAAGAGAAGTCAAAAGAAAATTTTCATTGAAAAAGTTGAAAAGAAGAGAAGAAGTTGGCCACTTTAGCTATGAAATTTCAAAAGAAGATGGAGTTGTGCTGAAATGAAGAAGGTGAAGTCATGAATCATCTCCTACCTGTGCTGATTTCTCAATTTTGAATCCCTCTTTTTACCCCTTTTATTCTTGACAACCCACACCAATAAGTCACATTACAACCCATGAAAAGCCTTTATTGATCGAAAGTCAAATGAACTGTCATGTGAAGATGAGGGAATGTCTAATCTATGTTGAGAGTACTTTATGACGTCAGAAATTAGAAGCACTGTCTATGCTCATGCTTGCAAACCCATCTGGGCTATGTAACTGCTCTTGAGTTTCTGTGAAATGGTACACCCTTAAATTTATTTGTAAGAGACAGCCCTGGTAAGCATTGGGTCTAAGATTGAAATCATTGGGGCATTATTTGAACCTAAATTTTGATGTACTGATAAACTTAATACTATTTTGCACAGATTGTTTTCTGGTGTCAGCTGATTGGATGTGATGAGCATGCATGCATGACTAAGGTGTTAAATTGTTTGCATACACTACTTTGGAACTCTTTTAATTTTGACAGAGTAAGGGTGGAATGAACTGTATTTATTTCAAACTGATTAACCACTGTGTTGCACTTTTATTAATTGTTTCATTGAGAAGTTTGTGGGTACCTTCACTGAAAACCCCCAGGAGACTTCACCCCTTCACTAGGGATCACCTAGGGGTTTAAAAGGCTTCATGCATAAGCTAAATGCATCCGTGCTCCCTACGAAAGTGGCATTTATATTCTTAGAGTACCTATTTAAATTTTACTTTGCTAAGGGACTAGCAAAGATTAGGTTTGGGGGTCTATTATCAACTAAAAAGTATCACTTTTCACCTCTTAACCTAGCCTTTGTTGGACCTTGAAGCTAACTAATAACTTTTGTTTAAGTGTGTTTTGTAGTTAGTAATAAATTTTGTAGCTTAACACAAAGTACATGCCTTTGGTGCCAAGAAGAGAGAGAATTCAAGCAAAGAATGACAGTTGAGCCAGAGATTGATGGAACACCATGGTGGTACATACCGTGGTCACTATTTTGCATGTCATAATGGACCAAGAAAGTCTAGCAGATGAAAGAAGCATAAATGTGAGTAGAGAGAGCTGAAACAGCAGCAGCTGCATAGCAACAGAAGAGAAAATGAACTAACTTGCACAGTTGAGGTGCTGCCTCGCATGACTGAAGTTGCAGTAGAGCTCCCTCACACGGATGTTTCATGCAGCACAATAAAGCTCGCAAAGAAGTCACACAGCTCAGTGAAGGGATTATCACAGAGTAACCTCTCACGCAACAGTCGTGCACTTCAGCTACAATCAACATTTAAAGAACTCGCGGAGCTCTCGCACACTAAGCCTTCAAAAATCCAGCTCGCAAAGTTCTCGCGATGATCAAGGCTTATATCTACCGCGCGCATTATCTCGCGAGGCCAATCTTCATAAAGAACAATAGCTAACTCGCGAGGTTCTCGGGTGGCTATGAAGGAGAGAGAGCTCCAGAAGCACTCTCGCGCAGCTCTCGCGGGCCTAAAAGCTTAACCCTGTACCAAGCGAGATGTGCTACCCACTTGACAAGGAACCGAGCGAGATGTAAAGGCATCTGCACGAGTATTGCATGATGGGAGATTCTGAAGCCCTACTGCGTGAGCAACCCAAGCACTGTAAACTCTTCTGTGTGAGTGCATTCAAGCTAGAGTAGCTACGCGATGATGTGATGTCCACCTGCGCAAGTGAACAAACCTTCCAAGCAAATTCTACCTCACGAGGACTCTGTAAGCTACGCGAAGGAACTAAAGAGCAAAAAGCAACTACGCGACAGGCTTAAATCCTCCTATGCAAGGAAGCAGCAGCCAAAGCCCAATTCTACCTCATGAGTGCCCTGCAAGCCATGCGAGAAAACTAATGTTCAGAAGCCAGCCTCACGAAGCTTAGGCTCTCCACTTCTCAATCTTGACTCAAGGACCTTTTAGGGATTTCTCCAGGTCTAGGGCACACATTCCAAAGCATCCAAGGGTTGCAACAGTGCCACATCTACTAGAAAAATTAGGGTTTACTCTTCTCTAAGTCAAGGCATTAGGATGAGTATATAAGCTGTGTTTGTAACTTAGAATTTGTCAATCTCTCCTTCATCCTCTAGAGGTTGTGAGCTTGAGCAGGCTAAGGTTAGGGTTTCATCACTTCTTTTTCCCCTTTTTCTTCTTTCATTGCCTAGCACTTGCTGGCTAAATCTTTTTGTAAGTAGTTAGGGACAGTTTTATTTAGTTTTATAATGGGTCATGTAATCTTTGGGATCTTTGGTTGAACAGTTGTGCACAAGGCTGCTTCCTTGAGAAATTGCATTGTAGGAGATTTTGATCAATGGAATTTACACTTTAAATGTTCATTCAATCTGTTATTTTCCTATTTGCCCATAGTTTTGTTCAGGCTATAGCATGCTTTTAGGATTTGGGCTAATTGAAAATCTCATGAAAGCTTGTGCTTGTAGCCCTGGGACCATGGTGGCAGCAGTAGTTTATATGTTCCTTCTCAGACCTCTGTGGTGAGGATAACCTCTGTGGATAGCCTGTGACCATTTAAGTGGAAAGACTATAGCCCTAGGGTGATTCGAACTCCATATCTGAGAAGGATTCTTCTCCTCTGCACTTGAGCTTGTAGCCTGGTGAGAGGTTATTGCAGGAACTGGCTCCCCTCTGTGTTACTTGACCAATATCAGATGTTAAATCTGACTTTTTCTATAGTGATTGCAGACTTGAGGGACTAAGTCCTTAAGTAGTAATGATCAGCTGCATTTAAGTCCCCTTGGATTGGAATTCCTATGAATGCCTCCCAGTTCTGTAACAGATCCAGGGAGCTTGTAGCCTGGCAACCACAATGTCTGCAATAGTTTTAATGTTCTAATTTGATCAGTTGGGTGGAGGACATCTATTGGATAGTCTGTAACCATTTGAGTGGACAGGTTATAGCCTTAAGATCAATCTACTCCAGTTGATCAGATTGGTTTTCTGAGTCTCTTCATGTGCTTTGATCCTCCCTATTGGATAGTCTGTGACCATTAAAGTGGACAGGTTATAGCCTTAAGGGACCAAGTTGAATCACAAGAGTGAGTTGGATTCTTCTTCCTTGCTGAGGTTTTTTATAGCACTTTAGCAAGGATTCCTACAGAAGCAGATCTAGATTTGAGTTATAAAATTGATATGAATTTGGCCTAGTAGCTTACTTCC
Organism: Chloranthus sessilifolius; assembly: GCA_021018995.1. NCBI lineage: Eukaryota > Viridiplantae > Streptophyta > Magnoliopsida > Chloranthales > Chloranthaceae > Chloranthus > Chloranthus sessilifolius. Next base: position 42,133,433 of record CM037591.1, on the reverse strand, counting down.
CACCATTTTATCTTTATTTTAATACACCACCACCACTTTCTTCGTAACCCTTTCTTTAGGATAGGGCTGCACTTTATTTCTTTTCTTTTAGTAGGTAATTTAGTGTAGTTGTGACACCCAACTCCCTTTGTTTAAGATTGCCAGATCTTTAGTCAGATCTGGAGGCCTACTATTATAGCACATTTTGAGTTCTTGAATAATATCTCTGTGGGACAAACTCTTACTTATCAAAACTTGCTATAATAGCCCTGTATCTTACAGGTTATGTATCTTAGGTTGTTGTTTTCATAATCATTTCACTCCACTCTTGCATTCTGATTTTATCATCTCATCACTTAAATAAGCATTAGCACCTAGACATGAAAAGACACCAACAATATGCACAGAGTGCAAATCCTAGGAATCAAATGACTTTAAATCACAGCAGGTACATGCACAAACCACACTCAAAAGCATACTCATCAGATTAGATTCATATTTTCTAAACACCAAAATAATCACACAGACTATTACAGCACATTAAAAACAAACGAAAGATAGTACATGATAGATTGGTAAAAGAAACACAAAAATTCAAACGACTATGGTACACAATTTACAGAGTTATGGATCACTTAGCAGTGGGAGGTTCATGAAGGTGGATGGTCTGAGGAGGCTCCACAGAGTTTTTAATACAAATCTTCAGCCTTTGACCATTCACTTACATGCTCTTCCCAAAAATGGGATCCATGATCTCCACAGCACCAGATGGGGAGGCAGGGATAACAATATAAAGTCCATCCCACCTGGATTTTAGCTTCCCTAGAAATTGTTTTAACTTGGAGTTAAATAACCAAACCTTAGCACCATCCTTGAAATCTTTCCTCATCAGTCTCTTGTCATAGAAAGCTTTAGATTTTTCCTTATAAATCCTTGAGTTAGCATATGCATCCAATCTCAACTCCTCAAGCTTTGACAGCTGCAGCTTCTTGTGTATACAAGCAGGTGTTAGATCCAAATTCAAAGTTTTAACAGCCTAATAGGCTCTATGTTCTAACTCTACTGGTAGGTGACAAGTCTTGCCATAAACTAGTCTGAAAGGAGACATGCCAATTGGGGTCTTATAGGCAGTCCTATAAGCCCACAGTGCATCATTCAACTTCATGGCCCAGCCTTTCCTATCTGTCCTCACTGTCTTCTCCAGGATGTGTTTAATCTCCCTATTTGAAATTTCAACTTGTTCACTAGTCTAGGGGTGGTAGAGAGTTGCAATCCTATGGGTAACAGAATATTTCTTGAGCAAGCTCTCAAAATTTCTGTTACAGAAGTGGCTGCCCCCATCACTGATGATGGCCCTAGGGGTGCCAAATCTTGAGAAGATATTTTCGCCCCCATCACTGATGATGGCCCTAGGGGTGCCAAATCTTGAGAAGATATTTTCTTTGATAAATTTTTGGACAATCTTGTGGTCATTAGTCCTTGTGGCAATGTTTTCAACCCACTTGGACACATAGTCCACTGCCACAAGGATAAAACTATAACCATTTGAGAGAGGAAAGGGGCCCATAAAATCAATTACCCAGATATCAAACAATTCTACAAAAAGAATGGGCTGCAATGGCATTGAAATTTTTTTTTAACAGGACACCCATTTTCTGACATTTGACACAGGCCTTGCACTGGGCATGTGCATCCTTAAATAAGGAAGGCCAATAGAAGCCACACTTTAATACCTTAGCTGTTGTTTTCACATACTCAGTATACTGGGGATGTCACTATCAGGGACACACTTTCTTATGATTTGGTCCGCACAATACTTGTTTAAGCAAGGATCCTCCCAAAAAAAGAACTTGACTTGTGAAAAGAATAAGTCTTTATCCATTTTCGTCCAATGGAAAGGGATCCTGCTGGCAGCCAAGTAATTCACAATGTTGGCAAACCAAGGTACAATAGACTGAAGAGCAAACAATTGTTCATCCGAGAAGAAATCATTAACTGGTACAGCTGCACATTCATCTGAACTTTTCCTCTTATTTCTTCTCTTATTCCTCTTCATTATTATTTTTCTTTCTTTTTGGATACATTTTTCTTTTTATTTTTTTATTTTTTTTTATTTTTTTGACTTGCCACCTCTCTCTTTAGCTGCTACACTGTTAAGTTTTAAGTATCCTTTCTCCATTCACCCAATGTTGACCTTATCTTGTCCATCTTCAGCTCCTTCTCTTTTACCTCCTAATTTCTTAGAGTGAGGATAGGTTTGAATCAGGTCCATAGGTTCAGGTACAAGTGCTAAGGTGTATTTTGAAGAAAATTGGAAATCAAGGCTCAAAAAGTGTGTGCACAAGGGTAGTTAATTAAAGCTCAAACTGTCCAGGAGAAGGCCTTGATCCTTTCCTAAGTGTCATGAGTGCTATTAGTTGTTTCAATTTGGAGGAGTCTAACTTCTAGTGAGGGAACAGACTCAGCCAATTCTTATGGCTAAAAGAATTGCCTCACTTACTCCTCAAAGAAAGGAAAAATTTTTGTAGGCCCAAATCTCACTAGTTATGGTCTTCCATTGAGCTCTTAGGCATGTCCTTACCTTTTTCTCTCTTTAATGATTCACTAAGTATTGTTACAAGTGAGTTTTCTTGGTGTTCACATCATAAAAATACTAAAATTTAAAAACTTGTGATGCCTCAAGGTCTGTAAAATATATATATATTTTTTTTAATTTCTCAATTTTTATTTTTTTTTCATGATTCTTAAGTGAACATGGATCCATTTCTATCTTACTCCCTTGATTCTACTACAATTAGGTTAACTGCTTCATTGGCAGAGCCTGTCACACCCCCAAACCTATAAGGAGCAGTGTCCTCACTGATTCAAAGTTATATGTGGATGTGCAGCAGGCTTAATACATAGACATTAACATAACAGAAACTACATGAGAGAAAAATGCATAACAAACAACATAAAAAACAAACACACAGAAATAAAGAAAGACAGATTGTAAACTAAACAAAATAAAATAAAGAGCAATGTTATTATAATTGCTAAAGTATGTACAAAGTAGGTGGAAGTAAACTACAAAAAAAATGGCACACTACTTCCTAACTAAATACATGTGCAAAATTTAATCATCAGAGTCCTTGGCCTTAGCAGGTGGTTCCTGGATTCCTTTCCTCTTTGCTTGCTTCAAAGTGACAGCCTTAGATAGTGGTCTTTTGGAAGTACATCTTGGTTTTTGGAGTGGGGGAAGGTTTTTGGGTAGGTTCCTTGATTTTGAGTCTAGGTTTGACTGGGCTAGGACTTGTTGCATCAGGAGCTGTTTGTTGGAGAGGTACATCTGGGTTTAGTTCTTTAAAAAGAGCTTCTGCTAACTCTCGCTCAGTTTATGCATTTACCCTTTTCTCTAAAGCTACAATAGTCACTCCATAATCATAAGCTCACTCCTCAGTCAGTCGCAGTTTCTCTTTCAGTTTCTTGATGACATCTTCCTAACTCTCTACTCTGTTATTTGCTTCGTTGTATTGGACCATAATCTCTCTCCATCCTTGCTTGATTTCCTTTTTCTCAACCTTATGAGCAAACATCAGGAGTTTAATTTGATCAAGGAGGGGCTGTCGTACTGTAGCTTTCAAGTCAGCCATGCCCTGAACTACATCTCTTTTTATCTAGGCATAAGCTTTCATGGCTCTGATGAGGGTGGAGTAAGGGGGCATGGGGGTAGCAAAGATGGGATATATGGGTAGATCAGTAATGGAAGAAGGGTCATCATGTAATGGAAGGGGATTGGATGAGGACAGATGTGGGGTGGAGGGTAGAGGGTGAGGGACATGAAGGGTAGGGTCTGGTATAGGTAGTTGAGGGTCAGGTTCATTTTGGGTGGAGGCATCTCTGAAGGTGTTGAGAGAAGTTTCTGGGAGAGGTTCAATGGGTGTAAGAGGAGGTGGGGGATTATGTATTGATGTAGGGAGACTTGACTGTTGGGGAGGTTTGGTGAGAGTGGTTAAAGTTGCTTGGATGAATTGTAAAATGGTTGGGATGGAGGTAGGGTTTGGTAAGGTGGAGTGAAGTGAATGAAGATTGGCCTCAATTGTAGCTTGGGTTTGGGTATTGGCCAACATTTGGGAGTGTAGGGAGAGCAGGAGGTGCAAGATTTGGGGTAAGAGGTCAGGTATGGTAGTGGTTGTGGGTTGGGTAGGGGGAATAGGTTGAAAGGGAGATGTGGGTCTATGAGTGAAGGTAGTGGCCTATGGTGGTCTCTCCTGTGGAGGGTGAGGTGAGTCTGGGAGAGGTGTATACTTAAGGTTGATGTCTCCTAGGATAGTGGACATCATAGTGAAAAATTTCTCTCCTGAAAATGGCTCACGGTCATAGGAGAAGGGAATGGATTGATCTACAGGCTCACCAGTGATAGGTACAAAAGGTGGGGAAGTCTCAATGGAATAATGTGAGACTTCGAAGGTATGGGTTTCAGATTCATAGGGTGTGGGTATGGGGTCTGGAACAGCTGTGATTTCAGGGATTGGAATTGTTTGGGTGATATAGATGGGATGGGGTGCAGTAGGGGTTTTGGTAGTTTTCTTTTTCTTCTAGTATGGGGTCTTAACAGGTGGGCTAGAGTGGGCTGGAAAAATAGGTAAGGGTGCAGAACTAGGTAGGGTGTCAATGGCAATGGTGATTGGTGATATAGGGTTAGGTAAGGGTAGTGGGCTTGTGTGGGGCTCTGATGTCTGGGTTGAGGGTGGAGGTGGTGTGGACATGAGTGTAGGTAAAGGTTATGTGAAGGGGGTTGGAGAGGGCATGGAGGTAGAGGGAGTGGCTGGGGAGGTTATGGTTGTGCTGGCTGGCACATGTGAAGCGAAGGTTGCAGCAGCATCAATAGTAGCAGCTGCAGCAGCAGCTACTTCATGAATAGTGGGGGCTGCTTCTCTCAGTAACACCTCCCTCTTCTTCTTTTTCTTCTCCATTATGGTGACACTGATTCCTCACTGTTTCTTCCCACTCTGTTTGGGGTTCAGTGCGACAGTCTCCTCCTCCCTTTTAAATGGGTACTTCCCCCACTTTAGGAATGCAGTAATCAATCTGCAGTAGGGGAGGCATGAGGTTTCTTCATTATTTTCACCTTCTCGCATAAATTTTTAATTCGCTCAAAAACTAACTTGGCAACATCCAAGTAGTGATTTCTGTGAAATGAGAAGAGGGCATCAGCTATGACGTACCTCCTCTCTTGCTCATGCTCAGAGCAATACACATATTTCTATAACAAAGCATCCATTAGCCTGAGGTTGGGGTGCAAATCCCTCTTTGTGATTGAGTCACCTGAGGTAGTGATCCCTCCAGTTAATTCCCTAGCTATCTCGATAATGGTGGTAGTCAAAGGAGGACCCAAGCCCCACTCAGGGTTATACCGGCTGGTATCCCTAGTATCCTTGTAATGTCTACGTGGTTGTACAACATCTCGAAATCATCAATTAAAGCCAGCAGTGCTAGGTTCCCATCATCGCCAGTTTTTAACTTCATATTCCGATAAAATAATCTTACTAATCTTGGGAAAACTAGCTGCATTGAGGGCCTCAATAGGGGCAGCAGAGATGCCTTTGTCAGATATTCAATGGAGGCAGAAGTCTCTGGTAGCTCTTCAAAATAGGCTTTGTAGAAAATAGATTCAGCCTCCAGTTGGATTGCTTGCACAAAGTCAGAAGGGACCCTGAGGCATTCAGTAGTCGCTTCCTCCTCAACCTTAGGGACCTCAGGGGCCACAGCTTTGCCCTTTTTTGTTTCTTCTTTGATATTTCAGGGCTCTTAGGCGGTGGGTGCTCTCAGCCCCTCTTCCTTGGGGCAGACTTCTTCTTTTCTTTTAGAATGGTGGGCTCAACAACAGGTGAAGGTACCTCAAAGGTCTCCAATGTGGAGGCCTCTGCAATCCTTGCGAATTTTCTAGTGGCCACAGGGCTGCCACTGGCGGACGGGTTCAGCATCGTAGTGAAGGTATCTAAAAATTTTGAACCCGTGGCCATAGGGGCTCAGATTATCAAAATTTAGTCTCACAACTCTGAGAAAATGCCAATCACACTGAGTAAGCACAAAAGCTTTAAAATTTCCCCTTCTTCTCTTCTTTTAAATAAATCAAACACAGGACAGAGAAAGAAATGGCGATCGTACCAGTTGAGAGCTAGGGTTCCACCTGAAATTGTGCACAGTGGCTCAAATCCCCCAAACCTTGCTCAGAGTTATCAGGAATAGCTGAGGAGCAATATGATGAGAGAAAAATGCCTGAGGTGGTGTGGATTACAAAGTAGAGCAGAAAGGAGAGGAAAGGGACATCAGTTTTTGTGTTGGGAAACTAGGGCAGATAGAGGAAATGAAGAAAATGAGGGGCTTCGCTGAGTTTATAGAGAAATTCTCGTGATTCGCGGAGTTGGCAATAGGAACTCGCAGAGTAAAATTCTCGCGCAGTTGGCATTTGAAATCGCAAGACGTTCTGTCGCGCAGAAGAACAACCTGCCTCACATTAAAATTTGCAGAGCTGAATCAGTGGCTTTGGTGCGCAAGAGCTATTACCTTTCAGAATTATTACCTCGAGTAGCAGTCGCACAGAACACCACACATGGCATATTTTTACGCTCAGAGTGGGCTCATGGAGCAGAAGGTAACTTCACGAGGCACTGTTTTAGCCATATATCAGGTCTTTTAGCGTGCAAGCAAGCTAAGGGATGGCTCGTGTAATAAATTTATGCCCTCTAGATCTGCGCGACAACATTTCGTCACAACCTTTACTCTATTAGTGCATCCATGTTGTGGTGCATCCAACCACTGTGCATGTGCACCAACCCTCAGATAGGTACTTCATTTCAACCATAAAAAATATGTGCCATCAAATCATCAACATTGTAAACTCCTAAAAAAAATAAATTTCAGCTCAACTTCATGCAAGTTATGATAAGGGTACCTCAACCATTCGTCAACAAACACATAACAAAATCAAATGACAAATATGCACATGTATTCAATCGTAAAAATACAAACACAGACAAAGCAACATAAGCAATTCGACATCACTCTAAACACACAACCGACAGATTGCTAAAGAACACAAAACAAGACAACATTTTCATACATATTAGACACTTATTACCAACCTTTTGCTCACTGGACACTAGCTTCCTCCTGAGTAGATGATGCATCACCAATCATATATTGACCTTTCGGATTTGTTAGAGGCTGACTAGGCAATTTTCCTTCCTCCCTCCTATTCAGAGTATTACAAATCTAGCCATGCTGGTCATCAATCTTCTTGATGCTCTGTCCATGAGAATTGATAGTCTGCACCAAGCTCCCCAAATTTTGCATTGAAGCTAGCATCTGCTCTTCAAATGAAGAGGATCTGGGCTGTTGTGGGGGCAGGGATAACTGGTTAGATGGTGGGACAGGTAACAAAAAATTTTACCTTGGTGGGTAACCTTGATTAAACTAGTGCTGGGCTCTATAAGGAGCTACCATTTGCTACTGCTGGGGTTGAGGATATGAATCTTGTCTCCACCTCAGATTTAGGTGGTTCCTCCAAGAATACCCAGCAGGCTGCTGCCCCAAATTTTAAGCAGCATAGGATTGCTCCATAACAAAATCTGGAAACTGGGTGGCAGATGGACAATCATGAATAGAATGTGTGGGAGATTGGCATATCAGACATGCTTCCTCCACCTGTGCAACCACCTAGGGCTGCATCACATTCATTAGTTTATCAAATTTAAAGCTCAGGTTGTCTACCTTCATCTCCAGATCACCTTGCACCTTCACTTCAAATATTCCACCTCTAGGGCTGGCCTCTTTTACCATCTTAGCTGCAGTCTTGCTATCATTGCATGACAGATACTCCTACTGCATGAAATTTTCTCCTATTATGTCAAACAACTCTCAAGCTTCCTTAGTTGTCTTGTGGAGGTAACTATCACCACAGGAAGCATCCACCATATCCCTGCTCTTGGAATTAATTCCTTGATAAAATACTTGGACAAGCTGCCACATTGGGATTTGGTGGTGGGGGCATTGTTTTAATATCTCCTAGAACCTTTCCCAAGCTTCATAAAAATCTTCAGTTGAGGACTGAGTGAATAACAAAATATTTGTCCTCATCTGGCTGGTTTTATTCATGGGAAAGAATTTGGCTAGGAATCTGGTTTGAAGGTCACTCCATGACTGTATGCTATTGGTTGGGAGCTTTGATAGCCATGTGCTAGCTTTGTCCTTCAGTGAGAAAGGAAAAAACCTCAGTTTGGTGGCCTCAGGTCCCAAGCCAGCAATATTGAAGGTAGTGCAAAGTACTAAAAATTGGTCTATATGCTTGTAGGGATCTTTTTTACTAAGCCCACAAAACGAAGGCAGCATATTGATGGTGGAGGATTTAATCTCATAATTCCCATCAACAGAGGGGAATTGAATGCAAAAGGGAGAGGTGTACTCCCCAAGTGCATTGTACTCCTTTAATGTTCTCTGCCTCTCAACCATAATAGTTGGTTCAGTTTCAATAGTAGGGCCCTGTGGGATGCGTCTAGGTCTAAGGATCCTTTCAACCTCTAAATTTGAAAGTTCTAGCTCAGGATTTAAAGACCTTCTACCATGCATATACTCACACCCACAGTAAGTATAGAAAATGCTCACAAGCACACACAAAGAATACTTCAAATAAAAATTAACTACACAGGTTTACACTAAACAAACAACAGGGAAGTAAACATAAATGGACTGAGGTTTAGGGGAAAGTAAGTGCAAACAGAGCTAGCTTCACTCTAACTGCAGGTCTAACTTTTCCCTTCTTCTGCTGTCCATTTCTGTAAAATTCCACAAAGAATCAGTAGTACTTTTATTCTAGTTTAGGTACAGCTACAAAGAATTTGGAAATCTAAATTATAGTACAACTCAAGTCTACTAAAAAGATCAATGTCCCCGACAGTGGCGCCAAAAACTTGTTGCGGGACTCCCCTGGTGCTATTTATTCTTTAGTGGATACAAATTTAAAGACAAAGTAAAATAAAAGAATGGATTCAGCACAACCAAAGTAATCATAAACCTGCAAGATACAAGGCCTATTGTAGCAAGTTTTGATAAGTAAGAGTTTGTCCCACAGATAAATTGATCTAGAACCCAAAATGGGCTAAATAGTAGGCCTCTAGATCTAGCTACAGATCTGACAATCCTAAGAAAGGGAGCTGGGTGTCACGGCTACACTAAATTAATCCTAACAACAGAGAAATAAATTATAGCCCTATCCTAAAGAAAGAGTTAAGAAGAAGATGGTGATGGTGTGTGCCAAAATAAAATAAAAAAATTGGTGAGAAGTAAGCAGGTTAAGTTCTGAGTTAAAGCAATAATGTAACTCAGATTTAGTCTGTCTCTGGAGTGCTCCTTGCTGAAACACTATCAAAAGCCTCAACAAAGTAGAAGTGTCCAACTTAACCCATGCCATTTGGGGTGCTCTTAAGGCTATAGGATGTCCACTCAAATGGTCACAGCCTATCCTATAGAGTCCCACAAACTTCTTAATGAAATAGTTAACAAAGGTACAACATTATCAAGCCAGCTGTTAAGAAATAGGGCATCAGTTCACCTTTGATTTAAAAAAAAAATGTGAGGAATTTGGACATGAAAAGTACAGAAATTTAATCATCACAACCTCTACATGAATGCACAACAGTTTCAGTTAGCTCACAACAAGGAGGACAACACCTGTATATCAGCACTGAGCTCATCATTAATTCTAAAATCAGGTTATAGGTCATACCTAATATATTCAACATCAGACCCAATGCTCACCAGGGCATACTCTCACAAGGGACCTTGAGGGTTTCATTTTCTCTCAAGCTCAAGAGCAGTTACAGCCCCTAAATGGGTCTATAAGCATGAGCATAGGCAAAGTACCTAAGTCCTGGCATCATATGCATATCCTCACCATAGATTAGACAACTCCCTGTCTCTTCATGACAGCACATTTGACTTTGGATGACAAGGTCTTTAACTGGGTTATAATGTGGCTTATGAAGTGGATTATAAAGAATGGAAGATTGAAAAGGGATTCAAAATTGATAAATCAGTAAGTGAAGGAGGTGATTCATGACTTCACCCATTTGTAGTTCAGTCCCTTTCATTTTCTTTTAAAATTTTCAAACTTGAAGTGGCCAGCTTCTCCTCTTCATTTTGATTTTTCCAATGAACTGTTCCTCTTGACTCCTCTCTCACTCCTCTTTATTATTATTTTTCTTTGTTTTTTGCATTTTTCTTTCTATTTTTGTTTTCATTTTTGTGTTTGTGACTTGCCACCTCTTTCCTCAGCTACTACACTACTCAACTTTAGGTATCTCTTCTCCATTCACTCAATGTTGACCCTATCTTGTCCATCTTCAGCTCCTCCTTTCCCTTTTGAATTCTCAGAGTGAGGGTAGGTTTGAGTCAGGTCCATAGGTTCAGGTGCAAGTACTCAGGTGTATTTTGAAGAAAATTAGAAATTAAGGCTCAGCAGGTGTGTACACAAGGGCAGTTGATTAGGATTTGGTTTGTTTAAGCTCAAACTGTCCAAGAGAAGGCCTTGATCCTTTCCTAGATTTCATAAGTGCTGTCAGTTGTTTCAACTTGGAGGTGCCTAACTTCTAGTGGGGGCATTGCCTCAACCAGCCCTTAGAGCTAGAAGAATTGCCTCAGTCACTCCTCGAAGGAAAAAAAATTTGTAGGCCCAACTCTCACTGGTTATGGTCTTCCATTGAACTTTTAAGTATGTCCTTACCTTTTTCTCTCTTTAATGATTCACTCGATACTAATACAAGTGAGTTTACTTGGTATTCACATCATGGAAAAGTTAAAATTTAAAAGCTTATAATGCCTAAATGAGAAATTTTAAATTTCCCATTTTTCTAATAATTCTTAGGTGAACATGGTTTTGTTTCTATCTTACTCACTTGAATCTGCTGCACTTAGGTTAACTATTTCATTGGCAGAACCTGCCACACCCCCAAACCTATGAAGAGAAGTGTCTTCACTTATTCAAAGGATAATGATTGTGCATTAGTGAATAAACAGAGTTATATATAGCACTACACTAAAGCAAAGAAAATCAATAAATGAACACACAATACTGTAACAAACACACAAACAGATAAACAAAAATGAAATAAAATAATAGGTACACAGAAGTAACAAAAAAGAAAGTTCATTATAGTAGAAAATGTACTTACATCACATTACTCCTAACTCTAAACATGTGCAAACATCAAGCATCTAAGTGTCAGCTGGTTCATTCTTAATTTTAACTCTTTTTCCTTTGACTTTCTTTTGCTCTACAGGTGGTGGGGGTGCTCTACCAGTTGCTATAGCTAGTTGCCTCTTAAGGATTTCAGCCTTTTATTCAGCCAATTCAGCCCGGGCAATAAGGAGTGCCCTGATCTCCTTGGATGTAGTCAACCTTTTCTCTAATGCATCAGCTCTCAACTTTTCTGTTGCAGCAGCTAATTCTGTTGCACCTTCACTTCATATATTCCACCTCTAGGGGTGGCGGGTTTCACCATTTTAGCTAGAATCTGATTGTCATTGCGTGACAGAGACTCCTGCTGCATAGAATTTTCTCCTATTATGTCAAACAGCTTCCATGCTTCCTCAGCTGTCTTGTGGAGGTAGCTACCACCACAAGAAGTGTGACAGCCCGAATTTCGATGCCCCGAAATCTGTGCCATCAACACGACCCTCTAGGCCGTGCCCTGGAATTCTTTACGATATATTGGTATATACAAGCCAAAACTGTAATTAGGGCACACGTATCTACTCTAAACAAGTTCTCATATATAAAATAATTATGGTCTCGAAAGGCAGCCTTGTCCCATGCCAATTCATTGGCATAAGAACTTACCCAAACCATTGGTGATATTTGTTCATCCCAGACGTTTTATCAAAAGAAACGGTATTTAATTACATTCGAATAAAGAGGCTTGACATACCAAGCCGTACCTACTACTCTCAACTCACTCTCAAAGTATGCTGTGGGTTTCCTAGAAGAATTCCTCAGGAGGAGGCTCTGACTCTTCTGTGGGCACGTAATTCGAAATCCCTAGATCAGCGTCTCCAGAAGTCTCTGCTGCCGCTAGTCCTGGACCTGCGACATATAGTCTAAGGGGGTGAGCTACATCCTAGCTCCGTAGGGAAACAAAAAGAACATATAGATTAACCTTCACACATATGTCAGCAATTTAAAAAAAAACATAAATTATCGAGTAACACTTATGGAAAACAATTGAAATAACTGGAATAAAAATAATGATTTCGACTGTTACTTTGCATGGTTTTGTTTAATCTCCTTACTGGTTTAGTTGTGAATTTGGCCTAATCACTTAAATCTTAACTTAAGTAGTCCCCGAGCAATATAGCATCGAGCCCCGATGGAATACCCACCATCGTCGTCTAACTAGACAGTTGTTATATGTATTCCCTGGGAATACTGCCCAAGCCCCTTTCTCATAGGTGGCGGGGTCTATTCTTAAATCTACATCCCTGGGATGTGCTATGAATGTACGGATTGGCCGCCGTACCGGTCACGGATATCCTGCCGAGTCAGTCGTGGGTATCCCGTCACGTCGGTGGGGTATTCTAATCAAACCTTAAATAATAAAAATATCGAATGTGCTCTACATATAGTTATTCACAGTGATTGTACTAATTATATTACATCAGGCCTTATCACATTACTTCCGCTTCACTGTTAGTTTTCATCTGCATCCCTGGGATGCCCCTGATTCCATCGCATCCTTCAGATGTTTACTTTACAATTTTTCATCCCCTGGGGACCTCAAGACTATCACGTTTGAAACTTACTCACACACCCCTTTTCATAATGATCATGCAGTACTTGACTATTTAATTGGATTACACTACATATATAAATTGACGGAATAATGCACATGTTTCAAGAATATTCCCTACCTCAACACAATCCGACGCGTTCCTTTCTCGTAGAAACTTATGCGCAACAACCCACATTGAACCTACATTGTATAAGACACAGTTTTACTCAGAAAGTCCTTAGACCCCTTGAAAACACAATTTTCATGAATCACACCCAAACGAATTTAGAGAGCTGGAAGGAAGTCCTCGCGCGAGCGGTCATTTAGCCTCGCGCGAGCGAGAACTTGACCTCGCTCGAGCGGTTGTAAATCCTGGCTCGAGCGGTCACTATTCATTGCTCGAGCGATTATTATTCATCGCTTGAGCGAGCACTATTTATCGCTCGAGCGAGCACTATTCATCGCTCGAGCGAGCACTATTCATCGCTCGAGCGATTATTATTTGAGATATCTGGGATTCTAAGAGATGCCTCGCTCGAGCGAGCCATCTTTACCGCTCGAGCGAGCCACGAAACGGTGTATGTTCTCCATTCATTCAGAGATTATCCTCTTCCTCATGAGAGGTTTAATAGTGTCTAAGATCATTTGACCCCTAGTTTAAACTCTACTAAAAATATTCGAAAATATTTAAATCATACCTTACTCGACGGTCCCCCTATTGTTTGATCCAACTTCTTTTAATCGTGAGGCCCTTCAAGGTCCTCCATGGAAAGACAAAGAACCTCACCTCTTTTGTAAACCTTCTCCTCTAAACTCTCTCCTTTTTCTCTCTATTTTTCCTTCTTTCTATCTAGGTTGATTTAGGTTACGTAGGAGAGACTCTCCTCCCCACTTTCACTTATATAGTGAAAGCTACAAAATTTCACATATACACAGTAAGTGTGTATATGTAGTTTTAATTTGGTTTCCTTGTGAGACACTAATACTTGCGTATGAAGTGTGGTACTGTGCATGGTATGTGATGTGTATGATTCTCAAAAATCCGGGGTTATGACAAGAAGCATCCACCATATCCCTGCTCTTGGCATTAATTTCTTGATAAAATACTTGGACAAGCTGCCATATTGGGATTTGATGGTGGGGCATTGTTTTAATATCTCCTGGAATCTTTCCCAAGCTTCATTAAAGCTCTTAGTTGAGGACTGAGTGAATGACAGAATATTTGTCCTCATCTGGCTTGTTTTGTTCATGGGGAAATTTTTTTCCAGGAACTTGGTTTGAAGGTCACTCTATGACTGTATGTTGTTGGCTGGGAGCTTTGATAGCCATGTGCTGGTTTTGTCCTTTAATAAAACTACAGTTAAAGAAAGGGTTAAGAAGAAGATGGTGATGATGTGTGCCAAAATAAAATATAAAAATGATGAAAAGCAAGCAGGTTGAGTTAGAGTTAATGCAGTAATGTAACTCAAATTTAGTCTGTCTCTGCAGTGTTCCTTGCTGAGACGCTATCAATAGCCTCAATAAGGTAAAAATATCTGATTTAACCCATGTCATTTAGGGCGCTCTTAGGGCTATACTCTGTCCACTTTAATGGTCACAGGGTATCCGATAGAGTCTGTCAAATCTCATTGGTTAAAACAGACATTGCCAATCTAACCCAGAGGAGTGGACTGATCATTCTCTCAGCCACTGGGCCAGATCAAGCCATGAATACTATTGTAGCACTATGTAATGCCAGTGCTATAATCTCCCCATATCTGCGCACAGATCTGGCTGACATCCATAGGTATTCCAACCCATAAGATCCTAGGTGCTTTGCTAAGGCCAACTGCTCACTAGTGCCCACAAAAAGGACCATGCAACAGGTTGAATAAGGCTTTAGATTCAGCTTGTCATTGCTATAAACGGCCTGTAATGACTCAGCCTCAAGCTGCAATTACTACAAAGAGATCAGATCTAACATCTGATGTCGGCTAGGTAAAACAGAGGCAAGCCAGTTCCTATACAAACCTCCTCACAAGGCTCTAGAAGCTCATGTGTAGGGGAGAAGAATCCTTCTCAAACATGTGAATGGACACAACCATAGGGCTATACTATGTCAACTTGAATGGTCACAGGATATCCCATTGGTCTGTCCATACCACAAAGGCCTAAGAAAGAACATGAAAACTACTGCAACCACCATGGTCCACAGGCCTCCGAGCTCCTGGATCTCACTACAGATGCAGCATTGCTTTCCATAGGGCTATCAAACCAAGAAAAATCAGATGATAAGCAACAGATCTACTAGAATCTGAATGGGCTAGTCCCAAATACATGGATCCTATAGATTTCTACTTGAAGAGGTAATCAGAGCCGTTCACTAGTAAGATTTAGCATTCGACTTAATGGCATTGAGTTGGTATTAGGTGCTTATCAATCAACATGTTCCTGAGGTAAACTTCATGTAGATCAGACTCCAGCTGAAAAGTCATTCAATACCAAGGTTACTCAATTCACTAGAACGACCCCTACTGAACTGCGAATGAGTTCACAGTTTGGTTGGATCCGGTTTAGTTGTTCAACCTACCAAATATTTAAATTTTATTAAGGGCACAGGTATTTGCAACTGAAGATTCAGTCTCCGTGACTTAGGCTTTCCACTGATTAAAATTATTCACTGCCTTGAATCAGAGGATGGACATCGATCACTTTTCCTCCCAATCTTGTACATAATAAATCTTATGGTGGCTCAATCCGTCATATATAAGTGATTGATTGATCTCATATGGAACCTAAGGGCATTCCTGTCTAACCTATTCTTTCATTTAAATTGAATTTCAGCATGTCAGTTATTTTGACAATGCTGCAGAGTTTAAAAAAAAAATAGAAGAAAAGTTGAGGGTCATCAATTCAAAGGGTTCTAGTTAAAATATCTTTAATAATGACATACACTTCCGTAAATATTTTGAATTTAGACTTTACTAAATGAGAAATTATAGAGCAAGATAAGAAAAAATTTTGATCAAGTTAGTTGAGAATTGCCCTGTCACGTACCCCTGTTCATGAATCGATACGCTAGGACAAGATAGACGATCTGGTGTGCGAGTCATGGACTAGGGATCCTGACAATGTCAACTTAGAATTACCGAGACCCACAGTTTTGCTAGACTGAGATTTCAGATAAAATTCATAAAAGTCTAAATCACACAGAGCTTCAAAAATATCAACTTTTTAATGGACTGTGAAATTTTATTTTATAGGATTTAAGATCACAGAAATATGGACTCCCATGACACAATTAAAACCCAGAAATGAAGGCCCAACTTGGTCCCTATTTGGGCCCTAATTAGATCTCAGGTCCTGCCTTTTTAATCTAGATTTCCACGATTTAGTTCCAGCCCCCAACTTTTGTGAATTATGGGTAATTTCTCTGCCCTTTAAGCTCAATTTATGCCATTAAAATAGCTTCAAAACCTACTCTGTTTCTCATGCTACATCACTTAATATGAACATCCAAAGCACTAACTTATGTAATTATAATCTCATGATGATCTAACAAAAGTTTTAAACTACCAAATCAACTTCCTCATTGAGAATCTACAAAAATTAGGGTAGCTTCTAAAAACAAAACATAAAAAACAATAAATCGGCATTAGGTGGTCAGGCGGGAGCAAGAGTTGTATTTGGTCGTCTATACCGTATGTATGGAGTCGGTGTACATAATCCAGATAGTCCACATAAAAGATCATTATGTGAATTGCGCACACTTAAATATAGCATCAATTATTGCCCTATTCTTAAACTGCCCTGAGAACAAATTAAAGTATAAAGGCACCCTTCAATATAACATGAGTTTAAAATATTATTTACAATATGAATTTAACATAACTAAATAAAGTTTCTTAGCTTTTCTCCCTAATCATAGCAGATAAAACCATGAAATCTAATTCATGGATGTAGCTCAATCAAAACAATTCCTCTACGAATTAGACTTCTAGATTTGGACTGCAACAAACCCACAAAGTAAGAATCAGCAGCTTAGTTTTCTTTTTATAATTTATGGGAATAATGGAGACGACACACTTCTGGGAACCTGAATCTTTATGATTCCCGAAAATTTTCAACTGCATGGAGATTTATTTTATTGTATAGGGAAATTATTTCAAATAGGTCTTCCCAAATATAGATGGAAAAGAAAATTTAGGGTGATTGAAGGAATAGAAGAGTTGAAAGAAAATGATTTTGGAAAAAGGATTGACAAAATGGCAGGGAAAATGTCTTGTCTCTAGGATGGCTAGGAAAACCATCAAATTTGATTTTTTTACATTTTCAGTTCAAAAGTGCGAGGGTGCTTCCGATGAGTATCATAGACGATATGATTGGGGAGCTTTTGGGGCCTAAACTATAATTATAATTGAAATAAGTATAATACAACCTTGGTTCTACAAAAGGGTGCGTTTAGAAATACATTTTTCTAAAAGGTTTGGCTAAGAATAATACAACCTTGGTTCTACAAAAGGGTGCCTTTAGAAATACATTTTTCTAAAAGGTTTGGCTAAGAACTTAGTTGAAAGGTGTGGTTTCCTTCTATATTTTTAACCATTAAATTCAAAAATATAATACTTTCCTTCATGCTATGAAATTCATTCTTTTAAATAGAACAAGGGTCTACGATCAATCTGATTAAAGAAACAACTTGCTAAGTTGCTAACTACCAAACAAAGCAGATCCAATGTTCTCTCTCGTAACCAAATCAGCGAGGCTACATTCCCAATTCAAGCTGATTTTCAATCACTTGGAACAATCAATCAAAAACCAAATTAATAAACTAAAGGTGTAACACCCCGAATATTTGCTAGCGTTGAACCATTGACTTTCGACATTAATATGACGGCCTTGACCGATTTGACGGTGGTCAAGATGGCTGACAACTATGATTGGGTAAACGCACCCGACATCCGAATTCTGAGAATCCATTTCCTAACTCGAACAATGAACCGAAACCTGACCCCTAAGAGGCACAAAATACAGACCCAAGACACCGGCACCTTTAAAAAGGATAGAGAACACCCAATTAATTATTTATGGCACCCCAACATAGGTGACGCCCCATTATTTGAATTCAGGTGTGACACCCCCTAAGGATACCAACCATTACTCTAGAAACCTTAAGGGGAACCCATCTGTTGATTATTATAAATGACACTAAATAATCCACTTGTCATGAGTAAGATCGATGATGATGATCTAAAGATCACTATCAATGTGGGTGATTGAATACCACCACCCATCCGATGCATCATCATACGGGTTGGTCAAACACTGGACCTAAAATTTAAGGCTCTAGATAAGCCACACACACACAAGTAAATTAAAATCTTAGATGAGCCGCGCACACTTACTCTTGTGCTGATAGTGTATTAGGGACAAAGTCACGTATCTGATCTGATCTCAGATCGACCAATGCATAAACGACATGTAGACCCATGCATATTTGGTTTGGTGTATAAGTCTCACACTAGAACAAGCATCTTGGGAATAAAAATGAAGCCTTTGTGGTGTTAGGGCCTGACCCATGATATGGCCCTTATGAGTGAATCACTTGAGACCCAAGTAGCTAAAAACCATACATTAAGGCCCAAGGAGAGAGAGAACCACACGATGGCCCATACAACTGCATTATGTGTACAGCGTACACACCCAATAAAAAGCCAATCACTTCAGACCCATTTAGACCCGATCAATTAAGACCCAATCACCACGTATAAGGCCCATTGAGAGGAGACCAGCCACTTAAGACCCATTTGGGGAGAGCCATAAGATGATCCATACACCATTCCTGTGTGTACAACCTGCACACCACGTTCAAACCCTCACATATAAACCCCAGCCTACACGCATAGCCATACATCCTTTTTCCTCTGCTGTTTAAAACGAGAGTGTAGGAGAGAATAGAACCTCCCCAAATCAGTTTTTGAAAAAAATCCAAGGGTTGGAAGCCAGGTGATCATGGAACTATAGGGATATTCCTAGCAGATCAGGCACCACAGCTTGGTTGAGAGTGGTGACCAAAGCATCGGATGCACCCCCAAGTTTCGCCGAAGTCGTGACAACGCCAATCGTACCAGCTTCGCGTAGAAGGTATGTGTGGCATTGTGATGGCGTAAATCGTATTTTATAGTAGCTAGGATCGAGAATCAATGTAAGCTTGATCGCATGCAACGGGTTCAATGATCGTTCGTGGGAGAAGCGTTATTCTCCGAGAAAACGATGGTCCAAGTTTTTTTTAAGCCAAATTACTCGGGCAATGTGGCGCCCGGGCGACTGAGAGAGTCAAGCAAGTCAGCGCGGGCGACCTTGGATATATGGCCGGGCGAGTGGTGTTAAAGCGCACGACTTAAAGTCCTTAGTGATCTCGCCGGGGCGACTTTCGCAAGCCAAACGTTTCGAGCGAACAGCGCCCGGGCGACTTTTAAGTGGCGCTTTGGGAGTTAAGTAAAGCCGCCGGGCGACTTTATTGGCTAGCCCGGGCGACTTTGGGTGACGGGTTAAGAGTTTATAAGGGTAGGGCATTGGACGATCTGCCAATTTTTGTTGGGGATGATTTTAATTGCAACTAGGCCCCATTTTTCTTGTAACTTTAACACTTGGGGAACCTTATTGTGCCTAGAGATTTCCACCGACCGAACTTAACGATGGGTCTAACGTGGACTAGGTGGAGCGTGGGGCCTTTTACGCATGATTAAGTGTGTTACCGACTTTAAGTACCCTTTAAAAAGGGGCGCCTTTAGGTGCCGTTTGGAAGGGTAACTTTAGGGACCACTTGAGGAGGGCAACTTTGTGTACCACTTGAAAGCGGTAACGGCAACCGAACAAACTCTTCTTTTGCCAGATCTAGTTAGATCACGACCGGATTCTTTATAAATTGACCCATATGGATTTGATGTCCTGATTATGCCTAGAAACTCATGAGTCTATTATGAATTAGGTTGGAGCGAGGGATGCTCGACACGTGGTTTTAACGGATATTATCAACAACCGCGGTAGGGAAAATACCTTGCAAATTCTTGCTTTTTGTGTAAAATCATGTTTATGATGCAATTATTAAAAGGATTATATTTTTGCAACCATATGTTTTTATGTACCTGGAAACACGAGAATGTAGAGATTTAACTTGTTTTTGTGCATATATATTGCATGGTCTTGTATTCGTATCTGGATCTCGCTTTATGCTCGATTTGTTGCTCCTCATGATTGAAACTTGCTTTATCTACGTGTGATCCTGAAAACATGTGCAATGAGGAGTGGAGCCTCCATGAGACGGGTGGAGTCCCCGGGGTTATAGCCCTGTGTCCGCAACAGACTGCTCAGTTCCCTAACGCGGGATGTCTTGTCATGTGACTTGTTTCCGAGTGTATTATTTGTAAGGGGAGTGGAGTCTCTAAGAAAGGGGTAGAGTCCTCAGAGTTATGACCCCTGTGTCCACTTACTGACTGCTCTGTTCCCTAATGCGGGATACTTACTATAATACCATGTGACTTGTCCCGTGTGCATTAGTTGTAAGGGGAGTGGAGTCTCCAAGAGAGGGGCGGAGTTTCTGGGGTTATGACCCTGTGTCCGCTTACGAGCTGCTATGTTCCCTACTGCGGGATACTTACCCTAATGCCACATGATCTAATGTGTCTCGACTCATGATATGTGATCTATTTGTTATACGTATTCATGATTGATCTATTGATGTGCTTCGATTCGTGATTCAATTTCTTGTCTCAATATGCATCATGTAAGCATGTTTAACCGTTATCATAGTTTAGTTTGTTAAAGTTTTATTAGATGCTTGCTTGACATCGATCTACTTTGATACAAATTCAAATTTTGATTTTTCGATTAAATTATGCATCAAGAATATGAATTAGAATGATAAAATGTGATTTAGTATGGATATTTTCTCTACTGAGCTTAGATGAAGCTCACCCCTCGACTATACGTCACAGGTACAGGTTTGGACCATGATCTGAATCAGGTTTGAAGAGGATCCTGTAGACTGCAATCTTTGAGCTTGGTGTAGAAACTTTTAGGTTCCGCCTTGGAGCTTTAGACTGGGTATATGACCGAACCTTGTTAGTAATAGAAGTTGTATTTTGTTTACTTGTATACCACTGTTTAGATGATAGTCGGCCACCACCGGTGATTTTAGTTTTGTTAAACCATGTTTTATATAAAGTTGGATTTTTCTTTTTCGGCCAAAGGTATTACTTGCTTTGAATTCCGCAACATGTGGATGTACTATGTACACAGTGTTTTGGATTGTGATCTGCAACCCGACGGCACGGGATTTTCCTTGTGTTTAAAAAAAAAAAAAAATGTGTTGGAAAAAATCCGGGCTGTCACAAAAGGAGATCAAATGATTGATTACCTGCGAGATGAACCATGATCGGTTTATTATACGTATTAAATTCAAGTTTTAACCTATTGCAAACGCACAATGGAAATCATAGTACTAGCATAGGATCATTCCCACGAGGAAATTTGTTTATTTATTTATTTTTTATTTATATCTTCTATTTAAATCCTTATTTTAAAAACTTCTATTTGTCTTTTAAGATCTACTCTACTGGAGAAATATGAATAAAAGAATGGTTTCTTAATCTAAAGTACGTAAAATAAATCTAAATTCTCCTTCTTCTGATTGAAGTCGTCAATCTCAATCTTCAGCTATCAGATATTTATGAATTTAAACAGTACCGTTACAGCATATCTTTAGTTTCCTAGCATTAGTCGTTAATCAAGTCTAAGATCCTGTCAATATAGATTTAATCTAATCAACTTCCTAAAATCTGGGCGTCAATCAAACTTTAGAAAACTGAAGATGGAAAAGTAAAAACTGTTAAACTAATCTGCAAATTCTAACCTGAGTCGTCAATTCAAATTAAAACTTGGAGATGTTTACAAAACAGGAAATAAAAGAAAATAAAATCTAAACTAGAAAGCAAAGTAAAATATATCCTTCACCCCTCAGCCGTAGTCGTCAATTGCTCCTGAGAAACTACAAATATCTACCCTAATTTTCAGCACTCAATTGCAGTCGTCAATTGCTCTTGAGAAACCTCTGATATCTAATCTATTCTAATTATTTTACACTACTGATCGAAAGAAAATGCAACCTCATGCGTCAATTGATGTTGAAATTCTTCGATGCTTATTCCTATGTCGAGCCCTCTTATCTATAGATTATAAATGGTCGGTTTACAAAGACTTTTAATTCTAATAAAAAAAACTATTAAAGATAAAAGTATCCTAATATAACTCTAATTCTTAATTTTATTCTTTTCCTTGCTTTCTTTAGTTGATGCGCTTCTGGAAAGTTCTTTAGTCTTCAGCAGCGGAGTCCTTCGGAGTATACCTTCATCAATCTTCTCAGATTCGTGGTTCACCAGACTTCTAATATCAGAGATCTTCTAATTCAGTACATGGCGGTGATAGTCTTCACTCACGTGATCATCAACAATTATAGTAGCGGGAAAACTTTACACAATCATAAATTACAATTGTCTCTTCTTTTTCTCGAAAATCGTAAATCACGATTTTCTCTTCTTTCATAGCTTCATACTGGACGATTTTCTATTCACAATTTATCGCCTTTCTCTACTGTATCGTCTTTACTCTTTTGTCGCTTATGAAGAATCGTCTTTTTAAAGAATCATAAAATTACGATTTCTTATTTCTTTCTTTCTTTTTTTTATTTCAGCAGTAGCAAAAAAATCGTCAAATACAATTTTTTAACTTCCTTGTATTGGTGAATCGTCCTTAACGCTTAATCGTCATTCTTACTGCTATTTGAGTTCATTTTGATAAATATTAACACTTTGGCTCTCTTTTACTGTTTATCTTTAATATTTGCACATCAGTAGCTTATTAGTAACAAACTAGGGTCTAACATCACTAAGTTAAAGGTAATAAAATGGTAAATTATGTGACTGATCACACCCCCAAACTTAAGTTCCGCTAGTCTTTAGCAAACAAGGAAAATTAAACTATCCTAAAACTATGAATTTAAATCTCACTTTCGTAGGGAGCACGATTGCATTTAGCGGATGCAACAAGCCTTTAAACTCCTAGGTGATCCCTAGTGGAGGAGTTGAGTCTCCTGAAGGTTTTTAGTGAAGTTACCTATAAACTTCCAATATTTTTGAGTTTTCTCAAAATATTTTTCAAAACTAAAAATTTAAAATATAGATTTTTATATACTAATTACTCAGTAAATCATTAGATGTTTATTATTTTTTTCAAAAAATTTAAAATCTTTTATCCTTAGCTTTCCATCATCGTAATTATCCTCTATCAGAACTCAATAAGTTCAATTTGGTATAGCGTGGAGTGCGTGCATATCAGTAAAAAGTTTATTCATCATAGATTTTTCTGAACTACAATTTTTAGAAAATATTTTCATCCAAACTCTCACTTATTAGCATACTCTCAAAATAATCGAACTTTTAGGTTCTCACAATATTGTATGTATATATGTAAATTTCATCGGACAATTAACTAAGAAGATAAATCTCATGGAAGGATAATCAGTTTTGTTCACATAACTTCTCCATTTATTCATAATATCTATTTTATATATCTTTACTAGACTCATATTCTTGCAAATCGTAAATCACAAAGGTCTTTCCTTCGCCTTGTAATGGGGCCTTGGATTTTCAGAAGATTTCAAAGAAAGGTAAAGAGGATTTAAAATTATTTTTGAGAATTTAGTTTTTCCTTCTCTTCTTCTATATTTTCAGCTTCAGTAAGTATCTTCATTTTTGGATAACTTCTTCCCATATCTTTTATAGTATAAATCTCATTTTTCTTTTCAGGTTGGAAGCTTTTTACTTTTTTTTTTTTTTTGGAATCGTCTTTTACGATTTCTTTTATTTATTTTCTTTTCCCATATTTTCATACAATTATATTTATTCTTACTTGTATCATTTTTAGCAGATCCTTTATCTGTTAAGCATATACTCCTTTCACTCTATCTTCTCTTCTTCTTTTATATTCTAAACTCTCAGAAATTGTAAGGGTCAATGATAGAAAGTTTTGGGCAGTACATATAGTTAATGGTTTATAAAATATTGGTACAAAGAAATTCGATTTTTAGGCTTCTAATATGAGTTCAAAGAGTAAAATATTATAAGATTTTTGACTTTTTAACTCTGATTTAATAAAAGATGGCTTTTGAACATTTTCATGATTTACTAATATGGATGTCTTATTGCTTTGATAAATTTAATAGACAGTTCTAAACAAATAAATCATCATATTTTCAGAATATCTTAATTCTAAGTTCAACATTATGAAATTTCATATAGTAGAAAAGTTCAAAAAAAAATTATCATGAATAAAAACAATCTCTTTCTCAGAATAACAGAGGAAATAAGTTCTATAGCTCACTGATTATATGATTTCGAAAGTATAATATAAAATATTTGCAGTTTAGATCGCTCGTATGGTTTCAAACATTCATTTGATACAGTGGTCTAAAGATGCTTTACTTTGAAGTGTAACTATTTTTATTTTGATTTTTGAACTACTGTTATGATGGATTGCTAAGAATTTTGGATTTTCATCTTTTTTTTTCTATCATAATTCTCATATAATGATTAACTTTCTTAATTTTAGAATTTTCAAAAAATATAAAGTAAAAAAAATTCTAAAAACTATGCTATTTTCAAAATTGATATGTATCCCCCTAAGCTTAAATAGGGCAATGTCTTCATTGTGTAAAACAGGGGACACACAGGAAAAATATTACCTTATTGGTGCTTTTTAAGTTATCGGGTCTATGATCTGCAAAAAGAAAAAATCTTCCCCCAAACTTGGGAGAAAAATATTACCGATTTTATGAAATCTAAAAAGTTAAATGTTAGTAGCACTATATAAAAATTAAAAACAACAAATGAAAAGAAACTTTGTTTATATGAACTAATTACAGAAACATGGAAAGAAAATGAATTACTTAAAAAGAAATTTCTAGGAAAAATCTAGACACACACTAAACTAAGATACTGACAGCAACATCCGAGATAAGGATTCTTCGATAAAGATCAGTCATCGACTTCTAACTACCATCAATCAAAGCCTCTCATTCCATCCACTCCTTTGTAGGGTCACCCCCTCCGCTTCTTTAAAGAGAGCATCCATAACTCGACAGAGTGCTACCCCAAGTGCTGTCAAATACTCCTAACTGCCCTTCTTTATCTTACATCCCCATCCTCTGAAGAGTGGGAAGTGAAGACATTTCCATATCACCCTTCAGCCTATACTGCTCCCTTCCGAACAATTTACGAAGAGACAGTAGAGTTGGGAAGGGGTAACTATGAGCAATGGAGAAGGGTGGCGGGGAGATCAAGGATGGGAAATGACACTAGAAATTGTAGTCCATCCTTATCGTACAGGAAGTCGCATTATGTGGGTTGTAATGGTATAAGGGTTAGGAAGTGGGGGAAGATGGGTTCTTGGTATATGGTTTCGGATTTGGGTTAGGTTTAGGGTCAAGGGTAGTCTCAGTGGATGTTCCAGCATTAGATACAGATCGTTGGCGTTTCAAGTTTTCAACTTTCTGTTGTGCAACCAGAAGCTCGGCTCTATATTTTTCGAGAATTGGATCACGTCTTTTGCTGAAATTACTTGGGTTATGTTCTTCCGTCATGGGGGTGTAGGTTATGGACAGAGGAAGAAGAACGGTTATGAATTAGTTTCAGTCTATGGATGGGTGAGGATTTATAGGGAAGAGTATTGAACCGTCACTTCGAGTAATTGTCTACGTTTAGGTTCCTAGGCTAGGGTGGTTGGGAAGTGGTGGAATTGAATGCAATTTTTGTCCGTTCCTATATAATTTTAAATGAGTTTCAATTCCAATGCTCCCGATAAGACTAATCACCAGGTGCTCCTATTTCCCAGAATTGTCTTTTACAATTCTGGATAACGACCACGAGAATCTGCGACTGAAAATTGTACACGCTACGATTGGACTCTATAGTCATGAGAAATCGCAATTCCATGCGCTTCAAGTGATTAAAAACAAAGAAAAGAGTCTTTAAGTTTCAGTGATATTGTATAAATCGTAAGAGTCATTTCAAAAGTACTTATGTACATATGTTACATGAGTTTGCTACGGGTGAATCAGTAGTTCGACAAATTCAGGAGGAATTCAATGACGACCAAGGGGAGTTGATGTTCCTCCCACAAAAGTATTTCCTCCTGGGGTGCCAACTGGCCATGAGGAAGAAGAATTACTCTCTCTCGAGTTAACTAGAATGGTTAATTGTTCAACCTGAGTTTCTAACTGTGTAATGGTTTCCAGGAGATTATTGAGTAGCTGCTTTTGAATCCGGCCATGCTGCAGCCAGCTATCGGTTATCTACGACAAGGCTTCTTCCACTACGGTTTGGTCTTGGGTTTGTGTGGGGCAAAATACAGGAGAGTGCTGAGGAACTTTCTGAGTTAGGTTGTGGTTGGGTTCACAGGCTTCTCCTTGTTGAGATGTTGGGTTCGATTTTATATCCACCAGAGATTGAATTTTGTCTTCCAAAGTTTTAATTTTGGAAGGCAATTCATCATTGACTTTATTTTGTATACCCCTCTACCTAAGAGGTATACTCCTTAAGGTCTTTGATTCAATCTCACTCGGTGCTTGGCATTGCACTGGGTCCTCGCTAAAGTTCTCAAAGAGTTCCAATGTTGTCTCAACAGACAAAGTATGGAACATCCCCCCATAGGCAACATCAACTATGTGCCTAGTTTTGTCATTCAGACCTTCATAGAAAGTGAGGACTATTTGCCAACGGGAGACTTCATGATGAGGACACCTATATAAGAGATCGTTGAGGCGCATCCACCCCTCTTGAAGAGATTCATCCCGTGATTGATGGAAAGTTCTAATAAGATACTGGATTTGATTCGTTCTGTGTATTGGGAAGTATTTCATGAGAAATCTTCATTCCAAGTCCTCCCAATTGGCGAACGAATTATGAGGCAAAGAATGTATCCACTGTTTTGCCTCATCTCTAAGAGAATATGAAAATAGCCTTAGACGAAGAGATGTTTCTGACAAATGTTGGATTCGGATAAGGTTGTACACTTTTATAAATTGTTTTAAATGTGAATAAGGATCTTCATCCCTTAGCCCACGGAATATTGGAAGTATTTGAAATATTTTATGCGTAATTTTAAAAATCTCGTTATCGGTCATAGGGGTTAATTGTATACATGGGGAAGGTACATAGTAGTCCCCCATCGTTTTAGCCATAGGTCGCTTTACTCTTGCCATATTCGTCTAGAATTTGTTATGGGGCAGGTTGCTTAAAACTATGTTTTTTTAGTTTTGTTTTGAATTTATATAATTTTTATTTTAGAAAGCAGGGAGAGAAACAAATTCGAATTTCTAATTCCTGGGGCCTGCAGAAGTGTTGAAAGTTTGATCTGTTACTCCGAATAAACCTGCAAAAGATTAAGAAGAGATCAAAGAAAAATATAAATATAAAGAAATATAAAAAGAGAAAGATAAATATTGGTTTATAAAAGAATAAAAATATTAGATAAAAATAAAAATAATAGATAAATTCCGCTAACCTGGTAACGGCGCCAAAAACTTAATCGGTTTATTATATATATTAAATTTAAGTCTTAACCTATTACAAGCACACAATGAAAATCATAGTACTAGCATAGGATCGTTCCTACGAGGAAGTTTGTTTATCTATTTATTTCTGATTTATATGTTCTATTTAAATCCTTATTTTAAAAACTTCTATTTATCTTTTAAGATTTACTCTATTGGAGAAATATGAATAAAAGAATGGCTTCTTAATCTAAAGTGCGTAAAATAAATCTAAGTCCTCCCTCTGATTGAGGTCGTCAATCCCAATCTTCAGCTATCAGATATTTATGAATTTAAACAGTACTGTTACACCATATCTCTAGTTTTCTAGCATTGGTCGTCAATCAAGTCTAAGATCTTATCAATACATATTTAATCTAATTAATAACTTCCTAATCTGGGCGTCAATCAAACTTTAGAAAACTGAAGATGGAAAAGTAAAAATCGTTACACTAATCTACAAATTCTAACCTGAGTCATCAATTCAAATTAAAACTTGAAGATGTTTACAAAGCAGGAAATAAAAGAAAATAAAATCTAAACTAAACAGCAAAGTAAAATATATCCTTCACCCCTCAGTCGTAGTCGTCAATTGCTCCTAAGAAGCTACAAATATCTATACTAATCTTCAGCACTCAATTGCAGTCGTCAATTGCTCTTGAAAAACCTCTGATATCTAATCTATTCCAACTATTTTACACTACTGATCGGAAGAAAATCCAACCTCATGCGCCAATTGATGCTGAAATTCTTCGATAGTTATTCCTATACCGAGCCTTCTTATTTATAGATCATAAGGGGTCGGTTTACAAAAACTTATAATTCTAATAAAAGAAACTACTAAAGATAAAAGTATCCTATTATAACTCTAATTCCTAATTTTATTCTTTTCCTTGCTTTCTTTAGTTGATGAGCTTCTGGAAGGTTCTTTAGTCTTAAGCAGCAGAGTCCTTCGAAGTATACCTTCATCAATCTTCTTAGATTCGTAGTTCACCAGACTTCTAATTTCAGAGATATTCTAATTCAGTACATGGCGGTGATAGTCTTCACTCACGTGATCAGCAGCTGTTATAGTAGGGGGAAAGCTTTACACAATCGTAAATTACGATTGTCTCTTCTTTTTCTAGAAAATCGTAAATCACGATTTTCTCTTCTTTCATGGCTTTCATACTGGACGATTTTTTATTCACGATTTATCGCCTTTCTCTTCTGTATCATGTTTACTCTTGTCGCTTTTGAAGAATCGTCTTTTTAAATAATCGTAAAATTACGATTTCTTATTTCTTTCTTTCTTCTTTTTACTTCAGCAGTAGCGCAAAATCGTCAAATACGATTTCTCAGCTTCCTTGTATTGGCGAATCGTCCTCACACGCTTAATCGTCATTCTTACTGTTATTTGAGTTCATTTTGATGAATATTAACACTTTGATTGTCTTTTACTGTTTATCTTTAATATCTGTACATCAGTAGTTTGTTAGTAGCAAACTAAGGTCTAACATCACTAAGTTAAGGGTGATAAAATGGTAAATTATGTGACTGATCAGACCACACAAGCCATTTTCTGTGGCGGCACAGACTTGGGCGTAAGGAAAGCGACCCTTGCATTATAGCTTTCCGGTGGCAATGCATTGATAATTTACTCATCGCAGGGAGTTCGAAAAATGCCCTCTCTGAGACAAGCCGTCTTCGTCTCCAAAACAGTTCGCGAAATCGGACAAACCAAATTTAGCGGCAAGTTTTGGTCGGGAACCTTAAGGAAAAGCAGCTTGATCATGCTCTCCAACATAATAAGCGTGCTACCTCCCTATCCTCTAAAGAAAAATGGTGGACTCAATTTTGTTCTATGTGCAAATGCCTCATTTATATGATCTAATACATAGTGAAGAACCCCAAGATTTACAGTAACTATCTCATAAATGCTCAAAAAAAAAATCAATAGATATATGAAAAAAATACTAGTAAAATCCAATGTACAGTTAGAAAACGCCCAACTTTTGCAAAACGAATCAACTTAAAATCCGCAGATCAAAAGAGAAAAAATAAGATTCAAAACGCTCGATAGACTCGATTTGGAAGAAGAAATAACTAAAATCAAACAAGATCTAAAAATGGGAACTACCAGATGATTTACTACACAACCATCTGAAACTCAACAAAATTAGACAAACTGTGATGAACTACACAAAAACCTGACAAGTTCATCACAACACCAGATCCAAACACTTGGAAGAACGTATCGTAAACTCTCTCCGAAATCTCGAGAAATCGATCCGATAGTTTCCGATAAAAGAACCGCCTGAACAACGTTGTCACGGCTGATTCGATCACGATCCACACCCTATTATTTTGTAGTGGTAGCTAGTGTTTGCATTATGAGTTAGGGTTTTGAAGACAGGGAGAGGGAGAGAATAATAAGCATTTGAGGGTAAAATTAGATCAGATCAGATCTCAGAACATAGATTTCGAATAGAAACTTATGAAAGATCTGTTCACAGATAAAAATCAGAGAAAGATGAAAAATGAGAAAGGTTGGAGGGGTGGAATGGTGCTTTTGCAGAGATTTGAAGGAGAAGAAGAAGATCAAGCGACCTCAATTTCCGGTGAGCTAGGGTTTCCATGGCGTCATCTTGCAGAGCTTTGAAGGAGAAGAAGATCTGAAGATTGGAGCTCGGAGTTCACCGATCTGAGATTGAGAATCAATTCGTTGATCTGCAATGGGTGGTAGTTAGGGTAGTTCTCGAGGGAGGGAAGACGAGAGAAAAAGAGATCAAAAGAAAAAAAAGCATCGCCCGAGAGCGCTTTTATATAGGCATTGCAGTGATTTTTTTAATCGGTTGATTTTTGGGCATGGGATAAGGGTTAAGGAATTAAACCACTGTTTTAATATAACAAACAATTGGTTTTGGTAGTGGATTATTATACTACTGCTTGGGCAGTGATTTTTTTTATATTGCAAAAGTTGTTTTTTTATCATTTTGACGTAATGTTTCTAATTTGGAAGAATTTCTATTTTTAAAACAAGTTTCCATTTTTTGAGTTTTCAAATAGGATTTAAATATTTTAGGAAAGTAATTCAATTAATTGATTGGATTATTTAAGTCAGATTTTAAAATTTAATTTCCAAACACAATCTCTGAGGGGTCGATACTTGTAATATTCACCTTTGCTATATATTGTTTCGTATACTTGCGAGTTTAAACTTCAAATTTCGATAGGTTTTGGAGTGTTTAAATTTGATAATTTTTAGGGTTAATTTTAGTAGTCCTAATTTGCACAGCATATCTCTCAAGAGAGCGGACAAGGAAGAAGGAAGGGACTCAACAATAAGCCAACTAACAATATGGCTAGAATCTAATCCTATGAGAGAGCACATTTGTTAGCATCACTGCTTATAAGAGTAGGAAATTTGGTGAAAGTCCTGAGTAAGCAGCCTAATATTCTTTATAATGCTTCGATGACACTAGAGAGTTTCGTAATTAGATCCAAAGGCCGGTATAGCGAATGCCGAGCTGATTTGAACATTGGCTTTTGAAAATCCCAGATCTCTAGCCAATAAAATCCCTTGAAGTACAGCCTTGAGTTCATGAATTGTCTCCTGGCACCGGTCCATAGCTAAGGTGAAGCCTCCAAAAACTCGCCTTCATGATCTCTTAGCAACCCTCCAATACCAGCTTTTTCGACCCCTTGAGTAGCAGCAGTATTGACTTTACCAAACTCAAATACTGTTGATTTAAGGAGTGTCAAAACACTGTAGGAGTAGTCCACTGGATGATAGGTTGAATTTTTCTTCCATAAACTTAGGTATCATCAAGTCTAAGTCGTTAATCCTCCATAACTGATTTAAGGATAGTCTTAACGGTCAATGCATTTGCCTTCAAATATCCGATTATTCCTATCAGTCCAACAGTCCATATGACACAACTTAACACTCTCTTTGTCAAGCAAGCCAAGAAGAAATTTCCTTTGTAAGTATTCGTGAGGTCCATGACCTCTTCTTTAATATTGCCTAAATAATTTGCCCCATTGAATTGTAGATCTTGCTGATCTCCATATCAAACTAGTAAAGGAGCATTTAAAGAAAAGATGATCATTATACTTCGCCGCTTTCCAACATAAAACACAATGCGAAACAGCGTTCAGCCCCCTTTTATTGAGATTTTCAAGAGTAAGGAGCTTGTTGTTCATGGCCAATCACGTAATGAAGCTTTGCCTAGGAATGGCCCATTTGTTCCAAACAAATTTATCCCATTCATTCTTCTTATTTGAAATCCTGATGGAGTTCCAAGCAGATTTTAGTGAAAATTTACCTGAGCCATTACCGATCCACACAATCTCATCATCAAAGGGATTTATAGGTAAATCATAATCCTAAATCAAGTTCCAAACTTGTTGCATCCATAAATTGGTTGGAGGAGGTAGCTACCAATCACTGTTATAAATAATTTCAAACACACATGCATGCTTATCAATAAAGCTTGAAGGACAAATCTCCTCGCAAATTTGAACATTAGAGGAGTATCACCTAACAACCGGTCTTTCCATAATATGGCTTTAGTGGGATTCCCAATTATAAAGTCAATGGATGGCCTCGACTCTGATCTTCAAAATGCTCTTCTACGCCCAAGAGCAATATCTAGGGAGGCAACGAGTCCATATGTCGCCACAACGAATCAGGATTGGAAACTAAAATCCAAAAGATTAGCATCAGAGCTGCATCATTCCAATGCTTGAGCCTCCTTATCCGAAGCCCACCTTCCTCCGTAGGTTTACAAATTTTATTCGGATTAACCTAGTTCTAGAGAGAGCCGGACCCTTCCACAGGAAATTGGCAAAAATGGACTCAAATCTTTTTAAGAACTTTCTAGGTAGACGAAAGCAAGAAGAACATTACATTTGATAAGAGTTTAAAACAGTTTGATCATTTTCATCTTTGAGCATATGAAAAAAAGAGAAACGGGGAATACCTAAGTACTTGATTGGTATGGTAAGGTTCCCAGTGAAAGCTTGAGGATATGTCATTGATTCTTGATTGGAAAAAGTCTCACTGAACAAAATATTACTTTTACTTTCATTACCGTCAAGTCCAGAAGCACCATGAAAATCCGTCAAACATTTATGGATTTCCTTAGCAGAGTGAGGATTATCATTGGAGAAAATAAGGAGGTCATCATCAAACATTAAATGAGAAACTTTGGGGTTGGATGGAATCTCATCAATACCAATTAAATCCTTATCAATTTTATCATCTAAAATGCAACTAAAGCCTTCCATGATAAGGGTAAAAAGCATGGGAGAAAGAGGATCCCCTTGTCTTAAAACACAAGAACTACAAAAGTAATCATAAGGAATGCCATTCATAAGAATAAAAAATGGTGTAGAAATACATTGCCAAATCAAATTTTTTCAGGTATTATCATATCCAAGGATAAGAATCCACTTTAGCACAGAATTTTTTTAGGACCGATTTAAATTGAAAATTTCAGACAAGTTCATGAGTAAAGAGATCCTTTGATAAAGGCTGAGTGATTACAAGAGACAAGATTAGGAAGAACAGTGGACGGATGGTGAACCAAGATTTTGGTGACGGTCTTATAGAGGAAATTACACAAGGGTATGGGTCTACACTTATCAAAAGAATCTGCACCAGGTGTTTTTGAAATTAGTTTAATATACGTAGAATTAATGGAATGAATCATTTTAGATTTGGGAAAAAATTACTTACGGTGCAGGGTGATATCATCACAAATGATCCCCCCCAACCCCCCCTCCCCTTCCTTCCCCACTGTGTCTTAAACATTGACAATGGGGCCCCCTTCTTGTGGGTCCTCTTGTGAAACTCCAAGGGTTTCCAAGCCCCTTAAACTGTAGGGGTAGCTTTAAACGCACCCGCTAAATCTTGTTGGGCACCTACCTACCCTTAAAACCATTGACTGGTTTAAATAAAATGATGCAGATTCTTTTTTGCTCCAATCTTCCAAAAAGGGATCTTGAGATCATGGCGTAGCTATCAAATGGTCAGTTTTCAATTCCACATGGGACAGATCCCAAAAATGTAACCCTAAATTCATTTTTGAGTGTGATTTTAGCACCACTCTTTCTAGATTTGTGCCTCGTAGAATTGAAAATTGAATATATGATAGGTGCACCATGACCTCAAGATCCGTTGTGAGGTAGATTGGATCAAAAAAATTTCTCCATCGCATGATTTAAAGCAAGCAATGATTTTAGTGTATGTGCCCAACAAGATTCGGTGGGTGCCTTTAAAGCTACCCTAAACTATATTCAATGTTGATTTTCAGTACTTTGTTTCCTAAGTTGTGTCAATGTCAGTGGCTCTTGGAATTAATGGTGCATGCTCTATACTAAAATGCTTTCAATTGATTTCACAATTTCTAGGTCCTCAACCTCTTAGAAACTTTAAGGTCGAATGGGTTAGTGGCTAGGATGTATCTAATACTTTAGTGAGTCTAGACGATTTACTAGTCAACTAGGTATAATCCACTTATCGAATCTTTGAGGGCACCTATGTCAAAAGTCATTGACTGCTTTGAATCGGATGCTGGAGATTGTTTTCTGCCCCAATCTTCTACATAGTGGATGTTGACATTATGGCATACCATCAAACGGTCAATTTTAGTTTCATGTGACACACATCCCAAAAAGTGTTTCGAAAATCATATTTAGCATAATGTCAAAACCACCTTTTTTTTAGTGTGATATGAACCACATAGAATAAGTGGCCGTCTTTCTGATGATGAGTTCATGATCTCAAGATCCTTTGTGTAGAAGATTGGGGAGAAACCATCATCTAACGTAAAGCTCATTGAGATTTTTTTGGCATTGGTGCCTCAAAGATTTGGTAGGCGCAAATAGATAGACATGTAAGAACCTTTGAGGTCACTGGTCACATAACGGTTGAATCAAATAACCATGGCGCTTTTCTCAACTGCTCTATCTGTAACCATAAACCCAACCATCTCTCTGTTGGACAAATGCAAAACTCTATCTGAATTGCGTCAGATTCACTCCCAAATGATCAAAACTGGACTATATTCTCATACATTCGTCGCTAGCAGACTCGTAGCAGTTTGTTCTTTCTCGGGCCTCTCCGGTGGCCTTGATTACGCCTTCATGGTTTTCAATCAAATCAAGGAACCAAATCCCTTTACATTTTTTGCCATGATTAAAGGATTCGCCGATAGCCGCCATCCCGAATTATCTATAATACTTTACTATCGAATGTTATATTGTTTAAATAACCTTGAAGGTATGGAATTCTCAATCCCCTCTGTTCTCAAAGCATGCGGTCAAATACAGGCTTTCGAAGAAGGCCGGCAAGTACATGGACAAATCTCAAAAACCCAATTTCAGTATGACTCCTTCATTTCAAATTCAATGGTCAGGATGTATTTACAGTTTGGGAAAACTGAACACGCGAGACAGGTGTTTGACAAAATGCCTCAAAGAGATTTAATTTCTTGGAATTCGATGATTGCTGGTTATTTTAAGGCCGGGGAGATTGATTCCGCTTGCGAGTTGTTTGAAAAAATGCCCGAAAAGGACATGGTATCGTGGAATTCGATGATCGATGGCTATGCCAAATTGGGAAAATGTGAACTCGCCAGAGATATTTTTGAGAGGATTAGTGACAGGGATGTGGTTTCTTGGACATCCATGATTTGCGGTTACATAATTAATGACCGCCCAATTGAAGCATTACAGCTCTTTAGGAGCATGCTGGGTTCGAGCATTAAACCTGATATTGCCACAATTGTCAGTGTTCTATCTGTGATTGCCGACTTGGGATTTGTTGAAGAAGGCAAATGGTTACATACTTATGTTAGTAAAAACAAGATTAGATTAAGCCATGGGGTACTTGGTTCAGCCCTTATAGATATGTACTCCAAATGTGGCAATATACACAGTGCTTACCAAGTTTTTAGAAAAATTATGCATAGAAGAAGTATAGGGCATTGGAATTCTATGATTTCTGGGCTAGCATTCCATGGCCTTGGTCAAAAGGCACTAGAAGTCTTTGAGGAGATGGAGAAACTAGAAATCGAACCCGATGATATCACTTTCTTGGGAGTACTTAGTGCTTGTAACCATGGAGGATTAATCAAGGAGGGTTGTTCTTTTTTTGAGCTCATGTGTACAAAGTATAAGATGGTGCCGAAGATACAACACTATGGATGTGTGATCGACTTCCTCGGTAGAGCAGGACATGTGAAGGAGGCTCTTAAGGTTATACAAGAAATGCCCTTGGAGCCCGATGTTATGGGATGGAAGGCCATTCTTAGTGCGTGTGTGAAGCACGATCATGTCGTGACTGGTGAGATTGCAGCTAAAATTGTGATGGAATTGGAACCACATGATTCAAGTTGCTATGTACTCTTGTCAAACATATATGCCAAGGCCAAGAGATGGGATGATGTTGCGATGATTAGATCCATAATGAAGGAGCGGGGTATTAGAAAGGTTCCCGGTTGTTGTAGGATCTCCATCAATGATGAGATACACGAGTTTCTTCTGGGGAAGGAGATGAAATCGAAGCATAGAGGGATAGTTCTATCTAAATTAGATGCGGTGATTCGTAGGTTGAAGTTGGAAGGTTACGTACCCAACTCAAGTCAAGTTCTTGTTGATGTTGATGAGGAGGAGAAGGAGAGTGTGCTAAGGATACATTGTGAAAAGATGGCAATTGCATTTGGTCTTATACACATGAACCAAGGGGTACCCATTCATGTAGTGAACAATTTAAGGGTTTGTTGTGATTGCCATTCATTCTTCAAGCTTGTCTCTAAGGTTTACAAAAATGAGATAGTTTTGAGGGATCAAAACCGTTTCCACCATTTCAGTAATGGTTATTGTTCTTGCAAAGACTATTGGTGATTTAATGAGAATTGTGTTTTTTTAATGTTGTCGTAATTTTTTTTTTTTTTTTATCGGTAATGGTTTGAAATTGTATTAAAAAATAATGAGGTGTTGGGAAAACAAAAACACCCACCTCTACCAAAAAGGCCCCCCTCTCTCCCTCCAAGTGAACTTCGGACCATGCCAAAAACTGCTAGAGACATTTTCCGATTGAACCCACCCCATATCAAACGACAAAACAATGGTTTATATGTGTTAACCATGTACAAAACCGTGATGGTACGAGATGTTTCATTGGAGACCAACTTGTAGCGGGCGATGCAAATGGGAAAATAATCTTATATCTGAGCCGTAGAAATGATGAATAATGTATGAGACCTATCATTTAATAAAAAGATTTAATTCCATAAAAAGCAATAAAGGCCATTACCCATTTCTGGTCTGGTACCACGTATGAATTCCCATATTGAAAGAAAACTGCGGTGCTATTGCTAAATAAAATAAAAATCCGACAATCACCCACCTTCCTTTGAATTTTTATACCAAAAGTGGTTGCTTTCGGGACTCGAGCCCATGTCTTCAGCCTTACAGCCAAAGCTTCCGCGCTCATTGGTTCCGATCATCTATTTGATGAGCAACCTCATAAGTAGTACATATCATATGTGCTTGACAGCCCCGACCAATCGCTCATTGGCTGCATCCTAGGCATACCATGATATTTGAAAATCAACCTTGGTCAAGCCAAATTGTTTAACAATATAGAAATACTAGTATGCTGGGCTGGTCTACGCTAAGTATATGCTAAACATATTAGATTTTTAAAAAAAATTTGGACGAGACACTTAAGAAATCCGGTGTTTGATTTTTGTAAAATGATTTGAGCATCGGTATTTTCGTTTTACTTAACTTTCACTTAGGTCAAGCATAATGCTAAAAGAGGATTATGTTTTCCATTTTTAATTCACACTAGGACAATTTCATGGTCTTAAGTTAAGATTAAGACCAACAAAATGATATTGAGAATTTACCTCGTAGTTTTTCTTGGGAAATGGGCATCCCTAAGCATTCTCGTATGTGCATTCTTGGGAAATGCGCATCCCTACGCAATCACTTATGTGCGTTCATATATTGTTCATGCTTCATACCCGAATGTAATCTCTTATGTGCATTCATATATTTTTCATCGTTCATACCCGGAAGTAAGATTTTATGATATATTATTATCACGATCCAAAATTTTACCCCATCCAAAGGGCCTAAAATTTTGACTTATGACCCACACACATCCCTATAATAATTCCACAAAATCCACAAAATTCCTATAATTATCATGCTAAGCGGATATACATAAAATCAAAGTTCTCATGCTATAATGATTTCACAAAATCCGTGAAAGCCAACAAATAAGGGTGAAATAAATGAGCAACCATAAATATAAATAAAAGCAATAAATCCAACAATTCACAAATAAAACAGTAATGAAAGCCGGAGACAAATCCGGTAAAAGAATGTGTAGAGTCAATAATAATAATTTCAAAGGAATTCAATACCGAGTCTATAAATGTCAATAACCAATGTCTAGATCAAAATCAGCACCGAGGTCCTCCTTATACTAAACGACATCACCCTCCCAAGTGTCCTGGTACTCAGCGTTCACGTGGTCAAAAAAATCGGCGTCAACAGGATCTGGATAATCGGCTTATACTCTACCAATGTAGTCACCTGTAGTTGTTAGATTTTCGTGGAATGAGTTTACTCAGTCATGTAAACTCAGTGGATATACCACCAATCTGCCCCATACTACTCAAGTGCATTATGGATGCATCACGTGAGTGATAAATATAGTATAACAATGAAATCTGAAAAAAGAAAAATACAATCATCTGCATATCGTAAAGCTCATATAATAATCATAAATGCAAGACCACGATCTAAATACTCATATCCTAACGTACTTCATCATATCTCATA
Source organism: Chloranthus sessilifolius (assembly GCA_021018995.1). Classification (NCBI taxonomy): domain Eukaryota; kingdom Viridiplantae; phylum Streptophyta; class Magnoliopsida; order Chloranthales; family Chloranthaceae; genus Chloranthus; species Chloranthus sessilifolius. Next base: position 42,095,177 of record CM037591.1, on the reverse strand, counting down.
ATATATCATATCTTATTATTCTCGCACATACGTATATACATTGCATGAGCGTAACTAATATGCTCATAAATCATAAACGACATGTGTCGGAGTCGTTGCTCGAGCTATCATGTGAGGGTCACAAGGGCCGCCATCGACTCATAACTCATACTGTCTCCCACAGACCCGTCTTGACTGAAGACGTTGCCCTTATAGTGGCTACGTAGGGAATGTCATGTACATAGACTTAAATTCTCAATCTTTTGCTAGCCTACATAGCGGTGTCTTATTATCATACTCATAACATATCTTATTTTATTGACTCATATCTTATCATACATCTATGACCTGAATTGACAGCAAACTATGGTGCGATAAGCTTCACAAACCACGCTTCCCAAGGAGTATTACATCTGTATATGGATGCTTACATTCTGAGTTTCATGTGACCATGAAAGGGACTATCATGAATATAGCTTAAACGTTCAAACCTCGTACATTAACTCATATCTTATCCTATTATATTAGAACTTAGAGGTGATAGGATTATCGTATATGCCACAGTATACGAGGCTACACTGAATTCGCACTGACCCTATACGTAATGATATCTCATACCACCATGAGTTATAAGGCATGTAAATACGATGTATTCCTCGCTTTGATACAATCTCAGCAAATCATCACACCCAAGCATAGGCATGATTTTATAAACTCACGTACATATGACCTAACAAACTCATAACTCATAATCATAATAAGGATGGAAGCAACGAATTATCATACTCAATGAATAGATTTATATTTGAGATTACTTTATGATTATATGTTTATAAATATTTACACTACACACTAAATCAATATAGAATAGGGTGTTTAATGGTGTGATTTCGATCACATGAAGGATATAGTTCAATTTTTACAAGGCATCGAATTTCTAATACTTCGTGTTATCGAAGTGGTTGTATTGAAGCGATAAAAGTGATATATATATATATATATATATATATATATATATATATATATATAGTATTATTATTAAATGCTCAAATAAAAAATAATTTTATTTTAAAGGTTAAGTGCATCACGACCATCGATCGAAACATTAAGTGTTTAATGTGCACTAAGTTTTGATCGTGCAAAAGTGCAATTATAATGTGAATAAGGTCATCTGTTCAGACGAGAAATAATTGATCGATTTTTTAATCGATCAATCAAAAATATGTTATATGGGCTATTCAATTCGGGTCTAGATCGATCGGTCAATTTTTGAAGTTGATCGATCGAATTATAAGCGATTTAAAGTAAACAGTTGTTCGGTCCTATTCAGAATCGATCGATCGGATAATAGGGTCGATCGATCGATATATAAAAGAAACTACCGAATTCAACAAAGGGAGCCAATCCGTTGCTCAAAATAAACTTTCTCAATATAATATTCTACTGCCCAAAATAGAACTTTCTCAATATACAAAAGTATACAACACACTGTCATTGTGTCTAATGCCATAAAATAATAAGAGATTTGATTAGATCATGGACCGGGCACCAACAATGGTGTTAGTGTGTCCACTATAAGATTAAAGAGAGTATCGGCAGCATTCCAGATTATTAGAATAGACAGAGTAAAGTTTGTATGGAGATTGTCTCCACTAAATGCCACAAAAAGTGCTCTGATCAAATGGTTGGCATCTCATCTACAATATGGCTTCCCACTTTTATAATGCAGATAATAAGAGCACCTAATGATTGTTATGTGGCAACAACACCTGACACTTAATAAATTAAGTAGAAGAGAATGGTGATGTGTTAGACGATTGAGAAGTAGAGGATGAATTATTGGATGTAATACACATGGGGATTTTGCAATTTATTTATGATGTAAAAAACTAATTATATTATTATAAAAAGAAGGGGTACTTGAGTACCCTCATTTTGTGTGGAAATATGTAATAATATTATACTAATAATATATAATGATTATTGATTTAATAATATTGATTCATACCAAACTCCCTTTTAAATATAATATAATATATAATTAAAAAGGGGCTTTGAATATTATAATGATATCTAATGAAATGCCATCATTAGACATACTAACCCGTTTCAATGATCGTTGGGTGGGTCGGACGATCGATATTAAGGTTCGATCAATTCAACAGACAATTTAAAAGAGTCAATCATGATGCAGTTTGGTTATTTAATCAATTTTATCCAGAATCGATCGATCAAGCATAGAAGTCGACCGATCGACTATATAACTTAACAGAGAGACTATATAAATTAACAGAGGGCTTCTATCACGGTTCAAAATCAATCGATCGATCGGAGGTGTAATTCAATCGATTGACTGTTAAAATTTCTGAATAAACTAAGGTTTCGAAAAATAATATTTAATACAAAATAATAACGAAAGTACAATCAAAATTAAATCACAATTAGATTTAGTCATTTGTTCAATCCTAAATTTAGGATTCATTTAATATCCCGTCGATACGCAATCAAACGTATCTTACGCAAGGGAATCTCAGAAGTACAAGATGGATTTGGCGGGTACCCAACTCTTGAAGCGTGATTGGTAGATTAACGGCGATTAGGGTGCTAAGCTCGACATCCCATGTGATGGCCCATCCATGATTTCTCCATCTTCTTCTACTACGATCTTGATGGGAAAAATAAACCACGGTGTTCTTTGTGGAAGGACACACTAAAGGCATTAGGGAAGAGGTTAGGGAGTTTTGAAAAAGGATGGGTGGAGAAGAAGTTATAACGAGCTAAAGATTTTTAGAAGAAAAGAGACGGCTAGGATTTTCTCAAAAGAAGAAAGTATAAAGTGGTTTGTGTATCTTAAACTTAAAAAAAAATTTCTCAAATAAGTTATGTTACGGTATGGAGTACTAACACTGTGTATGGTGAAAAACACATCTAACACCACAAAATTTGATTTTTGAAAATCCACATCATTACATTCTCCGTCCCATAAAATATTTTCATTCTCGAAAATTACATACCTGCGGTGATGAGCTCCGAGTATTTTTCCAAGGTCTCGACTTCACGTTCCCAGGTGGCTTCCTCCGGTGAATGATCATGCCACTGTACTTTGACGGCGCGTACGGGTTTACCCTTGACAAGCTTCTCTTTCCGATCTACGATATGAACCGATTTCTCTATGATGGTCAGGCCATCCCTGACTTCAGTCGACTAAATGTCAAGGACGTGAGATAGATCCAACAAGTATTTGTGTAAAATAGACACATGGAACACATTATGTATGCCGATGAAGTGTGTCGGAAGTCATATTCGGTAGGTCACCTCGCCGATGCGATCTGTCATAATGAAGGGTCCCACGTATCTCGGACTTAGTTTTCCCCACATTCTAAAACGCATGATTCCTTTAGTCGACGACACACGGATGAAAACTAAACCACCAATTTCAAATTCTACGAAGCGACTTCGACTGTTGGTGTAGGCTTTCTGACGGTCTTGAGCTTCTTTCAACCTTTGTCGGATAACTCAAACCTTTTCAGTTGTGGATTGTACGAGTTTCGGCCCAAACATCTTTTTTTCGCCAACTTCATCCCAAAAAAGAGGCGTCCTATAGCTTTGACCATAAAGAGCTTCAAAAAGCGACATCCCGATGTTTGCCTAAAAGTTATTGTTATAGGAAAACTCGATCAGAGGAAGGTGGCCATCCCAATTACCTGAAAAATCTAACATGCAGGTTCGAAACATGTCCTCTACGATCTGATTACTCTTTCAGTCTACCGGTCAGTTTCTGGATGGAAGGCGGTACTGAAATCTAGTCTTGCACCCATTGCTTCTTGAAATTTCTTCTAATACTTAGAAGTGAACTTCGTGACTCTGCCAGATACAATGCTCACAGGAAGCCCATGAAGCTTAACTATTTCCTTCAGATACGTCTCAACCAGTTTGTCCCCACTATCAGTATTCTTGAAAGGTAGGAAGTGTGCGGACTTAGTGAATCGGTCTACGATAAACCAAACTGTAACAACCCAAATTTTTCCAAACCTTAATACATCCAATAAGCATATGTGCTTAACAAAATATACATTCCATTCCTTGAATGTTCAAAATATTTTAAACAAAAGAAACACATTCTAGTTTAAAAGACTCTGATATTTAATTTCATCACTAATTACATAAGCTACGTGATAGCATGACGGTTAAAGACTTGAGCTATAGATTAGAGGTCCAAGGATCAAACCTTAGTGTAGGCTTTAAAACCTCTATTTTTAGAACCTTGAAATAAAAGCCTATACACCTTACCTTGGTGTGTCAGCACAACACCTGATAATCCCCATTAGGTTATAAGAAGAGGTGTTACGGAGAATCTTAAATCACAATTTAAGAATTTTTCTTGAGAATAGAGTCGTGAGAAAACCCTAGCCACTTCTTGTCTTTCTTCTTCCTAAGAAAACCCTAGCCGGCACCACCCTTCTCCCCCAATCGTCTTTTTTTCTCTTCACCCAAGAACTTTTGAGTACCTCTCCATGAGAGTCATCTCGATCTTTCCACTATCAAGATTGAGGAGAGAGGAGGTAGAAACTTTGCAAGAACGGTGGCATTGATCATCAATCTCCGCAAGCGTAGATCACCGTAGCATCATCAACCACACTTCGAGAGGTGAATACTCATCAGTTTTATTGTCCTTATGGTTTTCAAATCTTAATTAGAATATTAGGAACTCGTGTTCAGTTCGAATCTTAAGAGAATCTTAGAACCGTCATGACCATTGTTAGACCTTATTTTCAAAACATAAAACGTCCAAAAATTCCGACTCTGAAGACGATAATGATAGCTCGTTGTGGTATTACCCACAACTCACTTCCAGCAATGACAGCTCGCTGTGGAAATACCCACAACTCGCTGTCACTGGAAGAAAATTAACACCACCGAGAAAGCCTTTCTAAAATCTTTCCGTACCCTTAAACCAAGTCACGGCTCGCTCTTACGAAGGGACAAAAAGCTGTCACTAGGGAGCATAGGAAAGTAAAACCAAGTAAAGTTCACTGCCATGGAAACTATAGCTCATTGTGGATACAAACAGAAAAGAAAATAAATATGCATAACTCGCTGTCAGAGGACTGCAGCTTTTTATGAACACATGATAGTTCACCGTCAAGAAGACATCCCCAGCCACAACTCGTTGTTAGAAGATAGCAACTCGTTGTGGATGTAAATAGAATAAAAGATAATTATACATAGTTCATTTGTTAGAAGACATTTTGTGATTACTAAAAATCTGACGATCAGCCCACGGCTGTTGTCATATCACACAACGGTCATGAATACTTCCACAACTCGCCGTCACTTCATAACAGCGAGCTGTGAATACAAGAAAAAGGAGAAAATTCTTTAGATCGATCTGTCATCCATCGATCCATCCACCATTGATATATTACGGTTGTGTATAATGTAGAAGGGAGAATTGATTGCTATCAATAGGCATCATCGCACTTCCTCTTTGCAACGCTAAGATTCGAGGTAGGGGAATATCAATGATTACTCATAGTATATATTTTCGATTCATAATTGTTAGTGATCTAGTGATCTAATGAGTAATAAAGTGGCCTCCTTATACTAGAACTGGGACCTTGAAATTGTGTTATGATTTGAATGGTCGAATTTCATTGATGATAGTACACACTTGAATATTTGAACTCATTAAATATCATTGCCCATTGAACTATTGAATGTTGTACACATTGAATATTGAAAACTTATTGGACATTGAACTTCTCACTAGAAATTGGAACTTATCAAATATTGCTCATGTATTGAATATCAGAACTTCATCCGATATTGAACTTTAAATTAGTTATGAAATGTGAACACTATGATATGTTTAGAACTTGCATGTGATTTAAAGCGATTCCATTGAAATGGATCCCTTGCGACGACACACTTTTCAGACCGTGACGGTTGGATTTCCGTATTTGAACTGTGCTTTGGCACATATCGAACCGTGCAAGCGAACATATTGAACAGTGACAACAACCTATCGTACTGCATAATTATTCCTCACAATATAGGAGCTTGGGCATATTAAAAATTGTTCATGAACAACGATGTCTGGGATCCCCATCGGCTACTATCGGCTTTAACGCTATATATGCGTTTAGAAATTTTTAAGTTACATTATTTAAGTCATACATAAATATAAGTAATGACAAAAAAAAAATCAAATTTTAAGCCACAGGTGCCTTAAAATCTAATTTTTTTTATTTTTTTTCACTTTATATTAGCCACAGGTGTCGTGTATATATATATATATATATATATATATATATATATATATATATATATGTTTTATTTTTTTTTTCTCACAACTACCTTATAAAACTAGATTTTAAGCCACAGGTGCCTTAAAATCTGATTTTTTTATTTTTTTTCCACTTTATATTAGCCACAGGTGTCGTGTATATATATATATATATATATATATATATATATATATATATATATATATATATATATATATATATTTTATTTTTTTATTTTTTTTTGCCACAACTGCCTTATAATATATATTTGCACTCTATTTATTGATATTTGTCTATGCCTGATTAATTAGTTTTTTTTTTTCTTCCTCTAGAGAAAATATATGTATTAAAAAATAGTAAAAAATTAAAAAAATAATAATATTAATGATTAATAAATAAAAATAAAATTATTAATATATTTTTTTTAAATTATAAATGACCTTGCTATGGCATGGTGAGCCTCTTCGCCATAACCTCGCCACAAACTCCTTAACTACCTTGGGGGTAAGTAAAAAATACAGAATCATAGGGGTAAGTAGCAAAAAAATTACAAAGCAACAAGGAAAATAACAATGAAAATGACACACATGCAATGAGGCCAAGACTTCAAGTAGAAGCTCTAACCTCAGTGGAGTCGCCATTTGTGCAACGGTGGATTTCATCAATCTATCGCAACAATGTGATAAAAAATGGAGTCGCCACCTAGAGCTTTTGGTGTCGTGGAATACCCAAAATCAATATCGTAAGCACTTAGGTACAAGATATGGCACCGAATCACCGGTCAATGCCAAAGCCTATAGGGTAAGGACTTCGGTTATCAATCGGGACAGTGTTAGGCACCCGATCAACCCGCTCATAAGCGGACTCTACTATGGCCAAGTATGCATATATATATATATATATATATATATATATATATATAAAAGAAAAATGATCGACACTTCCCCTTGCCCGAAGGCACTTGAATCCTTTTGAGCTCTCCGCAAACACCAAATTTCGGTGGTGTATGGCACAAATCCTATGATAAAGGAAAAACCAAAAAGAATGTAGAGGAAAAGAGGAGAGAGTCAAAGCTCTCGGGCCCTTGTAGCTCCGTTATCGGATCGTTGTGTCGATGCTAACTCCGGTGAGCTTCCGATAGCACAAATGGGTTAAGGAAAGGGTCTTAACTAGCTAAGGCTTGGAAGATGTGAGCTTGGGAGTGATGAGCTAAGGCATTTTTCTTGCTAAAGCTTAGATGGATTGATGATGGAGGGTGTATTGGTATGAGATGGGCTAGGGTTCCAAAGGTTTGGAAAGTTTGAGCTTGGAGATGAGGGATTTTTGTAGAGTTTTCTCTTTAGGATTTTCTAATCTAAAAAGTGTGAGGGGTGGGTCCTCTATTTATAGAGTTGTAAGGGTTTAGGGAAACTATAAAGGCCCTAATGGAGGTTAAGAATTAGGTAATGTTAGGATCTAAGGTTTTTTGGGTTTTTAAGGGCTTGGAGAAGAGGGAGTTGGGTTTTAATGGTGGATGATGGGGTGATGACTTAAATGGAAAAAGGGTGAATTGTAGGGTCTAAAAGAGCATATGGGTCCTAAAAAAAAAAACCCCAAACTTTGAAATGGTCCACAAGTCAAACCCCTAAATTAAAAATCAACTATTTAAAAAAAATATGGTTTTTTTCAATTTTGAGAAGTTAAGGCCCGTGTTGGAGAAGAACCACCCTATTGAAAATAATAATTTATTTATTTTTGTTTTTAGTCATTCCCAAAGGATGCATTGGCTCGAGCTACCCCAAACGATATATTATAACAGTCGATCGTAGTTTTCTATAAAAAATTATGGCCATCGGATGTTCTAGGGCGGCACAACATCATGAATCCCTGAAATGTTATCTTTGGGGGTCTCGGGCCTCTGTGGGCTGACTTGTGGACCCGAGTTAGATCCAATATGGGCATAATGGGTTCAGTTTGTGTTCTATGGGTCTTTTTGGGGTTTCTAAGAATCCGGGAAGAATTCTAAGGGTCCAGGAAGGGTTTTAAAGGTTCGGGTTAATTTCTAAGTGTTCGGGAAGTGCTTTCAGAAGCTCGGAAGTATACCGTTCTCGAAGTATGCTATAGTAGAGCCTTGGGCCAATTTTGGGTGTCTACTCATTCTTATTCTATCGATTTATTGGTTTTATTCAAAACATCAAATCTGACACTTGTTTAACAACAAACAAATAGGCTTTACAATAATTGAACAGATCTCAAATCATACAACCCTTTAGTCACACAAAAGAACTTTTATTTTAACCATGAGCATGCAAGATGAGCTGCGTTTTGGGTGTTTTATGGCAGCAATTTGGGCTGCGATCTGGGTTGTTTATGGCATACAAGCGGATCACAAATCGGGTTGTTTTTAGCGGCTAACTAGGGCTCTTATTTATAGCAGCAATTGAGAAAATTTTATGTTATTTATAGCAGCAAACAGGGGCTGCATTTTGGGTAAAATTTTCGGTTATTTATAGCAGCAAACATGGGCTGCATTTTGGGTCAATTTTCAGTTATTTATAACAGTAACTAGTCATGCATTTCTTTGGTTTCAGACTTTCGGCCACATACTTCTCTTTTTATGGGAACATCAATTTTTGGCCACCTATCAGTACATTTATTTTATGATTTTATTTTCAATATATAGAAGACTGGTTTCTTTCCAAGTGGAGCAACACTAGATCACGTGTTAGAGAATTTAGAGGCAAAGAGCTCCTCCTAGCTAGCTTGTTGCCAAATAGTACTACAGTTGGACCTTAATAAAAAACAGAGTCCATGTATAGAAAAGACAAGAAAACACAATGTTGTAGGGGAAAAGACAAAAAGGAAAAATTCCTACCCTGTGTTTCAATTTCATGTTATTGGTGGGTAACCCATTTAAGTTGTGTGGCCGAAGTGAATCAACATAAACAAAAAACTAAAGGTCTTCCAAATTCTGTAATACTAAATTTCTGCATCATGGAATAGATCCAAATCTGCGTGAAATCGATACATCTGCTGATGCTCATAAGTCATAACCGGATTCGAGTAAATTTTTCTGTTATTTGAAGCAGCAAACAGGGGCTGTGCTTTGGGTGTTTTGTAGCAGCAATTCAAGGCTGCATTTTGGTTGGTTTGTAGCAGCAAATTTGGGCTGCGATCTGGGTTGTTTATGGCGTACAAACTGGGCAAGAATCGGATCATTTTTTAGCAGCAACAGGGGCTGCGTTTTGGGTAGTTTGTAGCAGCAAACCAAGGCTGCATGTTGGTTGGTTTGTAGCAGCAAATTTGGGCTGCGATTTCCGCGACCGACATATGGTTCACCGGCTTCAATAAGATATGAAATCTATCAAACCTTCCATCAAACATGTAATAGGCATATTTAGCACAATCATGGTTAACATAAACGTTTCAATCCAAGACGCAATGTCTATAATCAAAATCCGTAATCATCAATCAAGTTTGACAATATTATGTTTCACAAACTAAACCAAGCAGAGACCTACAAAATTTATAATTTTATAATACTCTTACTAGCCCTTGTAGGGCCCATATACAATAACTAATTTAGGAAAAAAAAGAATTTCCTATGGATCTCAAAACATAGATCATTGCATATAGCGATTGGAAAATTTTATGAGAGAATTATGCAATCTACCTATTTCCGCGAGTCCTTTGGCGAGCGCGACGACGTTTTACCAAAAGTGTTGCTGCAATTTGATCGGATTGGTCTGGTAGCGTCGAAAACGACAACCTCGGCTTCAAGGAAATCTTCGACCCAAGGTAAGGTACTGCGACACCGTCGATGGTGGCCGGAGCGCCAATGATCAGTGATGGCACAAGAAAGAAGGAAGAAGGAGACATAAGAAGAAGAGAGAGAGAGATAGATATAGAAAAAGGGGATTGACCCCTTCATTTATAGTGGTTGGTTGATCCCGTCGCCGTCTTGTCGCCGGAAACACCGGAGCACGGCCGGCAAGGTCTTTTAGATCTCGGCATGGGTTTAGTAAGGTGTTGCAGATTTGATTTTAGATAAGAAGGTAGGTGACTTTCTTTGCACCCATAAATTTTGTTTAAGTGCCCCCCAATCTCTTAAAAGCACCCATTAGACTCCCGTTCAGGTTTGACTGATTGAACGAGATGATAGGGATTGTTTTCAAAGCCGGTATTTTACATGCTTGATCTTGAGATCACGTTTCACCTATCAAGTAGTCATATTTATATTTCACAAGGCACACATCGTCCATACGATGGGCTATTTTCACAAGAGAATGCATCTACTTTTAGATGATGGAGATTGTTTTAAGTCCCTGATTCGGACGATGGAGATTGTTTTAAGTCCCTGTATTTGACAAAAGTAATCACGAGATCATGACACACTTATCCAATGGTGAGATGTCGAGTTCACAGATCACATATCGTCCATACGATAGGTCATTTTCACAAGAGAAGGGAGGGTGCTAGGCACACCCATTCGATTATGAGGGCATACCATTGCAAGTGAGGCAACCTCTCCCAAGGGTCATAGTGACTGTTTTAATTTGGATGATGGTGATTAAATTTCATTCCAATCTTTCGTACAGTAGATCTTGACATCATGAATAAGATATCTGATGGTTAGATAGTGATGGCATGTCTCTAAAAGCGAGTGAATTTGGGATTACTTTTCTATGTTCAAATTATTTTCTCATAAGACAGACTTCTTAACAACATTTATGTGACTGGTTTGGTTGTCCAATTCTACTTAGGTTGGGTCGGGCCAAATTTGAGTCGGATTTGAATCGCCTCTAGATCAAGGTTCACGCATTTTTGTTCTTACAGATTTCGGGGTATGACACCCTTTATTGGAGATAATGATCAAAGCCACCTCTGCATCACACAGAAATGAAATGATCAAATAACTCGATTTCTCCTAATAACAAATGGAAAGTTCCAACAATAAATCGATGATAGCCACAACTATCGGGTCAAAATGCCTGAATACCAATACCTGAAAGGAATCTGCTATTGGTTCCAGCTCTAAAACCCTAGCATCTCATCGTCAACAACTTCGATTTCTCGGTCGATAATAAAACCCAAATTTAGTTGAATCTGATCGAAATCACTACAAGATATCATTTTTTGTCTTTCCGTCGTGTAAAATCTCGATTAGGGATTCGTGGGTAGGAATTATATGCTATTTTTGTTTTGGTGCTCGATTAGGGAATTCAGGGGTAGGGATTCGTGCGAAGCACTTTTGGAGCTCGATTTATAAAGGGCAACTGCGATATGAAAATAAATAGGAGAGGATAAGAAATTGGAATATAACTTTGCGCCAGATTTCTGCGTTGTGTGTGAGATATTTTAGAGATGGCTTGAAGCCGTCTCTATTGGTATAAAGCCTGTTTTAGAGACGGCTTTGTATGTAGTCTCTACAAGTCGGATCCACCTACGGATGTCATAGTCATTGCGGTCTCTATATGTTATTATCTGTAGGGAGAGGGCCAAAGCTGTCTCCAATAATAACATTAGAGACGACTTTTGAAAAAGTTGTATCTAATGTAAGGTTATTCGAGACGACATTTAAACCCGCCTCCAATATCTATACCCAAAAGTGCTCTTTTTTGTAGTGGCGTGATAAATGAGCTCCGCTGCAGGCCATTAGAAATTAAAAAATGGAAGCCTATTCTTAACAACATAGATGATTAATTTTTGCCGATTTATAGTAAAAGAAATTCCTTGAACAAAATACTATAACAAATGAGCTCAAATCTTGGATGACCAATCCATTTTTTGAGGTTGTCCTTCAAACCAGTGAAAAAATTATCAGCGACAATTACCTGAGCAGCAATAACCATGTAAAATACACATATGTGGACATTCAAATATAAAATGGTACATTTCCTGCTTAGAGTGGAATTTAGCAATTCCTGACATCCACGAATGGAACATAAGGATTAACAAAGCAAGAAACAATAGATCTCTCAAATTCAACCCATGTTCTACAAATAAGCAATCAACAACTCAATATCTATGCAGCCATGAGGGATGTATATGATAAATATAAATAGAAGGGTTAATAGGCTAACACCAATTTCAATAGATTATATCCATTGAAGATGATCTTTCACCATCAAAAGGTGAAATGTACATATTTCAAGGGCCCTAGCATTTTTAAATGTTTGAATTTGACATCTAATCGCCTATAAAAGATATTATATTTGACTTTAACAGTATAAAGAAAGTGATGGGAGCTGGTTTCTAAACTAAAACACAAGACACATTTTATAAAACACTCTATAAAATCGTCCCACGTAGGTCCATATGTAACATCTCAAAAATTTCGAACCCGAAATCGCCCGACCACGTGTTCATATTCAGCATGGCGACCAATGCCGTCTTGAACTTTTAGAAAAAAAATGTGTGAAAAGTAAATTTAGAGTCTTATTCTGGACCTTAAATGAAAAGTCGTGCACTGACGCACGGTGTGCGGGCTTAACACCCAATTGGTCCCATAAGTTAAAAAGGGGGATAAGGCTAAGGGAACTAAAATATCCTAGATATTTGGTTTTTGTTGTAAGAGAGAGAGAGAGAGAGCGAGCTTCCACTTCTCCCAAACCCTCATTGAAGCCCCAAATAATGAGATCCCTCCGCAAGCTTCTTCGTCTTCCTCGCAAGGATCGTCGTAGTTTCTTATCACTCTTGTGATTCCGACTACGGAGAACCTCTAAGCTTTGACATCGCTTAGATCGAGGAGTGTGAGGGGGTGCGATTTTTAACGAGTGTGAACCAATCATTGTAAACCCGTCATCCGCGATTTGAGAAAGTAAATATCTGTATGTGTTATCCGCGATTTGAGAAAGTAAATATCTATATGTGTTAGTGTGACACTTCATTTTGAGCTTCGTTTTAATCTCGATCACCGTGAGAATCCGCAAGTTTTATGCCGAGACATAGCGATCAACGCGAGCTTTGTGTGCGCGATCTAAAAAGGTGAACATTGTAACATTATAATATGAAATTACTTTCTTAGACTTAGATTAACATATATATGGTGTTTGGTTGGGCTCGTTCCAAAATTTGGAAAAAATCGAGTCCGGAAGAAGCACAAATCGTGCTGAGTCAGGCTAAACCGCTCGAGTGATTTAGCTTTAGAAATAAAGAGGAAAAACAGCTCGAGCGATTTTTTCAGGTAAAATTTTCTGAAAAAACTTGCTCGAGCGAATTTGACGTGCCACACAGAACTCGATAAATTCGCTCGAGCGGATTTGGAAATTGCTTGAGCGAATATGGGTGAGGTGCTGACACAATCTCGGTATTTTGGACATAACTTTTTACTCAAACTTGGATTGATGCAATTCTCGCGACGTTAGAAAGAGGACAACGAGCCCAATAACTTTGTGAGGTAGCAATTTCACGAATCAAATATTTTAAAAGTCAAAATTGAGTGGCAAGTTAAGACAAGTTCTACATGATCCAAGTTTAGCACGAACTTGTCCTTTCCACCTCGATTTTGAGAAAATACTTAAGTACGTCGAAGTTGTTAGTAATTAGAATCAAACTTTAATGCATCATCATATAATATGATGTAGTTTGAGGATTGGAGACCATTAATAGGACATTTGCTTTGCTTCCATTATCTCACGACATCGAGATTGAGCTAGGGGAATTTCAATGTGCAGTTATATTTTAGAATTTGACTCATGTGCTTTGATGATAATTTTGCATAGAATCTAATGTTTTAGAAATTAAATGTGATTTTATGGAATTTTTTTTTGCAGCTGAATATTTGAAATCCTTTTTGTCATTGAACTCTGAACATTGAAATCATTGAACTTTGTCATTGCAACTTTGATTGTCGAACTCTGAATTCTGAATCTGTATTGTACAATGTATGACTGTGAAAGCATGTGACAAAGAGGAGTAGAGGCTCCGGAGAGGGGTAGAGTCCCCGGGGTTATGACCTTATTTCCGCTATGGAATGCTCTATTCCCACTATGGGATGCTTTGGTTCGATTCTAAGATATAATGTTTTGTTTTCGTTATGTTCCCCGCTAAGGGATGCTTTGTTTTTGTTATGTTCCCCGCTAAGGGATGTAATGATATGACGCTTTGGTCACACATCGGTGATGAAGAGGAGTTGAGACTCCGGGGTTTTTACCCTGTTCCCACTATGGGATGTTTTGTTCTGATGTTCTAACGTTCAGATTCATTTTATTTCTGTTACATGAAATGTTTTGGTTTCGTTTATGATGACTTTGTTCCCGTTATGATATGACTTTGTTTCCATTATGATTGGCTTTGTTTCATTATGAACTGCTCTGTTGCCATTTTGTTATGCTTATGATCCGATTAATTCTGTTTTTGCTTATGACCTATCTGATACGACACGTTTGAGAATCTGTGATTTCGAACTCAGTATTGTTTTAGACTTGGTATAGTTTTGAACTCAGTATTGTTTTAGAATTTATATTTGATAAAAAACTGCTTTGATATGAAAACTGCTTTTAATTCCAGGCATCGAATCTATGCTTTGAATTGATAAGATAAAATTTTTGCATTGAACTTGTCCTACTGTTGGGGATTTTTCAAGTGTTGATTATTTATTGGGTGTGATGAAAACAAAATTAAAATCAAAGTAAAACAGAGGATTGAATCAGCAACTAAAATTATCTCAGGCCTGCAAGATACAGGGCCTTTTTGTAGCAAGTTTTAATAAGTAAGAGTTTGTCCTACAGGGAGTAGTGATCTAAAACCTAGAAGGTGTATAGTAGACATCCAGATCTGGCTATAGATCTGACAATTCTAGCCTAATTCTAAGAAAGAAAGAGAGTTTTTTAGGTGTCACTAGATTTAATTTACAAAACTGAAATATAAAACTAAATCTAAAAGATTAAAGAAGATGGATGGAAAAATAAAGTCTAAAAAGGTGAGAAATAGGCAGCTAGGGACTAGTTCTCATTGCAAATCCTTATTGAAAATCAATTGGTTCAAAGGCAAAGCATAGAACTGATTTGCGACAATCCTTCATCTGGCTACCAGCTTAGATGCAAGGTATAATAATCTAATCTAGACCAAAGAATTGGAGCAATCCTAAGGCTATGATCTGTCCACTTAAATGGTCACAGAATAACCCAGAGATTATTCTAATTCAAGGATCTTGATTAGAACAGATAAGCTATTATAGATATTGTAGATGCAACGCTACAAGCTCAGGCATCCATAGGGATATCTAATTCAGGGAAATCAAATACGAAGAAGAGATCTTTAGATCAAAATCACCTTTAAAAACCACAATTACTGTAATTATATAACTTACAGTCCATGTGCTCAGATCTGCAATCTGTGCAATATTCAATCCATTTATGAAGCCTTTGAAACTCTCAATTTACAGATTTATTTATAATTAGAAATTAGATTTGAACTACTTATCTAGATCTAATCCAACATGCTAGATTAGAGAGAGAAGGGGGAAGAGAAAAAGAAAAATAACTAAACTAAACCTAAATGAGTCAAGGAGACTCAGGCTATTCCTTGGGTTCCTTGCTGAGAAATTACAGCAGCAAGGAGCTTTATTTATACACATGAAGTGATCCAAGTGCTTTGGATTGCAGCCAATCAGAGGAGAGAATTCGATTTCAATTTATGCTAATCCATGTGCTTAGCATTCCAACCAATCAGAGAGCAGAGAAAGAAATCTAGTTCTGTTATGTAGCTGAAGTAGTTTGCATTCCCGCCAAAGATTTCTCCAATTAGTTTGAAAATCAGTTCTGCCCATGTGCAGAGTTCCTTGCGCCTGTGAGTTCTCAAAAATGCCCCTACTGTCCAAAAATACTCCAGCTGCACCATTCATTTAACTTCTGCAAATCACTTGCCCATGTGTAGACCTCTTTCATGCCTTGGAGTTTCCAAAATTACCCTTGCCAATCCAGAAATATTTGCCCAAAATTCTTTTGCTGCAGCTATTACCAAAACAACCCCTTTACATAGGAAACAATTTAGATTTGATGGGACCTGAGCTGCTACAAATTGAAGCATCAGATCTTGAGAGGTTTTGATTGCAGTGCAGCCATGATTCTTGAGGTTGCTGATGAGATCTCGAGATGTTGAAGATATGGATCAGCTCAGGAAAGATGGCTTCAGCAATCTGCTCGAGATGTTGGAGGATGTACTCGACAGGTTGGTGAGTTAAAGGGATGAAATGCTCGAGCAGCTGCTGAAGGTGTGCTTTGAGTATTCGAGAGGTTGGCTGAACTATAAGGCTGAAGCTCGAGAGGTTTGATGGGAGGATGGCACTGCTGGTCGAGAGGTACTAATGGTGTAGTGAAGAGGTCGACAGGTTGGGTGAGTATGGAAGCTAGATGTCGGGAGGTTGAGGGGTTGGAGACTTGAAGGATAGCAGCTCCAGGTAAGGTGTCAAGAGGTTGAAGGTGAATCTCGATAGGTTTGTTTTGCATGGAGCAGCAAGTGTTTGAGAGGATGCAAGACTGTTAGCATGGAAGCTCAATATGTCGACAGGTTGGAGTAATGGGAGCTTGTTGCTCGATAGGTTCTGTAACTCCTCTTGCTCAAGTCGACAGGATGAAGTATAGGTGCTGCAAAAGTTGGCAGGTTGCCACCTTTACATACTGAATTGCTCGATAGGATGCTGAGGTTGTTGAAGCTAAAGGTCGACTGGATGTTGGGGAGTGAAATGAAGAGCTCGATGGTGTAGACACCCCCATTTTGCCCTCTCGGAATGTACAAATTTGTTCGATCAACGTTTGACCTCAAACCCTAACGAGGGGACCATGCACTGAAACAATAGTACATGACTGAACGCAAGTTGAAACAATAGCTCTGTGGCTCAGATCCCAACATAGGGAGACTACATATTGAAACAACAATATATAGTCAGAATGCAGACTGAAATAATAGTCTTACAATTCAGACCCTTTTTGCCCTAATGTGGGACCATTTACTGAAACAATAGTATATGGCTAGACACAGGCTAAAACAATAGCTCTGTGGCTTAGGCCCCATGACCTTAACGTGAGGACCATGCACTGAAATAATAATACATGACTGAACACAGGCTGAAACAATAGCTCTGTAGCTCAGATCCCAACGAAGGGAGATTATATGCTGAAATAATAGTATATAGTTGGAATGCAGGCTGAAACAATAGTCTAGCATTTTAAACTCAACTCGGACTCGGGCAGCCCCGAATTACGCGCCTACAACCACGCGTGATATTCTATTATACATAAAACCACACATGTGCAATCAGTCCCCTCTCAGACCAGACTTCCTTTTCCAGACCGCCTCAAGACTCGATTATGCGCGCCACATGACACGCGCTATCGGATTGAGCGCTCCGCCACCAACGTGCAATTGGCCTACGCCCGACCTAGTCTTACAGTCCTTGACCCTAAGCTTCCTCGATTAAACGCTTCGAAAGATGCGCTTAATCGGATTGCGCACCCCATATTTGGCGCGCAATTAATCCTAACATTGTTAGAACTAGGAAACTCGCTGAGCAAGTCACCGTCGCCAGCCTTGAGTGATCAACCCAAAGCACTTAAGCACGGGATATCGCCAATCCAGTTAAACACTGTTAGAGAAAAACCTATAAAAGATTTTTTTCTAATTTGCCCCAAAGGGGCTGGAAATTTTGAGAGAACGGATTTTTTTGGGATATCAAAACCCGAGAACTCCAAGAACAAACACATAGAGGAACATAGTCATGATTTCGAGATTCAAGCTTCGAATCTTCGATATTTCTCTTTGCAGCACCGGCCCTAGGTAAAAATCTAACCTTTAACCTCGACCCCTTAGTTTAATTTTAGTTCTTAGACCTAGGACTTCTCTTAGTTTTAATTATAAATATTAAATTTTTAGTTTTAGACCATAGCACCCCTCTTTTTTAGACCGTAATTTTTAATATCTGGTTCTAGTTCTTCATTTCTAGAACCAGTCCTTAATCTGGCGGTCTAATTTACCGACCCTAGACTCAACTCCATTCTAAAATCTTACTCTATCTCTGGTTCTAGTTCTTAGGTTCTAGAACCAACCCTTAATCATACGGCCTAATTTTCTGATTTCGGATCCGAATTCAGTCCTAGAATTTTAAATTTTAGTTTTAATTTCTTAGTTCAATACTTCTAAAATCCCAAATATTAGTTTAGTTTTCTAAAACTCTAGTTTCTTAATTTAATTCATAATTATAATCCCGAAATCGACTCTGAAAATTCAAAAATACCAATATTATAATCTGAAATCTAATTTATCTTTAATCTTAGTCACCCGATTTGCCCAAGGGAGCTTACGGAGGGTACTTGGCAATGAGGCCAATCCTCCTTAGCATAGCAGGCCCAAAACTCCTTTTTTTTTAGGATTATTTTGTTGCTTTAATTAGAATTAGAAAATTAAGCCCATAATTTTCTTAGATTTTTAGTATAAGTAATTTACTTGTTTTATTTTGATTAGATCCTTAGAATAATTGCTCTGATTCTAATTCTAATAAAATTAGTTCCTTTATTTTAGTTAGATTTTTAATATAGTTAATTTATTTGTTTTAATTAGATTTTTAATAAAATTAGTTTATTTGTTTTAATTAGATTTTAATAAAATTAATTCATTGCTTAAATTAGAGTTCTAGTAAAATTAGTTCTCCATTTCAATTAGAATTGCAGTAGGACTAGTATACTTGCTTTACTAAAAATTTCAGTATAATCAGCATACTTGATTTAATTAGAGTTTCATTAGAATTAATATATCTGCATTCCTAGTACAATTAGGAGACTGATATCAATTGGACTTTTAGTAGTAGTAGGACACTAAATTAATTAGAATTCTAATAAGATTAAGAAACTAAAATTAATTAGACTCCTGGTAGAATTATAATATTTGACTAGATCAATATAATAAACCCACACAACTAAACTCACAATAGAATCAAGAAACTCAAACAGATCAAAATTATAGTAATAACAAGGAAAGAAAAGGAAAATTAAACTAACTAAACTATAAGGAAGAGCCATAGTTGCTGACGTTCGCAGGCGGACGATTCAGTAAAGAAGTAACCCACACCCGCTCTAAAGTGTGATCATTGATGTGCTGTAGCGTCATTAAATATCTGCAGCTGACGATCGCAATGACTAGAAATCTTCCTAGAAAACCCCTATTTTTTTATTTTATCTCCACTATTCTAAATGCCGCATCGCTAGAGTCCACTTGGACAGAATTAGGCCACTGATTCAACAAGGACCGAGAGGAACCTAGAAAAAGCATGCACCAACAGACTGGTGATCGTGATGGGACACTTTTTCAAACTCTTTCTTTCTTAGATAGTTAGTTTTAATTTTATTTTCCTATATTTTTTTCATCGCATCACTTAGATTCTCTTTAAATATATGAGTCTTCGTCAAAGACTTGAGATGTCCGACATACGAAGAGTGACTTTAGGAGACCCACTATTGTGGGGATATCATGACAACCCCATGTATGAAGAAGAATCACTTTACAATCCTAGCCCACCACAACCTAAGATTAACATGGCTGGCGAACAATAAAATCCCTTCTCTACCTCGCACATCGGTAATAATCATAATAGGAGGGATGGTAACACTGGACAAGACCTTATTGCTCAACAAATTGTAGAACTCAGTATTCAAATAATACAGAGAGGAGATGATGACTCCGAGGATTGGCTGCTACATACAAGATCATTAAGTAACAACAATATTCAGAAGAACGAGAACGACAGGAAAGGCCATCTCCTACCCCAAGCACAGTGTCAGCCCACGCCACACCATTGAGGCAACCTGCTCATACATAACGATGACTCTCTAGACAAGGTTTGCTCACAGGCCGCTCCAAAATACAACACCGTTAAGATCGAAGATCTCCCTAAAATGCTCGATGAGTACATGGCCAAGAGAGAGCGCATCGGTTACTCATTCGGATTTGACAAATTTTGTTGGGACGTCGAATTTAACTTACCAATAGGATTTAAACCGTCGAAATTTACCAAATATAATGGCACGAGAAATCTGAACCATCACTTGGCCCTCTTTTGTAATGATTATCGACCCATACATGATAATCAAGGACTTCTCATTCACTATTTTCAACGCTCATTAGAAGGAGAAGCTTTAGATTGGTTTGCAGGACTCCCGCTTTATAAGATAAAAACCTTCGACGATTTGGTCGGTCAATTCCTAGACTAATATAAACACTTGATCCAGGAGACGGTCAGTCTCAGTGATTTGATGGCGGCCAAGCAAGGGCCCGATGAAGAATTTACCGACTTCGTCGCCATATGGAGAAAACGTGCTACCAGGACCGGCACTTCAATGAAAGAGAAGGACTCAGTGGATATTGTCATCGACAATACTAGAGAACCGCTAAAAAGTACACTTGTCGTAAGTGATTGCCCCGACTTCACTGCACTCCACTCCCAGGCATCCCGACTAGCACGACACATTAAAGGCGAAAACCTCGCCCCATCCATAGTTATGTTAAAAGTAGGCTCTTCTAGTGAATCAAAGTCGAAAAATAATAAGAAAGCCTTAGGAACCGAATAGGTCAACACAGTTGTCAACCAACGATAAAACTTTGAGAACGAAAATTTTCAACCGCGAAACTTCGGGCAAAATCAAAATCAATAACGGTACACCAACCAAAACCAAGACGCTAATCAACAAAGATACGCAAACCAAAGCCAAGGCCAGAACCAGAATCAGGGCCAGTATCAGAATAGAAATCATTATCCCAACACCTATAAGAACTAAAATACGATGCAGAACCGACCAGCCCAGGCTCCGAACTACAATAAAGTACCCCCGCCACAGCTAGAGGCCCCTACCAGCTGAGGCGGGAATACTATCCTCCTTTACTTGATATGATTTCCAACATCTTTCATCTCCTCAACACTCAGAATCTCCTCTGATTCTCGCAAGAAAGACCTCGCCCATGACCGACAAATTTATACTATAGCAAATACTGTGTGTTCCTTCGATACGCGGGACAACCTAGAAGACTGTTGGGTCCTCTGAGATGTAATCTATGACATGAATGATCGAAATTAAATCGATTGGGAGGCGCTTAGGAATCCTAACCCTAATAATAACCAATCCCAATAAAATTTAGGGATCATTAATAACTCCATGCCAAACCAAAACAAAGCAATACCGACTCAGGTCACTACTGTAGATTTTTCTGGTCGATCCTCCTTCTAGCCCTCCACCTTAATCACTCGCATCCAGCCCTCTAATACCTCCGCCACACTTGCGAGTTCCTTCACCCCCGCATCACTCGCATCACCCCGCCGAGACCGCCTCCTTATCTAAAATTCACTCAGATGCGAGTTCACTCCTTTAGGGCCAGGAGGCCGTTCCGCCCTAGTCACTCACCAGAACCTTCAACCCCTCCAAATCTTGAACCAACGCGATTGTCACTCGCATCTTCTGATTATGAACCTGAGTATGAAGATCACGTTCTTTAAACTTCAGCCCAAATCGTTGCGTGGGTAGAAAGTGTCACCCGAAAAACTCCAAGTCGAGAGAATGAAACAAAGACTGAGTGTTTACTAAACATAGAAGAAAGTGAGCGAGAAGAACATCCCGACCCATGCGAGACGCTGGTCTCTGCTTTCCTAGAAGAGGAGGATTACACACAGTGCCTCCCACCTTGGAGCAGCACCGTGCAGGCACGCGCTCCGACCTCGAATTTCACTCACTTTTTAAATACATCAGCTTCGAGTAACACTGGGTTCGATCAACAACCGACTTGCCCGATTCTTAAGTCAGGAACCAATTACCCACCTCCACCTTTCCCTCGAAATAAGGATTTCACAAATGTACAACCACCAGAGGGAAACGTGAGAGAAAGAGAGGTTAACTTGCCGCCCCCACCTGAAATCATTCCTCGACCAATTCCTACACCTCAACCACTCCAACCACCTGCACCCAAGGCTCATCTGCTAGGCAAAGAAATGACACTTGAGCCAGGACAAGAATATGACCTTTTGCGACATCTCTAAAAGATTTCGGCCTAGATATCCATACTAGAACTTATCAAGAAGTCGCCTGACCATCACCGGTTGTTGATAAAGACTCTTAAAGACGCACAAGTGGATGAGGACACAACCTTAGATGAGCTTCATCAAATTACTTCGGTCATGGCGCAACCTCCAGCACTAACTTTCATAGACACAAACATACCTAAAGAGTCACTCCGCGGGAGTGCTGCTCCCATATACCTTATAGTTATAATTAGAGGATTCTTCGTACCCCATGCGTTGGTCGATACAGAAGCAGGACTTGCCCTCTCACAACATTAAAGACGCTCGAATATATGGAACATGATGTCAAGCCTTCGACACTTTCACTCATAGCTTATGATGGCTCGCATCGCTTTGTCAAAGGAATTATTAAACTCCAGGTTCGCCTTGGACCTGTAATGAAAGACATTATCTTCCACATTTCTGAATCCGCTAGTACGTACAATCTTATCTTAGAAAGAAAATGGCTAGAGTCAATGAAGACCGTCACATCCACATACCATAAATGCGTCAAATCCTCATACGAGGATTCCATTGTCCGTATATATGTTGACGCACCCCTCCAGGAGATGGACGCTGATTACGCTATGAGTTCTGACAGCCCATGATTCCATGTTGAACATGGGCCATATTCAAGAGACTCGAATCTCTGATAAGACAACCGTTTCGAAAGTCCGCTCCCCTACCCCTCCTAGTTCTCCCTCAATGCGTTAACAAAATTTAATGAGGAGAGAGGTTACCCAGACCTCGCCAAACTTTATGATATCAACTCCACCGCAACAAAAGGGTGGGACCTCATGTACCAACTCGGATACGTCCCCCACACGGGGCTCAGTAAAAATAAGCAAGGTTGTGTAGGACCTGTTGTCCCAATGAAAATACGTAAACACATATGGTTAGGTTATCAATCGGATGGCCTACAAACTAAATTGTTCCCTACCTCACCCAAATGGTCTCTATATGACCACTTCGTCTATGCGACCACTGAGAAAGCAGATATACCAAGGCAGAAGGAAGTGTCCTTCACTAGATCCCAAGAAGCAGAAATCGAGCGAATGGCTAAAGCATTCAATGATCTAACCAATCTGAACGACGATATTGATAAATTGCTCGAAGGAGTCAAACCCTTGTTTGACACTAAGGAGTTGACAGAAGAAAGGAAGAAAGAACCTCCAAAACTCGAGCCACAGGCAGAAGATTGGGAATCCACTGATGACGAAGATTTTCACATAGCAGCCTTGTAAGATAATGAAGAGCACTGACACTCAACATGGAAAGAAGATGACACCCTACAAGAAAATCTTAACTTGCATAGCATTTGCCTCGGCCTCGGCCTTGGGGGATGAGAATGCCCCTAGGATTCCCCTTGTATCGCTCACCCATACCAACCCCGCTGTAGGGCATGCACTAGTATATTATAATTCTTTACTAGTTAGATCTGACATTCTATCATAGAAGAATTGAATCACTCCAACCTCGTGACAACAGAAACAAGTAATGACCTACTAGCTCAGCCACTGGCACAAGAAGCAGAAAATTCCAATAGTCATATGGTTGACCCAAGGGGAAACACCCAACACGCCCTTATAGAGTTTGAGGAGGAGCTCGAACTAGACACTCCTCTATCCCCAGACCTACCACAACTCCAAATATTTTAGAAATCCCTCGAGGAAGAGTGGCAACCCCCTCCGAGCGATGACGAGGACTATTGGATAGACCTCCCTGCACTCGAGTTAGCAGAGCAAGCTAACCTAGGACTTCAAGCACTGCCAGATCAAGAAAATGAATTCGATACTGTCTTCGACTCTAACTCAGAAGGATGAGAATGCCCTTGGGGATCTTCCTGCATTTCTCACCATTATCAACCTCGCTGCCTAGCATGAGTGCTTATCCTAACCTACTATGAAGTTCAAGGGATCCCTTAGGAGATCACCCTCAACAAGAAGAACAACTACATTATAACTCAGAGGAGGATAGTTCGATCGACTATGATCTTCAGAGCTTCTTTGAAGAAGGGGTAATCAATGTGATTAAGGTAATCCGAGCATCAATGCCACTGTCACTAGCATCAATTATTCAAAAAGTCTCATCAGATGAGGACTCTAAAAAAAAAATGCCAAATTCAGAACAAGTCCATATTTCTCGAAGAATCCCCTGAATGGCTCCAGCAACCGTCTCGGTCCCTCAGTTACAGGAAGAAACTCTCCCGGCGCCTCTTGAGGCGACTGACACTGTACCATATTTATTATAAAAAATAAAAAATAAAAAAAAAAATAAAAAACCTTAAAAATTTAGAAATACAAAATCTAAAAAAATCAAAAAACCTCAAAAAAGAAAGGGAACCCTTCATCCCGAATCAAGTTTGTGGCCAACAAGGAGACTTTCCTCCTAAGACTTCTACCCCATCTCTCGCACGAGGATGTAAAGCATCTAGGCTAAACAACAAGCCAGTGATCATACCATACGATATACTTCATGACTTTGAGAGAAGAATCAATAGCCTTGATCTTCACCTTACTACAGATCTCTCAGCCATTAAGTACGCCGATGAAGGGTTACCTTTTGCAAAATCGAATCCCAGTGTAGTAATTTCGCAGTATATGAGCTTACCGAAGATGAAGAAGGAACACCAATCATTGAAGAGGCGCTAGACTTCCAACGGGTTATCAAATATTTTGAAGAGCAAACCTAAGCTGTTGCGGAACCTACGGAAGAAATCAACTTCGGCATTGAAGAGAAACCCAAGAAGCTACTGATCAGTACAACGCTCAACTCCAAGGAACGTCAACAGATCGCACAAGTCCTACAAGAACACCTCGACTCCTTTGCATGGTCTTATGAAGATATGCCTAGTTTAGATCCAAGTTTAGTAGAACATCTCCTTATCTTAGAACCCAATGCAGAGCCTGTGAAATAGAAACTCCGTACGATGCACCCACAAACCGCCCTTCAAGTTAAAGAGAAAGTTGACAAATTATACGAAGCCAAATTCATTCGAGTCATCCTCTACCCCAAATAGGTCACCAACATAGTACCTGTCGTTAAGAGAGATGGCAGTGTATGAGTTTGCATTAACTTTCAAAATCTCAACCAGGCATGCCCAAAAGATGACTTCCAACTTTCGTACATCGACACTCTAGTTGACAATATCGCTGGACATGAGATGCTATCCTTTATGGATGGTTTCTTTGGATATAATCAAATCAAATTAGCAGAGTTTAACCAAGAGAAGACTTCTTTCACCACACCATGGGGAACTTACTGCTATGTCGTCATGCCTTTTGGGCTCAAGAACGTAGGAGCCATGTACCAATGTGCCATGATGGCTATTTTTTACGACATGATATATAAATGTGTAGAAGTCTATGTCGACGATATATTAGTGAAGTCCCAAACGCGAGTAGGACATGTTGAAGCACTCCGACTGGTACTACAAAGAGCCAAGAAGTATCAGCTGAAAATAAACCCAAAGAAGTGTGTCTTCGGAGTCACCTCCGAAAAATTACTCGTTTCATAGTCAGCAAGCGAGGGATCGAAGTCAACCCTATAAAAGTCAGAGCTATCCTTGAGATGCCACCTCCCAATAATATCAAAGAATTATGAGGTATGATAGGAAGATTGTAATTCATCAGGAGATTTATCTCCCAGCATTAAGACATATGCGATCCTTTCTACAGGCTACTTAAAGGAGGGGCTGAGTACAAATAGGATGACCAGTGTCAGCAAGCCTTCAACAATATCAAGAAGTACCTCCTTAAACCGCCAATACTATCGCCACCAGTTCCCGGAAGACTTTTATCCTATACCTCTTAGCAAACGATAAAGCAATGGGAGTGATTCTGGGATAATATGAAGAAGATGGCAAGAGAGAGAGAGCTATCTACTACCTTAGTAGGACGATGATCGAGTACGAACAAAAATACACTTCGATAGAGAAGACCTACCTTACATTGGTGTGGGCCTCAACCAAATTACGGCACTACTTCGGAGCACATAAGATACTAGTACTAGCCCGAATGGACCCTCTGAAGTATGTATTCGAAAAGCCCACAACCTCAGGAAAGATCGCTCGCTGGCATATGCTATTGCAAGAATTCGATATCACTTATGTCACGCAGAAGTCGTTCAAACGGCAAGCAATTGTTGATTACCTCACAGATCTCCCACTTCTGAGCAATGAGCCCATACACGGGGATTTCCCCGATGAAGACCTACTCATGATTCATAACAAAGAGGTTGATAAGACGTCATGGATCCTTTATTTCAACGGTGCTCTAAACCACAAAGGAAAAGGCATCAGGATAGTCCTCCTAAGCCCCGAAGGAGTTATCATACCTAAGGCTTTTCAACTAGATTTCCTTATCACTAATAATGTCGCAGAATACGAAGCTTTTATAGCTGGACTACGAGCAACACTACAATTAGGCATTAAATAGTTGACAAACTATCGGTGATTCCAAGCTCATAATCTCTCAAGTCATAGGAAAATGGAAAACTAAGGAAAGGAGACTAATGACATACCTAGAAACTGTTCAATATTTGGTAAAAAAATTTGAAAGAATCTCTTTGACGCACATCCCTAGACTAGAAAACGCGTTCACAGATTCCTTAGCCATGTTAGCCTTGGTCATCCAGATACCCATCGACCAAAGTACCAAGACCTTCTTCGTCGAAAAGCTGACAGTACCCGTCTACAAGCTAGCATGGACCGTTAAGAGAGAATTACCAATCCTTCCCATAGTACAGTATCAAAAGAAGCAATCACTCCGGAAAAGTACATCAAGTCAGAAATCGAAGTCGCAATGTTCAGATTTGAAAAATTACCAACCGACGATAGACAACTATGGTATTACAACATCTGGAACTTCTTAAAGCATCAATACGTCCCTCTATACGCCACGAAGATCGAACGAAAGACTATAAGGAACCGACGCGCCCGATTCTGTATACTCAATGAAGCGTTATACAAAGAAGCCTTCACCAAAGGAGTACTATTACGATGCGTCATGACTGCTGAAGGATAATATATCATTCGAGAAGCACACACCAGTGCCTGCGGTGCCTACTCCGGTAGGCAAAGGCTCGCCGATCAAGTTACACGACAAGGCTATTTCTGGCCGACGATGATAAGAGATTGTCACCTCTATGTCCAATCCTACAAACAATGCTAAGAACATGTCGCACTTATCAAAGCTCCATCAGTTGTATTGAACACTATGACATCATCATGGCTATTTTTGATGTGAGCTTTCAATGTCATCAGACCTTTCACAGACATAGTTGGGAACACTCACAAGCATGCATTCATACTTACAACAACCGAATACTATACCAAATGGGCAGAAGCTGAATCCTATGTCATAATCATCGCTTCAACACTCGTGAGGTCTATCGTTTGGAATATCATCGCCAAGTTTGGAGTACCTAAGATGTTTATTACCGATAACAAACTACAGTTCATCGCTGAAAAGACGAAGAAGTTATGTAAGAAATTTGGCATTGATCTACGTCACTCATCACTGTTCTACCCTCAAGGAAATAGACAAGTAGAAGCTACGAACAAAACGTTAATTCAAATCCTGAAATGCACAGTTGAAATAAGCAATGGAGCTGACTGACTTGAACCACTATCATAAGCACTCTGGGCCTATAGGACTTCTATTCGTACAGCCACTGGCCAAACTCCCTACCTCCTTACCTACGGGATGGAGGCAGTCCTATCATATGAGATACAAATACCATCTTTACAGATTCAACTCAATGATGAGCTATCCTTAGACGAGAGGAGAATTGTCCTACTCATGTAGTTAGAGCAACTTGATGAAACACGTCTAAGGGTAGCTGATCACGCTCAGGTATAGCAGAGGACAGTGGCCAGGGCTTCCGATAAGAAAGTCCTCGAACGAACCTTTAATATTGGAGAATTAGTCTTGAAGAAAATCATGCCTTCCAAGCACGCCCATCCGAAAGGAAAACTGAAACCGAACTGGGAAGGCCCTTATGTTATAACAGCCGTATACTCTGGAAATGCATATAAACTAGCGAACAAAGACGGGGAAGAACTCCCTAACCCTTGGAATGCCATGTACCTTAGAAAATACTACCCTTAGCCTTGTGATCATCACATCCCGTGGTTAAATACTCATACTTATCACCCCCGTAGTCCTCACCTCCCATTCATTGGTCATACATCATTAAGTCTTAGAATATCCTTAAGTCCTTTAGTTTATCGCCCACTCTCTCACTCGGGAAATCTGATTAAAGGACTAGTGACATCCCTAATCTCTTTTAAAATCATAAGTAACACCTGATCCTTATTTTCCTTCCCCCGCCGTTGGAGGAGATGTTAGAGCAAAAAAAAATGAAGATGTTAGGTTTAATTAAAACTCGCTATTCTTGCGTTAGCAGGATGCTTTCGAAAAGTACATATATTAAAATTTTGAGTGAGCATTACGACGAATGAACAAGTCAATGAGCTCAGGGAAGCATAAGCTGGCCGTGAGGACATCTCTGGTAACTTTACTAGAAGTGTATAAGCCAGCTGTGAGGGCACCCCCGATGTCCCCATACTATTAGATGTCTTCGTAAGGTGGCTGGAGGAGGATAAACTCTTGCTAGCCATAGAATGTGAGATTTTGATAGTACCGAAACATGACGAAGAACTCGATCATGGCATCTCGTATCCCTCCGATAAAAATATTGTTACTCATCCCTTTTGGAAAGCATTAGATACAAACTGTTCCCAATATCACTGAGCCTTACCCCCCCTCTTCTATTTTTATTTCAGACGATAAATTAGAAGCCTTACAGGATACTCCTAGGAATGAAACTGAAAATCGATGAATAATGACTGATATAATCACCTACTATACCTACCGTACTTCTCCCTAATAACCATGGGATGAGATGACCACCACCATAATATAGACCCCCGTATACAATTGACCTAATCAAAACGACCTCCCCCTGGTTCGATGATAGTACTGATGAACTTTTCTTCAAAACTAACTCACCAAATACCCATGACTACTTATAGACCCAAAGTGCTCATCTAAATCCCAGGAAAGCTCCATTGCATCTGCACACTGGGGCATTTTTTTTTTGAATTAGAAGGAGAATAACATTAGAGGCACTGACTCGTCCACGGAGAAGATGAGCAATAACGAAATTACCATCCGGAGAATGCTACCGGAGATGCTATACTGCCAAAACTATCACGCTCCTACACTGGGGCATTTTTATTTTATTGTTTTTATTGTTTCTATCTCAGTTATTTACTTTTCCTATTGCATTATTTTCATTTAAAAATAAAAATAAAAATAAAAAGAAAGGAAAAAGGAAAAAAAGAAAAGAAAGCACATATCCACCTTTATTACCAGACCCCGGTCTGAGATACACTCCCCTGGATAACTAGTAAGGAGGAGAACAGAAATTTCAAATAGCGTTACCTTTACATGTGCAGATACGAAGCAACCTCCAACCACCACCGGGCCAGCTCAGGAAGCATCCAAGTCCTAATGACCGGGGTCTGGAACATAGGTGGCTACAACAAATGTAGGTGGCTGCAACAAGAACAAACAAACACATCAGATGACACTATAATGCCAAATAAACCATAAACGCAATAGCTAAAACATACCTGAGTAGGGATAAGAACAGACCCCTGAGTGGGAGCCTCAGGAGCGGAGTCTGGAACGGTCTACACAAAAAAAAACAAACCAACACAAAATATATCAGAACAAAATAAAAGGAAATAACCTAAACTGAATTACACTAAATTAAAAACTATACCTGACTCTCGGGACGTAGAGAGGCAGTAGTCGTCTCCCTCGTCTGAAGATCTTGGGCAACCTGACAATGAAATACCACGTAATATTAGTAAAATGTTAAGAAAGAAAAATAATAGCACCCAACAAACTAATACAATGATACAAACAAGTTGAAAGATTGAATGAAACTTACCCAATGATCTAACTCGGCCCAAAGCTGAACCATCGTCGGATCCTCCCGACTGGAGGAAGCAACTGAAGATGGATCAAATGCCGGAACGGGACCTCCAATAGTGAGCTCGGCTCTTTATGAATAACAATGAACATGTCAATCGGCAAGCCCACAATGCTAACAATTAACTAAACCAAGTTCGTACAGACACTTACCAATTGGTCGATCTTAGATTGCAAACTGGCCTCCACATCTCAACTGGTCTGTTGCTGACCACTTAACAACCTTATCATCTCCACATGACTAGCGACCTCGACCTCCCTCTCAGACTGCCCAAATACAAAAAGAGACATCACAACCATGTCAGAACTATCGGAAGACCAGGTCAACATAATACATAAAAAAAAAACCAATAAATCAACTCACAAGGTGCTGTCGAGCTAGTCGAGCCCCCAACTCATCCTCCGCTCCCCTAGCCTGAGCAACTGTTGTGCTACCCACGTTGTAATTATTATATGATTAAAATAGTCAATTAAAAGGCACAAATTATAGATGTATGGAATCAATGTGAGTAACCAGTCCTGCAAGAACCAGGGCTGTTGCAACAAGTTTTAAAAGGTAAGTAAGGGTATGTCCACAAGGAAATGTGGTTTAACTATAGTAAATCTCAAGATCTATGATAGGTCTGGCACTCTATCCTAATTTAAGCTAAACTAAAATAGGAAAGAGGAGAGGTTTTAGGTTTTTATCACTTTTACTATAAACTACAAAGGTTAAATGCAAGTAATCCAGATTTGATCAAACACAGAGATGAGGGAAGATATAGAAAAGATGAAAATTCAAAAGATGGAGAATAACAGCTAGGGGTCATGGTCTCTTACTGAAAATCAAAGGAATCCAAGGCAGTGTAGAGGATAGATTTGCAACAATCCTCCATCTGGCTACAAGCTCCCTGAGTTCTCTGGACAGATGCAAGGTATAAGAATCCAATCTCCACCAATGAATCAAAGCAATCCTAAGATTATGATTTGCCCTTCTACTGGATACAGTTCATCCCAGAGATTGTTCCGATCTATTGATCTTGATTGGAACAGGTAAATTATTACAGATGCTACGGGAGCTAGGCTACCAGCTGCCCATTTCTGGCTGGCATTCACAGGAGTATCCAATATAGGGAAATCAAATATGAAGAAGTGAAATATAGATTAGAATTACCTTTAAAAACTATAATTATATTGCAATAATATAACTTACAATCCTATTGTGCCCAGATCTGCAATCTGTGCAACATACAATCTCTTATAAGCCTCTTAAACTCTCGATTTACAGCTCAAGACCTCACCCTAACTACTGAAAGGAGTTTAGCCAACCATGATTGGCTAAGGAAAGGATGGGAGAAGAAGGAAGAGAGAGAGAGTTTTTGGAGTAAAAATGGATCTTAAACTAAGCTTTGGTTCTCTCAAATTCTGGATGGTTCTTCTGTAAAACTTCTCTTCTATTTATACCTTCTTCCTCTGTCTCAGATCCGTTTCAGCCAATCAGAGCCCAAAAGAATAATTCTGTTATTCTGGGCTACTGATGTGGCTAATTTCTCTTTTGGAAACTCTTCTCCCATTGGTCCACAATTGGTAAATACACGTGAGGCAGTTAGGGTTTTCAATTATGCGTAGTTGAGTACCAAAAATACCCCCAGGGTCGCTGACGTGCTTTGGGGTGTGCACACAAAATTCAAAAGTTGGTAGTTGCTTTAAAAGGGGCCTTGAGAAGTTACCAATTCAAGTGTTGAGAGGTTTAGAGAACCTCTCGACAGGTTCTCAGTCTGCCTGCTCTTTATTTCGATAGGTTTGGGAACCTCTCGAGGAGTTTAATTGCACTAGTCGATAGGATTGGATGACTAGTCGACAAGATCTATGTGTCTTGCGACAGGATTGAAACATCTCGACAGGATTGGAAGCCCATTTCACCGTCCGATCCATTTCTCCATTCATCCTCTCGACAAGTTATAATCAACCTGTCGACTGGTTATACATAAACTACCACTGAGCTCTCGACAGGTTCGATCTATCCTCACGAGAATGCCCATGGCTTCAGGTGAGTTGTCGACAGGTTGTCTTGGACTGCTCGGTAGGTTCACCTAAACCTCTCGAGATGTACTTGGAACCTCTCGCCTTCTCCTGCACCTTCAGGTAAGGTGTCGACAGGATCTTTTGCTTCACTTCTAACCTCTCAACAGGATCTGTCATCTTCTCGATCTCTTCACTAATTCACTTTAGAACCTCTCGACAGCTTGGCTCCTGTGTATCACAACCTCTCGACAGCTATTGGGGAGCTCTCAACAGCTTCATGTATAGCATCCATCCTCTCGATAGCTTCATGGAACCTTTCGATATGTTGGCTTTTGAGTATCAGATCCTCTCGGCAACTAAAACTAACCTCTCGATAGGTTTACTCTTGTGCTTCTACTACTGGCACACATCTCTAGTGTGTTGTTCTTCCTTTGTTCAACACTCAGCCACATCTTGGTGGATTCAATCCTCATTCCTTGCAACTGCACTAAGCCTCAAGCCTTCCCAGTTGGGCTAAAGACAATCTTATGAACTTCTAAGGCTCTTGTGGACTGCTTGATTGGCTGGCCTTTGGACTGTAAGGTCACATGTTGAGCAGCAAATTGCTTCTTTGGCTATTTTAAGTGGATGTATGCACTAAGCTTGCAATTTATTACTTATCTACAAAATATACTTAAAACACATTATTAGTCAGCTCAAGGGTTCACTAAAGGTCAGGTTAGGAGGTGAAAAATAGTATTTTTTACTGCTTAACACACCCCCAAACCTAAGCTTTGCTAGTCCCTGAGCAAAGGAGAAAGTAAAAATAATTATTGAAAATAAAAATGCCACTTTTGTAGGGTACACAGATGTATTTAGCATGTGCATTAAGCCTTTTAAATCCCTAGGGGATCCCTAGTAGAAGAGTGAAGTCTCCTGAGGGTTTACAGTGAAGTTACCCACAAACTTCTCTAATAAAATCAGTTAATATTAATGTATCACATTAAGACAAACTTCAGGTAACATAAAATTCATTCCACACCTTGTCCATTGTATTTTAGAAGATTTTTAGCAAAAATATGATAGTTTAAAACTAAAGTACTGCAGTAATTCCTGCACAATCAATCAGCTCATGTCAAGGTATTTTGTATAAAAATTAATGAAAAGCTTCATTAAGTTGAGAATCATGTTTTGATAATGCCCCCATCAATCCTAATTTCAGACCCAAAGCTCACTAGAGCTGTCACTCATAACAAAAATAGAAGGGTGTATCAATTCACACAGCTCAAGAGCAGTTACAGCCCTCAAATAGGACTGCAAGCATGAGCAAAGGCATTGCTCCACTTTTTGAGATTTTCTAACTCTTTTCACCATAGATCAAACAATTTCTCATCTCCACATGACAACTCAATCCATTTCAGATTAGTAAGGACTTTTTGTTGGGTTGTAATGTGGCTTATGGGTGAAGTTTATAAAGAATAAAAGGGTGGAATAGGATTCAAAATTGAGAAATCAGTAATGTAAGGAGGTGACATGTACACCTTCTTCATTTCAGCATAAACCCATCTTCTTTTTCAATTTTCAGATTTGAAGTGACCAGTTTCTAATCCTCATTTCAATCTTTTAATGAAATGACTTCTCTTTCTCATTCTTTTATTTTACTTTTCTGATTTTCTTTTCTTTTTGTATGCTTTTTGTATTTTCCTATATTTTTCTTTTTATGGGCTAGAATGCCACAACTATACATCGCACTTGCCTTCAAATATATTTTCCTCTTCTTTTACCAAATTGTCAAACCTTTCTCCTTTACCCTCACTTCTCCTTCTATTTCCTGATTTCTTAGATTGAGGATGAACTGAAATAGGTCAAGAGGTTTTGGGTTCAAATTCTCTGGTTTTTATTAAAGAAAAACTGGGATTTTTAAGGCTAAAAAAGTGTGTCTCAAGGGCAGTTCAAAGGTGGGAAATTTTAAGCTCAAAATATCCAAGGGATGGCCTTACTTCATGTCCTCAATGTCATGAATGCTGTCAAGCTGTTTCAACTTGAATTTGCCTAGCTTATAGTAAGCAAAATTAGATTCAATCAGTCCTTAGAGCAGAAAAAATTGCCAAACACTCTTCAAAGAAAAATTTTCAGGCCCAAATCTCATTGGGTATGGGCTTTCATCAGATTTCTAGGGTATATCCTCACAATTTTCTCTCTTTTCAAGTTCACTAAGCACTAATTTTTGAAAAATTCCTAGCATTTGCTTCATGAAAATGTTAGAACTGTAGCATGCCTCAGTTTTAAAAAGTTTTTAATTTCCTCTATTTAAAAAAATATCAGGTGGGAGATTATTTTATTTTCTCAATTTTTGTTAAAACCTTGCTGCACTACCATTAACTATCCATTGGCAAACCTTTCCACACCCCCAAACCTATGAGGAGTAGTGTCATCACTGATTTAAAGATAAAGAGATGTGCAGCAGGAGAAAAAACAAATACAGATAAGCAAGGGAAGAAAAATAAATAATTAAACACTCAGCTAAACAAAGAACACCAATACAAATACAAAATAAGGATAAGTATTAATCATAACACACAAATAATAACAAGAAAGCAAACAATCAAACAGAAGGACAGCAGGAAAATCACAACAAATAGACTAAAGAGAAATTCCATTGATAACACAAAAATATGGACAAAAATACAAAAGCATCCGAACTAATTGTAGCAAGCCTAAAATACCAGGTAAAAATCTTAAATACATGCTAAAGCTACTCAAGGCCAGAAGTGAAGAAGTCATCAGGGTCGTAACCACATTGAGCAGCATAAGCTTTCAACTCAGCCTTGGTCTGCACTTTGTTGGTAGCTACTTCCTCAGATTGGGTAGAAGTCTCTTTCCCTTTTTTGGCTTGCTGAGAGGGTGAACTTGCAGGAGGGGCAGGGGCTTATGCAGGTGCTGTGCCAGTCAGTTCAGCGATTCTTCTTTCGAGGATGTCTACTTTTGTTTCAGCAAAGAGAATTCTACTTTCATAGAGTTCCTTCGTGGCCTTGTTGATTGATTTGGAGGTAGCCAACCACTTTTCTAATCCATCAGCTCGTATTTTCTCCGAAGTTGCAATGAGCTTTTCAGCTTCATATTGCAGTAAAATAAGTTACCAGTCCTTGGATATTCTCAACATCTCAAAGTTGTAATCCACCTGCATTTGACTCAGCTTTGCTTCATAGGGCATCTCGATTGACCTGCAGAGGGCAGCCATTCCTCGTACAACATTCTTTTTGAGGTAGGGGTTTTGTTTCATGACAGGGAAGAGGGTAGAGTATGGAGGAGGATGGGGAAAGGAAGAGGAAAGGAGTATGGACAGAGGGGATTCAAGTTCAGGATCTGGGTCAGTTTAAGTTGGGTTTGAGGAGGTTGGCAGAGGTAGGGGAATAATGGGAGGTTGGATAGGGTCAGGCTAGGGTTTTGGTTCAGGTTTAGTTTCAGTTTGAGTGGAGGCATTGGTATAGGTAGGAGGAGGGAGGTCGGGGATGGGCACAATAGGAGAAAGGGTGGGGGGGATACATGGGTGCGCACAGGGATAGATGGTTGTTGGGAAGGTTGGGTTAAAAGTGTCAAGATGGAGTGGATGGCTTGTAGGCTAGTTGGAAGGGAGGATTGACTTTGGAGTGTGGGGTACATGGCTTGGAGTGTGGCCTCAATTGATGATTGGGTTTGGTTGTTGGCCATCACATGGGAATGAAGGGAAAGCTATAACTGAAGGATTTGGGGTAAGGGATTAGGGACTGTAGGTTGGATTGGTGGAATTGGTTGAAATGGGGAAGTGGCTGCTTGAGTGAGAGTGGGGGGTAGTGGTGATGGAGGTGTAGGATCATATTGATGTGGCAGTAGTGATTCTGGAAGAGGGGTGGAATGAGGTGGGTGAGGGGAGTCAGGGAGAGGGGTAAACTTATAGTTGGTGTCCCCTATAATAGAGGACATCATGGCTGAGTAACCCTCTTCTAAAAAATAGTTTTGGTCATGAGTGTGTGGAGGTGATATGGAGAAGGTAGGGTCAATGTCAAAGGACATGGATGGTGGGGAAGTGATGGCTTGTTCACCTGAAGTGGAAGGGTGGGGGCTTGAGTGTTCAGCAGCTGAGATGGATGGGTTGGCTGGGGGGTAGGTTTGGACTTTCTCTTATAGGTTGAGGTGATGGGTAAGGAAGATAAGGTAGGGATGGGGACTATGGTAAGAGGAGCAGATAGAGGTGTGGATGTGGTGATGGTGGAATGGGAGGCTGAAGTGCTGGGAGGTATGGAAACTGTAATGGAGGGCAAAGGAAATGAGATGGATGGTAGAGAGGCTAATGGGATGGAAAAGCTAGGGATATCAGGCAAAGAAACATACATGGAGGGAATGGAGGGGATGAATGAAGGTGCTGAGGGAATCAGTGGAGCAGTTGCAGAGTTGGCCACTTGAGGTGCCTCCCTTTCAGGACTCTCAACAGATTTACTCTTACTTTTTCCAATCAATGTCCTACCGGCAGACCAAGCCCTCTTTCCAAACACTTTGGGCTTCACAATCCACTTCCTCATCCCCTTTAAAAACAAATTGACCTCTCTTAAGCAAGGTAGTGATGAGCCTGCTATAGGGGAGCCCTGGTAGGGCTTGGGCCTTCCTATATTTATCATTCACATCCACCATTGCTTCAAACACCAGCCAAGCAGCATTTAAAAATTGGCCCTTAGAGAAAAAGTATAGGGCATCCACTATTGGTGTTCTCCTCTCTTGCTGATGGCCACTGAGATAAACATTCTTCCTCAAAATAGAATCAATGAAGAGCATGCTGGGGTGTAAATCCCTTCTCATCAATGACTCTCCGTACCCCACAATGCCTTGAGTGAGGTGCCTGACCATTGCTTTGAAAGGCACATTTTCAGGTTTCGACAGACCATAGGATGCATAAAAAATAGAAGGGACTCCAAGAACCAACCCTATATCACTATAATTCACAATAATCTCTTGGTGATCAATTACAATCTCCAGACAAGGATCAGTTGAACCTGGCTTGGTCTTCTTCCTCAGGTTATGATACCATAGTTTGACCAGCCTGGGGTAGGATTTCTCTTGCAAAGGGGTCATCAGTGGTGTTAGACCTGCCTTCACCAAATAGTCCATTGTGGCCTTGCAAACCTCCTCCTTAGAAAAATAGGGTGTATCCACAATTGTCTCTGGGATCAGGCTTAAGGCATCCACAAATTCATTGGGAGTAGATAGGGTCACAGGGACTTCAGATTCCTCCTCAGGGTTAGGCTCAGGCATGGGGGTTTCTACCTCAGGGGCCTCCTCAACAAATTCTTCACTGGTCTGGGCCCTCTTTGATTTCTTGGCTTTCTTGGACTTCACAGTTTTCTCAGATTGGTCCATGACTAGCTTTCTTTTTATAGGTGGGGATTT
The DNA here is from genome assembly GCA_021018995.1 of Chloranthus sessilifolius. NCBI lineage: Eukaryota > Viridiplantae > Streptophyta > Magnoliopsida > Chloranthales > Chloranthaceae > Chloranthus > Chloranthus sessilifolius. Next base: position 42,057,486 of record CM037591.1, on the reverse strand, counting down.
TGTGGGTTGTGTGGCGAGCCTACCGGACTTGCTAATGGCTTTGGTGGTGAACTTGGAAGGTACTTTGAAAAGATTAGCCAAGGTATCATCTTGACTAGCCATTACTCAATCAATTTCTCATAATCAAATGCAATAACCACACATACCCTTTTTATGAATCAAATTAACCACACCAATTTGCAAATGAAATGCCAAAATCACAAAGTTGAGTAGAAGAGAGGCTTATTAATGGAAACCTAGGGTTTCTCAGATCTTAAAGTGCACAGCACCAAACCAGCTCAGACCAGGTACAAAGTGTAGCTTTTGATGAATTAAAGCAATGGGGAAAATGGCTAGGTGCTTGGAGTAACAGCCAATGATGTGGAGAGAGAAAAAGGGACAATGAAAAGTCAATAGAGAAGACTTAAATCTTAGAGAGAATATGTCGAATGGAAAAAATAGAGTAGTCGTTAGGTTAAAAGTAATGGGAAACGAGCTTTGACAGGATTGGGCCAAAGATGTCGACAGGTTGATGCAACCTGTCGAAGAGTGAAAAGTAACTGATCCTCGCAAGAGGTTCAATCCATCCGGCGACAGTCCAAGGTTACAGAAAGAATCATTTCGAGAGGTTCACAGAACCTCTCGACAGGTACTTTAAGCTCAATAGATAATCCTCTCTACAGGTTCCAGGCTCCAGAAAAATCACTTCGAGAGGATCAAAGAACCTCTCAATAGGTATCCTGAACCTGCCAAGAATTCAACCAAAGCCTTCAGAACCTGTCGAAACCTTCACATATCCTATCGATAACCAACTTTACACCTTCAGAACCTGTCGAGAATTAATTCACACCTCTCGACAACTTCTAGATCTTGTCGAAATGCAAACTGGGAACTCTCAGAACTTGTCAAGATGTTCATAGAATCTATTGACAGGTTGTATTTTAGTTTAAAAAGGTTTGTAATTAGTTCCCAGTTCATTCCCCAACAGATTTGACACTCCAACTCTGTCCACTTCACAAATTTGACTTATTATCCTACATGAGGTACTAAACACACATGGCAACATTCATGTACAGTGCTAAACAGAAATGCAATAAAAATAGAAAAAGCAGCAAAAATAACCAAACACTGGAGTTATTATACATAGTATACATTGTTGGAACTCAGACATGTTATGGAGGTTCATGATAGTAAATGGTCAGCACAGGCTCCACCACATTTTCAACAACAAGCTTGAGCCTTTGACCATTCACTTTCATGGTCCTTCCATCTTTTGGATCCTTGATTTTAATAGCTCCAGATGGGGATACATGCTCAACTATGTAAGGTCCCTCCCATCTGGATCTTAACTTACCTAGGAACAATCTCAATTTAGAGTTGAACAACCATACCTTGTTGCCAGCTGTGAACTCTTTCCTCAGCAGATGCTTGTCATAGAAAGCCTTGATTTTCTCCTTGTAGATCCAAACATTTGAATATGCCTCTAATCTCAGCTCTTCCAGCTCTAACAGCTGGAGTTTCCTGTGTATGCCAGTAGAAGTTAAGTCAGTATTCACTGCTTTAACAGCCCAATAAGCCTTATGCTCAAGCTCTATAGGTAGTCCTATATGCTCACAGAGCATCAGATAACTTCAAGAACCAGTCCTTCCTATCCACTCTCATAGTTGTCTCCAAAATATGTTTGATTTCTCTATTAGAAATTTCCACCTACTCACTTGTTTGTGGGTGGTATGGGGTGGCAACTCTGTGTGTCACAAAGTTCTTTCTAAGTAGGTTCTCAAACTGTCTATTGTAAAAGTGGCTCCTCCCATCGCTAATGATAACTCTGGGGTGCCAAACCTAGAGAAAATGTTATCCTTCAAGAAGTTGAGGACAACCTTGTGATCATTGGTTCTTATAGCTATGGCCTCAACTCATTTGGACACATAGTCCACAGCTACAAGAATATAGTTGTATCCAAAGGAAAGAGGGAAAGGACCCATGAAGTCAATCCCCCAAATATCAAAAAGTTCAATCACAAGTATGGCTGTAAAGACATGGAGTTTCTTTTGGAGATACTTCCCATCTTTTGGCATCTTTCACAAGTTTTACAATGAAGCCATGCATTCTTAAAGAGAGAGGGCCAATAAAATCCACTTTAGAGCACCTTGGCAGTAGTTTTGTTCCTACTGAAGTGGCCTCTACAAGCCTATTCATGACACATAGTTAGTATATTGTGGAATTCCTCATCAGGGACACATCTCCTCACCACTTGGTCTGCACAATGTTTGAATAGGTATGGATCTTCCCATATATAATGTCTGATCTGTGAAAAGAACAGATCCTTGTCCATTTTATTCCAATGTGGGGGGATCTTCCCTATTGTCAAGTAATTCGCAATACTTGCAAACCAAGGTGTAGAGGTGCTAATAACAAACAGTTGTTCATCCAGAAAGGAGTCATTAACAGGTAGTCTATCAAACTCCTCTGCTAGGTTCCTAGACAAGTGGTCTGCAACCATATTTTCAACCCCTTTCTTGTCCTTGATCTCAAGATCAAACTCCTGTAATAGGAGGATCCATCTGATCAATCTAGGCTTTACATCCTTTTTTGATAAAAGGTATTTTAGGGCTGAGTGGACTGTGAAAACCACTATCTTGGATCCCAGCACATAAGACCTAAACTTATCTAGAGCAAAGACAATTGCCAACAGTTTCTTCTCAGTTGTAGTGTAATTTAATTGAGCATCGATCATGATTTTGCTTGCATAGGCAATCACACAAGGGGCCTTATCCTTCCTTTGTCCCAAGACTACACCAATTGCAAAGTCTGATGCATCACACATCAACTCAAAAGGTATAAAAAAATCAGGTGCTTGAAGGATAGGTGCAGAGGTTAGGCAATCTTTCAACAGCTCAAAGGCCTTAAGACATTCATCATTGAAATCAAAGGGAACCTCTTGGCACAATAGGTGGCAAAGAGGTTTGAGATCTTGCTGAAATCTTTGATAAATCGCCTATAGAAGCCAGCATGCCCCAAGAAGGATCAGACTTATTTCATAGTTTTTGGTGGGGGTAAATGTTTAATCAGATCTATTTTAGCCTTGTCTATCTCAATGCCTCTGTGAGAAACTACATGGCCAAGGACAATGCCTTGAGTGACTATAAAATGGCTCTTTTCCCAACTTAAAACCAAGTTGGTTTCCTCACATCTCTGTAACACAAGGTTGAGATGGCATAGACATTGGCTAAAACTATCCCCAAAAATAGAGAAATCACCCATGAAAATCTCTAGAAACTACTCAATCATGTCAGAAAATATAGCATACATGCACCTTTGGAAAGTTGCAAGTTCATTACACAGTCCAAATGGCATCCTTCGATAAGCAAAGGTGCCAAATGGGCATGTGAAAGTTGTTTTTTCTTGATCTTGTGGATAAAGAGGGATTTGGTTATACCCTGAATATCCATTGAGAAAATAATAAAAAGACTTTCCTGCTAACTTATCAAAGATTTGGTCAATGAAGGGCAAAGGGAAATGGTCTCTTATGGTTTTCAGATTAAGCTTTCGATAGTCAATACACACCCTCCAACCCATAGTTTCCCTAGTTAGAACAAGCTCACCAGCATCAGTTTTAATCATAGTAATTCCAGATTTCTTAGGTGCCACCTGAGTATGTGCCACCCATTCAGAATCTGAAATTGGGTAGATGACTCCAGCATCTAGCAATTTGATCACTTCTTTCATCACCACTTCTTGCATGTGGAGATTCAATTTTTTCTATATTTCTCTAGAGGGTTTGGAACCCTCTTCCAGGTGGATTTTATGCATGCACATAGCAGGGCTGATGCCCCCGAGGTCAGCAATGGTCTAGCCAATTGCTCTCTTATGCTTCTTTAAAACACAGAACTCTTCCTCTTGCTCATCAGTGAGAGAGGAAGAAATAATCACTGGCAATTTCTGGTTTACCTCCAAAAAAATATACTTCAAGGTCTTAGATAGCTGTTTCAACTCCACTTATGGTGGACATACAAGTGAGGGCAACAAAGGTGCCTTTGATGGTGGTGGAAGGGGCATCACAGCAGGTTTCCAAGGAGGATACCTTGTTGCTGGCCCCACATAAGAAATTAAAGCTTTCACCTCTTGAACCATGGGTGTGGGGGCCTTCTCTTCCACAATCTCACTCCACACATTCTCAAAAATATCATCAAAATCATCACAAAAATCATTACAATGCAGCAGCTTGGGCAAAGTCTCTTCCACAAGCTCATCCAATATATCAATTGAAAAACAATCCTCACCATTTAAGTGAGACTGATTTGCTACATTGCAAATATTCAATTTAACCTTCATGTTGCCAAAAGACACCTCCATTACTCCTAATCTACACTGAATACAAGCATTGGCAGTGGCTAAGAAAGGTTTGCTCAAAATCACAGGAATAGAGGTGATGCACTTGCTTGGCTCTATGTCAAGAACCAGAAAATCTGATGGATAAAAAAATTTATCAACTCCAACTAAAACATCCTCCATCATTCCCATAGGCCTCCTTTCAGATATGTCTGCTAGTTGTAACACCACATGTGTGGGCTTCAATTCTCTCAAGCCTAACTTCTCATAAATACAAAATGGAAGTAGGTTTATGCTAGTTCCCAAATCTAATAAGGTCTTCTCAATAATATGATCCCCAATGATGCAGGGGATTGTGAGAACTACAGGGTCTTGAAGCATGGTTGGAGTTGTAATAGACATCACTTGGTTCACTTTCTCAGCATAAAAGACCTTCTTGGATAAGTGTATCCTAGACTGTCTTTTGTGGGTGCACAATTCTTTCAAAAATTTTACATAGGCTGGAACTTGCTTGATGGCATCAAGTAAAGGCAAGTTGATCTTTACTTGTTTGAAAGTTTCCATCATCTCCTCAATCTTAGCATTCCCCTTGTCAAAAGGAGAAGCTGCTTTCAATGCATTGGGAAAATGACAAATGGGGAACTGACCTCCCATTTGCAGCCTTAGCAAGTTCATCAAATTTTTTTATTATTTTTGTTTTCAATTTTCTGTTGGGGCACATCACCCCCCTTATTTTTTATATGCTGCTCCTGCTGCATATTTTCATGAGTTGCTTCTTCATTTTCTGCACTTGACTCATCAGGCTCAATACCAACTTGGTTATCCACTAGCCTCCCACTCCTCAAGGTGGTGACATATTTTACTTCTTCATGGGAAGGAGTCTCACCAACCATGTACTGCCCCTTTGGATTGTTCATGAGCTGACTGGGCAGTCTTCCCTCCTCTCTCCTAGTCAAAGAATTAGATAGCTGACCAAGGTGGTCCTTTATCTTCTTGATACTTTGACCGTGGGAGTTAACAGTTTGAGATAAAGAGCCCAAGTTCTGCAGTGAAGCCAGAACTTGCTCTTCAAATGTGAGGAACCTAGAGGGTGCTGGGGCTGGTGCACTTTGATGCACAAGTTGTGTTGTCAGATTCCAGTGTGCTTATTTTATTGTATGGTGAGAATAAATTAAAAATCAAAGTAAAATAATAGATGGAAATAACACAACTAAAATAATCCTAAGCCTGCAAGATACATGACTATTGTAGCAAGTTTTGATAAGTAAGAGCTTGTCCCACAGAGAAATTGATCTAGAACCTAAAATGGGCTATAGTAGTAGGCCTCCAGATCTGGTCATAGATCTAACAATCATAAAGAAAGGGAGTTGGGTATCACAACTACACAAAATTACTTATTAAAAAGAAACGAAATAAAATGTAGTCCTATCCTAGGAAAGGGTTACGAAGAAGGTAGTGATGGTGTGTTAAAATAAAGATAAAAGGATGGGAAGTAACCAGTTTAGGCTAAAGTTCATTCAGTTATGTAACTCAGATTTAGGGTTGTCTCTGCAGCAAATCCTTACTGAAGTGCTATCAATAACCTCAGCAAGGTAGAAGAATCCAACTTAACCCATGCCATTTAGACTGTTCTTAAGGCTATAATCTGTCCACTTAAATGACCACAGACTATCTAATAGAGTCTGTCAAATCTCATTGATTGAGCCAGAAAAGCTAACCTAATCCAAAGGAGTGGGCTGATCTCACCTAATCCAATGAATAAAATCAAGCCATGAATACCATTGTAAACACTATGTTTGCCAGGCTATAAGCTCTCCAGATCTGGCAGATATTCATGAGTTTCAACTCATAAAATCCTGTGTATTGTCAAAGGCCATTAGTACAATGAGCTGACACATAGGAAAAGCAACAGGTTGAATAAGGACTTAGATTCGGCTAGTCATTGCTATAAAAGGGCTATAATGACTCAGCCCCCAAGTCTGCAATCACTACAGAGAAGCCAGATCTAACATCTGATAGTGGTCAAGTAAGACAAAGGGGAGCCTGTTCCTGCACAATCTCTCACTAGGCTACAAGCTCAAGTGCAGAGAAAAAGAATTCGTCTCAGATCTATGACTAAGATTGCCCTAGGGCTATAGTCTGTCCACTCTAATTGTCGCAGGCTATCCACATAGGCTCCCTTACCCATAAATGATGAGATAGAATATGTAAACTGCTACTGCCACCATGGTCTTAGGGCTACAAACTCAAGCTTCCATGGGCCTTTCAATAAGCTCAAATCCTAAATGCATGCTATAGCCTGAACAAAACTACGGGTAAATAGGAAAATAACAGATTAAGTAAGCATTTAAAGCATAAATTCCATTGATCTAATGTTACCAACAATGAAATCTCTCAAGGCAGTAGCCTTGTGCACAACAGCTCTTCACAAAAAAATTCTAATGTTTAAATGACCTATTACAAAACTTAAATGAAACTACACCTAGATGCTTATCAAAGATTTAGCCAGCAAATGCTGGGCTAAGAGGGAAGAAAAAATGAAAAAAGAAGTGATCAAACCCTAACCCTAATCTGCTTGAGCTCTCAGCCGACCGAGGTTGAAGGAAAGAGTGATTGATGATTTCTAAGTTACAAGCATAGCTTATAAACTTAGTCCTAATGTTGTAGCTGAGGGAAGAGTAAACCTTAATTTTTCAAGCAGTTGTCGCAGTATTACAACCCTTAGATGTCTTGGGATGTGTGCATTAAGATTCATGCCTCGGGATGTGTGCCTTAGACCTGGGGAAATCTCCAAAAGGTCCTTAAGTTAAGATTGAGAAGTGGAGAGCTCGAGCTTCGTGAGGCTGGCTCCCGCATATCACTTCTGTCGCACAGCTACAGAGTGTTCGCGGGGTAGAGTTTGGCTTTGAATGTTGCTATCTCGCGTAGTAGGACTTTGGATGAACGTGCAGCCGCTTTAGCTTTGAATGCACTCGCACAGAAGGACTTTCAGTGCTTAGCTTGCTCACACAGTAGAGCTTCAGAAATTTTCTTTTGTGAGGTACTTGTGCAGATGCGTTTGCTTCTCGCTCGGTTCAGGGTTAGGCATCTAGGCGCTCGAGAGCTGCATGAGAGTTGCGTGAGAGAACTTCTGGGCGTCTCTCCCTTCTAGATCCACTCGAGAACTTTGCGAGGTCTTTGCTGTTGTTCGTACCAATTGGTCTCACGAGGTAGTGCGCGCGGTTGCATTAAGGCTTGATCCTCGCGAGAACTTCGTGAGTTGTATTTCTGGAGGCTTAGTATGTGAGAGCTCCCCGAGTTTCTTCACATGTTGATTGCAGCTGAAGTGCGTGACTGCTGCGCGAGAGGTTGCTTTGTGATAACCCCTTTATTGAGCTACGTGACTTCTTTGCAAGCTCGAATATGTTGCATGTCTTAGTTGCACAAGGGAGCTTTTCCAGTGTATTGAACAGCGTGAGGCAGCACCTCAACTATGCGAGATAGGTCATTGGCTCCTCTACTGCTATGCACATGCTTCTGTTGCAGCTTCCTCCACTCTCACCTATACTTCTTTCATTTGTTGGACTTTCTTGGTCCACTATGACATGAAAAATAGTCACCATGGTGTGTACCACCATGGTGTTCCATCACTTTCTGGTTCAGCTGTCATCTTTTCCTTGAATTCTCTCTCTTCTTGGCACCAAAGGTAGAAACTTTGTGTTAAGCTACATAATTTATTACTAACTACAAAATAAGCTAAAACAGAGTTATTAGTCTGCTTTAAGGTCCAGCGAAGGCTAGATTAAGAGGTGAAAAGTGGTACTTTTCAGTGAATAACACACCCTCAAACCTAATCTTCGCTACTCCCTGAGCAAAGTAAGATTTAAACAACTAACCTAAGAATATAAATGCCACTTTCGTAGGGAGCACAGATGTATTTAGCTTATGCATCAAGCCTTTTAAACCCCTAGGTGATCCCTAGTGGAGGGGTGAAGTCTCCTGAGGGTTTTCAGTGAAGGTACCCATAAACTTTTCAATGAAACAGTTAACAAAAGTGCACACAATGGTTAATCAGTTTGAAATAAATACAGTTCATTTCACCCTTGCTCTGTCAACATTAAGAGAGTTCTAAACTAGTATATGCAAACAATTTAACACCTCAGTCTTGCATGCATGCTTATCACATCTAATCAGCTGACACTAAGAAAACAAACTGTACAAAATAGTACTAAGCTTACCAGTACATCAAAATTTAGGTTCAAATAATGCCCCAATGATTTCAATCTCAGACCCAATGCTTACCAGGGTTGTTTCTCATAAATGAATTTAAGGGTGTATCATTTCACACAAGCTCAAGAGTAGTTACATACCCCAAATGGGTTTGCAAGCATGATCATAGGCAGTTCTTCTAATTTCTGACATCATAAAGTACTCTCACCATAGATTAGACATTCCTTCATCTTCACATGACAATTCATTTGACTTTGGATCAACAAGGGCTTTTCATGGGTTGTAATGTGGCTTATTGGTGAGGGTTGTAAAGAATAAAAGGGGTAAAGAGGGATTCAAAATTGAGAAATCAACACAAGTAGGAGATGATTCATTACTTTACCTTCTTCATTTCAGCACAACTCCATCTTCTTTTGAAATTTCAGAGCTAAAGTGGCCAACTTCTTCTCTTCTTCTCAACATTTCCAATGAAATTCTTCTTTTGACTTCTCTTTCCTTTTTTTTTTGTATTTATACTTTTTTTTTTAATTTTTTTTTTTATGATGGTTGCCACATATCTACAACTGCTACACTGTTATTTACAAATCTCCTTCTCTTTTCTTCTTCTTTCACCAAATTTTTAAACTTTACTCACCTATCTTCAACATCCTCTCCTTTACCTTCTGAATTCTCAGAGTGAGGGTAGGGCTAAATCAGGTTAAGAGGCTCAAGTTTAAGTACTTTGGTGTTTGTTGAAGAAAAATGGGGCTTTAAGGATAAAAAAAGTGTATGCATAAGGGTAGTTTCACAGGTTTGATCTTTTAGGCTCAAACTGTCCAAATGAAGGCCTTGATCCTTTCTTTAGTGTCATGATTACTGTTAAACAACTTCAACTTGGGGTGTCTAACTTCTAGTGAAAAGGGCTTGACTCAGTCAGTCCTTAGAACAAAAAAAAAATTGTCATAGACACTCCTAAAAAATTTTATAGGCTCAAAGCTCACTGGGTATGGTCTTCAATTGAACTCAAAGGGGTATGCTTTCACCTGTTTCTCTCCTTACTGGTTCACTAACTACTGATTATAAAAATTTTCCTGATGTTCACCTCATAGAAGTTTTGATTATCCAATGATTTTAGTATTAAAAAGGTCTGTACAATATTTAAATTTCCTCACTTTCAACATTTCTTGGGTGAAATTCATTCTATTTATTCCTCACTTAGTTAAGACTGCTGCACTTATGTTAACTATATCCTTGGCAATCCTTGCCACACCCCCAAACCTATGAGGAGCAGTGCCCTCACTGATTCAAAGATCAAAAGGAGATGTGTAGCAGGGAGCATATACAAAATTGACACTAAAATAGAGGAAGTGAAAGCACAAAACAAAACATAGATAAATAACTAAAACAAACAAACTAGATATGAAGCAGAAATGGAACCAAACAAAATTAAACTAAAAATGAATTTCACTGCTAGGACAAACATGTGTACAATGCAAGGGAAAAGTGAGCTACAAAAAGTATATCCTAACTAATTACAGGTGCAAATCTAATCATCCTAATTATTTGTTGGCTTAGTCTTGACTTTGGGTCCTTTGCCTTTTTCTTTGGTAGCAGCAGGGGAAGTAGCAGGAGGGACAGGCTCAGCTGCTTGTGGAGGAGCTGTGCCAGTTAGTTCAACAACCTTCCTTTTAAGGATTTCTGCATTTTTTTTAGCATACAGAGTTCTCGTTTCATAGAGCTCCCTAGTGGCCTTTGCGACATCTTTTGAGGCAGTTAATCTTTGTTCTAGGCCATTAGCTCTCATCTTCTTTGTTGTTGCAATATTCTTTTCAGCTTCATACTGGATCAAAATTCTACTCCATCGCTTAGATATACCCAGTAGTTGAACTTGGTGATTGGACTCCATCCGACTGATTTTCTCTTTATAGGGTTGTTTGATGGAAGTTCTGATAGTAGCCATGCCCTTAATGACACCATTCTTCAGGTATGAGTTCTCTTGCATGACCTTGAGGAGAGTGGAGTATGGAGGTAGGGAGAAGGATAAGGCAGGTAAGATGTGATGCTGATCACTTAAAGAAGGGCCAGCCAGCAAGGGAGAGGGGATGGATGAGGTGAATGTGGAGGGTAAAGGGTGATGGACTGTAGGTTCAGGCTCAAGGTCTGTGTGGGTAGGAATTGAGGTGGTTGTGATGAGGTCTTCCAAATCTGTTGCAGCATTAGAGGCTGCTACAGCAGGTGGGGGATTAGGTAGGGAAATAATGGGCAATAAGATAGGGGTAGGTTCAGGATCTAGTTCAAATTCAGTTTGTGTGGAGGCATTGGTAAAGGTAGTTGGAGGGATAATGAGGACAGGTTCCATGGGTGTAATAGTAAGTGTGGTGACAGCTGAAGTTATGGGTTGGGGAGAAGGAGGTGGAGTAGGTAAATGGGTGGTTGTTGTGATAGGCGACTGTAGTGATGTTGGGGTGAAAAGTGACTAGGAGGCTTGGATGATTTCTATGTTGGTGTGGATTGAGGTTTGGTCTGGGAGGTTGGAGTGCATGGCATGCAGGTTGGCATTAATGGATTACTGTGTTTGGGAGTTGGCCAACACTTGTGCTTGAAGGGAGAGTAATAGGTTAAAGAAATGGGATAGGTAATCAGGGGTGGGGGTGGAATTGGTTGAAATGGGGAGGTGGGTGCATGAGTGAAGGTGGTGGCCTGTGGGGACTATAGAGGAGAGGTGAAATGTGGAGGGAGAGGTGAGTCTGGGAGAGGTGTAAACTCATAGTTGATGTCCTCTATGATAGAGGACATCATGGCTGAGTATCCATCTTCTGAAAGAGGGATTTGGTCATAGGTAGGCAGAACTGGAATTGATTGGTCTAAGGGTTCAAGGAATTCAGGTGGAAAAGGTGTGGAGGTTTCCATGGGCTGGGGGAGTGTAGTGGGGAGCTATGCGGGATTTCAAGGGTGGGAGGCTCAGGTTCAAAGGCTTGGGTTGGTGAAGTTGATGGTAGGTTAATGGTTGGGTCTAGTATAGTGGAGGTTGCAGGAATTGGGATGGTTTGGGGGATATAGGGAGGTTGGGGTTGCTTCTGTGCCTTGGTTGATCGTCTTTTCTTTTTATAGGTTGTCAGCACAGGTGAGGATGGTTGAGGGATTGGTATGATTTCTTCAGATGTGGCATGGATGGGTGAGCTTGGTGTGGCTGATGTGATGGGTGAGGGTATGGTTAAGGTAGCAGCAGGTATGGGGGCTGTGGGGATGGGTAAAGTTAGCTAGAATGCGGGTAATGGGACTATGGAAGGTTGTGAGGCTGGGGTAGTTGCTAGCATGGAAGGTGAAGGGGTGGCTGGTAAGGTAATGGCTTCAGATGTGGTGGTGGTGCTGGCTGGCACAAATGAATGGGCTGCCTAAGAGAGGACAACAGAGCTCCGAGCCATAGAGGCAGCAACAACAACAACATTAGAGGTTGCTCTTACATTTGCCTTCTTCTTCTTCTCAATGAGAGTGCCACTTATCTCCCATTGCTTCTTTCCATAATTTTTGGAGTTTAGGGCAATGATTTCTTCACTCATTTAAAATTGATACCCTCCAAAGTTTAGCAAGGCTGTAATAAGCCTGCAATAGGGAAGAGAATGGAGTTTCTTCTTGGTTTTCACCTTCGCCACAATGTCAGTCATCCCGTAAAAATTAACTTGGCAACATCCAAGTAATGATTCTTGTGGAAGGAGAAGAGTGCATCAGCAATAAGACACCTCCTCACCTGCTTATGTCTAGAGGAATACATAATTTTCCTTAGCACCCCATTCATAAATCTGAGGTGGGGGTGCAGATCTCTCTTCCTTATTGACACTCCTGATGCAGTGACCTCTCCAGTCAGCTCCTTGGCTATCTCTAGGATGGTGGCTATCAAAGGTTGACCCAAGCCACATTGAGGGCTATACCTGGCTGGTATCCCTAGAATTCTAGCAATTATTGCCTGATTAAATAACATCTCAAATTTGTCTATCAACAACAACAATGCTGGGTTCCCATCATCCCCAGTTTTGACTTTGATGTTCTGGTTAAACAATTGCACTAGTTTAGGGAAGACTAGTTGCATTGGGGGTCTCAGTAGGGGCAGCAATGAGGCTTTGGTGAGGTACCCCATGGAGGTAGCTATTTCAAATAGCTCCTCAAAGAAAGCCTTATAAAAAATTATCTTAGATTCTAGATTAATTGCTGCAACAAATTCAGATGGGACCCTAGGTATTCATTATCTTCTTCCTCTTCATCCTCAGGGACCTCAGGGGTTATTTTTTTGCCCATTTTCTGTTTCTTCTTTGATTTCTGAGGGCTCTTAGATGGTGGGTGCTCTCTCCCTCTTCTTAGGAGTAGATTTCTTTTTGGTACCTTGAGCATCAGAGGTCACCCCCTTTCCTTTCTTTATAATTTTCTCATTTTGGGGCTCCTCAGTTGGTGCAGTTACCACAGCGATCTCCACATTGGAGGCCTCTGCAATCCTTGCAGATTTTCGAGTGGCCACAGGGCTCCCAGCAGGTGGTGAGGTTACCAAGGCAGACAACGTGTTTGAGAATTTTAAACCCGTGGCCCTATCAAATTTCTCCAAATTAGGATTTGAAAATCCCAGCAGGTGGAATGTACACTTCAGAAATAAAACTGGCCCCAAATTGCTCTCAACTTACACTAGAGTAATGTTCAATTAAATTAACTAAGAGAGAGTGGGAAATCTTGCCAAATGACAGCTAGGGTTTCACCTCACATGTTGCACAAATGTTCAAATCCTCCCAAACCTAGCTCCAAGTGACGAGGAGGTGGTGGGGAGTAAAATGGTATGAGAAAATTAGCTGAGGTTGAGTGGAAAGGGTTATATAGAAGAAATAAGAAAAGAGGGAGGTCGTGGATGCACAGGGAAAGCTAAGGCAAAGTGAAATTAAAATGGCGAGAATGAGGAAATCGCTGGGTTTATAAGGCTGAACTCGTGCCTCGCGCAGCTCTCGCCAGGTTCTCACGGAGTACATTCCTCATGCAGTACACAGTTGACTTCGCGAGAAATTCTATCGCGGACAAGAAAAAGAACTTCGTGAGGTACTTCGCAGAGTTAAATTCAGGCTCAAGCGCGTGAAGCAGTTGCTCATATCTCGTGCAGCTAGAGTAGCAAAGCCTCGCTAGCATTAAAATATGAGTCTCAAGCACCTCGTAGGGCAAACTATCAGGTTGCAGCATATGTCCTTGTGCTCATGAAGCTCTCGCGCGGTACAAAATATCCATCAGAACTCTGTGAGAAAGCTTCATGTGGCTCGTGAGCTTGAAATTTAGGCCATTTAGCCTCGCGAGAAGGTAACACTTAAACTTTACTCAGAGTTTTTGCCCTGGCCTGTGCATGTATAATGTCATGCACCAATTTAATGTGCATCAACACTAACTCCTAGACATGTGCTCCACTTCATCATGATAATTTTATTACCCTTTATCAGCATTTAAATATAAAAAATTCAGAATTTCATAGATAACCTTTCATATCAAAGGCATGACATGTATTATGAGAGCATCTCAACCATCAGCAACAGACATGAGTATCAAAATTCATATGACAGATAAGCAGATGTACTTAAAATAAAACAACATAAAATCAAACAGACAAGCAAAGCATCACTCTAACAGCAGTAATTGAAAAATTGTTAAGTAATAGAAAACAAAACACACAATCAATACATATGGTATACACATTCTTTGGTTCTTTACCACCCACCTTCACTTTTCATGACCTCCTTAGTTGCCTTGTCCTACTGAATTATCATCCACATGGATAGAGGATGCTTCACCAATCATGTATTACCCCTTGGGGTTGGCTAAGGGTTGACTAGGCAGTCTACCCTCCTCTCTTTTGTTCAAAGCATTGCAGATTTGACCCAGCTGGTCCTCTATTTTCTTAATGCTTTACCCATGAGAGTTCATAGTTTGGACTAGGCTCCTCAAATTCTGCATGGATGCCAACATTTACTTTTCAAAAGAAAAGGATTTGGGATGTTGTGGGGGCAAGGCCAACTGGTTGGGCTGTGGGATAGACAACTGAAAATTCTGTCTAGGTGGGTATCCTTGGTTAAACTAGTGTTGAGGTCTGTATGGAGCTACCAACTGTTGCTGCTGGGGTTGAGGGTAATTATCTTGTCTCTACCTCAAATTTGGGTGGTTTCTCCATGAGTACCCAGCAGGTTGCCCAAATAGTTGGACAATATTGGCTTGCACTATAATAAAATCAGAAAATTGATTGGTTGATGGACAATCCTGGAGTAAATGTGTGGGAGATTGACATATCAGACATGCCTCCTCCACTTGTGTAACCATTCTAGGCTGCATCACATTCATCAATTTATCAAACTTCAAGCTCAGGTTGTCCACCTTCCTCTCCAACTCACTTTGCACCTTAACTTCATATTTTCCACCTCTAGGGGTGGACTCTTTCACTAACTTAGTTGGGTTCTGGCTGTCATTGCGAGACAGTGACTCCTACTGTATGGAATTTTTCCCAATAATGTCAAACAACTCTCAAGCCTCATCAGCTATTTTGTGGAGGTAACTGCCACCACATGAGGCATCCACCATATCCCTGCTCTTAGGATTAATTCTTTGATAAAATACTTGCACTAATTGCCACATTGGAATTTGATGGTGGGGGCATTATTTTAACATCTCCTAAAATCTCTCCCATGCTTCATAAAAATTCTCAGTTGGGGACTGAGTAAATGATAAAATATTTGTCCTCATCTGACTGGTTTTGTTCATGGAAAAGAATTTAGCCAAGAATTAGCTTTGGAGGTCACTCCATGTTTGAATGCTATTAGATGGGAGCTTAGAGAGCCAAGTGCTGGCTTTGTCCTTTAGGGAAAAAAGAAAAAGCCTCAGTTTGATGGCTTCAGGTCCTAAGCCAGTAATATTAAAAGTGGTGCAAAGTGCCAAAACTTAGTTAATGTGCTTGTAAGGATCTTCCTTACTAAGCCCATGAAAAGATGACAACATATTGATGGTGGAGGACTTGATTTCATAGTTTCCTTCCACTGAAGGGAATTTTATGCAGAAGGGAGAAGTGTAATCCCCAGGTGCATTGTACTCCTTCAAGGTTGCTCAGTTTCAATAGTAGGGCTTTGTATGGTGCTTCTTGGTCTAAGGATCCTTTCAACCTCAAGATTTGGAGGTTCCAACTCAGGGTTAAGGGACTTTCTTCCAAGCATACACCCACAAACTCAGCAAGTAAGGAAAATGCTTACAACACTCAAAGAATTTCTAAACTAAAATAACAACTAAACAATTTTACACTAAATTAATTACAGTGAATTCAACATCAAGGGTTGATTTTCTAGAATCTCCCAAGTGTAATTGATTTTCAACAATATAGACTATGTCCCATATCTGTTTGTGTTTGTCAGTGTATTGTTGTTTCTGTTTTTATTACTATTTGGCATTATATATATGTGGCCAAGTGTGTTTAGTTCCTCATTTAAAATAATAAATCAGATTTCTTACAGTAGAAATGACACCAAGGCATGAGAAATCCAATGGGAACAGAGTAGGAGTGACAAATCTATGTGGAGAATGGACTAGGAACTGATGAAGAACTTTTTGAACTTAAATACAACCTGTCGAGAGGTGTGGAGAACATTTTGACAGGTTCTGAAGGTTCCTGATGTGCATTTCGACAAGATTTGAGACCTATCGAGAGGTTTGAGTCAATTCTCGACAGGTTCTGAAGTTGTAAATGTGATTGTCGACAGGTTCTATGAACCTGCCAAGATGTTGAGCAAGGAAGTCGACAAGTTCGGAAGGTTTTTGGGTGTATTTTTGACAAGTTTAGTGTAACTATTGAGAGGTTTGGAAATCTCTCGGAGCCTTAACATAAAAGATTTTTATCTTGTTGAGAGGTTCCATGAACCTCTTGAATTGATTTTTTTCTAGAGCCTTGAACATGTCGAAAGGATTGTGTGAGCCTCTTGAGACCTTCAGCTTACCAACCCTGTTGATTTTAACCAATCGACAGGTTACACCAACCTGTTGACACCTTAGCCCTAATCCTGTCGAAACACGTTTTGCATTGTTTTAAACCTATCGACAACCAAATTCATCCATTCGACAGCTTATTCTCAGAGCTCTATTCCTCTTTGTTGATTTCTCATTTTCTTCTTCCTCTTCCACCTCACTGGTTTCTACTCCAAGCACCTTACCATTTTTCCAAAGACATCAATTTTCCAAGGGCTACACTTTGAACCTAGTTTGAGCTGGTTTGCTGTCGTACACATCGAGATTTGAGAAACCCTAGGGTTGCTGTGGGTAAGCTTTTCTTTAGCTCCACTCTGTGATTTCTGAGCTTTATACTTCCATTTTCAAGTTGTGTGGTAATTTAATTGGGCACAAGGAGACTACTGTGAATTGTTGAAAGTTATTTGTGTGGATTGTTTGCCCAATGGCTGACCAAGAGGATACCCTTGCTAACCTTTTCAAAGGCCCTTCCAAATCCGCCACCAAAACCACTAGGAAATCTAGTAGGCTCACCACACAGCCAAAGGAGAACCCTCCTGCTAAGAGGAAGCTCATCATGGAGGAACCTGACAAACCTAAGAAAGCTAAGAAATCCAAGAAGGCCAAAATAAGTGAAGAAATTGTTGAGGAGGCCCCTGAGGCAGAACCTACTCCTGTGCCTGAAATCCCTAAGCCTAAATCTAATCCAGAGGCTGAACCTGAAGTCCCTGTGAACCTATCTACTCCCAATGAGTTTGTGGATGCTTTAGGCCTGATTCCAGAGACAACTTTTGACCTCCTCTATTTTTCTAAGGCAGTGGAGTGTAAGGACACATTGGATTATTTGGTGAAGGCTGCCCTGACACCCATGTTGACCCCATTGCAAGAAAAATCTTACCCTAGGGTAGTCAAGCTGTGGTATCAAAATATTAGGAAGAAGATGAAGCCAGGGTCAACTGAGCCTACACTTGTAGTGTTGACTGACAATTGGGAGTTGGTGGTAGATTACAGTGACCTTGGGTTAACATTGGGGGTCCCATTAGTTTTTGATACAACGTATGGTCTAGCAGCACCTGAGAGTGTCTCCTTTAGAGCAATGGTCAGACATTTGACCCAAGGCATTGTGGGGTCTGGGGAGTCACTGATGAGTAGAGATATAGACTCTAGCTCACTATTCATTGACTCAATCTTGAGAAAAAATATATATGTCACTGGACACCAGCAGGAGAGGAGAACCCCCATAGTGGATGCCCTATATTTTTTCTCTAAGGGCCAGTTTATGAATGCCACTTAGCTTGTATTTGAGGTAATGGTAGATGTGCATGACAAAATCAAAAGAGTACAAGCCTTGCCAGGGTTACCCTACAGCAGACTCATCACTGCTCTATTGAGAAGAGGGAAATTTGTGTTTCAAAAAGATGAGCCTGTGGAAGAGGTGACTCCAAAGGTGTTTGGGAAGAGGACCTGGTCTGCTAGTAGGACCCTCATTGGAAAAAGTAAGAAGAAATCAGTGGAGACCCCTGAAAGAGAAGCACCTTAGGGAGCCACTTCAGTTGCTACACCTGCTATAGCTACAGCCCCTTCAGCCAGCTCATCGCTGCAGCTGAGACCTCTACAGCAGTTAGATCTGAGCCTCCACCCACCTTTGTTGGTCTTAGCTCAGTACCTCCACATGTGACATTTGCACCCATACCCATCCCTTCCACTGATGTGCTCTTTGTCAGCTCTGATATGGCCAGCATTTCCATCCCATCACCCTCTCTACCAGCCATCTTGGCTCCCCTAAGTTCCATTTTAGTTTCCATTCCCCCTAGTAGCTCAACCACCCTTTCCACTATCACCACATCCACACCTTTGTCAGCTCCTCTTACCACAGACCCCATCCCTACCTTACCTTCACTCCCCATTACAGCCACCTACCTGAGAAGGTCAGCTACAACCCTTCCAGCCAGCCCATCCATCCCTGATGTTGAACCCTGGAGCCCTACACCATCTACATCAGCTGACCCAGCCATGTCTTCTCCACCATCCATACCCTTTGACATTGACCCCACCTTTTCTATCTCACCTCCACACAACCAGGACGAAGACCAATTAACCACTGAGGAGTATTCATCCCTGATAAAGTTCATTGTGTACAATATTGGGCCTAAATACTCCCCCTTACCTGACTCTCCACAACCAACCTCACCACAGCCTACTCATTTCCAGCCTGCTCCCACCCCACCTTTCCAGCATGCTTCCACATATCCCTTCCAACCCATTATACCCATTCCACCTGTTACCCAAGCCCGAGTCGTACCTAAGGCATCTACCCAAATCCTTTCCCTTCTTATCGCCATCCTTACCCAGCTCCAAACCAACACAGCTAACCAAGATGCAATGGCCACCTGTCTCCATGCCATTCAAGCCACATTAGTTTCAGCCACCCCTACCTCCCCAACCCTTCCAATCCCTGCTCCTACCCCTACTCCTTTACCCACTCCACCTCCATCCCCTTTAGCAATGGTTTCCACAGTTGAAGTGGAGGAACCACTCCCTGCCACCGTTATAACCCCTTCCACCAGAGACTCCTCCACTCAAACTGACCTTGAGGGGGTAGCTCTGCTTTCTATACCTTTTAACCATCCTTCTACCTCACCTGAGCCAGTTGTGGATGTAGAAGAGCTGAGATCACCCATCCCACTTTCCCCTTCTCTCCCATCCTCTTCATCCCCTCCCAACCATTTATTTGCTGACCCTAATGAGAGGGCCATTGTCCCAAAATACCTCCTCCCTACACCCCCATTTTCCACTCTTACAGAGCCATGGGTGAAAATCGCTAAATTTGGAGGGATGTCCATCAAGGGGTGGTTGTGATGAAAACATGGGTAAAGCAGCCCTTAGCAGAGGAGATTGACAGGCTGAAAATGGAGCATAGATTGGAGAAGCTTCATTGGGAAGGACTGTGCAAGCAAGCCCTCACACTTTATGATGTAAAGAGGCAGAAATCTA
Source organism: Chloranthus sessilifolius (assembly GCA_021018995.1). Lineage (NCBI taxonomy): Eukaryota > Viridiplantae > Streptophyta > Magnoliopsida > Chloranthales > Chloranthaceae > Chloranthus > Chloranthus sessilifolius. The sequence goes on along the minus strand of CM037591.1, from coordinate 42,037,998 downwards.
AGATGCTAGTCAAGCTGGCTAACACACTGCAGGCCACTACTAGGAGGGATGCCACCCACAGCAGCTGGGGTGTCCATTAATGAGCCCACCAGTCCCCAGGCCCCAGGCTAAATCCAAGCCTAGAAAGCCAGCTGCCAAAAGAACCAAGGAGGGTGTTGACAGTGCTGAGAGGCTGAAAAGAAGAATGCAAGTTAAAGAAGATTATGACAAGCTAGCTGCACAACAAGGATGGGAGCAAATGTCTTTATCAAGCACTAGCTCTGATTCAGATTCTAATTAGGAGTAGATTGTAGTTAGGATTTGCTTGTAGTTAGGATTTGTTTGTAATTAGTCTGTTTTTGTTTGTAATGTATATATATTTTTTTTCTTATACTACTTCTTTTGATATTTTATAATTACTTATGTGTAATAATATCTTTGTTTTGTCAATACCACTGTGTCCCTTTCTTTCCTTTGTATTTAGCTTTGTTTTCATGTTTCCTTTTCTATTGTCCTTATATGTCCCTACTGTGTCTTGTTGATATACTTCCAAAGCAATAAGGACACTGCTCCTCATAGGTTTGGGGGTATGGTAGGGTGTGCCAATGGATAGTTAATGTTAATGCAGCTATGTTAAATAAAATTTATGAAAATAAAGTGAAGTCCCACCTGATTTTTGAAAAAGAGGAAATTTAAAACTTTTTAAAACTGAATATTGCTATAGCTCTAACACTGTCATGAAACAAATGCCAGGAATTTTCAAAAATTGATGCTTAGTGAACTTGAAAAGAGAGAAAAGCTATGAGGATATTCCCCAAGAATTTGATGGAAGACCATACCCAGTGAGATTTGGGCCTGAATAAAATTTCTTTAACTATTTTGGCAAATTTTCTACTCTAAGGACTGATTAATCTAGTTTTGCTCATTAGAAGTTAGGCAAATCCAAGTTGAAATAGCTTGACAACATTCAGGACATTAAAGACATGATGTAAGGCCATCCCTTGGATAGTTTGAGCTTAAAATCCTTACCCTTTGAACTGCCCTTGATACACACCACTTGAGCCTTAAAAATCAATGTTTTCTTTGACAGAAATAAAAAAATTTGAACCCAAAGCTCAGTGACCTGATGCAGCCTGACCATCACATTAAAAGGCAGTTGTATATAAGAAGGTAAAGGTGAAGGAATTGAAGAAGGAAGAGCTGGTTTGAGAGTTGGTGAAAAGAAAGGAAAACACATTAAAAGGCAGTTGTATATCAGATGTATAGTTGTGGCATTCTAGTCCATAAAAAAATAAAAATAAATTACAAAGGGAAAAGCATACAAAAAGAAAGAAAATAGAAAAGCTAAACAAAAATATAAGAGAGAAGTAATTTCATTAGATATTTTGAAAAAGAAGAGAAGAAGCTGGCCACTTTGGCTCTGAAAATTTAAAAAGAAGATAGAATTATGCTGAAATGAAGGCTGTGAAGTTGCAAATCACCTCCTTACCTTGCTAATTTCTCAAATTTGAATCCTTTTATTCCCTTCTATTCTTCATAAACCTCACCCACAAGCCACATTACAACCCAATAAAAGGACCTTACTGATATGAAATGGATTGAGCTGTCATGTGGAGATGAGGATTTGTTTAATCTATGGTGAAAAGAGTTAGAAAATTTCAGAAATTAGAGCAATGCCTATGCTCATACTTGGAGTCCTATTTGAGAGCTGCAACTGCTCTTAAGTTGTGAGAAATGATGCACCCTTCATGATTATTTTGAGTGACAACCCTGGTGAGACTTGGGTCTGACATTAAATTTGTTGGGGGCATTATCAAAACATAATTCTCAATTTGATGGTAAGCTCTGAATTAATTTTCATACAAAATACCTTGACATGAGCTGACTGATTGTGAAGGAATTACAACAAAATTTTAGTTTTAAATTGCTATTTTTTCTGTTGAGAATCATCTAAAATTGAATGAACAAGGTGGGGAATGAATTTTATTTTGCTTAAATTTTTTTTTTAACATGTTGCATTGATATCAACTGAGTCATTGGAGAAGTTTGTCGGTACCTTCACTGAAAACCCTCAGGAGACTTCACTCATCCACTAGGGATCACCTAGGGGTTTAAAAGGCTTGATGCATATGCTAAATGCATCTGTGCTCCCTACAGAAGTGGCATTTTTTATTTTTTAATATTTATTTTTAATTTCTCCTTTGCTCAGGGACTAGTAAAGCTTAGGTTTGGGGGTGTGTTAAGCAGTGAAAAAAACCATTTTTCACCTCCTAACCTGACCTTTGATGGACCCTTGTGCTAAAAAATAAGGTGTTTTAAGTGTGTTTTATAGATAAATAATAAATTATAGTCTTAGTATAGACATCCATTTAAAAATGCCAAAGAAGGGATATACTGCTCAACATGTGCTTAGACAGCCTGAAGGTCAGCCAATGAAACAATCAATAGTGCCTTAGAAGTTCATGAGAATGTCATGGGCCCAACTGGGTATGCTGGGAACTAAGTGCAGTTGCAAGAAATGAAGATTGAACCCACCAAGAGGCTACTAGGTGTTGGCAGATGAAAGACATCACACCAAAGATGTGTGCCAGCTGTGGAAGCTCAAAGCAGAACATCTTGAGAGGTCACTCTAAGTTGTCGAGAGGTTGGGTTGCTCAAATACCAAGCTGTTGAGAGGTTCTCAGTACCTGTCGAGTAGTTGCGATTGAAGGAAGCAACCTATCGAGAGGTTTTGAAGATGGTTTATAACCTGTCGAGAGGTATTGAGGTGAAAGAGTGAAGAATTCGAGAGGTTCACAGAACCTGTCGAGTTGTATAGTTCATCCTGTCGAGAGGATACCTGTAGATATAGGGGAGATCACGAGGTTCCAGATACCTCGAGAGGTTCCCCTGAACCTATTGAGCATCATAAGGCATCCTGTCGATAACCTACCTAAAGCTGCGTTCATTTGCACGAGGTTGAGCCAACCTGTCGAGAAGCAAACCAACCTGTCGATAGCTCAACTGAAGCTTTACAAAGAGGTCAATAGGATTTTGTATAACTTGTCAAGAGGATTGAAGGATCCTGGACAGAAAATGAGAATTCTTGTCAACCTATCAAGAATTATTACCAACCTGTCGAGAAGTCACAGATACTAGCGAAAGCCACTCTCAACCTGTCGAAATACACATCAAGCAGACTCAGAACTTGTCGACAGGTTTTCTGAACCTCTCGACAATCGAATTTAGAACTTCTCAATTCCTTTCACAACTGCTGCCAACTCCAGTGCTTTGTGCACACATTCCAAGGCATGTCAGCAGCCCTTAGGGGTATTTTTGGTACACAATTGGGCACGAATGGAAACTCTAACTTCAGCACATGTACTTACTAGTTTTGGACCAATTGGGAAAGAGCTTTTAGAAGAGAAATCAACCACACCAGCAGCTGAGAATAACTTAATTATTCTGTTGAGCTCTGATTGGCTAAAATAGATATGAAGGAAGAGTATAAATATAGGAGAAATTGCACTAAAAATTCATCCAGAAATTGAGAGAAGCTGAGCCAATTCGAAATTCCATTTCCCTCTAAAAATTCCCTCTCTCTTCCTTCTTCCCCCATTCTCTCCTTAGCTAATGATGGTTGGCTAAACCTCTTCAGTAGCTAGGGTGAGGTTGAGAGCTATAAATTGAGAGTTTCAGAGGCTTTGTAAGGGATTTTATGTTGCACAAATTGCAGATCTGAGCACAATAGGATTATAAGTTGTATTATTACAGTGTAATTATGGTTTTTAAAGTTGAGTCTGATCTAAAGTTTACTTTTTTGTATTTGATTTTCCTGGATTAGATATCCCTGTGGATGCTTGAGCTTGTAGCCTGGCACCCAAAGCATCTGCAATAGCTTACCTGTTTCAATCAATATCCTTGAATTGGGACAATCTCTAGGATGATCTATGGCCATTCAAGTGGACAGATCATAGCCTTAGGATTACTTCAATTCTTTGCTCGAGATTTGATTCTTATACCTTGCATCTGAGCATATAGTCAGATGAAGGATTGTAGCCAATATGTCCTATGCATTGCCTTTGACCCAATTGATTTTTAGTAAAGACTAAAAATCCCTAGCTGCTGCTCTCCACCTTTTGATTTTAATCTTTTTCTTCATTCCATTGAATCTGAGTCAATCAGTTCTGGATCATTTTGCATTTGATTTTTGTAGTTCTTAGTAAAGTGGCAAATCTTAGAAATCTCTCCTCTTTCCTATTTTGATTTAGTCTAAATTAGGATAGAGTGCCAGATCTGCCATAGATATGGAGATTTACCTCATTTCCAAGCACATTTCCATGTGGACCTACCTTGACTTACCTATTAAAACTTCCTACAATATCCCAGGTTCTTGCAGGACTGCTTGCTTACCTTGACCCCATATCTCTGTACTTTATCCACTTATTTAGCTATTTTAACCCTTTAATAGTTGTAAGGTAAGCAAGTTAATAAGTTTTTGACATCGGTGTCGGGGATTTATGTTTTTAAAGTGGTAGATCTAAGTTTTTCTCATTTTAGTTTTATATTTATAATTGCCTATTTTGTGTTTGATTAATTGGTGCTATAGTTTTTTAAAGTTTAATTTTGTGATTGCAGATCTGGATTTATTGCATTTCCTAACTCTACATTTTTAGATCTGTAGCATTAGTTGTGTATTTTTGAATTTGTTTTGCTGAAATATGTGCTTTATTTTCTGTGTTGTACTTGTGTTTCTGTTGTGTGTATGCTTGATAGGAGATCTCTTAATCCTGAGATTGCTCCTTTAGATCTTGAAGTTGAGAGACTTCTTAGACCTAAGCAACCCATACACACACCTGTGGTTGATTGTGATAGTTCTGCAATGGGTGAGCAACCTAGGATATTGAAAGAATTCAATGCACCAGGGGTGTACAATTTCCCCTTTTGCATTCAATTCCCTGCTATCCAAGGGAACTATGAGATTAAATCTTCCATCATACAGATGTTACCCTCATACCATGGCCTGAGCAAAGAAGATCCATACAAGCACATTGATGAATTTATAGGACTGTGCGCTACTTTCAACATTGCAGGTTTGGGGCAGGAAGCAACTAGGTTAAGACTCTTTCCTTTTTCATTAAAGGATAGAGCCAGAACCTGGTTGTCAATGCTCCCAACCAATAGTATTTAGTCTTGGAATGACCTTCAATGTCAATTTTTGTCCAAGTTTTTTCCCATGTCCAAAACAAGTCAGCTGAGGAAGAGCATAATTTCATTTGCTCAAGCCCCAACTGAAGATTTTCACCAAGCATGGGAGAGATTTAAGGAACTCTTGAAGTAATGTCCCCATCACCAAATTCCTGAATGGAAACTTATTCAAAGTTTCTATTAAGAAATTGATCCCAAGAGCAGGGATCTGATTGATGCCTCATGTGGTGGTATATACCTCCACAAGACAGCTGATGAGGCTTGGGAGTTGTTTGATATCATTAGTGAAAACTCCATGCAAAGGGAGACCTTGTCAAGGGACTTTGAGACCCCTGTTAGATTGGTGAGAGAGACCACTACAAGAGGGAAAATATATGAGGTGAGTGGATACAATGATTTGGAAAGGAAATGGACAACTTGACCCAAAAGTTTGATTAGCTCATGGGAGCAATGCAGTATCCAATGGCCGCCAAAGTGGAGGAGGCATGTGTGATATGCTAGTCCCCCACTCACTCCCTTGAAGAATGTCCCTTTGCTGCCCAATTTCCAGACCTTGTGATGGAACATGTGAGTGCTGCTCAGTCCTTTGGACAACAGCCTATTGTTGGTTATCATTGAAGAAACCACCCCAACTTGAGGTGTAGGTAAAGATACCTTTCAAAACCACCAGCAGTAGCAGCCACAACAGCAATCCATGCCTTATAGAAATGCCCAGCCATACCAGCAGAATTATTTCCTAAGGCCCCAATACCAGCAGCCTATGGCCCAGCCCATGGCCCAACTTGTGCATCAAAGTGCACCAGCCCCTACACCCTCTAGATCCCTCACATTTGAAGAGCAAGTTCTAGCTTCACTGTAGAATTTGAGCTCTTTGTCTCAAATAGTCAACTCTCATAGCCAAAGCATTAAGAAGATAGAGGACCACCTTGGTCAGCTATCTAATACTTTGACTAAGAGAGAGGAGGAAAGACTTCCTAGTCAGCACATGAATAACCCCAGAGGGCAGTGCATGGTGGGTGAGACTTCTTCACATGAAGAAGCCAAATATATCACCACTTTGAGGAGTGGAAGGTTGGTTGATAACCAAGTTGGTGTTGAACCTGATGAGAAAAGTGTAGCCCATGATGATATGCAGTAGGAGCATCATATAAAAAATAAGGGGGGTGTTGATGTGTCCCAACAGAAAATTGAAAACAAAAATAGAGAGAAATCTGATGAGCTTGCTAAGACAGCAAATGGGAGATCAGTTCTCCATTGGCCATTTCCCAATGCACTTCAAGCACTTTCTCCTTTTGATAAGGGGAATGATAAAATGGAGGAGATGATGGAAACATTCAAACAAGTAAAGATCAACTTGCCTTTACTTGATGCTATCAAGCAAGTTCCAGCCTATGCAAAGTTCTTTGAAGAATTGTGTACCCACAAAAGACAATCTAAGATACACTTATCCAAGAAGGTTTTTTGTGCTAAGAGAAGGAACCAAGTGCTGTCCATTACAATCCCAACCAAGATTCAAGACCCAGGAGTTCCCACAATCCCCTGCATCATTGGGGATCATACCATTGAGAAGGCCTTATTAGATCTGGGAGCTAGTGTAAATCTACTTCCATATTCAGTTTATGAGAAGTTAGGCTTGGGAGAATTGAAACCCACACATGTGGTGCTACAGCTAGCTGACAGATCTAAAAGGAAGCTTGTGGGAATGATAGAGGATGTGTTAGTTGGGGATGATAAGTTTTTCTACCCAGTAGATTTTCTGGTTCTTGACATGGAGTCAAGCAAGTGTACCACCTCCATTCCTGTGATATTGGGCAGGCCTTTCTTAGCTACTGCCAATGCTTATATTCAGTGTAGATCAGGAGTAATGGAGGTGTCTTTTGGTAACATGAAAGTGAAATTAAATATTTACAATGCAGCCAGCCAGTCTCACTTGGATAGTGAGGATTGCTTTTTAATTGATGTTTTGGATGAGCTTGTGGAAGTGACTTTGCCCAAGCTGCTATATGGTGATAATTTTTATAATATTTTTGAGAATGTATGGAGTGAGATTGTGGAAGAGCAGGCCCCCACACCCATGGTTCAAGAGGTGAAAGCCTTGATTTCTAAAGTGGGGCTAGCAACCAGGTATCCTCCTTAGAAACCTACTGTGTTGCCTCTACCACCAATATCAAAGGCACCTTTGCTACCTTCTCTCATATGTCCACTAGATGTGGAGTTGAAACAGTTACCTAAGACCTTGAAATATGCTTTTTTGGGGCAAACCAGAAATTGCCAGTGATCATTTCTTCCTCTCTCACTGATGAGCAAGAGGAAGAGCTATTGTGTATTTTAAAGAAGCATAAGAGAGCAATAGGCTGGACTATTGCTGACCTTGGGGGCATCATCCCTGTTGTGTGCATGCATAAAATCTACTTGAAAGAGGGTTCCAAACCCTCTAGAGAAATGCAGAGAAAATTGAACCCCCACATGCAAGAAGTGGTAATGAAAGAATTGGTCAAATTGTTAGATGCTGGAGTCATCTACCCAATTTCAGATTTCGAATGGGTGGCACCTACTCAAGTAGTGCCAAAGAAATCTGGAATTACTATAATTAAAACTGATTCTAGTGAGCATGCTCCAACTAGGGAAACCACAGGTTTCAGGGTGTGTATAGACTATCAGAAGCTCAATTTGAAAATCAGAAAAGACCATTTCCCTTTGCTCTTCATTGACCAAATTTTGGATAAGTTGGCAGGCAAGGCCTTCTATTATTTTCTTGATGGATATTCAGGGTATAACCAAATTCCTGTTTATCTACAAGATCAAGAAAAGACAACTTTCACATGCCCATTTGATACCTTTGCTTATAGAAGGATGCCATTTGGATTGTGCAATGCCCCTGCAACTTTTCAAAGGTGCATGCATGTTATATTTTCTGACATGATTGATTAGTTTTTAGAGATATTCATAGATGATTTCTTTATCTTTGGGCACAGTTTTAGCCAATGTCTACACCATCTCAGTCTTGTGTTATAGAGATGTGAGGAAACCAACTTGATTTTGAATTGCGAAAAGAGCCATTTTAGGGTCAATCAAGGCATTGTCCTTGGCCATGTGGTTTCTTACAGAGGCATTGAGGTAGACAAGGCTAAAATTGATTTGATTGCACATCTTTCCCCACCAAAAACTCTGAAAAAAGTCAGATTTTTCTTGGGGCATGCTGGCTTTTATAGGAGATTCATCAAGGATTTTAGTAAGAACTCAAAACCTCTTTGTCACCTGTTGTGCCAAGAGGTTCCCTTTGAATTTAATGATGAATGCCGTCTTGCTTTTGAGTTTTTGAAAGGCTGTTTAACCTCTGCACCTATCCTTCAAGCACCTAATTTTTCTTTACCATTTGAGCTGATGTGTGATGTATCAGATATTGCTATTGGTGCAGTATTGGGATAAAGGAAGGATAAGGCACCTTGTGTGATTGCTTATGCAAGCAAAACAATGATTGATGCTCAGGTAAATTACACCACAACTGAGAAGGAATTTTTGGCAATTGTCTATGCTTTAAAAAAATTCAGGTCTTATGTGTTGGGATCTAGGATAGTGGTCTTCACTGACCACTCAGCCCTGAAATACCTTTTGTGAAAAAGGATGCTAAGCCAAAATTAATCAGATGGATCCTCCTATTACAGGAGTTTGATCTTGAGATTAAGGACAAGAAAGGGGTTAAAAATGTAGTTGCAGACCACTTATCTAGGACCCTAGCTATTGAGTTTGATAGACTACCTATCAATGATTCTTTCCCTAATGAACAACTATTTACTATCAACACATCTACACCTTGGTTTGCAAACATTGTGAACTACTTGGCAGTAGGCAGGATTCCCCCACATTGGAACAAAATGGACAAGGAGATGTTCTTTTCACAGATCAGACATTACATGTGGGAGGATCCATACCTGTTCAAGCATTGTGCATACCAAGTTGTGAGGAGATGTGTCCCTGATAAGGATTTCCACAGCATACTAACCATGTGTCATGAATAGACTTGTGGAGGCCATTTCAGTGACAACAGGACTGTTATCAAGGTGCTCCAAAGTGGATTTTATTGGCCCACTCTCTTCAAGGATGCATGACAACATTGTAAAGCTTGTGAAAGATGCTAAAAGATGGGAAGTATCTCCAAAAGAAACTCCATGCCTTTACAGCCTATACTTGTGATTGAACTCTTTTACATTTGGGGGATTGACTTCATGGGTCATTTCCCTCCTTCCTATGGATACAATTATATTCTTGTGGCTATGGGCTATGTGTCCAAATGGGTTGAGGCCATAGCCACAAGAACCAATGATGACAAAGTTGTCCTCAACTTCTTGAAGGACACCATTTTCTCCAGGTTTGACACCCCCAGAGCTATCATTAGTGATGGGGGAATTCATTTCTGCAATAGACAATTTGAGAATTTGCTTAGAAAGAACTCTATGACACACAAAGTTGCCACACCATACCACCCACAAACTAGTGGGTAGTTGAAAATTTCTAATAGAGAGATCAAACTCATTTTGGAGAAAACTATGAGAGTAGATAGGAAGGATTGATTCCTGAAGTTACCTGATGCTCTTTGGGCTTATAGAACTACTTATAAGACCCTAATAGGGTTGTCTCCTTTCAGGCTGGTATATGGCAAAGCATGCCATTTACCAGTGGAGCTTGAGCACAAGGCTTATTGGGCTGTTAAAGCATTGAATATTGATCTATCTTTTGCTGGCATGCACAGGAAACTCCAGCTGTCGGAGCTGAAAGAGCTGAGATTGGAGGCCTACTCCAATGCAAGGACCTATAAGAAGAAAACCAAGGCTTTCTATGACAAGCATTTGCTGAGGAAGGAGTTCACAACTGGCAGCAAGGTATGGTTATTCAATTCTAAATTGAAAAATTTTCCAGGTAAGTTGAGATATAGATGGGAGGGACTTTACATGGTAGAGCATGTATCCCCATCTGGAGCTATTGAAATCAAGGATCCAAAAGATGGTAGGATCATGACAGTTAATGGTCAAAGGCTCAAGCTCTTGAAAATATAGTAGAGCCTGTGCTGACCATTCACCTTCAAGAACCTCCCAAGTGTAATTGATTTTCAACAATGTCGACTATGTACCATATCTGTTTGTGTATATCAGTGTATTGCTATTTCTGTTTTCATTACTGTTTGGCATTATATATATGTGGCCAAGGGTGTTTAGTTCCTCATTTAAAATAATAAATCAGATTTCTTACAGTAGAAATGGCACCAAGGCATGAGAAATCCAATGGTAACAGAGTAGGAGTGACAAATCTGTGTGGAGAATGGACTAGGAACTGATGAAAAATCTTTTTGAACTTAAATACAACCTTTCGACAGGTGTGGAGAACATTTCGACAGGTTCTGAAGGTTCCTGATGTGCATTTTGATAAGATTTGAGACCCGTCGAGAGGTTTGAGTCAATTCTCGACAGGTTCTGAAGGTGTAAATGTGATTGTCGACAGGTTCTATGAACCTGTCAAGATGTTGAGCAAGGAGGCCGACACGTTCTGAAGGTTTTTTGGTATATTTTTGACAGGATTAGAGTAATTGTCGTGAGGTTTGAAAATCTCTCGGAGCCTTAACATAAAAGCTTTTTATCTTGTCGAGAGGTTCCATGAACCTCTCAAATTGATTTTTTTCTGAAGCCTTGAACATGTCGAAAGGATTGCATGAACCTCTCGAGACCTTCACCTTACCAACCCTGCTGATTTTAACCGATCGACAGGTTGCACCAACCTATCGACACGTTGTCCCCAATCCTGTTGAAACACATTTTGCATTGTTTTAAACCAATCGACAACCAAATTCATCCATTCGATAGCTTATTCTCAAAGCTCTATTTCTCTTTGCCGATTTCTCATTTTCTTCTTCCTCTTCCACCTCACTGGTTTCTACTCCAAGCACCTTGCCATTTTTCCAAAGACTTCAAATTTCTAAGGGCTACACTTTGAACCTAGTTTGAGCTGGTTTGGTGTCGTACACATCGAGATTTGAGAAACCCTAGGGTTGCTGTGGGTAAGCTTTTCTTTAGCTCCACTCTGTGATTTCTGAGCTTTATACTTCCATTTTTAAGTTGTGTGATAATTTAATTGGGTACAAAGAGACTACTGTGAATTGTTGAAAGTTATTTGTGTGGATTGTTTGCCCAATGGCTGACCAAGAGGATACCCTTGCTAACCTTTTCAATGCCCCTTCCAAATCTGCCACCAAAACCACTAGGAAATCCAATAGGCTCACCCCACAGCCCAAGGAGAACCCTCCTGCTAGGAGGAAGCTCATCATGGAGAAACCTAACAAACCTAAGAAAGCTAAGAAATCCAAGAAGGCCAAAATAAGTGAAGAAATTGTTGAGGAGGCCCCTGAGGTAGAACCTACTCCTGTGCCTAAAATCTCTGAGCCTAAATCTAACCCAGAGGTTAAACCTAAAGTCCCTGTGAACCTACTCCCAATGAGTTTGTGGATGCTTTAGGCCTGATTCCAGAGACAACTTTTGACCTCCCCTATTTTTCTAGAGAAGTGGACTGTAAGGACACATTGGATTATTTGGTGAAGATTGTCTTGAAACCCATGTTGATCCCATTGCATGAAAGATCTTACCCTAGGCTGGTCAAGCTGTGGTATCAAAATATTAGGAAGAAGATGAAGCCAGGGTCAACTGAGCCTACACTTGTAGTGTTGATTGACAATTGGGAGTTGGTGGTAGATTATAGTGACATTGGGTTAGCATTGGGTCCCATCCGGTTTTGATACAGCCTATGGTCTAGCAGCACCTGAGAGTGACTCCTTTAGAGCAATGGCTAGACATTTGACCCAAGGAATTGTGGCGTCTGGAGAGTCATTGATGAGAAGAGATCTAGACTCCAGTCTGCTATTCATTGATTAAATCTTGAGAAAAAATATATATGTCAGTTGACACCAGCAGGAGAGGAGAACCCCCATAGTGGATGCCCTGTATTTTTTCTCTAAGGACCAGTTTATGAATGCCTCTTAGCTGGTATTTGAGGCAATCGTAGATGTGCATGACAAAATCAGAAGAGTACAAGCTTTCCAGGGTTACTGTTAAGACTTGAAAAGTACCACTTTCAGCACTTAACCTAGCCTTTGATGGACCTTTGAGCGCATAAAATAATTTGTTTTTGCTATGTTTTGTGGAAAACAAGAAAATAAGAGCTTAATGTGCAATCCTTCAATTTTATGCCAAGAAGATAGAATTTCATGCCAAGATGTGGTGCTGTGGCAAGAATAGAAAATGCACCATGATGGCACACACCATGGTGACCATATTGCATGCCAAGGTGGGCCCTAGAAGTCCAATAGATGAGAGGAAGGTGGACCCAAAGAGAGGAGGCTGCTGCAGCATGTTATGCATAGCAGCAGAGAGCCATAGAGAGCCCTCACGAGGCCTCACTTGAACTTGTCGTGAGGTTCATTTTACTCATAAGTTACCTCATGCAGCTGTCGTGAGGTTCGCAGGACAGCAGCATTTAAATCAATTGCGCAGTTGTTGTGCAGCTCAGTGATAAATGAGCTTCAGAAGATATCTCACGAAGCAGTCACACAGCTGGAAGCTAAAAATCACTTTGTCGCGTGGTTCAGTTGGAACCTCGCGAGCCTTTAAAGCGCACACTTCTAGAACTTCGCGGGCTTCACGTGAACCTATCTCGCAGATCTCATGCGCATTAATATAAAAAACCAGCTATGCGGGATGTGGTTCTGTGCCTAGCGAGCAACATTAAGCCGCTGCATTTTCAACCTGGCGAGCTCCTAAATGATCTTAGCGAGCAGCACTTCAGCTCAGCGACAACCTATGATACACACTCCTGCTGCGCAAACCTCGGGCCCCCAACTTCCAGCCACCTGTTTCCAATGTTCAGGAGAAATTCTAGGATTTCACATCAATTAGGGCACACACCCTGAGGTCCCAAACTATTTCCCACATATCGAGGCAATCTAAGGGCCATAGATGGGCCACAAAATCAGTTCCACACATGCTTGTTTCTTATTGGCTGCTGCAAATTAGGGTTTAGGGATTACCTATATAATGTATTTTTCTGTTTTGTAAACTTATCCAGGAATAGCCTGAGATCTGAGCTAGGGTTTCCTGTGCTCATTTAGGGTTTAGTTTCCTTTTCCCTTTTCCATTTTCTTCTTGTCTTAGCACAACAGCAATGCTTGGCTAAGTTCTATGTTAGCTAGGTATATTTTATGTAATGCAATTGGTTTTGGTAAAGGAGTGAGCTGTTTTGGGGTCTGCACAGAATACTGCCTTGACGGCAGAGCATTATAAGTTTCTCTTTATTCAATGTAATGCCATTTTTAATGTCCATCAAATCTATTGCTTTTCCTATGTGTCCAGCATAGTATTATTCTTTGACCTTTAGTTCCCACATAGGATTTTATAGATTTGATGCCCTCATGGAAGCTTGAGCTTGTAGCCCTGTAACCATGGTGGCAGTAGTGATATTCATGTTCTATCTCATCATTTGTGAGTAAGGAAGCTTCTAGGATAGTCTATGACCATTTGAGTGGACAGACTATAGCCTTAAGGCATGTCTTAGTCACAGATCTGAGAGGGATTTTCTTTCTCTGCACTTGAGCTTGTAGCCTATTGAGAGATTGTGTAGAGCCAAACTCTACTCTGTTTGCATCACCGTCATCAGTGTGTAGAGCTGAGTTTTTATAGAGATTACAGACTTGTGAGTTGGGTCATTGCAGGCCTTTTGTAGCAATGACCAGCTGAATATAAGTCCTCATTCAGCATGAGATACCTTGTGGTTTCTACCTGATTTTCAAAGTCTGTTTGCTCCTATGGATGCATGTGCTTGTAGCCTTGCAAACATAGTGTCTGCAATGGTATTCATGGCTTGATTTAATTCATTGGTTGGAGGAAATTTATTGGATAGTCTGTGACCATTTAAGTGGACAGATTATAGCCTTAAGATTAGTCCACTCCTTTGGATTAGGTTAGTTTTCTGATTTAATCAATGGGATTTGACAAACTCTATTGGATAGTGTATGACTATTTAAGTGGACTTGTTATAGCCTTAAGAGCAGTCAAAATGGCATGGGTTAAGTTGGATTCTTCTACCTTGTAGATGTGCTTGTAGCCATCTAAAGGATTGCTACAGATTCATACCTAACACTGAGTTGCATAACTGATTTATCCCTAATTGTCTACATCTCCATATTTTTCTCTTTATTTTATCACACACATTATCATCCTTCTTTATCCTTTTCTTTAGCTATAGTTTATTCCTGTTTTTCTTAGTTTTAGTATAGCTTAGTGACACTTAAACAACCTCTCTTTAGAGCTGCCAGATCTGGAGATCACTCTATGCCCTAGTGGTTCAGATCAATACTCTCTGTGGGACAAATTCTTACTTTGTAAAACTTGCTATAACAGGCCCTGTATCTTGCAGGTCTGTGATTTGGTTTTGTGCTGCATTCATTCACCATTTTATTTTATTTTATTTTGCTTCCTTTATTTTATCTTTATCATTTTTATAATAAAAAGAAGCAGCAAAAATTGACCCAATAGGTACCCTACAACAGACTCATCATTGCTCTATTGAGAAGAGGGAAATTTGTATTTAAAAAAGATGAGCCTGTGGAAGAGGTGACTCCAAAGGTGTTTGGGATGAGGGTTTGGTCTGCTAGTAGGACCCTAATTAGAAAAAGTAAGAAGAAATCAATGGAGAGATCTGAAAGAGAAGCACCTCAGGTAGCCACATCAGTTGTTGCACCTGCTATAGCTACAGCCCCTTCAGCCAGCTTATCAGTTGTAGCTGAGACCTCTACAGTTGTTAGATCTGAGCCTCCACCCACCTGTGTTGGTCGTAACTTAGTACCTCCACATGTGATATTTACACCCATACCCATCCCTTCCACTGATGTGCTCTTTGTCAGCTTTGATATGGCCAACATTTCCATCCCATCACCCTCTCTACCAGCCATCTCAGCTCCCCTACCTTCCATTTTAGGTTCCATTCCCCCTAGCAGCTCTGCCACCCTTTCCACTATCACTGCATCCACATCTTTGTCAGCTCCTCTTACCACAAACCCCATCCCTACCTTACCTTCACTCCCCATTATAGCCACCTACCTGAGAAGATCAGCTAGAACCCCTCTAGCCAGCCCATCCATCCCTGATGTTGAACCCTTGAGCCCTACACCATCTACATTAGGTGACCCAGCCATGTCTTCTCCACCATCCATACCCTTTGACATTGACCCCACCTTTTCCATCTCATCTCCACACATCCAGGACCAAGACTAATTACTACTGAGGGGTATTCATTCCTGATAAAGTCCATTGTGGATAATATTGGGCCTGAATACTCCCCCTTACCTGACTCTCCACAACCAACCTCACCACAGCCTACTCATTTTTAGCCTGCTCCCACCCCACCTTTCCAGCATGCTTCCACATCTCCCTTCCAACCCATTATACCCATTCCACCTTTTACACAAGCCCAAGTCCTACTTGAGGCCTCTACCCAAATCCTTTCCCTTCTTACTACCATCCTTACCCAGCTCCAAACCAACACAGCTAACCAAGCTTGCATGGCCACCTGTCTCTATGCCATTCAAGCCACTTTAGTTCCAGCCACCCTACCTCCCCAACCCTTCCAATCCCTACTCCTACCTGTACTCCTTTACCCACTCCACCACCATCTCCTTTAGCAGTGGTTTCCATTGCTAAAGTGGAGGAACAACTCCCTGCCACCATTATAACCCCTTCCACCAGAGACTCCTCCACTCAAACTGACTTTGAGGAGATAGCTCTGCCTTCTATACCTTTTATCCATCCTTCTACCTCACCTGATCTTGTTGTGGAGGTAGAGGAGTTGACATCACCCATCCCACTTTCCCCTTCTCTCCCATCCTCTTCATCCACTCCCCACCATTTATTTGCTGACCCTAATGAGAGGGCCATTGTCCCTAAATACCTCCTCCCTACACTCCCATTTTCCACTCTTTACAGAGCCATGGGTGAAAATCCCTACATCTGGAGGGAAGTCCAACAAGGGGTGGCTGTGATGAAAACATGGGTAAAGCAGCCCTTAGTAGAGGAGATTAACAGGTTGAAAATGGAGCATAGATGGGAGAAGTTTCATTGGGAGGGACTGTGCAAGCAAGCCCTCACACTTTATGATGCAGAGAGGCAGAAATCTGAGATGCTAGCCAAGCTGGCTAACACACTGCAGACCACCCTACTAGGAGGGATGCCACCCTCAGCAGCTGGGGTGTCCATTAATGAGCCCACCAGGCCCCAGGCTAAATCCAAGCCTAGAAAGCCAGTAGGCAAAAGAACCAAGGAGGATGTTGATAGTGCTGAGAGACTGAAAAGAAGAATGCATGTCAAAGAAGATTATGACAAGCTGGCTGCACAACAAGGATGGGAGCCAATGTCTTTATCAAGCACTAGCTCTGATTCAGATTCTGATTAGGAGTAGATTGTAGTTAGGATTTGCTTATAGTCATTAGCTTGTAGTTAGGATTTGTTTGTAATTAGTCTGTTTTTGTTTGTAATGTATATATTTTTGTTTGCTTATACTGCTTCTTTTGATACTATGTAATTACTTATGTGCAATAATATCTTTGTTTTGTTAATACCAGTGTGTTCCTTGCTTTTCTTTGTATTTAGCTTTGTTTTTATGTTTCCTTTGCTATTGTCCTTATATGTCCCTACTGTGTCTTGTTGATATACTTCCAAAGCAGTGAGGACACTGCTCCTCATAGGTTTGAGGGTATGGAAGGGTGTGCCAATAGATAGTTAATGTTAATGCAGCTATGCAAAATAAAATTTGTGAAAATAAAGTGAAGTCCCACCTGATTTTTGAAAAAGAGGAAATTTAAAACTCTTTAAAACTGAATATTGCTATAGCTCTAACACTATCATGAAACAAATGTCAGGAACTTTCAAAAATTGATGCTTAGTAAACTTGAAAAGAGAGAAAAACTGTGAGGATATTCCCCAAAAATTTGATGGAAGACCATACCCAGTGAGATTTGGGCCTGAATAAAATTTCTTTGAGGAGTGTTTTGGCAATTTTTTGCTCTAAGGACTGATTGGATCTAGTTTTGCTCACTAGAAGTTTGGAAAATCCAAGTTGAAATTGCTTGATAGCATTCAGGACATTAAAGACATGATATAAGGCCATCCCTTGGACAATTTGAGCTTAAAATCCTTACCCTTTGAACTGCCCTTGATACACACCACTTGAGCCTTAAAAATCTAAGTTTTTCTTTGGCAGAAATCTGAAAATTTGAACCCAAAGCTCAGTGACCTGATGCAACCTATCCCTCAATCTGAGATTTCAGAAGGTAAAGGTGAAGGAATTGAAGAAGGAAGAGCTGGTTTGAGAGTTGGTTGAAAGAGAAGAAAACATATTAACAGGCAGTTGTGTATTAGATGTATAGTTGTGGCATTCCAGCCCATAAAAAAAATAAAAAATAAAAAAAATACAAAAGGAAAAGCATACAGAAAGAAAGAAAAATAGAAAAAAAAAATAAAAATATGAGAGGGAAGTCATTTTATTAGATATTTTGAAAAAGAAGAGAAGAAGCTGGCCACTTTGGCTCTGAAAATTCAAAAAGAAGATGAAATTATGCTGAAATGAAGGCTGTGAAGTTGCAAATCACCTCCTTACCTTACTGATTTCTCAGATTTGAATCCTTTTGTTCCCTTTTATTCTTCATAAACCTCACCCATAAGCCACATTTTAACCCAATAAAAAGGCCTTACTGATCTGAAATGGATTGAGCTGTCATGTGGAGATGAGGATTTGTTTATTCTACGGTGAAAAGAGATAGAAAATTTTAGAAATTAGAGCAATGCCTATGCTCATGCTTGGAGTCCTATTTGAGGGCTGCAACTGCTCTTGAGCTATGAGAAATTATGCATCCTTCATGATTATTTTGAGTGACAGCCCTGGTGAGACTTGGGTCTGACATTAAATTTGTTGGGGACATTATCAAAACAAAATTCTCAATTTGATGGTAAGCTCTGCATTAATTTTCATACAAAATACATTGACATGAGCTGACTGATTGTGAAGGATTTATAGTAGAATTTCAGTTTTAAACTGCTATTTTTTCTACTGAGAATCCTCTAAAATTGAATGAACAAAGTGTGGAATGAATTTTATTTTGCTTAAATTTTGTTTTTAACATGCTGCATTGATATTAACTGAGTCATTGGAGAAGTTTGTGGGTCATTGAAAACCCTTAGGAGACTTCACTCCTCTACTAGGGATCACCTAGGGGTTTAAAAGGCTTGAAGCATATGCTAAATGCATCTGTGCTCCCTACAGAAGTGGCATTTTTCAGTTTTCAATAGTTGTTTTTAATTTCTCTTTTGCTCAGGGATTAGCAAAGCTTAGGTTTGGGGGTGCGTTAAGCAGTGAAAAATTCCATTTTTCACCTCCTAACTTGACCTTTGATGGACCCTTGTACTGACTAATAAGGTGTTTTAAGTGTGTTTTATAGATAAGAAATAAATTATAGTCTTAGTATAGACATCCATCTAAAAATGCCGAAGAAGAGATATACTGCTCAACTTGTGCTCAGATAGCCCAATGGTCAGCCAATGAAACAATTAACAGTGCCTTAGAAGTTTATGAGAATGTCATGGGCCTAACTGGGTTTGCTTGGGACCAAGTGCAGTTGCAAGAAATAAAGATTGAACCCACCAAGAGGCTACTGGGTGCTACCAGATGAAAGACCTCACACCAAAGATGTGTACCAGGTGTGGAAGCTCAAAGCAAAACATCCCGAGAGGTCACTCCAAGATGTCGAGAGGTTGGGTTTCTCAAATACCAAGCTATCAAGAGGTTCCCAATACCTGTTGAGTAGTTGAGAATGAAGGAAGCAACCAGTCGAGAGGTTCTGAAGATGGCTTATAACTTGTCGAGAGGTATTGAGGTGAAAGAGTGAAGAATTCGAGACGTTCACAGAACCTGTTGAGTTGTATAGTGCATCCTGTCAAGAGGATACCTGTAGATACAGGGGAGATTACAAGGTTCCAGATACCTCTCGAGAGGTTCCCCTTAACCTATTGAGCAGCGCAAGCCATCCTGTCGACAACCTACCTGAAGCTGCGTTCATTTGCGCGAGGTTGAGCCAACCTGTCGGGAAGCAGACCAACCTATTGAAAGCTCAACTGGAGCTTTACAAAGAGATCGACGGGATTTTATATAACTTGTCGAGAGGATTGAAGGAGCCTGGACAGAAGATGAGAATTCTTGTCAACCTGTTGAGAATTGTTACCAACTTGTCGAGAAGTCACAGATCCTAGCGAAAGCCACTCTCAACCTGTCAAAATACACATCAAGTAGACTCAGAACCTGTTGAGAGGTTCTCTGAACATCTCGACACTCAAATTTGGAACTTCTTAGTTCCTTTCATAGCTGCTGCCAACTCCAGTGCTTTATGCACACATTCTAAGGCACGTTAGCATCCCTTAGGGGTATTTTTGGTACACAACTGGGTACGAATGGGAACTCTAACTTTAGCACATGTACTACCCAGTTTCGCACCAATTGGGGAAGAGCTTATAGAAGAGAAATCAGCCACATCAGCAGCTGAGAATAACTAAATTATTCTCTTGAGCTCTGATTAGTTGAAACAGATCTGAAGGAAGAGAATAAATAGAGGAGAAATTGTACTACAATTCATCCAGAAATTGAGAGAACCAGAGCCAATTCGAAATTCCATTTCCCTCCAAAAATTCCCTCTCTTCCTTCTTCCCCATTCTCTCCTTAGCCAATGATGGTTGGCCAAACCTCTTCAGTAGCTAGGGTGAGGTTGAGAGCTGTAAATCAAGAGTTTTAGAGGATTTGTAAGGGATTGTATGTTGTACAGATTACAGATTACAGATCTGAGCATAATAAGAATGTAAGTTGTATTATTACAGTGTAATTATGGTTTTTAAAGTTGCGTCTAATCTAAATTTCACTTTTTCGTATTTGATTTCCCTGGATTAGATATCCCTATGGATGCTTGAGCTTGCAGCTTGACACCCACAATATCTGCAATAGCTTACCTGCTCCAATCAAGATCCTTGAATTGGGACAATCTCTATGATGATCTGTGACCATTCAAGTGGATAGATCATAGCCCTAGGATTGCTTCAATTCTTTGGTTGAGATTTGGTTCTTATACCTTGCATCTGAACTTGTAGCCAGATGAAGGATTGTAGTAAATTTGTCCTATGCATTGCCTTTGACCCAATTGATTTTCAGTAAAGACCAAAAATCCGTAGCTGCTGCTCTCCACCTTTTGATTTTAATCTTTTTCTTCATTCCATTGAATCTGAGTTCAATCAGTTCTGGATCATTTTGCATTTGATTTTTGTAGTTCTTAGTGAAGTGACAAATCTTAGAAACCTCTCCTCTTTCCTGTTTTGATTTAGTCTAAATTAGGATAGAGTGTCAGATCTTTCATAGATCTGGAGATTTACCTCATTTCCAAGAACATTTCCCTATGGACCTACCCTGACTTACTTATTAAACTTACTGAAACTGCCTTGGTTCTTATAGGACTGCTTGCTTACCTTGACCCCATATCTCTGTACTTTATCCTCTTATTTAGCTGTTTTAACCCTTTAATAGTTGTAAGTAAGCAAGTCAACAAGCTGCTTCTTCAAGATCAGCCTAGTATAGAGATATGCCGTTCCCCTGAGTGCACCCTGATCCTTACCCCAGTGTTCCTGCTCTTCCTGCTGGGTAAGATGATCCTCACTAACATTAGTAGCAGGTCCGTTCAGGTGTCTCTTCTCTATCTGATGGAGAATTAGAGGGACGTGTATTGGGTCGATTGGGGTGGCACTGGGTATGCTGTTTTGATGGACACCCTGGCCCAAGCTTTTGTTGGGAGCATCTCCTCCCTTTGCGGCTTCTGGCCGTTGATCAAGGTGACTTAGTCTTTGGTTTTGTACTTCTTTTTTTCCTTTCTAGATGTACATGCCTGTTAATTTTGACCTTTTATCTTTTATCTTTTCAGGTATGGGGTTATCTACATTTTCAGCCTGATTGCCCCTTCCTCCCAGGGGATGATACCATCCCGCTGATGAGCTGTTGATACGCTGATCGCCGTAGGGATGCAGGGATGAGTCACCTAGAGCCGGGCTTAAGATCCCAGTTTGATGCTCCCTGAGCAAGTTTGTTATCCTTATTTTTCTTTTCCTTTCATCATACTGATTGAATATTTGGCTAAGGAAGCTTCTCTTTCTTTGATAAGGTCGTGCTCGACCCCTATGCAGGCTTCCCCTTCCTGGACCAACCTATCATTGATTAGTCGCAGGTATTCATAGATCGTCGGGTTATCTTTTTCTGTGGCTCCTTGGCACGGGTCTACTATCTGGGGGAGAGGGTGACCCATTAATATCGTGCTTATTGTACCGTGCCTGCGGATCCTCTTGGCAATGTGCTGACACCGGGGGGTACACTAGAGGAGCTCACAGAGAAGCTGCACCATGTGGGGGTTCAAATCGAGGGCCTGCTCTGGCCAAACATGTATTACCAGATGTGGTATGAGGCTCTCTGCATCCTCCCACGATTCATACCTAGCGTCAACTTCATGGCTTTTGGAGGTCCTCTCTGTCAGGTAACTTTGGTCTCTCTTTTGTACTGTCATCTCATTTTTATTTATCATGATCATTTCCTGACAATTGATTTTTCCTTTTCAGTTCGAAGCGGCAGAGGCCTCGGGCTTGGATTTGGGTGCGGGTCCATCTGGGACCTCAAGTGCGGGACCTTCCGAGATCTTTGGTGCAAAACCCTCATGGACCTCTAGTACAAGACCCTCTGGGGTATCTAGTCATGGGACCCTTGACGATGGGTTTGTTGGTCAGCTGTGCCAGGAGGTGGTGGAGCATGCTCGTCTATCCACTGAGGTGGCTAGAGTACCCCCTCCCGAGCCGATCCCTGGGGTGGGTTTTTTTCTTTTCTCTTTTTTCACAATTACACTGTCTTTTTTGGTTTGTGTTGCTTATGCCTTTTCTTCTCTGCAAGACCTCACATCGATTACTCAGGTTGCAAAGTACTATCACCACCTCGTCGATCTCCAAAGGGCTAAGATTGTAAGTATATTAATTGAGATTTCCTCTATATTTTCAAACCATGTTCCCCTATCTGACTCTTTTGTGGAACTTTTCAGGTGGCTCAAGAGAGGGAGTCACGTTCCGTGCGGAGTAGGTTGTCCCAGCTATGGTCTGGCTTTGGACATGCTGGAGATTTTATGTATTAGAGGACGCAGTGACGACAAAGGTGGGATGCTTGAGGGCCTGGGTCCCTTGATAGGTTGTTATGTCTTTTTTCTTCTTGAACTTTTGAACTGAAGGACAAGAGTTTGGATGATTCTTTGTTAGGCATGAGGCTTCATCGCGGTCTTGCCAAGGTGGTGCCAAAGCCAGGTTATGCCAAGGTCGTTCATACAATGTTGGGCTTGAAAAAGAATGAATATGAGAAAAGCCTAGCTGGCAGGCCCACCAGGTGTTCAATGAAATTCCTGAGAGAACTTTTCGGTGATGAGAGCCTATGCAAATTATCGACCAGAAATGTTTATAATTTGAATGCCTTTGAACTGGGCCTTTTATCCGAGATCTTCTTTTATACAGGGGGAGAGAGCTTCTCTCTTGCACTTTGTGACATGCTCGTGGAACTTGAGAAGGGTTGTTCCATTGTTCATTTTGTGTTGGCTTGATGCATTTCACAAAGTGTCCTCGAGCATGTCACAAAGTGTGACATGCACTTTGTGACATGCTCGAGGACTTGATGCAAAAGCTTTAAGAAAAGTGTAGGGCTTCTGCTGGGTCTGACCCTCTTTTAGATTTGGCTTGGTGAGCATCTCGCCATTTTAGGACCCGTACCTCTTTTATGTGGTACAAGGAGAGGTTGCTCGATGTTTTTTGGGCTGATGCCCCAGGTTCCCTCAAAAGAATACGTGCGAGATGCGCTTATGGCTGGTCAAGGCTGAGCTTGTGTGGAGGCTTCCATGGCTTGATGGGACCTTTCTGATAGTGTGATCCAGGGATTATGAGGGCAGCACCCTTTTGGGACTGACTAACAGTACTCATTACTTCCCCTCGCGAGTGTTGCACCAAGTTTGCTATATCTAGCATGTGCCTTGTGTGGCGAGACCTCCCTTGTGCAGTTTGATTTTTACTCGTGGGTCTTCAGGGGATTTGGAGAAGATTGCAGTGCTCTGGGAAACGGGTTAGTCAACAATATGTGTGACTTGGAGCAGGGAAACGTTCTTTTGTCTTCTCCGGAGTATGAGGCCTGGTTATCTTCTGTGACATCCTCCACTTGACGACTTGACCAGGCAGAGAGCAGCAACTCGGATGGTTCTTTGCTGAAAAGGAAATAAAGCTTCAAACTCAGATAGAGCTCCTTATATATGAGAAGTGGGTATTACAGAGCACCTAGATAAAGTGTAGGCAAGAGCCGATGCTTTAGATTGTGAGGCCCTTCGTCTGGAAGGAGTATTGAATGAGGTTCTCGGCTCTACTAATGCTTCCAGGAAGCATTATAAGGGCTTTCATGATCGGTGGATGAGTGATCAGAATGCTCGCAGGGACACATAGCTTGAGAAGATCCGTGACTTGGAGCGCGAGTTGGAGTTGCTTGAGAAGATCCGCGACTTGGAGCACGAGTTGGGCCAATGACTTGGTCCTGCACATACTTTTAGCATAGATCAAATACTATAGGGAAGTGGTATAAAACCCCCTGACAGATTCTTTTTGGGTTTATACAAGTATCTTTTTATTGTTTTTATTTCTTTTTTCTTTTTGAAAAATGTAAAGGTTGACAGCACAGCGCCACACATATTATCTTTTTGAGATGTGGCGCAATCAAAAGTACATAAATTAAATGATGAAAGGGAACTCTTTTTTGGTATATACACTTTTCTTTTCCATTTCTTTTCCATATTTTTTTTGACACCTTAAAAGTGAGAGGAAGTAACGGGTCCCATTTTTAGAATAGTCGAACCCTTTTCATGGGTTTGGGTGAGGTAGAGAATTTTACTAAGGTTGAAACGTCCATCCCATTGGATTGAATTAACCTTTTATCCTTACCTTGGGTCATGCGTTTGACGGCGCAGATTGAGGATCTACTTGATCAGGACCTAATTTTAACTAACATAAGCAGCCTAAATGAACAATAGATGTCCTGAAAAATGTAACCAAAGGAGTGACTAATATTTCTTTTCTTTTATCTTTCTTTTATTTTAAAACCTTTTTGCTCACAGCGCCCAAGATGGGTTTTCATTATGCCTATTATCGCCCTCTTTTTTACCCATAGTGCCCTTTCAAGTTTTCACTACGTCCATGGGTATTTTACTTTTTTACCCTCGGTGCCTTTTCTGGTTTTCACCTGGTTCCCATAAGCTCGCTTTTTTACCCATGGCACTCTTGCAGGTTTTCACCATGTCCATTTTGCTTTGAGCTCATAAAATTCTTTTTCTTTCTTTCTTTTCTTTTCTTTTTTCAAAGACCAAAGGATAGGATGTCGATTGCGTCATAGCCACTGGGATGAAGCTCTTGTTGTCTCTCAACTTGGCTTGTGCTGACTCAATGGATACCATGACTGCTTGTAGACCTTAAAGAGGGATTTCTTCAAGGGTGAATCGTGTCCATGGGCTAAAAGGGATATGTTAGGAATTTTAAAGTTAAAAAGGGTCCTCTTGATTGGGCTCTTGCTGTTGTGATACACTTCCTCCTTAGGGGTTTTGGCTATACATGCCCCATTATTTTTCTATCTATTTTCCTTTTCTTTTTGCTTTCTTTCCAAACATCCTCTTTTTGAGATTTTGCTTTTCTGATTTTTTTTTTCCTGGATTTTGATGATAACCCTTTTGCTTCTTGTTTTGGAAGTTATTTTCTTCTTTTTGTTGTTGTTTTTTTTTGGTATGTACACACACATTTTCCCTTTTTTTTAGGGGCTTATGAAAAAAAAGGCTATTGTCTCAAATTGGATAGCAAAGGGTATGAATAATCAGGGATGCTTTTTATTATCAATATTTATCCTGCCACGGGAGACTAGGAGTAGAATCGTTGCACGCATCCAGTGTTGATTGGCTTAGGAAAGTGATCTCCATCTATGGTGGCAAGATGGAGCACGTACACAGGGAGTACCTTTGATGACATATGGCCCTTCCAAGTTGGGCTTGAACTTTCCTCGAGGATCCAGGTGAAGAGAAGGGAAGATGCTCTTGAGTACCGTGTAACCCACTTTCAATGCTCGAACGTGTACATGTTTGTTGTAAGTGCGTGCGATTCTCCCTTGATATACCTGGGTGTGACACAACGCTTGGAGTCTCTTCCCATCAACCAAGTTTAGTTGTTCGAAATGGGCTCTCTCTCTCGGTCTCTGACAGATTGGATGAGGGAGGGTGGTTCGACCTCAACTGGTAGCACAACCTCGGTTGCATATTGTAACACCCCAGGAATTTCGAGGTTTAATCACTACAATAGGTTTTGCACATGGCCAGTAGCCATGTGCGATTGATCCCTTGGATTGAAATCTATCATGGTACGTGGATAAATGTATATCATGATCATGGTACGTGGATACATGTATATCATGATAATTGAGTACAATTAATAAGTCGTGCAGGTACTGACACAGACCCTTGATAGCAACCCTAATAAGAGCTGAACTAGGTAACATAAAGCCCAAGAACCTAGACCCATTAGTTAAATCAGGCCCAAGGATTAAGACCCATTAGTTGAGGCCTTGAGAAAAAATAGTACACCAGGCCGTGTGTGCTGATTACTCACTAGGTCCGACACCCCAAATTATGAAACCCATCTCCCACGCATAAGTTGCATCGGACTCGAAATTGAGGTTTAGAATTGAGAGTCTCCCTTTCCTCTTGTCTTCCATCTTGGAGAGCTTGAACCGTCTAAATTCACGCGACCTTGTTCAAAGAAACCTCTACCCAAATCTTTCAATGAAGAAGAATCTCCATTATATTGATCATCGCAACATCTTTGGGCTGAAAATTCTACGATCGAGTAATCGAACGTCCATGACCACGTAAACAATGAGACATCTCCTCACAAAAGATCAGAAACATCGCATGCGAAGAATCTGCAAAGGTAAACATCTAAACTCTGTCTTGTAAATCTCAATTTAATAAGTTTTAGAATGACCTAATCAATTCTAGAAATTCCATGCAAAGGAAATTTCGAAGATCGGGCGTGTGCAAAGCATTTTAGACAAATTCTTCGATCACGATTCTTTCGGACATGCATGCATATGAAATTATGATAGGAAGTCACCATTTAACTCCCAAATGTGAAGATTAGATTGAATCCCATGTTTAAGATAGTTGGGTTTGAGATGATTAGAACTTTCAGATTCAGAGGAGAGAAACAAAGGATGGCGAGTCTTGTCAGGCTCGCCGCAGCGACCATGGACCTCGCTGCGGCGAGGGGACCTCTGAAGAGCTCACCATAGCGAGTGCTACACGTTTTTGAAGGCCAAAATGGCTCTGTGAAATCTTGCCACGGTGAGACACTGTGCTTGATATATCACCTTTACACCTCGCCGCAGCGACACTGTAGCTCATTGTAGCGAGGTATCCTATTTTGTGAGCTTGGGTTTTTAGGCATTTAATGCCAAATGAGACCTTGTTTCATGCCCAGTATGCTTCGTTAACCTGTAGGTTATGTACGAGGTATGATCTAGGTTGAATACAAGGAGCATTTGAGGGGGGGAATTGTTGACTACTTCTGGTGTGCTTTGATTATTGGTTGGTGGTGAAAGTTATTTAAAAATCAAAGACAGAGTAAAACAGGGGGTGAATCCAGCACAACTCAGAAGTCCTAGACCTGCAAGATACAGGGTCCTTTGTAACAAGTTTTGATAAGTAAGAGTTTGTCCCACAGGGAAAGGTGATCTAAAGCTCCAAGGGAGCCATCTCTAGTAGTCCCTTCAGATCTGTCTACAGATCTGGCAGTCCTAGAAGGAGGGGAGTTTAAGGTCACTTATTCTAAGTATTCTAATAACTAAACTATAGAAAGTGTTGAGAGGATGGATGGAGTGTGGAAAATGAGTATAAAAAGGGTGAGAAGTATGTTATTGAGCCAAGGTCAGAGAAGTTTTGTAACTCAGATTTAGATCTGATGTTATAGAAATCCTGTCCAGAGGCTACATTATCACCTCTGAGCAGAAAGGATCCAACCCATCACTCTGCCATGATTCCACCCTTGAGGCTATAACCTGTCCACTTGAATGGTCACAAATTATCCCATAGGGGAGCCACTATCCAGGGATGGGTCAGAACATAACAAGTAAATCATTGCAGGCACTATTTCATCCAGGCTACCAGCTCAAGAATCCATAGGAAACCACAACCTCTAAAGTTCTATATGTGGGGCTAAGGCTGTAAGACCATGATAGCCCAGACACATAGAACCAGTAAGAGATTGAGTACAACCTTTGATGTAGCTGTCCATTGCTTGAGCGAGGCTACAATGGTCCAGTCACCAGCCTACAATCTCTATAACTAGATCAGATCCAACATCTAATGGCGGATCTATACAACTATGGGGGAGTCTGCCTCTGTACAATCTCTCACCAGGCTTCTACAAGCTCAAGTGTAAAGAAGAAGGATCTATCTTGGATCGGTGGATAAGAATCACCCTAAGGCTATAATCTATCCACTTAAATGGTCACAGACTATCCCAGAGGTTATCCTCCTCACGGAGTCCAAAACAAAACAAGATTATCGCTGTTACCACCATGCTCACAAGGCTACCAGCTCAAGCTCCCATGGGGATTTCAGATCTAGTGGGTCCTGTGGTGAGGCTAAGGCTGTAGGGCCATGATAGCCCAGACACATAGGTCACTTGGATCTGAGTGGCCCTTAGAATCATTCCTCCATTGCTTTGAAATACAGCCAAAGCAATGGCGGATCACAAGGCAGCAGCCTTGCACAGAGCATCTCACACACAAATAATAATCCCACAAAGTACAGATCCTATTGCAAAACTTCCATTGATCTAATTCAAAAACACATACAAAGGCACAGCCAGCAAGTGCTGGACATGGAGAGAAAGAAAGAAAAAGAAAACTACTTACTGCTAAAAAGAAAGAGAAAAGAAAAATGATTTGAGATGGGTTCCCAGATGCCTAAACCTAAGCTCAGGTATGGGTTTATATAGCAGTGGGGTGGCGGTACATTAGGGTTAGAAAACCCTAATTTTAACGATGCCGCATGGCCTGATAATGATCCTTGGATGCCTCGAGGTGCGTGCACAGATATTTAAGTGTGGGAGTGCGTGCCCTAATCGCTGGAAATACCCAAAAGGCCCTCTACTAAAGAGATGGAAGTTTAGGGTCAGAGCTTCACTAGGTAGCTATAGTTTCCCAGACTTGTCGCGTGGTAGCTCTTTGCTCTTCGCTAGGATGATTTGACACTGAAGCTTCAGCCGTCGCGAGGTTACCTTGATGTGCTCTTCAAGCAGTCGCGCGGTAGAGAGTTGAGCTCTCGCTGGGTTGGGTTTCACGAGGTTGAATAGAAAACACAGTCTCAAGTGTCGCGGGGTTGAAATTCAAGCAGTTGCACGGTCGATCGGTCTTCGCTGGGCAGCAGCGCGAGAACTTCGCGAGCACTTCTCTTTACTTGGACTTCGCGAGTTACCTTGCGAGGCTCTTTTAAGTTCTGAACTGCGTGAGGTTCTATGTCTTACTTGATCTTCGTGAGATTGGATTTGCCTTCGCCAGGATGTTTTCTTTCTTGAATGGCGTGAGAACTGCGCGAGGTGTTCTTCTTCTAATAATTGCATCCCGCCGTGACTGCGCGAGGAATCTTCTGAAGCTCTCTCTCCTCAACCATTCTGAGCGAACTGCGCGAGATTGAGAGAGGTCTGCTTTAAACTGTGCGACACTGTGCGATGTGTTCTACTCTTGAGCTTCGCGAGAGCTGCGCGAGTTTGAGTTTCTGAAGCTCTTCAATCATTCATCTGCGCGAGAGGTTGCTGTAAAGCCTTGGGAAGCTCAATTGAACTGCACGAGGCATATTTCTCCTGAATCCTCTAAAGCTTGGGTCAGCTGCGCGAGGCTCATTTCAGGTCTGGATTCAGAGTTCATTCTTCTGAGGGATATATGGTGCCAAAGCAGGCTCCTTAACAGGATTCTTGGCCTTATTTCACTGCTGATTATTACCTGCACAAAACACTTAACAAGAACTTATTAGGTGGCTAAGGGTCTAATCAAAGGTTAAGTTAAGGGGTGAAAAGTGGTACTTTTTAGGTCTTAACAGGAATTCACTTTAATTCATGCCATTTTGCTCGCAAGTTTCAACTTTAAGGTTGGAAAATTTCATTGCAAGATTATAAATTTGACTTGATTCGAGGATCCTATGTTAATTTTGACTGCATTTGAACAGTATTTTTCAA
This sequence comes from Chloranthus sessilifolius, assembly GCA_021018995.1. Taxonomy (NCBI): domain Eukaryota; kingdom Viridiplantae; phylum Streptophyta; class Magnoliopsida; order Chloranthales; family Chloranthaceae; genus Chloranthus; species Chloranthus sessilifolius. The sequence goes on along the minus strand of CM037591.1, from coordinate 42,008,386 downwards.
AATGTTATATATATATATGTAGACTCTTTGAATATTTAAGATTTGTTTTCTGCATATGATTATGGCATTTCACATCTTGACATCTCGATGCATTTGACCCGTTAAGTTAAAATTTCTCGAATTCCTATTTGTTTATGTGATGTGACCTCCCAAATTCTGACTTGTGTGTATGTGATATGATTCTAAGACCATGTGCAATGAGGAGTGGAGCCACCATGAGAGGGGTGGAGTCCCTAGGGTTATGACCCTATGTCCGCTATAGACTGCTTAGTTCCCTCTACGGGATGCCTTGCCATGAGACTTGTCTTGATTCCATGATTAGTTGTGAGGTGAGTGGAGTCTCCAAGGGATAGGTGGAGTCCCCGGGGTTACAACCTTGTGTCCGCTACTGACTGCTCTGTTCCCGTTACAGGATAGTTACACTAATACTTTGAGATCCGGTTATATGATGTCATTTGATATGTTTCAATTAGATGCACCATGTGTTCCGTCTTGTATGCATTTCTTCCCCTGATATGCTATGAATTCTGTTCCAATTCTTGCTCCGTTATATATTGTTCTATACATTATCTGCATTATGATATGACATGTCTTGAGATCATGATTTAAAGTAATTGTTTTATTTCCTATGCATTTCAATACCATATGAATTTGAACTGCTTGTTTTACTTATGCATCAATACCATGAAATAGAATGATAAGATATAGTTTCGCACTATTTTATTCCTACTGAGTTTGGACTATAGATCATCCCTCGACTATAAGTCGCAGATGTCAGGGTAGATCTAGAAGGGGATCTTGAACAAGAAGAGGATCCATATTATAATCCGGATGAGGAGGAAGAGCTGCCACCTGATGAGTTCCCTTACAATAGTGCGTTGGATTCTCGCTGCGTGCGGTGTCTTTTGTACTTTTGATACGTGGTATAGTATTTTGATCAATTTCTTGTATAGTTGACATAGTTGTCTACTATTTAGGTGAAGGTCGGTCTTAATCGGTGGATTTTATAGTTTTGTGGTATCGATTAATGGAAATCTATTTTTATTTATTTATGATGCCATTTTCTTTACTATATAGCTCTACTTCTGCATTTACATACTTTGATCCTGCACATTAGTAAGCTTACCAAATGCCTGATGGCTCGACCTTTCCAATTAGTTGTTAGGGGAAGATCGAGCTGTGACAAAGGTATCAAAGTATCTCGATAGCAAATTTACTCTGTATTTCAGATCGTGTGTATGATCCAACGACACGGGTTTTGGGGTAAGAAAATCCGGGCTGTCATAGTTGGTATCAAAGCCCAGGCTGTACGTCTCATGGGAGGCTGAGCTATGGCTTAGGGTCAAGGTAATGGCATAGATTTCCGTCCTACCATAGGTTAGACTTTCATGATTGCCTGGATTAAGCTTTTGCTCGATCATGAAAGGTCAACATGCCACCAAGAAGAGGAAGGCCAAGGACCGTGAAATCTAGAGATACCATGAATGGTGGAGGATTGGCCTCAGGATCAAACACGATCCCTATAGGCAACGAGAATCATGCATTTGGAGCGGGGAACAACATTGGAAATGTTCCCAGAGGTGAGAATAACCAGCAGCTCCTAGAGACCATGGTGAACACCATGGCGATGCTAGCTGAGAGAAGACAACCATTTGGTTTCCAAGATTTTCAGAGGTTGAGGCCTCCGAGCTTTTATGGGCAGACCGATCCGCTCGAAGTGGAGCAATGGTTGAATCAGATTGAGAAGGTGCTTCAGAGAGTCCGTTGTACTAAGGAGGAGAAGGTGAGTTGGGCCTCATTCCAACTCTAGGGTGAAGCAGACCCTTGGTGGAAATCCGTTGAAAGGACCCGAGTGCCAGGGACACCTTGGACATGGGCCGAATTCATGAAAGTATTCAATGAGAAATATTTTACCACACCTGAATAATGTCAAATGGAGATAAAGTTTGCAACCTTGGAACAAGGACAAATGACGGTTCATGAATACGAGTTAGAGTTAACGAGACTCTCGAGATTCACACCATTACTTGTGGCCACTGAACTGATGAAGGCCCAAAAATTTAACACAGCTTGAAGTCGATAATTAAGGAGAGAATTTCTTTGTTTGAGGCAACTGGCATATGCCTAGGTTATAAGACTGGCCCTTATAGCTGAAAAGGATGTTGATAATATGTTGACGAGACGAGATGAAAAAAACATAAATAGAAAGAGTCAGACTCAGGCTGTTAGCTCAGAGCAGACCAACAAGAGGCTAAGATACTTGATGCCACCACCATCTAAGCCTACTCCAACGACATTTCCAAGGCCACTATACTCTGTAGCCTTGCCCTCAAGACCCCCAAGGCCTTTTCATACATCGAACCCTACAACAACGGGTGGGTCGAGGGTGCAACAAACCTCTCATATTGCTTCCTCCACGCCGATTGAAGCATCGCAAAGTGCAGAAAGTCTCATAGAATAGAAGAGTGCCGAAGGACTACGAGAGCATGCTGTAAATGTGGGAAGATGGGGCACCAGATTAAAGAATGCCCTAAGATGAAAACAGCTACAACAACAACACATAATTTGAGATCCTCACGACCTTGTGAAATAGTGGGCTCTCGTGAGTCTGTCGCGACGATGCACTCGTATCGGTAAAAATATAGAGTTGCCACCTGGAGCTTTTGGTGTCCCGAGAAACCTGAATCAATATTGAAAGAACCGAAGTACAAAAATATGACTCTAATTTTGGTCTACGGCAAAGCCTCTTGGGTAGGGGCTTCAGTTATCGATCGGGAAGGTATAAGCACCTGATCAACCTGTTTATAAGTGGTCTCTAGTTATGGCTAAGTAAAAAGAAAAAAAAATACTTCCTCTTGCCCGTAGGCACTCAGATCCTATTTGAACCCCTCGTAATCACCAAAATTTCGGCTATGTAACGGCTCAAATTCTAGGATAAAGGGAAAGCTAAGAAGGTAGATGAGTAGAGGGGAGAGCCGGAGCTCTCGGGCCCTTATAACACAACTGTGGATCTTCGCACTAGAGTGTCAATTCCGATAGCTTCCAATAGCACTTGGTTGAGAAATGAGCTTAGATTTCTTAGGCTTGGGAGCTAGGAGCTAGGGGAGATAGGCTAAGGACTTGATCTAGCTAAACCTAGAGGAATGGTGATGAAAGATGGAGTTTAAATGAGGAATATAAGTGTCAGAAATTATATGGAGGATGGATGTTTTGAAATAGAGAGGGAGCTCACTACTTTTTCTCTCTTTGGGAAAATTTTCAAGCCCTTAATCCAAAGGGGGGGCTCTCTATTTATAGAGAAAGGGAGGATTAGTGAGGGATTAAAAGGTCTAATTGGGTTAACAATTAGGTAATAGGGATCTAATGTTTTCTATGGCTTAGATAGGTGGGAGTTGGGTTTCAATGGTAGATGATGAGGTGGGATCCTAAGTGGAAAAAGGGTTAAAAAGAATGCTAGTAGGGGCATAACAGTCCTACCGAAATCAACCCTAATGGATGGGGTGGCCAACAAGTCAAACTCCAAATTCGATTTTTGACCAAAATCTAAAAAAACATTGTTCCTAAGCGTATATATATTACATATGCTAGGTATAGGAACAATAATCTCAAGGAACTTGGAGGTTCAGAGCCCATTGTGGGGCCCCACAAAAGTCAAATTTTTTCCTAGCATATGTAATACATACGCTAGGCCAAAACTAGCCTAGTGTATGTAATACATACGCTAGGCAAATTCCTGCAATTAAGCCCAAATTTCAAACTACCATAACTCTTACTCTTGCCATAAAAATCAGATTGAGGTGATTCTTACCTTGTTGAAAAGTTGGGAATCTCCTCTCTCTAATAGGGTAAGTCTTAGCTCTGGTAGAGGCCTATGCACACCTTGGCACTCCTCTTCTTATCCACAGCCTGATAGGGCTTAAAAAGGGTCCCGGAGGGGTTTTCTAGGTTAGGGTTGACTCCTAAGGGTCGATGATAGGCTTCTAAGGGTTTGGGTTTAATTCTAAGTATTTGGGAAGTGCTCTCGAAAGCTTAGGAGGTACGCCTTTCAAGATGTGTAAGTTAATTGGGCCTTGGGCCAAATTTGGGTGTCTACAGATGCCCCTCTTTGATATTTGATCACTAATGAACGCATACCAAAGATAGAGATGTCTGAAGAGGCCCAAGGCACGGTACCTGGTCTGCCGTATTAAAAAACTAACCTCAAACATCATATGGTAATATGGTGATTAAACGAAAGCCCTGTATGTCAAGAAAAATGTTCGTTCCTCAAGGCTATTGGTCCCCAAGTGCTTAGCGACATTACTGGGCATGACCGAGGTGGTGCGAGCTACGAAAACCCAATATGTTGGAAAAAATGTCCTCTCCTTGGCATGATTAGTGAGGCGTGATGTTTGAGTTTCACTTTAAACAAGATAGCTCTGTCAGCGGGGGGGGGGGTCGACCTATACTTCAAGACAGGCGTAAAGCAAAGACGCGAAGATCCACTGTGTGTGTCCAATCCCATGAGGTGTTGACTGCCCCATTTGATTAGTCACGGGAGCCCCTATGTGTGGTACGGTTCAAGATCTTTGAGCGAACTCGTCGATCTCGAAGATAATTTAGCACAACTACCAGAGCGGAGTGAATATTGATGTCGCAACACCTTTTGGGAGTGTGTGCCCTTTTTTCCTTGAGCCACATATTTTTATTATTTTTCTATTTATGAATATATATATATATATATATATTTGTTTTTCATGTTTGTTCGAGATTATTTTTAGTGTGCTCACTGATCTCTAAACATTTTTATTTTAGCACCTTTTCCTGAGCGGATCAAATGAAGGTTGATACGCTTTTTGGGAACATGTGCAACTCCATGATCTGGCCATTCAAACCTACCTGCCGGGCCATCCCCCCCAAAAAATGAAGCAAAGTCCAATGGGGAATACATACGCTAGGCCAAATCCGAAAATTTTATGCCTAGTGTATGTATTACATACGCTAGGCCAAAAATGGGTTTCAAACGGCCGGGGACAACCAGTGACCTGAAAACACTTATTTTTCTAAAAATTTCTTTTCTCCCTCTCTCCAAATCGAAATGGGGGTCCTACCTTGTTCTTCCTCGATCCAAATCAAAACCTCGACATTGTGCCAGTGTCGTTATTATCGATTGAACGCATACTCCAACCGAACCTAAGGCATAAATTTTTATCAAGCTAACCATTCTAAAAACCCTTTTCTTTTGAAATTTATTTGATCTTATGCCAATGTGGTTAGGGTTCTTGCATTTAGATGATAAAAGGGGTGTTTTTTCTGGCAAATGTGATCCCTATTGTGATTCTATGTGTATTTGAAGGGATTTTGGTGAGAACTTGAATGAATCATGCCCCCTTTTTCTGGGTTTTCTTGACTTTCTTTTTCTTTATTTTATCAATGTATTTAGGACTAAGATAAAAAGGATTTTTTTTTTTGAGGAAATCAATGACTTTGATTGAATCAGTGATGTGTACGCACTTTTGGAATGGATTTTGGCAAAATTTTGATTAATGGTGATCTTTTTGAAAACGTGTGGTTTTAGGAAACATTGATTTTCCTTGATAAAGAGATTTTTATATTTATTTTGGTTATTATTATTATTTTTTTGTTTTTTGTTGGGTTTTTTTTCTTTTGAATATTTCGGTATGAGCGAGACATACTTACCTTCGTTGGGATCTATGATCCATTAGACAAGTGTAGCATCTCCTCTGGCTCATCATCCATTAACATTTTGGCGGTGTATCTCATTTCGTGGGGGGTGGTTTCATCTTCAGAATTTTTATGCCCAACTCCCCTTCCCCATGTGGTTTCTCCAGGCCCAGTTAGGTTTTGGAGACTTTCTATCCTACCTTGCTATGTAGGGCTACACAGCCTACGTGAGGGCTCTAGTGGAGAGGTTTCGTCCAGAGACGATGACCTTTCACATGCCCGTCACTGAGATGACCATCACCACTGTAGACTGGGCTATGGTCACGGGGGTCACGATAGGGCGAATATCAGTAGTCTGTCCTCGCGTTCTTGGTCATGAGGAGGTGACTCGACTGATTGGGGCATATCCCTCCTCCAACAACATGACCAGCTCTGAGGTCAAGTTATCCTAGTTGGAGAGTCTATTTGAGGCCGATGAGCTGATTGACCTGCTCCAGCTAGATGTGGATGTTGTCGTTGAGCCTGAGAGTGCCTTGGTGCTGGCCCGTATTTCCCTCCTGTACCTTCTGGGCAAGACCATTCTTGCCAATGCCAGTGGGGGTCGTGTTGCACTGTCCCTCCTTTGTTTGAAGGAGAATTGAGGGGGCGTGCATCACTTTGACTGGGGCGGCGCCGGTTATGCGGTGCTAATGGATATCCTGGCTAGAGCGTCGGTTGGGGAGGTTGCCTCTATCCTTGGTTTTAGGCATGTGATTGAGGTAGAACACTTGATTTTGCCCCTCTTAGTTCATTACCTCTAACTTTCATTGTTTGATTTGATATGCTCTTTATTTGTTCATCTTTTTTTAGATTTGGGGGTACCTACCCGGCCGTCCCTTCTGTTCACGGACCAGTATCCTCTCATGAGCTGCTGGCTCTCAACCCATCATCGAGAGGCCAGGATGAAGCACCTAGATTTGGGTATGAGGTTGTAGTTTGACCTGATGATCCCTGAGCAGGTTTGACTCTCTTTTTTCGTCATTGGTTGGATTTTCTGAGCTATGAACGCATTGATTGATTGATGGATTTTTTCTTTCTTATGCAAATTGTTTTTTATTTGTACTTCGACTCTCCTTTTCATGACCGTGCCGTTGTTGGGCAGTCTTGGCTGTTCGTTGACCATTGGGTCATCTTTTTCTATGGTGCTTGGGTCCGAGCCTACTACCTAGGGGAGAGGATTGTGCACCAGTACCAAGACTTCTTTGCTATGCCGTTGGGTGTCCCCGAGGATGTCATGGCGTCGGAGGGTACAATTGAGGAGCTTACTGAGAGACTCCTTCATCATGGAGTTTCGGTTGACGACCTTTTTCAGTATGGGGGGTATCATCAGTGGTACAAGTCCCTCCCCTATCGGACCCTTCTCCCAAGCTTTGTTCCCAGCACTAACTTTTTATCATTCGGAGGGCCACATGGCCAGGTACTCTTCTTATCTTTCCTTTGCCTATCAATTCAACTTTGATTTACTAAGATAGTGCTCTGCCAATCGTTCTCTTACTCTCCTTTTCTTATTTTAGTTTGATGAGGCGGCGGGACCTAGTGTGTGTACAGAGGCAGGACCACCAGAGGAGACGGGTGCAGGGTCTTCAGAAGCTTTTGGTGCCAGGGCATTTGCCGTAGGGGCTTAGGGTGCTTTAGGGTGCATGGATGATGCATTTCTTTCTAGCTCGTGTGCTGATGTGACTGAGCGTGTCTGTCTTTCTGTCGAGGCGGTCAGAGTTCCTCTCCCAAGTTGATCCCTGGGGTGACTTCTTTTCTACTAGTAATATGCCTTCTTTAGTATTTTCATGCTACTGGCCTTTCTATTCTCCCTCCCTTTTGTAGGTTTACGAGTCAGCTGTTCAGCAGGCGGACTACTATCGCCATATTGCAGACCTCCGGGAGGCTGAAGTGGTAAGTATGATGTTGGGTTGTCCTTTCTGCATTTTGGTTGGTTTATGTTATCACTCATTGATCCTTCCAGTATAATGCTTTCAACACTCTCGAGAGAAGGAGTCGCGTTCACTACTCAGCCAACTGTCCCAGGCATGGTCTCTCATGGGGGAGACTCGAACATTTCAACTGACCAAACGCTCGCGGAAGAGGGACTCTCAAGGACCCGGAGAATGATCGGAGGCTGCTACTTTTTTCTTGTTCTTTGTTATGAACATTTGAACTTTGAGAACTAATTTGCAATAATGATGCAACTACCTGACAAACTATGGATATTCTTTTGAATGGATACCTTTAAATTTTTCTTTGTCTTGTTACTTCTCACTTTGTCATTTTGGATGTGACTCTCTTGCTTGAGAACTGAAAGCGCTATTGGATGGCTTGTGAAACTATAATTTGTGTCTTGTATTTTTTTGTAGGGTAGCCATAAGCTTGGAAAAAAAGTGGGGACTGCCCCCCGACTGATGTGTTGGCTGTAATGGCTAAGGTCCATATGCTTCTTCTTTGTTCATTGGTAGCAATGGCTCCTATAAAAGAAAATGTATCATAGGTTAAGTGATGACAATCCATGTGTCCCAACTCGTGGTCTGTGGTGCCAAAAAAGTGTATTACATGCAGGTGAAATAAGTGAACAGAGGGAAGGGAGGACAGAATCTCCTTACATTTTTTTTTCTTTCTTTTTCTTCTTCCTCTCTTTCATTTTTTTTGTAAATATTTTTGGTCTTGCGTATGTATTACATATGCTAGGCAATTTGGGCAATTTCTAGCCTAGCGTATGTAATACATACGCTAGGCAAATCTGGGTGATTTTTGGCCTAGCGTATGTAATATATACGCTAGGTATCCCTTGGACGAAAGTGGGCTTATAAAGCCCGAGAACACACTTACTTTTCTCTATCTTGAGTAGAATTTTGGATTTTGCTCCCATATTTTTTTCTTTTCTTTCCAAGGGTGGGCCCATTTTCCTACATTGAATTGTTATTCTTTAAAACATCTTTATATGACCATGGGCCCGCTTTCCAACCTCGTCTCTCTCGGGGGGTCCGAAACTTTTATACTTCCTTCTTTGGGTGTGGGGCCTTGTGTTTTGAAGAAATGGCTCAATAGTATGAATGAGAATGAGCTTGTGGGTTTGGATCGACTCGGGCTGGCCTATCTCTCATCTTTCCTTGAAGTTCCTTTGTTCTGGGACCTCATTCATGCGGCAGTTTTGCATTGGGAAGTGGAAACCCATGTCTTCCGCTTTGGGACCCAGGAGCTAACTCCAACTCTTGAAGAGCTCTCCAACCTGTCGGATTTGAAGCTGCATCGAGGCCTTGCTAGGGTGGTGTCAAAACCGGGTTATGCTGAAGTCATCCACACGACTTTAGGCTTAAAGAAAGATGATTATGAGAGCGTTCAATAAAATTCCTGAGAGAACTTTTTGGCAATGAAAGCTTGAAAAAATTGCCGGTAAAAAATATAAATAATGTGAAAGCTTTTACCCTTTGCCTTCTCTCAGAGATCATTTTTTATACTGGGGGGGAGAGCTTCTCTCTCGCACTCTATGACATACTGGCGGAGCTTGAAGAGGGCCATTCTGTGATGCATTTGGTACTAGTGGAGCTTTACCGCTGTCTCGACATCTTTACGTTGGGCAGATTGAGTGCCTCCGAGGATGCCCTGTTCTACTCCAGGTCTGGCTGGGGGAGCATCTTGCCATTTTGGGGTCCGTGCCCCGCTTCTATGTTGTTCATGGGGAGGTGGCTCGCTGCTTTTTGGGCTGATGCCATAAGTTGCCACAGGGGACTACACGTGAGCTGAATCTTTGGTTGACTGAGGCCGAGCTAGGCTTTCTTGGCTTGATAAGACCTTCCCAATAGTTTGATCCAGAGATCACGAGGGTATCACCCTTCTTGGCTTGACCGATAGTACCTTTTATTTCCCATCCCGGGTGCTGCGCTAGTTTGGTTATATTCGGCAGGTGCCTTGTTCAGAGAGACCTCCCTTGTGCGGACTAATTTTTTCTTGAGAGTCTTCTGGGGACTTGGATAGGATAGCCGCTATTTGAGAAACGCATCAGTCGACACACATGTGTAGCCTGGAGTAAGGGGATTCTCTTTTGACTTCTCCATGATATGAGGCATGGTTACTATCAAAGAGGCCTTCTGCCCATTACAAGGATCAAGCGGAGGGTAGTGATACAGGGGGGCCTTGGCCGAGGAAGGAGTCGGTGCTTCGAACTCGGATTGAGCTGCTGGTAGATGAGAAGCGGGTCCTGCATGAGCATTTAGAGAAACAACAGGTTAGAGCTGATGTTGCAGAAGAAAAAGTTGGTGTTGCAGAGTGTGAGGTTCTTTGTTTGGAAGGAGCCTTGAGTGTTGCTCTTGGTGCTACTGATGTTTCCCAGAAGCGATAAAAGGGCCTTCATTGCCGTTGGATGACATATCAGAATGTTCGAGAGGACACTTTACGTGCAGAGATTCGTGTCCTGAAGCGCGAGTTGGGTCGTTGACCTGGGCCTGCACATACTTTTTTGCATAGATTAAAACTCCATAGGAAGGGGCATAAGATACCTCCGCTAGATATTTTTTGGTATATATATTTTCTTAATGTTTTTATTGCTTTTTGAATTTTGTAAAAATAGGAAGTGAGGCATCCCACCGATTATCTTTTTGAGATGTGATGTAAGCACTGGATAGACATGTACATTGAAAAGGGAAATCTATTATTTTACATAGGCATTATCTTTCTTAGCTATTGAAAAGGGAGAAACCGAGTATCACGCCGATCATCTTTTTGAGATGTGGTGTACACAGTATGGGGATGAAAATGGGAAAGGGAAATTTATTATCTTTTATAAGTGTGGTCTTCTCCTCTCTCCATTTATTTGTTGCCTTAACCAAGGGATGAGATAACGTAACAAGTCCCATTTTGAGCATAGTCGAACGCGTTCATGTGGTCGGATCTGAGTGAGGTTCAAAAATTTTAACAAGGTTGGAACATCCACTCCTTTAGATCGAATCAACCTTTTCTCCTTACCTCGGGTCATATGTTTGATGGTGTGACTAATGAAGATATTCCTGGTTAGGACCCGATTTGAGCTTAACACGGGCGGCCCAGTTGGCGACCAGGCAAGTCAAAATTGTAACCAAGGGGGAAACTGAAGATTTTCTTTTTTCCTTTGATTTTTTTTTACTCACAGTGCCCAAGATGGGTCCTCGTCGTGCCCATTGTTGCCCTCTTTTTTACCCGCAGTGCCCTTTTGAGTTTCCACTATATCCGTGGGTATACATTTTTACCCCAGGCGCATTTTCAGGTTTTCACCTGGTCCGCACAAGCTCGTTGTTTTTACCCTTAGCGCCTTTTCGGGTTTTCACCGTGTCATTTTTACTTTGAGCCTGTATTCTATTTTTCTTTTATTTTCTTTTCCTTTTCTGAAGGCCACTACATGGACGTCTATTCCGTCATAGCCGGCTGGGTGGCATTCTTTTGTTGTCTCACGGCTTGGCTCATGCTGACTCAACAGATATTGTGACTGCTTAAAAGCCTTAAAGTGGGCCTTCCTCAAGGATATATTTTGGCTATGGGATAGGTTAATAATTTTGGAGGCATTTCTTTGGTTAAGGAGGTTTCCTCGATAGTTCAAGTTGCCGTAATACACCTTTTCCTTGGGGAATTTTGACTATACACGCCCCACTTTTTCTTTTCTATATATATTTTATTCTTTTTCTTTTCAGACAATTGCTTTTCCAACTTTCTTTTTTATTTTGATGGTAACTTTTTCCTTTTTTTTTTTCTTTTGTTTGGTATATACACTATTTTCGCCTTCCTTTTTGGGGAGGGTGTTTAATAAAAGAAAGGCCGATGGCTCAACGGGTGTAGCAAGGGTATACGTGTTCAGGGATGCTTTTTTAGCTATTTGGCTTTGAAATGATGGATTCTTTTTTATCAATACTTATCATGCTGTGGAGATTAAGAGTAGAATCAGCGTATGTATCCACCGTTGATGGGCTGAGGAAAGAGATCTCTGTCCATTGTGGTGAGGTGGATCGCGTGTACTGGGAGTACCTCTCAGATGACGTAAGGTCCCTCCCAGTTAGTCTTAAATTTCTCTCTTGGATCGGCGTGGAGAGAAGGGAAGATTTTCTTGAATACTATATCACCCACCTTTAAATCTTAGGTAGCGAACACGCTTGTTGTAAGCACGTGCAATCCTTCTCTGATAGGCCTGGGTGTGACACAAAGCTAGGAGCCTCTTCTCATATAGCAGGTTCAGTTGCTCAAAGAGGGACCCCTCTCTTTTGGCTTCCGATAGATCAGATTTAATGAGAATGCGAAGTGAAGGTACTTCAACCTCAACTGGTAGCACAACCTCAGTTACATACACAAGGGAGAATGGTGTTGCCCCTGTAGCAGTATGGATCAATGTTCGATAGGCCCAAAGTGCGAAAGATAACATTTCACTCCAATCGCGATATGTGATGACCATCTTCTCAAGGATTCAGACAACCATTTTATTAGCTGCCTCCACTGGTTTGTGATCGATATGCTGACGAGCGATGATGTTTGATTTTATATTGCTGGCAGAAGGCTTTTATGCGCTTATTCGCAAAGTTGGTGCCATTATCCATGATGATATCTTTGGGCATGCCAAATCGACAAATGATGTTGTTCTTGATGAACTTCTTGACATGACTGACCATGATGATTGCGTAGGAGGTCGCCTCTACCCATTTGGTGAAGTACTCGATAGCGACGTGAATGAACTGATGCCCATTCGAAGCTTTCGGGTTGACCTTTCCGACGACGTCGAGGCCCCATGTGGCGAATGGCCAAGGAGTGGTCATGCTGTATAGATCTATGGCAGGAGCATGTATCAGACTAGAGTGCTCTTGGCATTTATAGCACTTCTACACATGCTTACAATAGCCAGTTTCCATGATGGTTCAAAAATACCCTTGTCGTAGGATCTTTTTGGCGACCATGTGCCCATTGACGTGGGCCTTACATACCCCCTCATGTATCTCCTTCATGATATTGGCTGCCTCGCCTTCATTTAGGCATCTGAGCAGGATATTGTTATAAGACCGCTTGTAGAGGCACTCGCCACAGATGACATAGTTCACCGCTAAACGTTGGATGGTCCGCCTGTCTTCCTTGGGGTTCCTCAACTTGGAGAAAAAAGCAGTCTCGTTCCTTTGTTCAATCATGATTAGCTTCATCTCGACACCATAGGAGATTTCTACCATTGATGCAACATTGCTAGTGCATCGGTAAAGCGATTTCTTGCTCGTGGGACATAAGAGAACATAATATCATCAAAACATGCATTCAAATCTTTCAGGTGCTCATGGTACGAGACTAGCTTTTCATCCTTTGTCTTCCAATTTCTAGTGGTTTGGCATATAATTAGCTATGATCCACCAAATACCCTGAGATGAGTTACATTTAGGTCAAGGGCTGCCTGTAGGCCTGCTATGCAGGCTTCATATTCGGCCATGTTGTTAGTACAGGGGAAATTGACTTTAATGGAGAAGGGTATATGAGACCCTTTTGGCGAGATTAGAATAGCGCCAACTCCTTGACGTTTGGCATTTCCTACCCCGTCGAAGTGCATTACCCAGGATTCCTTTATCTCCACTGTATCTTCCTCTGTCATAAACAAGATGTCTTCCTGTAGGAATTCAGTTCTCAAAGGTTCATAATCAGGTAAGGCGTTCCTGACAAGATGATCGACGAGTGCCTGTCCCTTGATCAACTTCTGAGTGACATATGTGATGTCAAATTCAGATAAGAGAAGTTGCTAGTATGCAGCACGTCCAGTGAGAGCCGACTTCTCAAACAAGTAGTGATGGAGCCTTTGTGTAGCCCAAACGAGAGCTAGGCATTCTTTCTCTAGATGAGAATAGCGTGTCTCGTAATTAGTGAATTTCTTGCTCAGGTAGTACATGACCTGCTCTCTCCTTCCTGTCTCATCAAGCTGCCCTAGGACGCAACCCAGTAAAACTTTCATTATGGAGAGGTAAATCAAGAGTGGTCACCCCGACTAGAGTGGTACAAATACTGGCGGGTTGAGAAGGTAGCCCTTGATCCTATCGAATGCTGCTTGACAGTTGTTGTTCCATTCAACGCGCGAATCTTTCCTTAGTAGCTTGAAGGTCGGCGTGCAAATGGGAGTGAGTTGTGCAATGAATCGATTGATGAACTATATCCTGCCCAAGAAGCCTCTGACTTCTTTCTCGGTAGATGGTAGTGGCATTTTGACAATGACTTTTACTTTCATTGGGTCAACCTCTATGCCTCTTCTGCTTATGATGAAGCCTAGTAGTTTTCCTGACATGTCGTCGAATGCACATATCTGAGGGTTTAAGTGCAACCTGTATTTTCTTAGCCTCTCAAATAACTTTTAAAGGTTTATCAAATGATCACCACCTTCCTGGGACTTGGCTATCATGACGTTAACGTACACCTCAATTTCTCGGTGCATCATGTTGTGGAAGAGTGCTGTCATCGCCCTTTGGTAGGTTAGACCCGACATTCTTTAATCCGAATGGCATGACTCGGTAATAGAAAGTTCCCCATGGAGTAATGAACATTTTCTTCTCTCGGTCTGCTTTCTGCCTGGGCTGTGGGATTGGGAAAGTGATAAACCAAATTTAGGGGCTCGATTACTCCAATACTTCTATCTTCTAGATCTCTTTGCTTTGGCGCTATAAAGTCTTCCCGGGTGAGGATATACCCGAAGGGTAAAACTCTTCGCCATCTTCCTCTATCATGCTGAAGGTAGGCCTCGGGCTCGTTTCACCTGGTAGGTGTGGTGGCAACGGTACCTGATGTATATTGGCATGATGGTTCACCTGGGGAAGTGGTGGAGGAATGATTTTGCCAGCCTCTATTAGATCTTATATCTCATGCTTCAAAGGAAAGCATCGATCAGTCGGATGGCCCACTCCTTGGTTTAAATTACAGTCGGTATTGGGATCATAATTTCTTGGGATTGGATTTGGCAGAGGTTGTGGCTGCCGTGCGGTGACCAACCACTTTTTGATTAATAAGGGCAATAGGATATTCAAGGACTGCCCCAAAAGGTTTAAAGACTCGATCATTCTCTGTTCTAGGGTCATCTTTGATCCTTGTCCATTTTCGATCCTCTGCATCGGTTCGCTTCGTGTTGGGGCTGGCTGTGCTACTTTAAACTGGAATGGGATTATGTTGGCATTGTCTCGTGTATTTACGATCGTCTGTATATCTGTCTTGATTTTTCTCTCGTTTCTCTATTCAGTGAACCTTCAAACCACACTGTTTACGATTTTGCTGAACCGCCCTTCTCTTATGGCATCCTTACAATGATTTGCATTTCTCACCAAGTTAGTAAAGCTAGAATATTGTTGGTACACTAGGAAATCTGAGATGACCGGTACAGTATTTTTTGAGATCATCTCGATTTTCTCATCATAGGTATTCTGTCCCCTACCTGAGCTACCAATGCCCTCCACCGCCCAAGGTAGTCATTGAATGCTTCGTCGGGCTTTTGCTTCAGCCTGGTTAGATATGACTTGCGAGGTTCAATGTCTATATTGTAGACATACTGTTCTTGGAATAGGTGGGTCAAATCCTTGCAAGTTTTAATCATGAAAGGTTCCAAGGAAGTGAACCACCTCAAAGCCGGTCCTGTGAGACTCTTCTGGAAAACTTTTATGAGAAAATGCTCATCCCCTCCATACTAGCACATGTCCCCATAGTAGGACTTGAGATGTGCCCGTGCCATTGTACTTGTCAAAAATTGGCACCTTGAACTTTGGGGGCAAAGGGGACTTCTACAAATAAGCACAAGTCACAAAAGTCTATGGCATGGATTTCAGCTCCACCCATCTTCATCAGCTATTTTTGGATCTTGTCTATTTGTACTTTTAATAGTTTTGACTCCCTGGATGGTGGGGTTGGCCCCTCAATAGGCTGCCTCCATTCACTTTGGGTTGCCAGTGGGATGGTGAATACGGGCAGTGGAGGATTGAAACTAGTGAATGCCCCTGCATAGGCCCCGCTATTCCTTATCTCATCCTCCTCATGTTGTGGGTATACATATGGTGGAGGGAGGGTGAGGTTATCCTATTGGTTCTGAGTAGGTTGGATGGGTGCTTGGTGTGACCACTGTACATGTGGGAAGCTCTGATGAGCAACTTGTGGGGCGAGTTGTGGATTTTGGGCCGGTGCATGATGAGGCAACTGCATTTGGGGAAATCCTTGGGGATGGACTTGAGAGGTAGTGGGATGGGTGAATTGGGGGTGGTTGATGGTGTGGGATGGATTCCCATACTGGATTGGGTGTGAGGGATGTAGATGAGTGAGGCCCAAGCCATGTTGAGAGATTGGATGGGTACATTATTTGAGGAGGGAT